>OZ038490.1:104508009-104518009 GCA_964036315.1 Acanthosepion esculentum | reverse complement strand
GAACCTGTCAGAAACAAAGATGACCAGGACAGAAGGAAGAAGTACGCTCTGCTACCAATACCCACTGCTAACCTGAACTACGCTTCCCTACTGTCTTCGAAACATTCACTGCCAACCTCTGTATTCTATACTCAAAGACTACCGTCATCATGAATAACAACTCCTACAGAAGATAGAAGAATAAAGCAAAGAGAAAGGACGAAACGTCAAATGTACAGAGACATAATCTACGTTTGTTAGCAAAACAAAATAAATAAATAAAAAAGATTCCAACATGTGAATTTAAATTTGGAGTTACCCAAATCAAACAAGTACAAAATTTAAATATCTAGGTAGTATTTTAACAGGGGACGAAAAGTACGACACCGAAATCAGAATGTAAATTGGGATAGTGAAAGATGCATTCCAAAATCTAATCAAAGTATTACGAGACAGGAAAATCTCGTTAGAAACAAAGAAAAGGGTTCTTAACCACTATATAATATCGGTCCTCCTATATGTTAGTGAATGCTGAACACTCTTCTTACAGATAAAGAAGAGACTTGGGGCAATAGAAATGTGGTTCTACAGAAGGGTGCTGAGGATTCCATAAACTGAACACGTGAACAATGATGTAGCTTTAGAGAAAATGGAAACAAAAAGATACTTATACTTCTCAGAAAGAGATAGTTGAAATTTCTAGGGAAACAGTGCTTAGGAGATTTAAAACTGACAGGGCATATTGAATGTAAGGGCGGTAGATAAAGCAGTGGATAACTTAACTAACAAGTTTGAGTAAATGGTTGACAGAATCGGGATTAGGAGAGATACCGAAAATTTACTAAGAAGTAAAAAGAATAGGAAGTTGTGGAGCCATGATCACCTACGTACTGTAGGGACATGATACATAGAATAAACCTGCGTGGGGTTTTCTCAGGGCTAAAATAATACTGACATATTCTAAATTTGACACAAGATCACATCAATAATGAAGCTATTAAATGTCAAAGAGTTTCAAAACTAAATTATTAAGTGCGTTCCAAGAATTTAAATTGTTTCCTTGTTTAAGTTGCTTCGTGATATGTATATAAGAGTTTGTTGTGGATTTGAATCAGCCTACAACAAATAAAAAGGCGAGAAAGGTTTGTAAATATAAAAATATAAACTATTTTGGTGCTTTTATAACTAATTTCTTTTTCGGATTGTATGAATATTAAATTTCCTGGTTTGTAGTTGTTTGCTTAGATGAAAAGAAATACGATTTCTTCACGTGTATGTTTGAGAAAAAAATAAAAAAGAAGGCAAAGGAGAAAGTGAGGAGGAAAGTTTAAGTGTCACGTAGTTTTGTGAGGAAGAATGTCGTTGTCACGTAGCCTGGTGAGGAAGACGGGCGAATGAGTGAACTGCTGTCGTATGTTGTCGTCTCTATCTCCTTACTGGTCTTTCCGTCCAGACAATTTACTTAATTACTAATCAATGAGATTCCCGAAGTATGATTTTTTTTATTGTTAGCGGGAACGCGACTCGTTGGTTGAAAAATACTAAATCTTTATTTTTAAATGATTAATTTATTAACGGAAAGGATTGGTGTTTTTTTCAGTCTTTGCCCTTCAAGTTTGTCTTATACGTAGAATGAGAAAAAAAGGTAATGTTACGAGAAAAATGGATGCGGCTCTTATGGCATTACGTGTTTTTTTGTTTGTTAAGTTTTTCACCCCAAGCAAGTCTGGAAGCCACTAGCACGCATGGGGTTACAGAAGGTTTGGAGGAAGAGCAGATAGGAGTGGTAAAGGAGAGGATGTGGAGAAAGATAGTGGATCGATCAAGGCAAGGGGTGATGTGGACCCGAAGTAGGGGCCACGGAAGGAAAACACGGAACACGGGTTAGAGGTAAGAAAGATAGATTAAACAGAAAAGTTACAAAGAATAGTGTAAGCAGAGCTTACTATCCAGTGGTGTCCGATATTGGTATCGTACGCGGCTGCGCATTACTGGTATGTTTAACAACCCCCCACACGGGTCGAATGTGGCACAAGGCCGGTTTAACGTGAGCTAAACGCGCCCGTAGGCTCGGCCAAAAATATGCCCATTTACAACCCGTATACACGAGTTCAGGGACTGTCTACCTCCCCGGACGAAACTTTGCCCTGCGGCAAAGCCTCGTCCGAGTTCCTCTCTGCCAAACAGAGAGTTCGACAGCAAAACACGCGGCTGCGCATTACTGGTGCTACTCCTCCCATGATTCACATAATAATATAGTACTGGGAGAGTCCAAGATGTAGGGAAGTATTGGTCTCACAACAAGGGGGTTACAGAAGATTTGGAGCGAGAGCAGATAGGAATGAAAGGGGAAAGGATGTGGAGAAGGGAAGGTGATAGATCAAGGCAACTGGAGATGTCGATTGACGTTACACTTAAATAGTTGGAGATTATATTTGTCAGGGAAACAGGAATAAGGAAGGGAGTTCCACAGGCGAGATGTGCGAGACATGAAGCTATTGGAGTAGAAGAGACGTCTAAATCTAACAGTTTCAACGGTGAAGGGGTGAAACGGGAAGCCAGCCTCGTAGGACGCTTAAATTCATGAGGCCTGGGAACCAACGAAAGCAGCTCATCGGAGCAATTACCGTGAAAGTATTTGTAAAAAAGACAGAGCGAGGCAACGGCGCGTCTGTGAGAGAGCGACTGCAGACGAGATGACAGATCAGGGCCAATTACATTGCATATGTCTATAAGCAATGTCTAGAATAAAACTTTAAAAACATGCTTTCAACTCAGAGAAGCTGGCCAGTAAATAAAATTAAAACTAACATTTAGTAAATAAACAAAAGGAATAAAAATACAAGTCTACCTGCCATCTATGTAATTTGCATTTTCTTCACAATTTTATAATAGTTTTTATAAATCGTTTTTATTAGCTATGGGCTCAGCCGCTGCTTCCCTCTTCTGTAATTCTTTTTATTTAGTCGTGCTTTATCTTCTGAATAAGGTTTCAGGAAGTGCCATCGTTGTAGCAGAATTCTAAAACGAGGCTGTTTTTAAACCTTTTTAAAGCCAAAGACAGATGATGTAGCATAATGTCTGAATGCTTCAAAGAACACGACACGTGGTTTTGTCAACCGGAAGTAACAGCCGTTGCATTTAAAGAAGAGGCAATAAAAATATGGAAAACTTGTGAAAAAGAAAAGGAATTAAAGAAAAGACGAGAAACAGCAACATTACGTGAATGACTGAAAGAGAAATCGAAGATTGAAAGGAGGAAAAGATTAAAATCAAAGAAAAAGATTTGACAAAAGAAACAATGAAAGATAAAAGTGAAGTAAATGACGATGAATCAAAATGAAAACTAGTTTTGAACGAAGCCAGATGTTTGTGAGAGAATTTAAGTTTAAAACAACGATACATGATGTGCGTACGGCATTACAGAAAGTACGTTAAACGAAGAGTCCAAAAATGGAAAAGGAGAATAAGATGAAGACGGGAATATACAATAAAAAAGAAAAAAAGGAGATCAGATAAGAAAATAAATACGAGGTTTTAAGATGGGAGAAAGAAAGAAAGAACGAAAGAAAGAAAGAAAGAACCATCAGAAGGGAAAGAAAAGAAAAAGGCAATAACGGAAAAGAAACAAACAAAAATTCAAAAAAAGAAAGTAAGAAAAACAAATAATCGTATGGAAAGTAAAAAGAAAAAAGTCTAAAATGGAAAAGAAAGAAAGAAAGCAATAAAAAAAATCAATAATGCAAGGATAAGAAATAATTGAAGAAGGCGACAAAAGAAAGATTGATTTTCTTCGAGTTACTAACCCCATATGGCGTTTTAAAGCCGGAAGATATTTGGGATTGGTGAGGGTGTTTAAATTAATAAACGCGCTCAAAAAAGAAAGAAAGAACGAAGATCGTAATGGAAAGAAAAGAAAATGGCAATAATTGAAAAGAAAAACAAACAAACAGACAAACAAAAAAAAGAAAACTCAATAATGGCGTGGAAATAAAAACATAAAAAGGCTGCAATAGAAAATAAAGAAAGAAAGATAGAAAGAAAGAAAAAAGAAAGAAAGACAGAAAAAGAGAAGAAAAAGAAAGAAAAAGACCATAATGAAAGGAAAGGGAAAAAGGTAATAATGGAAAAGAAGGAAAGAAAGAAACAAGCAAACAAGAAAAACAAGAAAGAAAAATCAGTAATGACGAGGAAAAAATAACATAAAAAATGCCACAATAGATAAGTAATAATATAATCATTAAGTTTCTAGGTAAGGAAAAAGATCGAAAGAAAATGAAATGAAGAAAAAGTATCAGAATTAAGAAATAAAAAAAGAAAAATCACTTCAAAAAAAAAAAGGAAGAAAAAAGAATATGATAAAGTGAGGAAAAGAGCGAAGAAAGAACAATATTTTAAGTAGGAAAGTAAAATTGTTCAGAAAAAATAGAAAAATGGAATAATACAAGATGAAATTAGAAAGCAAAACTTTCGCAAAGAAAACAAAGAATGTCAGAGATAAGAAAAACTACGGATCCGAAGAACTGCAAAAAGAAGAATGATAAAAGGAAAAAAAAATATTTCAAGGAAAGGAACGCACTGGTTTAAGACGCGTAGAGAGAAAACCGATCAACTTCGATGAGTAAGAAAAAATGACTAAATACAAAACATTCCTTTATTCATTAATTTTATTTTTCGTTTCTTTCTTCGCTTTTCGAGTGAAGCAACGCGGAAACATTACAGTGAGTTCGCCCGGACGCCCAAGCCATACAGTGTGTACATTGGAAATGCGCTTGCAAGTGTAATGTTCAAGCCATTGTTAGAACGAGTCACCAAACATGACCGACGGCGCTGTGTGCACTGAAGTGGCTACTGCGCATGTGCGCTTAGAGATAAGATGCCCGCGTGTGAGCTTAGCAGTTCGTTTATTTGTTGACTTGTCTTTCTGACATCTGAATCGTGGTGAACACTCTTCTAAAACTAGGAAGTTGGGGAAAAGCTGAAAGTGTTTTAATTTTCTTTGTCGCAGGGACAGAAATGAACAAGCCGAGCCGTTATAGATAGATAGATAGACAGACAGACAGAGAAAATGAGGGAAGAGACAGTATAAAGTAATCGTCCTCAAACAAACCTTGAAGGTCATTAGGACTCAGACGATTTGCAACGTAAATCAGTGTTATGTACTTTGTCCTTTGTGTCAAGTTAAGCTTAGCAAATGACCTTTTTGTGTATGTCGGTGTAGTATTTTCCACACTGGCTTGGCAGATGGTATTTATGTTAATGAGTTCGATCTTACTTGAAGTCTAGTATCAGATGAAGTTCCGCATGGAAAATATCGCGATAGAAAAAAGACGTTGACGTTGTGGTTATTAAGCTAGACTCGAGAATTAACCTTCGGCATTTGCATAGGCTTGACCTCACATGGGGCTCCACACTTTTAGCTTTGTATTTGACTAAGCAAAAATGAATGAATACTGATGGGTGCGATATTTTCATTCGACCTCAGTAGAGACTAAAGTGTCGACAATATCGTACCGCAGTTCATTGTAACCTCGTTTATCTTTTCAATGGCTGGACTAGGAACCGAATTTGTATATGAAACTAATTGCCAGCCAAGGCTAAAGGCACCAATCTGTCCTGTTATTTCACCCATAGTAAACAGACAGAGATGAAGATAACGCATGAAAAGTAAGTTAGCTATCATGTAAGCTAGTTGAAGCCGAAATAGCGAATTAGATTAGTAGAGAGCTATTAGGATATTTTCGATCGTACAATCTAAAAAAGAGTAAAATTATAAAAGGTATTTGGATTAATAATAGAAAAAGACTAGAATGTATGATTTTGGGTACTGGCAACTTTTAGAAATATTCTATTGAATGGGAAACTATTCAATATAGACATCTCCTACATTAGACGCACTCATGATGAAATAAGTTTTACAGCGAAATACCGAATATCAGAGCAAGCCACAAGAAATTATCAAAATGATGGAGGATATAAATGGAAAGCTAGGAACGTAACGTGCAAATAATCGGTAAGTATAGACTAAGGGTCTCATTAGTGTAAAGTGAATGGCCAAATAATAAACAGCACTTGATTTGAAGACTTGGAAGAGCCAGTCAAGAGGTTCTGCACTGAAAAAATATCCAAGTGCTGACAACGAGAGGGGTGACCCCATAGTAATATACATATTAAGGATAGCACTACAGAATGTAAAAATTTCAAAATACTAGATTGTAATATGATCAAATACCTTGGTTTCGTTTACAAAAAATTAAATAAATAATAATCAGACGCACATAAAACAAATATGAATCTTTGTAAAATGTCAGAGACTCGAAATTAGATACCTCACAAAAATAAAAAAACAAAACCAGATAATTTTAACAGTTTAAAATGAATTTTTAAAAAAGAAAAAACTTTTTTTAGGTTTTCATTTTAGTTTTAATTTCAAGCTAACAGATTAAATTTAATATTTCCAATAAGGAAAATACTTTGCTGTATTTCAAAAACAATTTAAATTGACCGGATTTTTCGTTTTTCTTTTGTTAAAAAATTTGATTATCACCTTTTTTAGTCGTCTTTCATCGTAATGTAATTCGCTTTATTAATTTTTTTTCAAAAAATAAAATATACTTTTCTGAAACTTTATTTGAGAAATACTAACAGGTTTTAATTAATTAATTTAGTTAATCTGATTTGAAACAACTATTATTTACTTTAGGTTTAAAATATAGAAAATGAATTTTTCAAATAGATAGTACCTGTTTATTTAAGGCGTTCGCTAGTTTGACCTCTTGTTGACAGATTGATATTTATCTAATATTGTTATATGGA
The DNA here is from genome assembly GCA_964036315.1 of Acanthosepion esculentum. Lineage (NCBI taxonomy): Eukaryota > Metazoa > Mollusca > Cephalopoda > Sepiida > Sepiidae > Acanthosepion > Acanthosepion esculentum. The sequence continues at coordinate 104,511,214 of OZ038490.1, read as the reverse complement.
GGATTTAGGCGTTCAAAAGTAATTGAATTAACGTTATCGCATTCTATATATAATTTTTAAATACTCAGTATACTTAAAATTTAAGAAAATGTTCTCTGTAGTCTAATATTTTATTGTATTTTAAATATTTTTATCTGTGAATTTACTATAGTTATCGCTCATATTTTCTGATAATTTCCTGTATGATCCACTGTCCAATACAAAAATGCATATTTATACATATAAAAAAACATTCGATTTTTTTTAAATAATGGTTTTCGATTATATGTATGAAGCTTTTGAATTTATAAACAATAAATATAGATTTTAGTTAATAATAATAGCACCTAAATGGCGCAGAAATTTAAAAGATTTCAAAACGAATACAGAAACTTAAAAAAGTAAAAATTTATAAACTATTCTAATTAAAAAAATTTAAAATATCAAATAATTCTTGTAAAAATTCATTATTCATCGATTTTTTTCTTAAGACAATAGCATCCGTAATGTACCTTATTTATGCTTTTCTAATTAAATAATGTCTTAATGTGATTTCATTTTTTATTTTACGATTTAGAGTAGATTTTCGGTAAATGAGTAAATGTTTATATAAAAAAAACTGATGATTTACATTCTCCAAGGACTCTTGCATTCAATTAATATAAATATGAAACGGGACAAAATTTAATTGCTCGAAGTTTCATTAATTAAGTGAAGGTCGGATATCATATGTAAAACAATATTTCTACCAAAATTTTCTAAATAAAAAAAACATCTGAAATAATTCCAATCCTGAAAGTTTCATTTAAATCCGGCAGTTATTTGAACTTTACAAGAATTTCAAAATCGCTGTGTGTATATATATATATATATATATATATATATATGTATATATATATGTGTGTGTGTGTGTGGTGTGTGTGAAAGAATTAAACATTTAATAAAATAATCAAAAATTCTTTTCTCTTTCCTCTTAATAATAACATAAACATTTTTTACGATAAACCTTTCTTTACATCATATTTGAGTCTTTTTTTTTAATATGGTATGCTCTTTTGTCGTGAAAAAGTGGAGGTACCTACTCAAAACAAAACCTTTTAAGAAAAGCATTAAAGAAGACATTAATTCCCTTACGCCCTAAAGACTGGCGCAACAGAAACCCAAATGCAAAGATTTGGGTAATAGCAAAACCTCATCACATGAACAGCTACAAGAACAGCAACAAGTAACATTGGCAGCACATATAACGAGAAGAGAAATGATATAATCAAGATGTTGGCTTTCCACGCTATCAAAAACAAAAGGTTTTGAAGGAACCCACGATTAGTATTAGCAAGAATTATAACAGCTGACTTGGGAAGTCTAATTTCCTAACAAAACTATGTCTCTGTATGGAAACGGATGACTTTGCCATAACCATTGTCATTAATGACAATAGCTAAATACGATGTCTCGAAGAAAGAAATACAAACAAAAGTGTATGACAGGTGAAAATCTAATAGCATCAAGAAATGTCGCAGAGTATATGAGGTTAAAGCAAAAAAGTCAGAAATAAATTGAAGCAGACAATACAGGAATGTCTGAATGAGAAATGTGCAGAGATTGAAAGAACACGAGTTTAAATGTCATGGACGAAAGACTGAAAGAAAGGACAAGACAAAAAACATGCTAGACTGCAGAATATATAAAGTCTAAAGCTGGGACAATTAAAAGGGAAAAGGAAAAGCTACTACAGAGATGGAATAGGATCATAGGTGTTGTAGAGTAACCTTCCGCAGTGGAAACTGTATTTGGGCTAAATTCGGTCCTAAATAAGTTCAACGTACAAAAACTTTAGCAACTTGTTATAATAAGTATTACGCAGAGTAATCTAGTTGTGGTAGCTGACTACTTTCGTAAAAGGACTCTCCGTCGACCCTCACTGATTCCTATTTATATTAGGTGGGTGAGTCTATTATCTATAGACTAGGTGTGTTCCACCATAAGAATAGGAGAGCTAGTTTTCATGAAAACAGAGGAAAGAAACCCTACAATAAAAGCATGGAAGGAACCGTATTTGGTTTGGGCTGTACCCGTGAAGATGAAGAGGAAAAAAATCAGTAGGAGAATACAAGATTGTGATGGAGATGCTGAGAGCCTCAAACGATTTTTGGATTGATGACGTTAGCGAAGTGATAAACGTAATATATGAGAGCAGAGAAACAGCGAAAGATCAATGTTCAAAAAGCAGACAATGAAATTAGGTGAAAATAAAAGAGGATAGTGCTTGTAGTATTAGTAGAGTGGCGGTATGGTAAGAACTTTGTTGAATACACTGGAACAAGAAATGCAGTTTTAGGGTCACAGTAGAGGTGCAGAAAAGTTTCTTAGTTTACACAAATGCACTGTCTTGTGTAAAACGGCAAACTACATCCGCGTCCTGGGTAAGACGATTAACAACATCCAAGAACATGGCCTCTGATCAGGAGGTCGCTAGGTGCATGGAACTACCTCTTATTTATTAGTGTTCCCAGGTCCACCCTGACTTGGGGTGGTAGCACCTATTATAGTCCCTGCTATGGGCAAATAGTTAATACCCAAACTGGGATCACAGCACTATGAAAGTGTAAAAATAGGTTTTAATACCAGAAATTAAAAAAAATATTACCAGCAATATATTTTTGAAGAAAAAATATTACAAGCAATATATTTTTGAAAAATTATTACTAGCAATACATTTTTGAAAGACATTTTACCAGCAATACACTTTTGAAGTAAAATATTACCAGCAATACTTTTTGAAGAAAAAAGTATTACCAGCAATACAATTTTGAAGAAAAAGTATTACAAGCAATAAATCTTTGAAGAAAAAAGTATTACCAGCAATACATTTTTGAAGAAAAAGTATTACAAGCAATAAATCTTTGAAGAAAAAAGTATTACCAGCAATACACTTTTGAAGTAAAATATTACCAGCAATACTTTTTGAAGAAAAAAGTATTACCAGCAATACATTTTTGAAGAAAAAGTATTACAAGCAATAAATCTTTGAAGAAAAAAGTATTACCAGCAATACATTTTTGAAGAAAAAAGTATTACAAGCAATAAATCTTTGAAGAAAAAAATATTACCAGCAATACATTTTTGAAGAAAAAGTATTACAAGTAATAAATCTTTGAAGAAAAAAGTATTACCAGCAATACATTTTTGAAGAAAAAAGTATTACAAGCAATAAATCTTTGAAGAA
>OZ038490.1:104458009-104493009 GCA_964036315.1 Acanthosepion esculentum | reverse complement strand
CGGTGGCCTGTCTCATGGTGATACCGTCGAAAATGAGATGGCGTCAGGTTCAATGGGACAGGCTGTCGGTGTCCTCACCCCAGCAATGTTCTACTCGGATGGGCGACCCTAGTCGATTTGATAATGGCACTCTGGTTAGCTAGTGTGAATGTCCGAGGCCTGAGGTCGGAGTCTCGAAGGGTGAGACTCGTTCGCGACCTTCAGAGCCTCGGGGTGAATATATGTTGTGTACAAGAGACCCGTTTTTCTTCTCGCGATTATGAAGGCATTCTGTCTAAGGAGTTTACTCTTTATTCAGCATGCTTTGATGGACGCTCGAGGGGTGTCTCTTGGCTGGTGAGCAAGTCTTTGAAGGCTGCGTGTGCTCTTGTCTTCGCAGATCCGGCGGGCAGGCTTTGCGTGCTGGATGCTACCATAAAAGATAAGGCTTTGCGTCTCATTGGGGTTTATGGGCCCAATATCCAGGCTGAGCGACTTGCTTTGTTTCGGCAGATCGAGCCGTTTATGACGACATCACGTCGGTTAATTTTAGCGGGGGATTGGAATGCCGTCCTTGACCCCGATATAGATCGTATAGGGTCCAAATATAAAGCGGGTACTAAAAACTGGGGAGTGGAACATTTTCGGGGCTTTGTCGATGGGTTTGATCTCATCGACAAGTACCGGAATGAACACCCTCAGCGGGTAGTGTGGACTTGGACAAATAGTGGCAGCCCGGCTGTAGGTGTGCTTGCGAGCTACCTCGACCGAGTTTTAGTTAGGAGAGTCGATGTAGGGCTCTTAGAGTGTCCAAGTTTTCATTATATAGTTTATTCGGATCATAGGCTTGTCCGGGTCCGTGTAAACTTAGATAAGCCTAATGTTAGGATAACTGGCTACTGGAAATTCAACTGCTCGTTATTTGGCGAGCAGCATTTCCGGGACCAGTTTTTACTAACCTTACAAAGGGAACTGACGGGGGCTGTGGTGGGAAATGCCTGGTGGGACAAACTTAAATCTAAAATTCGAACGTTTGCTGCCGATTTTAGTCGTCGACTCAATGTAGATAGATTAGCGGCGCAAACGGCTTTAGAACAAAGAGTTGATCGGGCTGTGAAATCCCGTGATAGTGGGGAAGTAGTCCTAGCTAAGGCAGAGTTGTCCTCCTTGCTTAGCAAGAAGGATCAAGCTCTGGTAGTTAGGGCTAGGTTAAAAAGAATGTCCTCTGAGGCGACGAATATGGGCGCGGAACTGCGTGCAGAGGAAAGTAGGAATGCTTCAAGACGGCATATCGCGAGCGTCACATTGCCGGATGGGCGGACAGTGACTACAAACTCGGGCATATGCGAGGCTTTTCGGGATTACTTTCGGGAGCTTTTTACCAGGGAGCCCGGTCTGAGCTCTGCTCGGTTCGACACCTATTTAGCTGACTTTCCCTGCCTTGAGGCAGCTGAAGCGGCTGGGTGCGAGGGTCCCATCACTGAGTCGGAAATCTGGGAAGCGCTGAAACAGGTTGGCCTGGATAAATCTCCGGGATTAGATGGTCTTCCTTACGAAGTTTACTTGAGGCAGTCGCCCGTTTTTGTTCCTTTGCTCCAGCTGGTCTTCAACAACTGGATGAAGCAGGGGTCTATACCTCAACGCTTCACCAGGGGTGTGATCAAGTTGGTGCGTAAGGGCAAAAGCGGTGGGGATGGGATAGGTAACTTTCGCCCTTTAACTATGTTAAATACAGAGTTAAAGATTTTGGCTAAGGTCTTGGCTAACCGTTTGCAGCTTGTCCTGTCTAGTCTGATTGGCTCCGAGCAGACTTGTTCTGTGAAGGGCCGGACTATTCAGGACAACCTTCATATGGTGCGCCTGATCATCGAGAAAGTCGACAGTGAAGCCGCGCTGATCAATTTAGATCAGTCCAAGGCCTTTGATAGGGTTGACCATCGATTCTTGGAGGCTGTTCTTTCGGCTGCCGGTTTCGGGCCGTACTTTCGCTCCTGGATCCGGCTCATGTATGCGACTCCCGGTGCGCTGGTAGAAGTGAACGGGGTAAGATCGGAACCTTTCGTATTGTCTCGATCTATTCGTCAGGGTTGTCCGCTGTCGCCTATGCTTTACGTTCTTGCGTTGGAACCTTTCCTTCGCAAGTTAAAGGCGAATCCGGTCCTACGCGGAATCTCTTTACCTGGTGCTACCACCTCGGCCAGGTATTCTGCCTATGCTGACGACGTTTCGGTTCTTGTGTCGAGCAGAGCCGAGATTAACGAAGTCAGCAGAGAAATCGGTGGGTATGAGATGGTGACAGGGGCCAAGATCAACCGCGATAAGTCTGTTGGCTTGCGGTTGGGTGCGTGGAAGGGGGTTTCTCTTCCCGGACCATTCAGCTGGACGGATGGGCCGATCAAGATACTCGGCGTCTGGTTCGGTCCTGATATCCAGTTGGATATGAATTGGTCGGAGGTACGAGAGAAGGCCGAGAGCGCAATTAATTTGTGGTCTCGGAGGAGGCTTTCCTTGAAGGGGAGGGCGGAGGTATGTGTTTCACATATCTACCCGATTCTCCTTTACCGACTCTCGGTACTTCCACTTCCGTCTGCCACAGTGCTTTCATTAGTACAGCTCTTGTTCTCTTTCTTGTGGAGAGGCAGAGCTCCTAGGGTATGTCGGGAGATCTGTTGCCTTCATCCTACTGAAGGCGGTCTAGGTATGCCTAGCATTGAGATTCGTCTCGATATGCTTCGCATCGGGTTCCTGGATCGTTTGTGTCGCGATTCGGATGACGGGGGCGCCTTCTGGAAGGAAGACGCCCGTAGATCCTTCCCATCCTTGAGAAGTGTGCACTCGGCCGAGGAGGAGGCTGGCCGTTTGCCTCGTGCCGAGTGCTCCTTCTACCGTGAATGTCGTCTGGCTCTGAAACACCTCTTACGGGCGACGGTTGGCCTCCCCAACGTCCAGGCGTTGTCTCGTAGGGCATTATATCGGGTGGTAGTCAGGGGGTCCGTTCATGATGATTTGATTGACGAGCTCGGTCTTACGAAGCAGGAGGCTCGCTCAATCTGGCCTTGGGCTTCCGGGTTGAAATGTCTCAACAACGATGAGGCATCCCTCACCTGGCTGGTGATACGTGGGGCCCTCTGGGTCGGCAAAAGACTTTGCACAGCGGGTTTGGAGAAATATCCAAACTGCCGACGTTGTGAGGGGGAAGTCGAGACCCTTGGTCACGCCTTCTTTCATTGCAAGTCGGTAGCACCATTGTGTAGGTTTGTTGAAGGTCTCATGGTTCGCATGTTGCAGGGAAAGTTTTTCGTCCTTGAGGCCGCTTCTGTTTGTAGCAATGTGGCCCCGCCGCTAACGGAGTCTGAACGCTATGTGTTCCACTGCTTGCTAGGAGTTATGAGAGTCGTGATTTGGGTGACGCGTCAGAAGGGATTCTATGAAGGTGAGAAGTTCACTTCTTCCCTACTAATCTTGTACTTTAAGCATCAGCTTAAAGTCAAGATTAGGACGGAAAGGCGGCGACTCCCTTCATCAGAATTCGCCAAAAGGTGGGTAAATCTTGCGCGAATGTGTAGAGTGAGAGGAGCTGACTTGGAGTGGCACTTGGACCTCGGCTAGGTGCAGGATTTCGTCCCTCTAGGGTTTAACAGACGCAACCCGTCCCGATATTAGACTAGTATAGGTTTATTTTGAATTTTTAGTTTCTCGTTTCTGGTTAACTTAGCTAGAGTATGTATGCTCATTAGCCCCCCTTTTATTTCTGTCCCTATTTTTTCTTTAGTTTAATTCCCCATCCCCTCCCTCGTTAGGTGGCCAGTGACGTCAGTTCTCTGGTAGTTGCGAGATGACTTTCGTTTCGTGCGTGTGTTTCTTTTTTTTCGTATTTGTTATTGTGTCTGAATGAGTGTGTGTCTGTGTGAGTGATTTTGGATGGATGACTGTTTTTCATACTTTTATAATCTCGCAATTTTTTCGTCCAGTTAACTGATGTTACTGCCACATTTAGGTACTGTGGGGGGTTTTATTACTAATCTTATTTTGTTTTGTTTTCTTGTAAATAGTTCATTTGTTATTGTAAATATACATTGGGGTTTTTTAAATTGTTATTCCCCCCCCCCCCCACTGACTTTGAATTGTACATATGGGGACTAGTTAGATTTTCATAGAGAATTTGTGGAATTATGGTGGATGTAGTAAGAAAGGTATGGAAGAATGTGTTGTTTTGGTGGTAGGACTATTGTTGGTATGTTTGGGTCAGTGGTTGCGACTAGCTAAGTTTTTAGTTTAAGACAGATGATGACCGTCCTTCCCCATCCCCCTTTTTAGGCCTTGTGCCACATTTTGTATGTGTTTTTCAATATATGCAAATAAATACCTTTTTTTGCGCCATTTCCTGGACTTCGTTTGTCAATTGACAGACAATTTTTGACCGGTGAACCTGTTCTTTTTCCGTTAAGCTAAGCTAAGTTATTTGTTAAGTTTTTATTTTCATTTGTTTTATTTCTTTCCTTTAAATTCATTTTTGTTCTTGGCTTCGGCCAACATTTTTTATTTTTTAGTTCGGTAAGACAAAGTCTTACCGGCTTTTTATTTTCTGTTGTTACATTTGAAGAAAAGAAAAAAGAAAAAGTTTTGTTTTTAATTTATCCTCCTTTTCGTTTTTTACCCTCCCCCGTTTTATTTAGCGACTTCGGTCGCAATCCTTTAATTTTTTAAGTTTCAGCTTTTGTTTTTAATTTATTTCTTTAGCGGCTTCGGCCGCAAACCTTTATTTTTTAGTTTGGTTTGACTTGTGTCAAACCAGACATTTTTATTTCTTTTCTTTTTCTTTCTGTCGTTTAATTGACGAAAAAAAGTAGGAGTTTTATTTATTGTTTTTTCTTTTATTTCGGCTGCCTTCGGGCGCCATTTTTTATTTTTTTTAAAAAGTCTTACGAGACTATTTAGTTTCTAGTTTTTCTTTTCTTTTTCTAGAACTTTTAGTTTTCCAAGTTTATTTTATAGCCTTTGATTTAAAGTTTATTACTTTTGTGGTACTTTAACTTTAACTACTTTTGTTTTTTGCTTTTTATTTTTATTTTTATTTTTCTCTCTCCCTATCTCAACTCCTCACAATTGGGCAAGTGTTTCTGCCTTAACTTTGAAATGGCCGACGAAATGAGTCGGTCAGGGGTCAAGAAAGACCTCTTTGGGGCGGCTGAGAAAGCCGACCCCCCGGATAAGGATAAAACCAAGTCTAAAAAACGGGGTAAGGTTTCCCCAAGCAAACCAGACAAGGCAAACGCAAGTGACAAGGAGGAGGCCATGCAGGTCTCCAACTCAAGTGAAAAGACGCCGAAAGTGGCTCAGTCAAAGTCTACAGCCGAGGAATCGCCCTCTTGCTGGAAGTCCCCTCCGAGTTGTATTGTGAACATCGCGGAGTTCCTGGAAAAGGCAAAGGATTTTGCCCATCTTGTAAATAAAGATGGCATCCTAAAAGACGTCCAGGAACTTCAGAAGTTCGAACAAAGAATGGTGACCGTCTTCGCGGTTGACAGGCGTACGCGCAAAATCTGTCGATCCACGAAAGACACTGTGATCAAATCACTTATGTCCCTGGGGATAAAACCCCAAAGAGTAATCAAGGGAGTGAAATTCTTCATGTGGGACGTACTGCTGCCCACGCCGGAGGATTGCCTGGAGATGGCGAAAAGAGAATTGATAACGAAGGACCTGATTCTCCGTACCGAATACATGGGTAGGCGAAGGACCAGGGTGGCAGTATTTGAGGTTCCTCCTCAAATTTCCGGAGAGCTCCTGGCTGCATTCTTTATGCAGTACGGCCAAATTTTAGGGGCTCTCTCGGACAATCTGAACGGGGGGTGGACTTTTGACATCATGATTGATGAGGCGGCCTTCAAGTCCATCCCCAACTGTCTGGATTTTGGCAACCGGAGATTGCCAGTCATTGTGACTGGCAGAAAACCAGTATGCTGGAGGTGCGGAGTGACTGGTCATCTCTCCTCCTCCTGCCCAGGGAAGAAGGCCCCTGGAGCTCCGGTTGCTGGCGACCCAAATTCCCCTTTGGCCGACACTGAAAAAACCGCGGCGCCTGTAATGGGCCTACCTACTAAGCGGACCGGTGTGGAAAATCCCTCGGTTGGGTCTTTGCCCTCATTGCCCCTCAAACCAACGCCTTCCACAAGTGTGGATAAGGAGAAGGATGAGGGGGGATGGCGTGTAGTAGGTAGGGCCAAAGGGAAGGTCCAGACAGCGGGACCTCTGTCTCAGCATGACTCCGGGGACAAAACCACCTACAGCCCCATTCCCTCTACCAGCTCGGAGGGCGACGCCTCGGCCTCTTATGAGAAGACTGCGACTCCTGCCCAGAAACTTAACGAGCCAAGCTGGCAAAAGATCTTGGACCTCAAGAAATTGAAACAGAAGTTGGAAGATAAAAAGGCAAAGAAACAGAAGCCGCTGGGGGTTCCCTGCCCCTCATCCTCTGCCCCGTCTTCCCCTCCATCATTTGCTAAACCTCCAGCGCCAAAATCACTATCCAATTCTCCAGCAAAACACAAAAAACCAGTTTCAAACAAACCTTCCCCCATCAAGACCCCATCTGGAATGACTCCATCTCACACACCAGCCTGCACACCTACCCCAACACCTATCCAGACACCACATAAAAAGAGAAATAGAAGTCCAGATGCTCAGGTCGTGGGGGAAAAGGGGAAGAAAAAGCTGAAGCCTCCATACAACTTAGGGGAAGACGTCTGCCGCGTATCCCGGGTCCATGTGGAGAACGTTTTGGGGATAACAAAGAACCCCAGGCCCTTAAAGGTCCTTTTCAACTTTCAGAAGTTGAGTGGGTTGGATATTGAGGACCCGAAAAATTTCAAAAAGGCCAAAAGACTCCTAACAGTTGTGCGTTCGGGCCCGGGTACGCGGGAGATTTGGGGCATGATTGAGGAGGCAAACTCATCTTTGAAATTAGTGCCCCCAGCGGCGGTTTTTGAGCCCAATCTGGATCCGTCTAAATCGTGCAGAGGGAGGGTCCCGGTTTTTGTTCACCCTTCCCTGTATAGGGCTCTGAAGTTAACGTTTCCAGCGGACATCGGTGGCCTGTCTCATGGTGATGCCGTCGAAAATGAGATGGCATCAGGTTCAATGGGACAGGCTGTCGGTGTCCTCACCCCAGCAATGTTCTACTCGGATGGGCGACCCTAGTCGATTTGATAATGGCACTCTGGTTAGCTAGTGTGAATGTCCGAGGCCTGAGGTCGGAGTCTCGAAGGGTGAGACTCGTTCGCGACCTTCAGAGCCTCGGGGTGAATATATGTTGTGTACAAGAGACCCGTTTTTCTTCTCGCGATTATGAAGGCATTCTGTCTAAGGAGTTTACTCTTTATTCAGCATGCTTTGATGGACGCTCGAGGGGTGTCTCTTGGCTGGTGAGCAAGTCTTTGAAGGCTGCGTGTGCTCTTGTCTTCGCAGATCCGGCGGGCAGGCTTTGCGTGCTGGATGCTACCATAAAAGATAAGGCTTTGCGTCTCATTGGGGTTTATGGGCCCAATATCCAGGCTGAGCGACTTGCTTTGTTTCGGCAGATCGAGCCGTTTATGACGACATCACGTCGGTTAATTTTAGCGGGGGATTGGAATGCCGTCCTTGACCCCGATATAGATCGTATAGGGTCCAAATATAAAGCGGGTACTAAAAACTGGGGAGTGGAACATTTTCGGGGCTTTGTCGATGGGTTTGATCTCATCGACAAGTACCGGAATGAACACCCTCAGCGGGTAGTGTGGACTTGGACAAATAGTGGCAGCTCGGCTGTAGGTGTGCTTGCGAGCTACCTCGACCGAGTTTTAGTTAGGAGAGTCGATGTAGGGCTCTTAGAGTGTCCAAGTTTTCATTATATAGTTTATTCGGATCATAGGCTTGTCCGGGTCCGTGTAAACTTAGATAAGCCTAATGTTAGGATAACTGGCTACTGGAAATTCAACTGCTCGTTATTTGGCGAGCAGCATTTCCGGGACCAGTTTTTACTAACCTTACAAAGGGAACTGACGGGGGCTGTGGTGGGAAATGCCTGGTGGGACAAACTTAAATCTAAAATTCGAACGTTTGCTGCCGATTTTAGTCGTCGACTCAATGTAGATAGATTAGCGGCGCAAACGGCTTTAGAACAAAGAGTTGATCGGGCTGTGAAATCCCGTGATAGTGGGGAAGTAGTCCTAGCTAAGGCAGAGTTGTCCTCCTTGCTTAGCAAGAAGGATCAAGCTCTGGTAGTTAGGGCTAGGTTAAAAAGAATGTCCTCTGAGGCGACGAATATGGGCGCGGAACTGCGTGCAGAGGAAAGTAGGAATGCTTCAAGACGGCATATCGCGAGCGTCACATTGCCGGATGGGCGGACAGTGACTACAAACTCGGGCATATGCGAGGCTTTTCGGGATTACTTTCGGGAGCTTTTTACCAGGGAGCCCGGTCTGAGCTCTGCTCGGTTCGACACCTATTTAGCTGACTTTCCCTGCCTTGAGGCAGCTGAAGCGGCTGGGTGCGAGGGTCCCATCACTGAGTCGGAAATCTGGGAAGCGCTGAAACAGGTTGGCCTGGATAAATCTCCGGGATTAGATGGTCTTCCTTACGAAGTTTACTTGAGGCAGTCGCCCGTTTTTGTTCCTTTGCTCCAGCTGGTCTTCAACAACTGGATGAAGCAGGGGTCTATACCTCAACGCTTCACCAGGGGTGTGATCAAGTTGGTGCGTAAGGGCAAAAGCGGTGGGGATGGGATAGGTAACTTTCGCCCTTTAACTATGTTAAATACAGAGTTAAAGATTTTGGCTAAGGTCTTGGCTAACCGTTTGCAGCTTGTCCTGTCTAGTCTGATTGGCTCCGAGCAGACTTGTTCTGTGAAGGGCCGGACTATTCAGGACAACCTTCATATGGTGCGCCTGATCATCGAGAAAGTCGACAGTGAAGCCGCGCTGATCAATTTAGATCAGTCCAAGGCCTTTGATAGGGTTGACCATCGATTCTTGGAGGCTGTTCTTTCGGCTGCCGGTTTCGGGCCGTACTTTCGCTCCTGGATCCGGCTCATGTATGCGACTCCCGGTGCGCTGGTAGAAGTGAACGGGGTAAGATCGGAACCTTTCGTATTGTCTCGATCTATTCGTCAGGGTTGTCCGCTGTCGCCTATGCTTTACGTTCTTGCGTTGGAACCTTTCCTTCGCAAGTTAAAGGCGAATCCGGTCCTACGCGGAATCTCTTTACCTGGTGCTACCACCTCGGCCAGGTATTCTGCCTATGCTGACGACGTTTCGGTTCTTGTGTCGAGCAGAGCCGAGATTAACGAAGTCAGCAGAGAAATCGGTGGGTATGAGATGGTGACAGGGGCCAAGATCAACCGCGATAAGTCTGTTGGCTTGCGGTTGGGTGCGTGGAAGGGGGTTTCTCTTCCCGGACCATTCAGCTGGACGGATGGGCCGATCAAGATACTCGGCGTCTGGTTCGGTCCTGATATCCAGTTGGATATGAATTGGTCGGAGGTACGAGAGAAGGCCGAGAGCGCAATTAATTTGTGGTCTCGGAGGAGGCTTTCCTTGAAGGGGAGGGCGGAGGTATGTGTTTCACATATCTACCCGATTCTCCTTTACCGACTCTCGGTACTTCCACTTCCGTCTGCCACAGTGCTTTCATTAGTACAGCTCTTGTTCTCTTTCTTGTGGAGAGGCAGAGCTCCTAGGGTATGTCGGGAGATCTGTTGCCTTCATCCTACTGAAGGCGGTCTAGGTATGCCTAGCATTGAGATTCGTCTCGATATGCTTCGCATCGGGTTCCTGGATCGTTTGTGTCGCGATTCGGATGACGGGGGCGCCTTCTGGAAGGAAGACGCCCGTAGATCCTTCCCATCCTTGAGAAGTGTGCACTCGGCCGAGGAGGAGGCTGGCCGTTTGCCTCGTGCCGAGTGCTCCTTCTACCGTGAATGTCGTCTGGCTCTGAAACACCTCTTACGGGCGACGGTTGGCCTCCCCAACGTCCAGGCGTTGTCTCGTAGGGCATTATATCGGGTGGTAGTCAGGGGGTCCGTTCATGATGATTTGATTGACGAGCTCGGTCTTACGAAGCAGGAGGCTCGCTCAATCTGGCCTTGGGCTTCCGGGTTGAAATGTCTCAACAACGATGAGGCATCCCTCACCTGGCTGGTGATACGTGGGGCCCTCTGGGTCGGCAAAAGACTTTGCACAGCGGGTTTGGAGAAATATCCAAACTGCCGACGTTGTGAGGGGGAAGTCGAGACCCTTGGTCACGCCTTCTTCCATTGCAAGTCGGTAGCACCATTGTGTAGGTTTGTTGAAGGTCTCATGGTTCGCATGTTGCAGGGAAAGTTTTTCGTCCTTGAGGCCGCTTCTGTTTGTAGCAATGTGGCCCCGCCGCTAACGGAGTCTGAACGCTATGTGTTCCACTGCTTGCTAGGAGTTATGAGAGTCGTGATTTGGGTGACGCGTCAGAAGGGATTCTATGAAGGTGAGAAGTTCACTTCTTCCCTACTAATCTTGTACTTTAAGCATCAGCTTAAAGTCAAGATTAGGACGGAAAGGCGGCGACTCCCTTCATCAGAATTCGCCAAAAGGTGGGTAAATCTTGCGCGAATGTGTAGAGTGAGAGGAGCTGACTTGGAGTGGCACTTGGACCTCGGCTAGGTGCAGGATTTCGTCCCTCTAGGGTTTAACAGACGCAACCCGTCCCGATAGTAGACTAGTATAGGTTTATTTTGAATTTTTAGTTTCTCGTTTCTGGTTAACTTAGCTAGAGTATGTATGCTCATTAGCCCCCCCTTTTATTTCTGTCCCTATTTTTTCTTTAGTTTAACTCCCCATCCCCTCCTGCGTTAGGTGGCCAGTGACGTCAGTTTTCTGGTAGTTGCGAGATGACTTTCGTTTCGTGCGTGTGTTTCTTTTTTTCGTATTTGTTATTGTGTTTGAATGAGTGTGTGTCTGTGTGAGTGATTTTGGATGGATGACTGTCACCATACTTTTATAATCTCGCAATTTTTTCGTCCACTTAACTGATGTTACTGCCACATTTAGGTACTGTGGGGGGTTTTATTACTAATCTTATTTTGTTTTGTTTTCTTGTAAATAGTTCATTTGTTTTTGTAAATATACATTGGGGTTTTTTTAAATTGTTATCCCCCCCCACTGACTTTGAATTGTACATATGGGGACTAGGTAGATTTTCATAGAGAATTTGAGGAATTATGGTGGATGTAGTAAGAAAGGTATGGAAGAATGTGTTGTTTTGGTGCTAGGACTATTGTTGATATGTTTGGGTCAGTGGTTGTGACTAGCTAAGTTTTTAGTTTAAGACAGATGATGACCGTCCTTCCCCATCCCCCTTTTTAGGCCTTGTGCCACATTTTGTATGTGTTTTTTAATATATGCAAATAAATACCTTTTTTTGCGCCATTTCCTGGACTTCGTTTGTCAATTGACAGACAATTTTTGACCGGTGAACCTGTTCTTTTTCCGTTAAGCTAAGCTAAGTTATTTGTTAAGTTTTTATTTTCATTTGTTTTATTTCTTTCCTTTAAATTCATTTTTGTTCTTGGCTTCGGCCAACATTTTTTATTTTTTAGTTCGGTAAGACAAAGTCTTACCGGCTTTTTATTTTCTGTTGTTACATTTGAAGAAAAGAAAAAAGAAAAAAGAAAAAGTTTTGTTTTAATTTATCCTCCTTTTCGTTTTTTTTACCCTCCCCCGTTTCATTTAGCGACTTCGGTCGCAATCCTTTAATTTTTTAAGTTTCAGCTTTTGTTTTTAATTTATTTCTTTAGCGGCTTCGGCCGCAAACCTTTATCTTTTAGTTTGGTTTGACTGGTGTCAAACCAGACATTTTTATTTCTTTTCTTTTTCTTTCTGTTTTTTAATTGACGACAAAAAAAAAAAAGTAGGAGTTTATTGTTTTTCATTTATTTTCGGCTGCCTTCGGGCGCCATCTTTATTTTTTTTTTTTTTTTTTTTTTTTTTTTTTTTTTTTTTTAAAGTCTTACGAGACTAGTTAGTTTATAGTTTTCCTTTTTGTTTTTTATTTTTCTAAAGTTTATTGTTATTTTATTATTTGACTTTTGTTTTACTTAACTTTTTCTAATTTTAGAAGTAACTACATTTTTTTTTTTTTTTTTTTTTTTTTTTTTTTTATTTCTTCTCTTCTCTCCCTATCCCAACTCCTTGCAATTTGGAAACAACTAGGCCAGCTTTTTAAACTTTAAATGGCCGACCAAATGAGTCGGTCAGGGGTAAAAAAAGACCTCTTTGGGGCGGCTGCTAAAGCCGACCCCCCAGATAAAGATAAAACCAAAAATAGGAAACGGGGTAAGGTTTCCCCAAACAAACCTGACCAAGCAAGTGTTTCTGACAAGGAGGAGGCCATGCAGGCCTCCAACTCAACAAATGAAAAGGTGCCGAAAGTGGCTCAGTCCAAGTCTACAGCCGAGGAATCGCCCTCTTGCTGGAAGTCCCCTCCGAGTTGTATTGTGAACATCGCGGAGTTCCTGGAAAAGGCAAAGGATTTTGCCCATCTTGTAAATAAAGATGGCATCCTTAAAGACGTCCAGGAGCTTCAGGCGTTCGAACAAAGAATGGTGACCGTCTTCGCGGTTGACAGGCGTACGCGCAAAATCTGTCGATCCACGAAAGACACAGTGATCAAATCACTTATGTCCCTGGGGATAAAACCCCAAAGAGTTATTAAAGGCGTAAAGTTTTTTATGTGGGACGTGCTGCTGCCCACGCCAGAAGATTGCCTAGATATGGCAAAGAGAGAATTAATTACCAAAGATCTCATTCTCCGTACGGAATATCTAGGCAGGCGAAGGACCAGGGTGGCAGTTTTTGAGGTTCCTCCTCAAATTTCCGGAGAGCTCCTGGCTGCATTTTTTATGCAGTACGGCCAAATTTTAGGGGCTCTCTCGGACAATTTGAACGGGGGGTGGACTTTCGATATCATGATAGACGAGGCGGCCTTCAAGTCCATCCCCAACTGTCTGGATTTTGGCAGCCGGAGATTGCCAGTCATTGTGACTGGCAGAAAACCAGTATGCTGGAGGTGCGGAGTGACTGGTCATCTCTCCTCCTCCTGCCCAGGGAAGAAGGCCCCTGGAGCTCCGGTTGCTGGCGACCCAAATACCCCTTTGGCCGACACTGAAAAAACCGCGGCGCCTGTAATGGGCCTACCTACTAAGCGGACCGGTGGGGAAAATCCCTCGGTTGGGTCGATGCCCTCATTACCCCTCAAACCAACGCCTTCCACAAGTGTGGATAAGGAGAAGGATGAGGGGGAATGGCGTGTAGTAGGTAGGGCCAAAGGGAAGGTCCAGACAGCGGGACCTCTGTCCCAGCGTAACTCCAGGGATAAACCCACCTACATCCCCATTCCCTCTACCAGCTCTGAGGGCGACGCCTCGGTGTCTTACGAAAAATCAGCCACAGAGACGCAGAAGCTAAACGAACCCAGCTGGGAGAAAATTTTAAATCTAAAAAAGCTGAAGGAAAAATTAGAGGCAAAACGGGCCAAGAATTCCAAGTCGCTGGGGGTGCCCTGCCCCTCATCCTCTGCCCCGTCTTCCCCTTCTGGTACCAACAAATTCGTCAGACCACCTCCGCCTAAATCTCTGACGAACTCACCAACAAGATCCAGTACCTCCAAAACTCCTTCCCCTTTTAAGACCTCATCAGGCATCACTCCCTCTCATACACCGACATGCACGCCCACTCCTACTCCCTCTCATTCTCCTCAAAAAAAGAGGGAGAGAAGCCCGGAGTTGCCTGCAGTAGCAGAGAAGAGGAAGAAGAAAATCAAAACGCCATATCTCCCAGGGGAAGACGTCTGCCGCGTATCCGGGGAGCAATTAGATAGGGTCTGCGGGCAGACTAAAAACCCGAGGCCGCTGAGGATTCTGTTTAACTTCCGGCACATTAATGGAGTTGATGTGGAGGTGCCGGAAAAGTTCAGAAATGCCCGTAGACTCCTGACTGTCGTCCGATCCGGCCCGGGTACGCGGGAGATCTGGGGCATGATCGAGGAGGCGAACTCGTCCCTGAAATTGGTGCCCCCAGCGGCGGTTTATGAACCCGACTTAGATCCCACAAAAAAATGCAAAGGGAGGGTCCCTGTTTTTGTTCACCCTTCCCTGTATAGGGCACTAAAATTAACATATCCTGCGGACATCGGCGGTCTGTCTTATGGTGATGCTGTCGACAATGAGATGGCGTCAGGTTCAATGGGACAGGCTGTCGGTGTCCTCACCCCAGCAATGTTCCACTCTGATGGGCGACCCTAATCGATTCGATAATGGCACTCTGGTTAGCTAGTTTGAATGTCCGAGGCCTGAGGTCGGAGTCTCGAAGGGTGAGACTCGTTCGCGACCTTCAGAGCCTCGGGGTGAATATATGTTGTGTACAAGAGACCCGTTTTTCTTCTCGCGATTATGAAGGCATTCTGTCTAAGGAGTTTACTCTTTATTCAGCATGTTTTGATGGACGCTCGAGGGGTGTCTCTTGGCTGGTGAGCAAGTCTTTGAAGGCTGCGTGTGCTCTTGTCTTCGCAGATCCGGCGGGCAGGCTTTGCGTGCTGGATGCTACCATAAAAGATAAAGCTTTGCGTCTCATTGGGGTTTATGGGCCCAATATCCAGGCTGAGCGACTTGCTTTGTTTCGGCAGATCGAGCCGTTTATGACGACATCACGTCGGTTAATTTTAGCGGGGGATTGGAATGCCGTCCTTGACCCCGATATAGATCGTATAGGGTCCAAATATAAAGCGGGTACTAAAAACTGGGGAGTGGAACATTTTCGGGGCTTTGTCGATGGGTTTGATCTCATCGACAAGTACCGGAATGAACACCCTCAGCGGGTAGTGTGGACTTGGACAAATAGTGGCAGCTCGGCTGTAGGTGTGCTTGCGAGCTACCTCGACCGAGTTTTAGTTAGGAGAGTCGATGTAGGACTCTTAGAGTGTCCAAGTTTTCATTATATAGTTTATTCGGATCATAGGCTTGTCCGGGTCCGTGTAAACTTAGATAAGCCTAATGTTAGGATAACTGGCTACTGGAAATTCAACTGCTCGTTATTTGGCGAGCAGCATTTCCGGGACCAGTTTTTACTAACCTTACAAAGGGAACTGACGGGGGCTGTGGTGGGAAATGCCTGGTGGGACAAACTTAAATCTAAAATTCGAACGTTTGCTGCCGATTTTAGTCGTCGACTCAATGTAGATAGATTAGCGGCGCAAACGGCTTTAGAACAAAGAGTTGATCGGGCTGTGAAATCCCGTGATAGTGGGGAAGTAGTCCTAGCTAAGGCAGAGTTGGCCTCCTTGCTTAGCAAGAAGGATCAAGCTCTGGTAGTTAGGGCTAGGTTAAAAAGAATGTCCTCTGAGGCGACGAATATGGCCGCGGAACTGCGTGCAGAGGAAAGTAGGAATGCTTCAAGACGGCATATCGCGAGCGTCACATTGCCGGATGGGCGGACAGTGACTACAAACTCGGGCATATGCGAGGCTTTTCGGGATTACTTTCGGGAGCTTTTTACCAGGGAGCCCGGTCTGAGCTCTGCTCGGTTCGACACCTATTTAGCTGACTTTCCCTGCCTTGAGGCAGCTGAAGCGGCTGGGTGCGAGGGTCCCATCACTGAGTCGGAAATCTGGGAAGCGCTGAAACAGGTTGGCCTGGATAAGTCTCCGGGATTAGATGGTCTTCCTTACGAAGTTTACTTGAGGCAGTCGCCCGTTTTTGTTCCTTTGCTGCAGCTGGTCTTCAACAACTGGATGAAGCAGGGGTCTATACCTCAACGCTTCACCAGGGGTGTGATCAAGTTGGTGCGTAAGGGCAAAAGCGGTGGGGATGGGATAGGTAACTTTCGCCCTTTAACTATGTTAAATACAGAGTTAAAGATTTTGGCTAAGGTCTTGGCTAACCGTTTGCAGCTTGTCCTGTCTAGTCTGATTGGCTCCGAGCAGACTTGTTCTGTGAAGGGCCGGACTATTCAGGACAACCTTCATATGGTGCGCCTGATCATCGAGAAAGTCGACAGTGAAGCCGCGCTGATCAATTTAGATCAGTCCAAGGCCTTTGATAGGGTTGACCATCGATTCTTGGAGGCTGTTCTTTCGGCTGCCGGTTTCGGGCCGTACTTTCGCTCCTGGATCCGGCTCATGTATGCGACTCCCGGTGCGCTGGTAGAAGTGAACGGGGTAAGATCGGAACCTTTCGTATTGTCTCGATCTATTCGTCAGGGTTGTCCGCTGTCGCCTATGCTTTACGTTCTTGCGTTGGAACCTTTCCTTCGCAAGTTAAAGGCGAATCCGGTCCTACGCGGAATCTCTTTACCTGGTGCTACCACCTCGGCCAGGTATTCTGCCTATGCTGACGACGTTTCGGTTCTTGTGTCGAGCAGAGCCGAGATTAACGAAGTCAGCAGAGAAATCGGTGGGTATGAGATGGTGACAGGGGCCAAGATCAACCGCGATAAGTCTGTTGGCTTGCGGTTGGGTGCGTGGAAGGGGGTTTCTCTTCCCGGACCATTCAGCTGGACGGATGGGCCGATCAAGATACTCGGCGTCTGGTTCGGTCCTGATATCCAGTTGGATATGAATTGGTCGGAGGTACGAGAGAAGGCCGAGAGCGCAATTAATTTGTGGTCTCGGAGGAGGCTTTCCTTGAAGGGGAGGGCGGAGGTATGTGTTTCACATATCTACCCGATTCTCCTTTACCGACTCTCGGTACTTCCACTTCCGTCTGCCACAGTGCTTTCATTAGTACAGCTCTTGTTCTCTTTCTTGTGGAGAGGCAGAGCTCCTAGGGTATGTCGGGAGATCTGTTGCCTTCATCCTACTGAAGGCGGTCTAGGTATGCCTAGCATTGAGATTCGTCTCGATATGCTTCGCATCGGGTTCCTGGATCGTTTGTGTCGCGATTCGGATGACGGGGGCGCCTTCTGGAAGGAAGACGCCCGTAGATCCTTCCCATCCTTGAGAAGTGTGCACTCGGCCGAGGAGGAGGCTGGCCGTTTGCCTCGTGCCGAGTGCTCCTTCTACCGTGAATGTCGTCTGGCTCTGAAACACCTCTTACGGGCGACGGTTGGCCTCCCCAACGTCCAGGCGTTGTCTCGTAGGGCATTATATCGGGTGGTAGTCAGGGGGTCCGTTCATGATGATTTGATTGACGAGCTCGGTCTTACGAAGCAGGAGGCTCGCTCAATCTGGCCTTGGGCTTCCGGGTTGAAATGTCTCAACAACGATGAGGCATCCCTCACCTGGCTGGTGATACGTGGGGCCCTCTGGGTCGGCAAAAGACTTTGCACAGCGGGTTTGGAGAAATATCCAAACTGCCGACGTTGTGAGGGGGAAGTCGAGACCCTTGGTCACGCCTTCTTTCATTGCAAGTCGGTAGCACCATTGTGTAGGTTTGTTGAAGGTCTCATGGTTCGCATGTTGCAGGGAAAGTTTTTCGTCCTTGAGGCCGCTTCTGTTTGTAGCAATGTGGCCCCGCCGCTAACGGAGTCTGAATGCTATGTGTTCCACTGCTTGCTAGGAGTTATGAGAGTCGTGATTTGGGTGACGCGTCAGAAGGGATTCTATGAAGGTGAGAAGTTCACTTCTTCCCTACTAATCTTGTACTTTAAGCATCAGCTTAAAGTCAAGATTAGGACGGAAAGGCGGCGACTCCCTTCATCAGAATTTGCCAAAAGGTGGGTAAATCTTGCGCGAATGTGTAGAGTGAGAGGAGCTGACTTGGAGTGGCACTTGGACCTCGGCTAGGTGCAGGATTTCGTCCCTCTAGGGTTCAACAGACGCAACCCGTCCCGATATTAGACTAGTATAGGTTTATTTTGAATTTTTAGTTTCTCGTTTCTGGTTAACTTAGCTAGAGTATGTATGCTCATTAGCCCCCCTTTTATTTCTGTCCCTATTTTTTCTTTAGTTTAATTCCCCATCCCCTCCCGCGTTAGGTGGCCAGTGACGTCAGTTCTCTGGTAGTTGCGAGATGACTTTCGTTTCGTGCGTGTGTTTCTTTTTTTTTCGTTTTTGTTATTGTGTCTGAATGAGTGTGTGTCTGTGTGAGTGATTTTGGATGGATGACTGTTACCATACTTTTATAATCTCGCAATTTTTTCGTCCAGTTAACTGATGTTACTGCCACATTTAGGTACTGTGGGGGGTTTTATTACTAATCTTATTTTGTTTTGTTTTCTTGTAAATAGTTCATTTGTTTTTGTAAATATACATTGGGGTTTTTTTAAATTGTTATTCCCCCCCCCCCACTGACTTTGAATTGTACATATGGGGACTAGTTAGATTTTCATAGAGAATTTGTGGAATTATGGTGGATGTAGTAAGAAAGGTATGGAAGAATGTGTTGTTTTGGTGGTAGGACTATTGTTGGTATGTTTGGGTCAGTGGTTGCGACTAGCTAAGTTTTTAGTTTAAGACAGATGATGACCGTCCTTCCCCATTCCCCTTTTTAGGCCTTGTGCCACATTTTGTATGTGTTTTTCAATATATGCAAATAAATACCTTTTTTTGCGCCATTTCCTGGACTTCGTTTGTCAATTGACAGACAATTTTTGACCGGTGAACCTGTTCTTTTTCCGTTAAGCTAAGCTAAGTTATTTGTTAAGTTTTTATTTTCATTTGTTTTATTTCTTTCCTTTAAATTCATTTTTGTTCTTGGCTTCGGCCAACATTTTTTATTTTTTAGTTCGGTAAGACAAAGTCTTACCGGCTTTTTATTTTCTGTTGTTACATTTGAAGAAAAGAAAAAAAGAAAAAGTTTTGTTTTTAATTTATCCTCCTTTTCGTTTTTTACCCTCCCCCGTTTTATTTAGCGACTTCGGTCGCAATCCTTTAATTTTTTAAGTTTCAGCTTTTGTTTTTAATTTATTTCTTTAGCGGCTTCGGCCGCAAACCTTTATTTTTTTTTTAGTTTGGTTTGACTAGTGTCAAACCAGACATTTTTATTTCTTTCTTTTTTCTTTCTGTCGTTTAATTGACGAAAAAAAGTAGGAGTTTTATTTATTGTTTTTTCTTTTATTTCGGCTGCCTTCGGGCGCCATTTTTATTTTTTTTTTTTAAAAAGTCTTACGAGACTATTTAGTTTCTAGTTTTTCTTTTCTTTTTCTAGAACTTTTAGTTTTCCAAGTTTATTTATTATATAGCCTTGATTTAAAGTTTATTGTTAGTGGTACTTCTTTATCTTTAACTACTTTTGTTTTTGCTTTTTATTTTTTATTTTTTATTTTTCTCTCTCCCTATCTCAACTCCTCACAATTGGGCAAGTGTTTCTGCCTTAACTCTTAAATGGCCGACGATATGAGTCGGTCAGGGGTCAAGAAAGACCTCTTTGGGGCGGCTGCGAAAGCCGACCCCCCGGATAAGGATAAAACCAAGTCTAAAAAACGGGGTAAGGTTTCCCCAAGCAAACCAGACAAGGCAAATGCAAGTGACAAGGAGGAGGCCATGCAGGTCTCCAACTCAAGTGAGAAGACGCCGAAAGTGGCTCAGTCAAAGTCTACAGCCGAGGAATCGCCCTCTTGCTGGAAGTCCCCTCCGAGTTGTATTGTGAACATCGCGGAGTTCCTGGAAAAGGCAAAGGATTTTGCCCATCTTGTAAATAAAGATGGCATACTAAAAGACGTCCAGGAACTTCAGAAGTTCGAACAAAGAATGGTGACCGTCTTCGCGGTTGACAGGCGTACGCGCAAAATCTGTCGATCCACGAAAGACACTGTGATCAAATCACTCATGTCCCTGGGGATAAAACCCCAAAGAGTAATCAAGGGAGTGAAATTCTTCATGTGGGACGTACTGCTGCCCACGCCGGAGGATTGCCTGGAGATGGCGAAAAGAGAATTAATAACAAAGGACCTGATTCTCCGTACCGAATACATGGGTAGGCGAAGGACCAGGGTGGCAGTATTTGAGGTTCCTCCTCAAATTTCCGGAGAGCTCCTGGCTGCATTCTTTATGCAGTACGGCCAAATTTTAGGGGCTCTCTCGGACAATCTGAACGGGGGGTGGACTTTTGACATCATGATTGATGAGGCGGCCTTCAAGTCCATCCCCAACTGTCTGGATTTTGGCAACCGGAGATTGCCAGTCATTGTGACTGGCAGAAAACCAGTATGCTGGAGGTGCGGAGTGACTGGTCATCTCTCCTCCTCCTGCCCAGGGAAGAAGGCCCCTGGAGCTCCGGTTGCTGGCGACCCAAATTCCCCTTTGGCCGACACTGAAAAAACCGCGGCGCCTGTAATGGGCCTACCTACTAAGCGGACCGGTGTGGGAAATCCCTCGGTTGGGTCTTTGCCCTCATTGCCCCTCAAACCAACGCCTTCCACAAGTGTGGATAAGGAGAAGGATGAGGGGGGATGGCGTGTAGTAGGTAGGGCCAAAGGGAAGGTCCAGACAGCGGGACCTCTGTCTCAGCATGACTCCGGGGACAAAACCACCTACAGCCCCATTCCCTCTACCAGCTCGGAGGGCGACGCCTCGGCCTCTTATGAGAAGACTGCGACTCCTGCCCAGAAACTTAATGAGCCAAGCTGGCAGAAGATATTGGACCTGAAGAAGTTGAAGCAAAAGCTGGAGGACAAAAAGGCAAAGAAACACAAGCCGCTGGGGGTTCCCTGCCCCTCATCCTCTGCCCCGTCTTCCCCTCCATCATTTGCTAAACCTCCAGCACCAAAATCACTATCTAATTCCCCAACAAAAAGTAAAAAATCTGTTTCAACCAAGCCTTCCCCCATCAAGACCCCATCTGGAATGACTCCATCACACACACCAGCTTGCACACCTACCCCAACACCTACCCAGACACCACATAAAAAGAGAAATAGAAGTCCAGATGCTCAGGTCGTGGGGGAAAAGGGGAAGAAAAAATTGAAGCCTCCATATCACTTAGGGGAAGACGTCTGCCGCGTATCCCGGGTCCATGTGGAGAATGTTTTGGGGATAACAAAGAACCCCAGTCCTTTAAAGGTCCTTTTTAACTTCCAAAAGTTGAGTGGACTAGATATTGAGGACCCGAAAAATTTCAAAAAGGCCAAAAGACTCCTAACAGTTGTGCGTTCGGGCCCGGGTACGCGGGAGATTTGGGGCATGATTGAGGAGGCAAACTCATCTTTGAAATTAGTGCCCCCAGCGGCTGTATTTGAGCCCAATTTGGATCCGTCTAAAACGTGCAGAGGGAGGGTCCCGGTTTTTGTTCACCCTTCCCTGTATAGGGCTCTGAAGTTAACATTTCCAGCGGACATCGGTGGCCTGTCTCATGGTGATACCGTCGAAAATGAGATGGCGTCAGGTTCAATGGGACAGGCTGTCGGTGTCCTCACCCCAGCAATGTTCTACTCGGATGGGCGACCCTAGTCGATTTGATAATGGCACTCTGGTTAGCTAGTGTGAATGTCCGAGGCCTGAGGTCGGAGTCTCGAAGGGTGAGACTCGTTCGCGACCTTCAGAGCCTCGGTGTGAATATATGTTGTGTACAAGAGACCCGTTTTTCTTCTCGCGATTATGAAGGCATTCCGTCTAAGGAGTTTACTCTTTATTCAGCATGCTTTGATGGACGCTCGAGGGGTGTCTCTTGGCTGGTGAGCAAGTCTTTGAAGGCTGCGTGTGCTCTTGTCTTCGCAGATCCGGCGGGCAGGCTTTGCGTGCTGGATGCTACCATAAAAGATAAGGCTTTGCGTCTCATTGGGGTTTATGGGCCCAATATCCAGGCTGAGCGACTTGCTTTGTTTCGGCAGATCGAGCCGTTTATGACGACATCACGTCGGTTAATTTTAGCGGGGGATTGGAATGCCGTCCTTGACCCCGATATAGATCGTATAGGGTCCAAATATAAAGCGGGTACTAAAAACTGGGGAGTGGAACATTTTCGGGGCTTTGTCGATGGGTTTGATCTCATCGACAAGTACCGGAATGAACACCCTCAGCGGGTAGTGTGGACTTGGACAAATAGTGGCAGCTCGGCTGTAGGTGTGCTTGCGAGCTACCTCGACCGAGTTTTAGTTAGGAGAGTCGATGTAGGGCTCTTAGAGTGTCCAAGTTTTCATTATATAGTTTATTCGGATCATAGGCTTGTCCGGGTCCGTGTAAACTTAGATAAGCCTAATGTTAGGATAACTGGCTACTGGAAATTCAACTGCTCGTTATTTGGCGAGCAGCATTTCCGGGACCAGTTTTTACTAACCTTACAAAGGGAACTGACGGGGGCTGTAGTGGGAAATGCCTGGTGGGACAAACTTAAATCTAAAATTCGAACGTTTGCTGCCGATTTTAGTCGTCGACTCAATGTAGATAGATTAGCGGCGCAAACGGCTTTAGAACAAAGAGTTGATCGGGCTGTGAAATCCCGTGATAGTGGGGAAGTAGTCCTAGCTAAGGCAGAGTTGTCCTCCTTGCTTAGCAAGAAGGATCAAGCTCTGGTAGTTAGGGCTAGGTTAAAAAGAATGTCCTCTGAGGCGACGAATATGGCCGCGGAACTGCGTGCAGAGGAAAGTAGGAATGCTTCAAGACGGCATATCGCGAGCGTCACATTGCCGGATGGGCGGACAGTGACTACAAACTCGGGCATATGCGAGGCTTTTCGGGATTACTTTCGGGAGCTTTTTACCAGGGAGCCCGGTCTGAGCTCTGCTCGGTTCGACACCTATTTAGCTGACTTTCCCTGCCTTGAGGCAGCTGAAGCGGCTGGGTGCGAGGGTCCCATCACTGAGTCGGAAATCTGGGAAGCGCTGAAACAGGTTGGCCTGGATAAGTCTCCGGGATTAGATGGTCTTCCTTACGAAGTTTACTTGAGGCAGTCGCCCGTTTTTGTTCCTTTGCTGCAGCTGGTCTTCAACAACTGGATGAAGCAGGGGTCTATACCTCAACGCTTCACCAGGGGTGTGATCAAGTTGGTGCGTAAGGGCAAAAGCGGTGGGGATGGGATAGGTAACTTTCGCCCTTTAACTATGTTAAATACAGAGTTAAAGATTTTGGCTAAGGTCTTGGCTAACCGTTTGCAGCTTGTCCTGTCTAGTCTGATTGGCTCCGAGCAGACTTGTTCTGTGAAGGGCCGGACTATTCAGGACAACCTTCATATGGTGCGCCTGATCATCGAGAAAGTCGACAGTGAAGCCGCGCTGATCAATTTAGATCAGTCCAAGGCCTTTGATAGGGTTGACCATCGATTCTTGGAGGCTGTTCTTTCGGCTGCCGGTTTCGGGCCGTACTTTCGCTCCTGGATCCGGCTCATGTATGCGACTCCCGGTGCGCTGGTAGAAGTGAACGGGGTAAGATCGGAACCTTTCGTATTGTCTCGATCTATTCGTCAGGGTTGTCCGCTGTCGCCTATGCTTTACGTTCTTGCGTTGGAACCTTTCCTTCGCAAGTTAAAGGCGAATCCGGTCCTACGCGGAATCTCTTTACCTGGTGCTACCACCTCGGCCAGGTATTCTGCCTATGCTGACGACGTTTCGGTTCTTGTGTCGAGCAGAGCCGAGATTAACGAAGTCAGCAGAGAAATCGGTGGGTATGAGATGGTGACAGGGGCCAAGATCAACCGCGATAAGTCTGTTGGCTTGCGGTTGGGTGCGTGGAAGGGGGTTTCTCTTCCCGGACCATTCAGCTGGACGGATGGGCCGATCAAGATACTCGGCGTCTGGTTCGGTCCTGATATCCAGTTGGATATGAATTGGTCGGAGGTACGAGAGAAGGCCGAGAGCGCAATTAATTTGTGGTCTCGGAGGAGGCTTTCCTTGAAGGGGAGGGCGGAGGTATGTGTTTCACATATCTACCCGATTCTCCTTTACCGACTCTCGGTACTTCCACTTCCGTCTGCCACAGTGCTTTCATTAGTACAGCTCTTGTTCTCTTTCTTGTGGAGAGGCAGAGCTCCTAGGGTATGTCGGGAGATCTGTTGCCTTCATCCTACTGAAGGCGGTCTAGGTATGCCTAGCATTGAGATTCGTCTCGATATGCTTCGCATCGGGTTCCTGGATCGTTTGTGTCGCGATTCGGATGACGGGGGCGCCTTCTGGAAGGAAGACGCCCGTAGATCCTTCCCATCCTTGAGAAGTGTGCACTCGGCCGAGGAGGAGGCTGGCCGTTTGCCTCGTGCCGAGTGCTCCTTCTACCGTGAATGTCGTCTGGCTCTGAAACACCTCTTACGGGCGACGGTTGGCCTCCCCAACGTCCAGGCGTTGTCTCGTAGGGCATTATATCGGGTGGTAGTCAGGGGGTCCGTTCATGATGATTTGATTGACGAGCTCGGTCTTACGAAGCAGGAGGCTCGCTCAATCTGGCCTTGGGCTTCCGGGTTGAAATGTCTCAACAACGATGAGGCATCCCTCACCTGGCTGGTGATACGTGGGGCCCTCTGGGTCGGCAAAAGACTTTGCACAGCGGGTTTGGAGAAATATCCAAACTGCCGACGTTGTGAGGGGGAAGTCGAGACCCTTGGTCACGCCTTCTTTCATTGCAAGTCGGTAGCACCATTGTGTAGGTTTGTTGAAGGTCTCATGGTTCGCATGTTGCAGGGAAAGTTTTTCGTCCTTGAGGCCGCTTCTGTTTGTAGCAATGTGGCCCCGCCGCTAACGGAGTCTGAACGCTATGTGTTCCACTGCTTGCTAGGAGTTATGAGAGTCGTGATTTGGGTGACGCGTCAGAAGGGATTCTATGAAGGTGAGAAGTTCACTTCTTCCCTACTAATCTTGTACTTTAAGCATCAGCTTAAAGTCAAGATTAGGACGGAAAGGCGGCGACTCCCTTCATCAGAATTCGCCAAAAGGTGGGTAAATCTTGCGCGAATGTGTAGAGTGAGAGGAGCTGACTTGGAGTGGCACTTGGACCTCGGCTAGGTGCAGGATTTCGTCCCTCTAGGGTTTAACAGACGCAACCCGTCCCGATAGTAGACTAGTATAGGTTTATTTTGAATTTTTAGTTTCTCGTTTCTGGTTAACTTAGCTAGAGTATGTATGCTCATTAGCCCCCCTTTTATTTCTGTCCCTATTTTTTCTTTAGTTTAACTCCCCATCCCCTCCCGCGTTAGGTGGCCAGTGACGTCAGTTTTCTGGTAGTTGCGAGATGACTTTCGTTTCGTGCGTGTGTTTCTTTTTTTCGTATTTGTTATTGTGTCTGAATGAGTGTGTGTCTGTGTGAGTGATTTTGGATGGATGACTGTCACCATACTTTTATAATCTCGCAATTTTTTCGTCCACTTAACTGATGTTACTGCCACATTTAGGTACTGTGGGGGGTTTTATTACTAATCTTATTTTGTTTTGTTTTCTTGTAAATAGTTCATTTGTTTTTGTAAATATACATTGGGGTTTTTTTAAATTGTTATCCCCCCCCACTGACTTTGAATTGTACATATGGGGACTAGGTAGATTTTCATAGAGAATTTGAGGAATTATGGTGGATGTAGTAAGAAAGGTATGGAAGAATGTGTTGTTTTGGTGCTAGGACTATTGTTGATATGTTTGGGTCAGTGGTTGTGACTAGCTAAGTTTTTAGTTTAAGACAGATGATGACCGTCCTTCCCCATCCCCCTTTTTAGGCCTTGTGCCACATTTTGTATGTGTTTTTTAATATATGCAAATAAATACCTTTTTTTGCGCCATTTCCTGGACTTCGTTTGTCAATTGACAGACAATTTTTGACCGGTGAACCTGTTCTTTTTCCGTTAAGCTAAGCTAAGTTATTTGTTAAGTTTTTATTTTCATTTGTTTTATTTCTTTCCTTTAAATTCATTTTTGTTCTTGGCTTCGGCCAACATTTTTTATTTTTTAGTTCGGTAAGACAAAGTCTTACCGGCTTTTTATTTTCTGTTGTTACATTTGAAGAAAAGAAAAAAAGAAAAAGTTTTGTTTTTAATTTATCCTCCTTTTCGTTTTTTACCCTCCCCCGTTTTATTTAGCGACTTCGGTCGCAATCCTTTAATTTTTTAAGTTTCAGCTTTTGTTTTTAATTTATTTCTTTAGCGGCTTCGGCCGCAAACCTTTATTTTTTTTTTAGTTTGGTTTGACTAGTGTCAAACCAGACATTTTTATTTCTTTCTTTTTTCTTTCTGTCGTTTAATTGACGAAAAAAAGTAGGAGTTTTATTTATTGTTTTTTCTTTTATTTCGGCTGCCTTCGGGCGCCATTTTTATTTTTTTTTTTTAAAAAGTCTTACGAGACTATTTAGTTTCTAGTTTTTCTTTTCTTTTTCTAGAACTTTTAGTTTTCCAAGTTTATTTATTATATAGCCTTGATTTAAAGTTTATTGTTAGTGGTACTTCTTTATCTTTAACTACTTTTGTTTTTGCTTTTTATTTTTTATTTTTTATTTTTCTCTCTCCCTATCTCAACTCCTCACAATTGGGCAAGTGTTTCTGCCTTAACTCTTAAATGGCCGACGATATGAGTCGGTCAGGGGTCAAGAAAGACCTCTTTGGGGCGGCTGCGAAAGCCGACCCCCCGGATAAGGATAAAACCAAGTCTAAAAAACGGGGTAAGGTTTCCCCAAGCAAACCAGACAAGGCAAATGCAAGTGACAAGGAGGAGGCCATGCAGGTCTCCAACTCAAGTGAGAAGACGCCGAAAGTGGCTCAGTCAAAGTCTACAGCCGAGGAATCGCCCTCTTGCTGGAAGTCCCCTCCGAGTTGTATTGTGAACATCGCGGAGTTCCTGGAAAAGGCAAAGGATTTTGCCCATCTTGTAAATAAAGATGGCATACTAAAAGACGTCCAGGAACTTCAGAAGTTCGAACAAAGAATGGTGACCGTCTTCGCGGTTGACAGGCGTACGCGCAAAATCTGTCGATCCACGAAAGACACTGTGATCAAATCACTCATGTCCCTGGGGATAAAACCCCAAAGAGTAATCAAGGGAGTGAAATTCTTCATGTGGGACGTACTGCTGCCCACGCCGGAGGATTGCCTGGAGATGGCGAAAAGAGAATTAATAACAAAGGACCTGATTCTCCGTACCGAATACATGGGTAGGCGAAGGACCAGGGTGGCAGTATTTGAGGTTCCTCCTCAAATTTCCGGAGAGCTCCTGGCTGCATTCTTTATGCAGTACGGCCAAATTTTAGGGGCTCTCTCGGACAATCTGAACGGGGGGTGGACTTTTGACATCATGATTGATGAGGCGGCCTTCAAGTCCATCCCCAACTGTCTGGATTTTGGCAACCGGAGATTGCCAGTCATTGTGACTGGCAGAAAACCAGTATGCTGGAGGTGCGGAGTGACTGGTCATCTCTCCTCCTCCTGCCCAGGGAAGAAGGCCCCTGGAGCTCCGGTTGCTGGCGACCCAAATTCCCCTTTGGCCGACACTGAAAAAACCGCGGCGCCTGTAATGGGCCTACCTACTAAGCGGACCGGTGTGGGAAATCCCTCGGTTGGGTCTTTGCCCTCATTGCCCCTCAAACCAACGCCTTCCACAAGTGTGGATAAGGAGAAGGATGAGGGGGGATGGCGTGTAGTAGGTAGGGCCAAAGGGAAGGTCCAGACAGCGGGACCTCTGTCTCAGCATGACTCCGGGGACAAAACCACCTACAGCCCCATTCCCTCTACCAGCTCGGAGGGCGACGCCTCGGCCTCTTATGAGAAGACTGCGACTCCTGCCCAGAAACTTAATGAGCCAAGCTGGCAGAAGATATTGGACCTGAAGAAGTTGAAGCAAAAGCTGGAGGACAAAAAGGCAAAGAAACACAAGCCGCTGGGGGTTCCCTGCCCCTCATCCTCTGCCCCGTCTTCCCCTCCATCATTTGCTAAACCTCCAGCACCAAAATCACTATCTAATTCCCCAACAAAAAGTAAAAAATCTGTTTCAACCAAGCCTTCCCCCATCAAGACCCCATCTGGAATGACTCCATCACACACACCAGCTTGCACACCTACCCCAACACCTACCCAGACACCACATAAAAAGAGAAATAGAAGTCCAGATGCTCAGGTCGTGGGGGAAAAGGGGAAGAAAAAATTGAAGCCTCCATATCACTTAGGGGAAGACGTCTGCCGCGTATCCCGGGTCCATGTGGAGAATGTTTTGGGGATAACAAAGAACCCCAGGCCCTTAAAGGTCCTTTTTAACTTCCAAAAGTTGAGTGGACTAGATATTGAGGACCCGAAAAATTTCAAAAAGGCCAAAAGACTCCTAACAGTTGTGCGTTCGGGCCCGGGTACGCGGGAGATTTGGGGCATGATTGAGGAGGCAAACTCATCTTTGAAATTAGTGCCCCCAGCGGCTGTATTTGAGCCCAATTTGGATCCGTCTAAAACGTGCAGAGGGAGGGTCCCGGTTTTTGTTCACCCTTCCCTGTATAGGGCTCTGAAGTTAACATTTCCAGCGGACATCGGTGGCCTGTCTCATGGTGATACCGTCGAAAATGAGATGGCGTCAGGTTCAATGGGACAGGCTGTCGGTGTCCTCACCCCAGCAATGTTCTACTCGGATGGGCGACCCTAGTCGATTTGATAATGGCACTCTGGTTAGCTAGTGTGAATGTCCGAGGCCTGAGGTCGGAGTCTCGAAGGGTGAGACTCGTTCGCGACCTTCAGAGCCTCGGTGTGAATATATGTTGTGTACAAGAGACCCGTTTTTCTTCTCGCGATCATGAAGACATTCTGTCTAAGGAGTTTACTCTTTATTCAGCATGTTTTGATGGACACTCGAGGGGTGTCTCTTGGCTGGTGAGCAAGACTTTGAAGGCTGCGTGTGCTCTTGTCTTCGCAGATCCGGCGGGCAGGCTTTGCGTGCTGGATGCTACCATAAAGGATAAGGCTTTGCGTCTCATTGGGGTTTATGGGCCCAATACCCAGGCTGAGCGACCTGCTTTGTTTCGGCAGATCGAGCCGTTTATGACGACATCACGTCGGTTAATTTTAGCGGGGGATTGGAATGCCGTCCTTGACCCCGATATAGATCGTATAGGGTCCAAATATAAAGCGGGTACTAAAAACTGGGGAGTGGAACATTTTCGGGGCTTTGTCGATGGGTTTGATCTCATCGACAAGTACCGGAATGAACACCCTCAGCGGGTAGTATGGACTTGGACAAATAGTGGCAGCTCGGCTGTAGGTGTGCTTGCGAGCTACCTCGACCGAGTTTTAGTTAGGAGAGTCGATGTAGGGCTCTTAGAGTGTCCAAGTTTTCATTATATAGTTTATTCGGATCATAGGCTTGTCCGGGTCCGTGTAAACTTAGATAAGCCTAATGTTAGGATAACTGGCTACTGGAAATTCAACTGCTCGTTATTTGGCGAGCAGCATTTCCGGGACCAGTTTTTACTAACCTTACAAAGGGAACTGACGGGGGCTGTGGTGGGAAATGCCTGGTGGGACAAACTTAAATCTAAGATTCGAACGTTTGCTGCCGATTTTAGTCGTCGACTCAATGTAGATAGATTAGCGGCGCAAACGGCTTTAGAACAAAGAGTTGATCGGGCTGTGAAATCCCGTGATAGTGGGGAAGTAGTCCTAGCTAAGGCAGAGTTGTCCTCCTTGCTTAGCAAGAAGGATCAAGCTCTGGTAGTTAGGGCTAGGTTAAAAAGAATGTCCTCTGAGGCGACGAATATGGCCGCGGAACTGCGTGCAGAGGAAAGTAGGAATGCTTCAAGACGGCATATCGCGAGCGTCACATTGCCGGATGGTCGGACAGTGACTACAAACTCGGGCATATGCGAGGCTTTTCGGGATTACTTTCGGGAGCTTTTTACCAGGGAGCCCGGTCTGAGCTCTGCTCGGTTCGACACCTATTTAGCTGACTTTCCCTGCCTTGAGGCAGCTGAAGCGGCTGGGTGCGAGGGTCCCATCACTGAGTCGGAAATCTGGGAAGCGCTGAAACAGGTTGGCCTGGATAAATCTCCGGGATTAGATGGTCTTCCTTACGAAGTTTACTTGAGGCAGTCGCCCGTTTTTGTTCCTTTGCTGCAGCTGGTCTTCAACAACTGGATGAAGCAGGGGTCTATACCTCAACGCTTCACCAGGGGTGTGATCAAGTTGGTGCGTAAGGGCAAAAGC
This sequence comes from Acanthosepion esculentum, assembly GCA_964036315.1. Taxonomy (NCBI): domain Eukaryota; kingdom Metazoa; phylum Mollusca; class Cephalopoda; order Sepiida; family Sepiidae; genus Acanthosepion; species Acanthosepion esculentum. The sequence continues at coordinate 104,463,011 of OZ038490.1, read as the reverse complement.
GGTGGGGATGGGATAGGTAACTTTCGCCCTTTAACTATGTTAAATACAGAGTTAAAGATTTTGGCTAAGGTCTTGGCTAACCGTTTGCAGCTTGTCCTGTCTAGTCTGATTGGCTCCGAGCAGACTTGTTCTGTGAAGGGCCGGACTATTCAGGACAACCTTCATATGGTGCGCCTGATCATCGAGAAAGTCGACAGTGAAGCCGCGCTGATCAATTTAGATCAGTCCAAGGCCTTTGATAGGGTTGACCATCGATTCTTGGAGGCTGTTCTTTCGGCTGCCGGTTTCGGGCCGTACTTTCGCTCCTGGATCCGGCTCATGTATGCGACTCCCGGTGCGCTGGTAGAAGTGAACGGGGTAAGATCGGAACCTTTCGTATTGTCTCGATCTATTCGTCAGGGTTGTCCGCTGTCGCCTATGCTTTACGTTCTTGCGTTGGAACCTTTCCTTCGCAAGTTAAAGGCGAATCCGGTCCTACGCGGAATCTCTTTACCTGGTGCTACCACCTCGGCCAGGTATTCTGCCTATGCTGACGACGTTTCGGTTCTTGTGTCGAGCAGAGCCGAGATTAACGAAGTCAGCAGAGAAATCGGTGGGTATGAGATGGTGACAGGGGCCAAGATCAACCGCGATAAGTCTGTTGGCTTGCGGTTGGGTGCGTGGAAGGGGGTTTCTCTTCCCGGACCATTCAGCTGGACGGATGGGCCGATCAAGATACTCGGCGTCTGGTTCGGTCCTGATATCCAGTTGGATATGAATTGGTCGGAGGTACGAGAGAAGGCCGAGAGCGCAATTAATTTGTGGTCTCGGAGGAGGCTTTCCTTGAAGGGGAGGGCGGAGGTATGTGTTTCACATATCTACCCGATTCTCCTTTACCGACTCTCGGTACTTCCACTTCCGTCTGCCACAGTGCTTTCATTAGTACAGCTCTTGTTCTCTTTCTTGTGGAGAGGCAGAGCTCCTAGGGTATGTCGGGAGATCTGTTGCCTTCATCCTACTGAAGGCGGTCTAGGTATGCCTAGCATTGAGATTCGTCTCGATATGCTTCGCATCGGGTTCCTGGATCGTTTGTGTCGCGATTCGGATGACGGGGGCGCCTTCTGGAAGGAAGACGCCCGTAGATCCTTCCCATCCTTGAGAAGTGTGCACTCGGCCGAGGAGGAGGCTGGCCGTTTGCCTCGTGGCGAGTGCTCCTTCTACCGTGAATGTCGTCTGGCTCTGAAACACCTCTTACGGGCGACGGTTGGCCTCCCCAACGTCCAGGCGTTGTCTCGTAGGGCATTATATCGGGTGGTAGTCAGGGGGTCCGTTCATGATGATTTGATTGACGAGCTCGGTCTTACGAAGCAGGAGGCTCGCTCAATCTGGCCTTGGGCTTCCGGGTTGAAATGTCTCAACAACGATGAGGCATCCCTCACCTGGCTGGTGATACGTGGGGCCCTCTGGGTCGGCAAAAGACTTTGCGCAGCGGGTTTGGAGAAATATCCAAACTGCCGACGTTGTGAGGGGGAAGTCGAGACCCTTGGTCACGTCTTCTTTCATTGCAAGTCGGTAGCACCATTGTGTAGGTTTGTTGAAGGTCTCATGGTTCGCATGTTGCAGGGAAAGTTTTTCGTCCTTGAGGCCGCTTCTGTTTGTAGCAATGTGGCCCCGCCGCTAACGGAGTCTGAACGCTATGTGTTCCACTGCTTGCTAGGAGTTATGAGAGTCGTGATTTGGATGACGCGTCAGAAGGGATTCTATGAAGGTGAGAAGTTCACTTCTTCCCTACTAATCTTGTACTTTAAGCATCAGCTTAAAGTCAAGATTAGGACGGAAAGGCGGCGACTCCCTTCATCAGAATTCGCCAAAAGGTGGGTAAATCTTGCGCGAATGTGTAGAGTGAGAGGAGCTGACTTGGAGTGGCACTTGGACCTCGGCTAGGTGCAGGATTTCGTCCCTCTAGGGTTCAACAGACGCAACCCGTCCCGATATTAGACTAGTATAGGTTTATTTTGGATTTTTAGTTTCTCGTTTCTGGTCAACTTAGCTAGAGTATGTATGCTCATTAGCCCCCCCTTTTATTTCTGTCCCTATTTTTCTTTAGTTTAATTCCCCATCCCCTCCCGCGTTAGGTGGCCAGTGACGTCAGTTCTCTGGTAGTTGCGAGATGACTTTCGTTTCGTGCGTGTGGTTCTTTTTTTTCGTATTTGTTATTGTGTCTGAATGAGTGTGTCTGTGTGAGTGATTTTGGATGGATGACTGTTACCATACTTTTATAATCTCGCAATTTTTTCGTCCAGTTAACTGATGTTACTGCCATATTTAGGTACTGTGGGGGGTTTTATTACTAATCTTATTTTGTTTTGTTTTCTTGTAAATAGTTCATTTGTTTTTGTAAATATACATTGGGGTTTTTTAAATTGTTATCCCCCCCCCCACTGACTTTAAATTGTACATATGGGGACTAGTTAGATTTTCATAGAGAATTTGTGGAATTATGGTGGATGTAGTAAGAAAGGTATGGAAGAATGTGTTGTTTTGGTGGTAGGACTATTGTTGATATGTTTGGGTCAGTGGTTGTGACTAGCTAAGTTTTTTAGTTTAAGACAGATGATGACCGTCCTTCCCCATCCCCCTTTTTAGGCCTTGTGCCACATTTTGTATATGTTTTGTATATATGCAAATAAATACCTTTTTTTGCGCCATTTCCTGGAATTCGTATCGAGGTAAGCTGGACTCGTTCTTGCAAGGTTCAATCCAATGTTTTACATTTCATTAATTACTAATTCAATAACTTAACTACCACTTACGTTACCCCCCGCCAAAAAAAAAAAAAAAAAAAAAAAAACCCTCAATAATTCTTACTATTCTATAACAATCTTTAAGTCTAACCCTATATGAAACCGTTCATTACAAAGTTATCTTGTACTATTTATTTTAAATTTCTTACTAGTTTTGTAACCTATCAATTAAAACAGAACAATGGCCTAATCTAAGCAAGGAAAAATAATAATAATATTACTTTAACACCTAAAAAGCTAAAGTAATATAGACGAATTTACGAAACAGTTCATTGCAAACTTGTCTCGTCGTTCTATCTATTGAGATTTCTTACTAGTTTGTAATCTATGAATTAAAATAATACGATGACCTAATCTAAGCAAGGAATAATAATTAAATATACTTAATTTATTAAAAAAAAAAAAAAAAAAAAAAAAAATCTAAGAAAACCTAAACTACTCAAATAAGTAACATATTCGCTTTTAATTATAAATATTATTCGACATGAATCTAGTAAATTAATACTAGTATTACCACTAACTTTTAAACTATGAACACTATGATCTAATTTTACATACATAAGAATTGAAATTGATAAAAAAAAACAACTCCTATGACCCTCCCCCAACGTGCGCTAACACTTCTCAACACCCTCCATGCTGGATTAACTACCTTAAATTAAATTCCTCAATGTTACCTTATAGATTGACCCTCCTCCATTTCCCCAAGCATGTTTGGAACATTTAATTCTTCCATGGCTCTGATCTCTTAAGCCAAATCCACTTTGAAGCATTTAAAACTGCATTGGTAATGTCCTTCAACGCTCTCGCCCTCTCTGTACCCACTATGCCTATTTTTGCAAGAGCTCTACACAGTGACTGACCTGCAAAGCCCCTGCAACCAACTTCTATCGGATCATAGTGTATTCTCCATGACTTGCGACGACATTGTTCGACAAGTTCTTCGTATTTGGACCTCTTCCTCTCATTGGCCAGTGTGATAAACTCCTCCCACGACACCGACAGTTCCCAAATTATACACTGCTTCGTGTTGTCGGAGTGTAATATCAGATCTGGCCTGAGTGATGTTTCGGCTATGTGTTTGGGGAATTTCAGCTGGGTCTTTAGGTCCACTATCAACTGCCAATCATTTGCGGTAGTTAACAGGCTCGTTCTCTCTCTCTTCTGTTTCTGAACCTTTACTCCAGTTTTGATGAAGTTAATTCGGTTTAGCGTCTTCCCGGGTTGATGTTTATTAGCCCTTATTGCTTTGGTCACCTCCTCTGCAATCACTTTAAGGGCTTGGTCGTGGCGCCACCGGTACCGACCATCACCCAAAGCTTTTGGGCAACTACTCAAGACATGTTGAAGTGACCCTTTCCTTGCACACAGTTGGCAATTGGGGGTATCGCTCTTCCCCCATATGTGCAGGTTCGTTGGGCTCGGAAGAACATCGTAGACCGATTTGATCAGAAATCTAATCTGGCTGAAATCTGATCGCCAGCAATCTGACCAGGTAATTCTTTTCCGATCAATGTTCTCCCATTTTGTCCAGGCTCCCTGCTGACTTAGGCCGACCATTCTGCAGTACCGTGCTTCTTCTACGCTTGCACGGACTTCATCTTGGATGAGTTGTCGCCTTTCCTTACCTTTTGCAACTTTGTTTAGTTTGCTGGGAAAAAATCCCAACCCTGCTTTGCCTCTAGCTATTGACCCCAGTATAGCTTTATGCCTAAGTCTCTCTTCCGCCACTTGAAACTCTCCCTTAGCGCTCCATTTCCTGCCCGATCTAGTCTGAATTCCAGCTGCTGCCACTTTTGGATCTTTGGATTCTGCATATAGCAGCTGTTCTCTTGTTTTTGTGACTTTAAATTCTTCTATAATGCTACTAAAGGGGAGGTGCAATGCGTTGCTGTTACCATAGAGGGCCGCACTACTTAAGCATCTCGGCAAACCGAGCCACCTTCTCAACCGATTGCTTATAGTTCTCTCTAACATTTCCACGGTGGTAATGGGGACATTATAAACTAGCAGCGGCCACAATATCCTGGGCAATACTGCATGCTGGAAAAGCCATGCCTTGAAACGCCCTGGCAATCCTGATTTGTCTATTTTTGTAAGCCACTCCTCAAGATCCTTTTTAGTCTGCTGGATTGCGGCCGTATCCTTCAGACCAGAGTTGAAGGTTTTTCCCAAGCTCTTCACAGGTTTTTCGCTCAGGGTCGGAATTGTTGCTCCTG
>OZ038490.1:104440509-104443009 GCA_964036315.1 Acanthosepion esculentum | reverse complement strand
TTTATGTAGTTGACTGATGCTTACTTCCCAGTGCAGCTATATCAATGTTGTACTTCTTTAGCTCCAATGCGACCAGAGAAGTTTTTCTTTCTGGTGCTGAGTTGTTGTCCTGCAGAGTTTGTACATTCCAAGTGTCAAGATGAAGTCGATGTTTTTCGCAGTAGCCGGATATATGTGGAACTATTTAGATGTAGTTGTCAGAAATTATTTGTTTCAAGTGGTGAAGGCTTGTGTCGAACCATCCACACTTTTTGGATTTGTCGATAAAAAAGTAACAGTGCAAAAGACTTGCCACAGAAACTCCAAACGAGAGTCCTCATGTGTTATTATTGCGGAGTTTAAACTCTCCGGATCACAGTCAATACCATCTTATCAAGTACAGTCCTCGTGGTGCGTCACGATTTGTAAATTCGTGCTGCATAGGTTAAGCGTACCAAATGCTTACATTAGTACATTATTATCCTCAAATATTACAAAAACGTTACGGGTTACCGAATATGACATGAAGATCTATATGAAAATGCCAGAGAGCCTAACAGCCCGCCTGTAGCGATCGAAGGTAGAAACGTAAAACGAGGCCCAAATAATATTCCGAATTGCACCGCTCCGGGACAAACCTTGAGAAAACAAGAAAATAGAAATAAAAATATGGTGAGTAGGGTGTGGGAAAAAAACTACATACGAGGAATGTTTTCGCTTTCGGTTCTCCAAGTAAAATGTCAATTCCTTTTTTTAATTGTTTTTTTTTATTCCCCTTCCTCTACAGAAAATTCTAACTAGTCCCCATATATAATTTTCATAGAGACCTGAGGTATTGTGCTGAATGTAGTAAGAAATGTAAGTTGTTTTATTGTTAGGAATAATGTGGTATGTTTGGATCAGTGTTTGTGACTAGCTAAGTTTAACGTTAAGACAGATGAAGACCGTCCTTCTCCCCATTCCCCATTTTGGCCGTGAGCCATATTATCTGTATTGAAGCGGAAATAAATATCGCTCTTTGCTATGATACGTCGAGTTTTTGAACTTTAAGCTCAGTACAAGACTAGCGTCTAGATCTTATCAATTTACTGTTGATCTGCTAGTTGTAGGCGTAAGTTCTATGCTAACAGTTTCTTTTTTCGCACTTACCATGTGTGGAACTCACTTCCGGCTCCATGCTTCCCAGCACACTTTAATCTGTAAAAATTTAAATGAAATGTCAATCGCTATCTACTGTCCTACTGATTACTCTTTTCGTTTCGCGCTCATTATTGATGTTTTTGGTCCTAATTCTTCCACACATTGTAACCCCTTTGTGTCCTAGTGGCTTTTTTCCTTTCATGGGGTGATATCAAATAAAAAAAGATTAAATGGAATATTTATAAAATATTTCATAATACATTATTTTGTACTGTTCCGCTCTGTGAATCAATTCTAAACATGATTAACATTCCCTGGAATGTTAATTATGCTAACCGCATTGTACCAAACTCTGTGTTACTCACTTCACAAGTAAAGATTTTAACATTCAGATGAACACAGCAATTTTGTCTCTGAAAATAATGAGCATGACATTTTTTATCTTTAAAAACAACACCCTGATGATGACATTGTGCTTATGTCGAAAGTAATCGGAATATAAATAACATGTATCAACACGATAATTTTCTCTCTTCTTTTAATAACGACACTAAAAGTCTTGTTTTAAGTCTTGTTTAAAAGTCTTGTATAAAAGGATCCTGTTGAAAATAAGAAGACAAAACTTATCTAAATTATTCAATGAAACATGTCTCAATTAAAACATACATAATATATATACATAATATATATATATATATATATATATATTAAATTTGGTATATTTACATATTCAATGGGAAGGGTACTCAGTACAGAGATTTTATAGATATAGACTATGGGCATGAGGACTAACTTTCTTATCCACTGTTATGAATTAAGAATAGCACCTCTCCTAGTGGCAACTAAGTGAGCAAAAACAAGTATTTAAGTTTCATTATAATGCAGTCTCATGTCAATGCACTTAATTCAGTGGATAAATATTCTTACAAATTGGCTTTCTCACAGTGCATTAAATTCTGTTGACCTTATTCAATAGAAAGCCAGTACACTCGATTAGGCGATCATCTTTCATTGATACAATGACCAGCTAAGGTGTACATTAACTACACTTTCGGTGATGAACGTTGGTTAGTACGTCTACCCTGACTGACTCCCAACTACACAGCTCCACACTAGACAAGGATTCGTGTGCTCTGTGTTGTGATATATTTCTTCCTACATCCTGATTAAAGCTATCTTCAGCTTATGCCACGATAGCCTGACTGCAGAGTTGTACTTTTCAGTAAAGTCACTTTCCTCGTATTTATAAATCTTCTCTGCCCACGTGATTGTCGGCGGTTTATTATTTTCCCTATTTAGTACAGTAAAAATGGAATGTGAATACACACCAAGAACATCTTTTAATTGCCGGAATAAAGCAGAATATCCGTTAAATGTCAAC
>OZ038490.1:104438332-104440309 GCA_964036315.1 Acanthosepion esculentum | reverse complement strand
TCTAAATAATGAAAAGTTATTAAACCATAGACAGGAGTTAACCGTATTTTGCCGACATCAACAAATTTTCGCATTAAATAATTAATTAAATATATATATATATATATATATATATATATATATATATATATAAACAAATAAATTCTATAGTTTAATAAAAGCCTCAAAAGCTCAGCCCAATCATTAAATAGAAAAACCCTTTGTGGAGTCGCCAAAAAACATTCTAATCCATTTTCAACACGTTTGTAAAAGAAAATAGCCATTTGAATAAAAAAAATAAATAAAGAGATTAATAGACAGATAATAATGAAACAGAATCCTCTCGACACTAAACGACCTGTGGCAAGGCCATAAAATGCCTTTCTTGACCAAATAGACGGCGACCGCTACTATCAGAATTGAAATAGGGACCCCAACATAACCTGACATAAACTTTTCGAAGTGGACTGGTCTGTAGATAAAAATTAATTCTTAACTCTGAGACCACCTAATCAATATAGCCGACCCTAGCCGTTCCATAGTAACTAATGTTGCAAGAGACCATACTAATAAACACGCGGCAACCACAAGATCGCTTGACGAGCTTTTGAAACATGAGAACTCTTATGTAGCGAAGGAATCATATTTAAAAAAATATTATAATATATATATATATATATATATATATATATATATATATATATATTGAATAATCTACACATATCTATCTTTATTTTAATCCTCTCAAACTAACGGATCAATATTATTATTAAACCGATTAAGAAAGTCGCCATAGACTTTCTCGTGTTTTTGTAAAAAAATTTTTAAGTATTTCAATCTCATCCAAGAGATGGGTGAGTTGTTATGACAAAAAAATGAATGTAATTGATTGTTGTGAATTTTCTTTTTTTGTAAATGCGCATAAAACGCGACCCGTTATAGGCAATTTAAAAATTAATGTTAAGAATATGTATGGGAGGTAACTTAATTTATATTTTTTATTATTAATAATGTTTTAAAATACTCAACCTGCAGTTTAAAATTTTATATTACAATTCGAGTATCCGAAAACATTGGTTTTCTAGGTATTTTAAAACAAATAGCACTAAACATCTCAACCTATTATACCGCAATCAAATAAACTCTAACTACAAACAAAAGGAAAAAATCCTAAAAAAACAAAAAAACAGTAGTACTAATACTTTTGAGAAAATAAAAGAAATAAGAAAAACTACGGTGCCTTTCTTAATCAGTTTAATAACTACACTAAGAAATTGACCCGTGAATTTGAGAGGATTAAAATAAAAATAAACATAATATATCTAGAAAATCATGCAAACATGCTTGAATGAAGACATACTACCTAAATATATATATATATATATATATATATATATATATATATATATATATATATATATATATATATATATATATATATAAAGTGAACATTGATGAGGTGACAGGCTGTTTCCTGCTAGACGAAATCGTCAGGTCACGAGTGTTGTTTTTTTCTAGCTATTTATATATACGGGTCAGTGGTGCATTGTGGGTAGTCTATTTTGGCGGTTATTTTACCGGAAGTCGTTTATTTGTTTATTTATTTATTTGGGTTAGATTATTTTGCTTGTTTTTATTTATTTTTATTTTTTATTTTTATATTTACACACGTTCTCCCCCTCTCTGATATTGAGCCGTTTATCCTATAAATATATCATGCCTTAAGAGTACATATATATATATATATATATATATATATATATATATATATATATATATATATATATATATATTCAGCATATGATCTTACAACACGTGTTAACCGTGCCTAATATTATTAATATCCCAATTTTCTTCTGAAATATATGACGCTTGTATAGACTGCCGTAAGATAATCTAAATACATTAGATGAAGTTTTGACAGAAATGTCTTAAGGGCAAAGCAACCATCTATCGACACGTTTTCCCAAGAGAGACTTTTATTCGGAATTTTTGTAG
>OZ038490.1:104428332-104433332 GCA_964036315.1 Acanthosepion esculentum | reverse complement strand
TACTACACATTTATCCCTTAGGTTACAATGAAAAATACTGATAAATGAAAAATATACTATTTACATTAGTCTGACTATTGTCCTTATCTTTGTCGCTATATTTATTACAACGTTTCGGCCGCTGTACGCTCCGGCCTTCTTGAGGTGATTGGAATGTCGAACAGAACCCTTTATTTCGCTCACTGGGGTAGACTGTTCTAGTTCCACGTGGCATGACTAATGGATGTCAGTTAACCATATATTGATCTCACACTCTTTGGGTCCTGTTACTGAATCTAACAGACTGTGCCATGTGTCCTTGAGGACATCTGTGTATGAATTTCTGGTTATTATAAACCTAATGTCTTCAGCGTCATGTTTTACCAGTGCTAGTATTGCAATTTTTGCTGTTATTCACATATTTTTACCAGAGCTCATATTGCAATTTTTTTTGTTATTATCGCGTTTCTCTGACACTCCGTATTACTGGTTCCCATATTGTATTCATTTCTGTCCGTGGTCGGCTCAGGAGATTTTTGTCGCCTAGCATATGTGCTAATCCCATAAGTTTACGAATTTCCCAATGATGTTCTTAGTCTATGATCTCAACCTGATCTCACGGAGTGCAGTGATCTTCCTTTTCTCTCCATATGTGGTCAGCCACGCCTGATTTTTCAAGAACTTGAACATGGGAATTAAAAGGAGATAAATGACATACATTAGACATGGCACGTGGAATTAGAACAGTTTACCCCAGTGAGCAAAATAAAGGGTTCAGTTCGATATTCCAACCACCTGAAAACCGGAGCGTACAGCGGCCGAAACGTTGTAATAAATATGGCAACAAAGATGAGGACAATAGGCAGAATAATGTAAATGGTGTACATAATACCTCATCTCAGAAATATAGACAGATATGGAAAGCATGTAGGAAAGAATAATTCAGCCACTTAATATTAAGTTCACATTGCCAGAATCAAGCAATGACATCTTGATTCCATTCAAAGTTCTCCCCTTTGGACTTCACACATTTATCGTAGCGTTTCTTTCACTTTTTCAAATCAGCGTCAAATTCTATTTTTTTCAGCATCCAATATAGGTATCTCATCCCTTACTCCCTAGTGTAGTCCACGTCTTTTCAATGGTTAAATTGTACACTATCGGGCGCAGAAAAATGGTAATGTGATCTTTTGTTAGATACCTGTACACAAAACAGAAAGTATTGCTGTACTGAGATACATATATCCATTTTATTTCCTCTTCATTCAATGTCGTATACAAGTTGGCGGAGGGAGGAACAGATACCTAATTGGAGTCGTCTGATTTGAAAATCTACAGACCTCCAACGGCTCTAATATGCATGTGTGTGTGCGCGCAAGTAGTTGTATGTGTGTATAAAAATGACTCTTAAAGATATATTTTAGGGTTTCATGAATGTGTGTACGTGTGTATATGAAGGGGCGCATATGCAGATAGGGTGTGTACAGATATATATGAATTGTAGTATATATGAATATGTGTGTACAGATACACTTAAAAAGCCTCTATAATATGTACTGGTGTGAATCTTTGTGCATGTATGTACGTATTCACGGCTATATAACGATGAACATGTATATGTAAACATACATGCACAAATATTTTAAAAGTTTCTAATACATGTATTCGCCTGAGTGGCTATATATTTGGGTACACATATGTGGCATTTTATATATATATATAAAAGTGAATATAGAAGTCAACACTTAGAGGCGACTGTCTGTTTCATGCTAGATGCAGTCGTCAGGCTTGACGATTGCATCTAGCATGAAACAGACTGTCGCCTCTAAATGTTGACTTCTGTGATCACTTTTATATTTACACACGCTCTATCTCTGATATTGAGCACTTTAACCCATAAATATAGCACACTTTAAGACTATATTTCTTCATATATATATATATATATATATATATATATATATATATATATATATATATGTGTGTGTGTGTGTGCGTGTGTATGTATGTGTGTGTGCGTGTGCGAGCGTGAGTGTGTGTGTGGGGTATCTATCAATATGTGGAAAAAATAATAAAAATATAGGCCCCTGATCTAAAATCTAACAATACCAAACAGCTATGATACAGATACAGACAAAACCATCAAGGCCAAAAGACAGATTCTCTTCAACCCTAAATCCTGAGGTGATAAGCTGAGACATCTTTCCTCACAATATTTTTGTCTTTCTTGCATTATCAAACTGAAGAAGCCAAAGAGAACAAACATTTTCCCGTTGTCGAAATTCACTTTTTATTTCGGTTAGTATACGCACTACGAACACACACACACACACACACACACACACACACACACACACACACACACACACGCACGCGCACACACACACACTACGAACACACACACACACACACACTACGAACACAAACACTACGAACACACTACGAAAACACACACACACACACACTACGAACACACACACATATACTACGAACACACACACACACACACACACACACACACGCACGCACACACAGGTTCATTTAACTTGACAAGAAGTCAACATAGGCGATAAGCTGATTCATGCTAGACGCAATCACCAGGCCACGAGTGTTGTCTCTATATATATATATACAGTTAGTGATACTTTCTCTGATAACTACTTTCTCTCATTTTCTCTTTATGCCTTTGTTCCTCTCCCCTTTCAATATCAATATATAACTTCCGTTAAGTTAACCGATTTAATGTGTCAATGTCTTGATCTCCTCAAACAATATTAAATTTAAAAGAATAGAAATTTTACATCTAACTCAATCATGTCTCTATCCCCCCTCACTTCCTCACTTCGTTAATTTAAATATGCTGAGTACTGCCCGTCAAAAATGTATAAATTTCTTTTCATTTTTCGTTTCAACCTTTGGAAGAAAAGTCCGATGATCCGCGGTCCTTTAAAAGGGCTGTGGTGAAATAATTTATTACATGGAACCTTAAAGTGGTCTGTTTTGATTTTTATTTAAATTATTAGCTCCGATTTACATTCAGCTCTCTGGATTTTATCCTCCTTGGGTCTACCCATACGGGTTACCTAGTTTTTCGTAAACTACATATATATATATATATATATATATATATATATATATATATATATATAAACACATAAACACAGTAAGTATATAATAAAAAGACTTAAACACTAATATTCTATGGTCATAATTTATTCCATTGGAATCGTAAATACGATCCAATTCATCAGACTTACAAATTCAAAAAGAAAACAGAAAAAACATCTCCGGGAATAAAAATTTTCTTGATTAAACAGCGGCACATTTATAAAGGGCCGTCGGTTTTAGTTCCCCCAACCCACCTCCTCTCACCCCCTTTTTCTTTTACTCTCCGTCTCTCATCTTCCGAAGCTTTAAGATTTTATCGTCTATTGTGTGTGTATGTCACCAAGAAATATATACGCTTTTCCGGTGTAATGTATCAGACTTTTGAAAATATGCATATTTTTCTCACTTAAACCGTCTTTGGCTCCCCCTTTTTAAAACTTCTCGCTGTTAAATTTTAATCCTCCCTTCATCTTTAGCCCTTCCTATTCTTCTCTCGTCTGTTACCCCTCCCTTTGGCTTTCATTCACTCTAGCATTCGCCCCACACTCTCATAAATACACACTCACTAAATTTTATTTTTTATTCCCGGAGATGTTTTTTCTGTTTTCTTTTTGAGTTTGTAGGACTGATGAATTGGATCGTTTTTACGATTCCAATGGAATAAATTATGACCTTGGAATATTAGTGTTTAAGTCTTTTTATTATATACTTACTCTGTCCTGGACATTGAGTTCTACCTGGTTTCTATCCTCTTGAAATTATTTTTTATACATATATGTATTTGTATGTATGTATGTATGTATGTATGTATGTATGTATATATATTTATATATGATTGCATATGTATGTGTATATTTACCACTAATATTATCAATATATATATATATATATATATATATATATATATATATATATATATATATGTATATATAAATAAAAAGGAAAGAACAGTAAGATATAAAATCCGGTGTTCTTATAGATATTTTTATTTTTACACAATAGTGCTCTATGTAAATTTAAATTTACAGAGCATTAATATTATAAATTAATAGATTTAAAATATGGTTTTACCGCTACACAGTGATGACCATATTTCAGAAATGGAAGCTAAAGCCCCTGAATTTAATTTTGTTATTAAACCAAAGACACCACTTCCATTTCCTCATCAAGCGAATTTTGGAGTAACTTACTCCAAAATTCGCTTGATGAGGAAATGGAAGTGGTGTCTTTGGTTTAATAACAAAATTAAATTCAGGGGCTTTAGCTTCCATTTCTGAAATATGGTCATCACTGTGTAGCGGTAAAACCATATTTTAAATCTATTAATTTATAATATATATATATATATATATATATATATATATATATATATATATATATATATATAACGATTATGTATTTATATTGCTCGATATTACATGTTTTTACTTGATGAACAGGTAGGCCGTAGGTTAAGGAAAAACCAACTCAGTCATGGTTAAAAATGTTACTGAGGCAAATGGAAATGCCCTGGAACAGCTTCAAGTCAATTGCTGTATACTGATGATAAAAATGAGACTCATGTATGGGGGAATTGTGGCAAACAATGTGAGTCATTAGCTGGGCAAAAAACCGTATTCGATTGTAAGACGACATGTTAACTAATGTTAGATGATTTAATGTCGAATCAGTTATTGTTATTATCATTATTATTATTACTACTTGTAGTAGTAGTAGTAGTAGTAGTGGTATATTTTAGTCTATGTACATTTATTTGTTTCGCATAGGTAAATATTGATCGTTTATATTTAAATGTATATGCATTTGCTTGCATTGGGGATTGGTAGATATTGGAAGTCAAGAAGCATTTACTTAATTCGCGAATAGATAAATGGCTATTGTTTATGTCTGAGGTTGTAAACAAATATTTGATT
>OZ038490.1:104413332-104425832 GCA_964036315.1 Acanthosepion esculentum | reverse complement strand
GTGAACGCTTTCAAGGGACCAAACAGGTGTAAATGTGAAGGGGCAAGGTCTGGGCTGTAAGGGGGATGAAGGAGCAGTTCCCAGCCCAGATCCTTGATGGTCTGCACCGTTTGGGCTGCTGTGTGTGGCCTTGTGTTGTCATGATGCAAGATGACTCCTTCTGACTGATGACCCCTGCGTTTGTCCCAACAGATAAGCTCAAATTCCTTGCAATGTCATCCACTGTCACCCTTCTGTCAGTCTGAATGACGTCATTGACTGATTCGATCACCTCAGGAGACCTCACTTCTGTAGGCCTCCCAGGCCAGTCTTTATCCTCAACACTGCCCCGCCCTTCTTTAAACAATTTAGCCCACTTGTAGACATTTTTTGGCTGAAACATGTGGCACCATACACAGTTGACATTCTCCTATGAATTTCAACTGGTTTGCACCCTTCAGCAACCAAAAACTTGATAACTGACCGCTGTTCAATCCTGGAGCATGCTTCTTGGTCGGCCATCTTTGTTAATCGCCAAAACTCTCAGTTTTTTTTAAAAATCTGCAAAAGAAATTAAATCTATGTGAAAAAGAAGTAAAACAAAAAAATTAAAAAAAAAGTAAGCTTCTATCTGTATTAGAAGTCCTTTTCTGAAAAATTCACCTTATTTATTGAATGACCCTCGTATTTCCTTCTCTTTCAATTTTTCCTTTACATCTTTCATTTGTTTGTTGATTTCATCTGTTCTTTTTCAAACATCTAACCGAATTATTAGCTTAAGACGACACAGGACGAAAGAAGTAATAAACAACGTGTAAGTTATGTCATGTCAATTGTTTCCATGGAAAAGGCTTTCGAAATCCTGCATATTAGTTGAGGTAAACATTGATCTCTGATAATAAATGAAAATTTGAAAGTATCTCAAACAGGATGCAAGTCCCAAATTATTGACTAGCTTTGTAAGGCATAGTGCAACATAGGATAAAAGTGTAATAAGATGATTTTGTTGCACCACTCTTCCAGGTGTGAAAGTCTTGTTTTCCTTGAAAATGACTTAACATAGATGATTTTTCGATTTTTCTACCTTATCCACAAAACCAAACATTTTCTCTTTCATTTGTTTTATTTTTGTTTATGTTTTCTTTTTGTTTTTCTTACTCATCAACATTTCTCTGTTTTTATTTTCGTCGTTCCTTCCACTTATTCTGTTATTTGTTATTTCGTTTTTTTTTCATTTTCATTTTCTTCCATTATAAATTTTTCATATATCCTTTCTTCTCAAACTTATCTTGCATTTTATGTTCTTTTTCCCACTTTTCTCATTATATATTTTTTCTTCACCCACTTTACTCATTCTACATTTTCTTCTTCCGCTCACTTTTCTCATTCTACATTTTCTTCTTCCTCCTACTTTTCTCATTCTATATTTTCTTCTTACTCTCACTTTTCTCATTATATATTTTCTTCTTCCTCTCACTTTTCTCATTCTATATTTCCTTCTTCCACCCACTTTTCTCATTCTATATTTTCTTCTTCCCCCACTTTTCTCATTCTACATTTCTTCTTCCACCCACTTTTCTCATTCTATATTTTCTTCTTCCTCTCACTTTTCTCATTCGATATTTTCTTCTTCCTCCTACTTTTCTCATTCTATATTTTCTTCTTACTCTCACTTTTCTCATTCTATATTTCCTTCTTCCTCTCACTTTTCTCATTCTATATTTTCTTCTTCCTCTCACTTTTCTCATTCTATATTTTCTTCTTCCTCTCACTTATCTCATTCAATATTTTCTTCTTCCTCTCACTTTTCTCATTCTATATTTTCTTCTTCCTCCCACTTTTCTCATTCAATATTATCTTCTTCCTCTCACTTTTCTCATTCTATATTTTCTTCTTCACCTCACTTTTCTCATTCTATATTTTCTTCTTCCTCCCCCATTTCTCATTCTATATTTTCTTCTTCCTCCCCATTTTCTCATTCAATATTATCTTCTTCCTCCCCCTTTTCTCATTCTATATTTTCTTCTTCACCCACTTTTCTCATTCTACATTTTGTTCTTCCGCCCACTTTTCTCATTCTACATTTTCTTCTTCACTCACTTTTCTCATTCTACATTTTCTTCTTCCCCTCACATTTCTCATTCTATATTTTCTTCTTCCCACACTTTTTTATTCTATATTTTCTTCTTCCTCCCCCTTTTCTGATTCACTATTATCTTCTTCCTCTCACTTTTCTCATTCTATATTTTCTTCTTCACCCACTTTTCTCATTCTATATTTTCTTCTAACTCTCACTTTTCTCATTCTATATTTTCTTCTTCCTCTCACTTTTCTCATTCTATATTTTCTTCTTCCTCTCACTTTTCTCATTCTATATTTTCTTCTTCCCCCACTTTTCTCATTCTATATTTTCTTCTTCCTCCTACTTTTCTCATTCTATATTTTCTTCTTCCTCCTACTTTTCTCATTCTATATTTTCTTCTTACTCTCACTTTTCTCATTCTATATTTTCTTCTTACTCTCACTTTTCTCATTCTATATTTTCTTCTTACTCTCACTTTTCTCATTCTATATTTTCTTCTTCCTCTCACTTTTCTCATTCTATATTTTCTTCTTCCTCCCACTTTTCTCATTCAATATTATCTTCTTCCTCTCACTTTTCTTATTCTATATTTTCTTCTTCCCCCACTTTTTTATTCAATATTATCTTTTTCCTCCCACTTTTCTCATTCTAAATTTCCTTCTTCCACCCACTTTTCTCATTCTATATTTTCTTCTTCCTCCCACTTTTCTCATTCTATATTTTCTTCTTCCTCTCACTTTTCTCATTCTACATTTCCTTCTTCCACCCACTTTTCTCATTCTATATTTCCTTCTTTCTCTCACTTTTCTCATTCTATATTTTCTTCTTCCTCTCACTTTTCTCATTCTATATTTCCTTCTTCCACCCACTTTTCTCATTCTATATTTCCTTCTTCCTCTCACTTTTCTCATTCTATATTTTCTTCTTCCTCCCACTTTTCTCATTCTATATTTTCTTCTTCCTCTCACTTTTCTCATTCTACATTTCCTTCTTCCACCCACTTTTCTCATTCTATATTTCCTTCTTCCTCTCACTTTTCTCATTCTATATTTTCTTCTTCCTCCCACTTTTCTCATTCTATATTTTCTTCTTCCTCCCACTTTTCTCATTCTATATTTTCTCCTTCCTCTCACTTTTCTCATTCTACATTTCCTTCTTCCACCCACTTTTCTCATTCTATATTTCCTTCTTCCTCTCACTTTTCTCATTCTATATTTTCTTCTTCCTCCCACTTTTCTCATTCAATATTTTCTTCTTCCTCTCACTTTTCTCATTCTATATTTTCTTCTTCCTCTCACTTTTCTCATTGTATATTTTCTTCTTCCTCTCACTTTTCTCATTCTACCTTTCCTTCTTCCACCCACTTTTCTCATTCTATATTTCCTTCTTCCTCTCACTTTTCTCATTCTATATTTTCTTCTTCCTCCCACTTTTCTCATTCAATATTTTCTTCTTCCTCTCACTTTTCTCATTCTATATTTTCTTCTTCCTCTCACTTTTCTCATTGTATATTTTCTTCTTCCTCTCACTTTTCTCATTCTACATTTCCTTCTTCCACCCACTTTTCTCATTCTATATTTCCTTCTTCTTCTCACTTTTCTCATTCTATATTTTCTTCTTCCTCCCACTTTTCTCATTCTATATTTTCTTCTTCCTCTCACTTTTCTCATTCTATATTTTCTTCTTCCCCCACTTTTCTCATTCTACATTTCCTTCTTCCACCCACTTTTCTCATTCTATATTTTCTTCTTCCTCTCACTTTTCTCATTCTATATTTTCTTCTTCCTCCCACATTTCTCATTCTACATTTCCTTCTTCCACCCACTTTTCTCATTCTATATTTTCTTCTTCCTCTCACTTTTCTCATTCTATATTTTCTTCTTCCCCCACTTTTCTCATTCTACATTTCCTTCTTCCACCCACTTTTCTCATTCTATATTTCCTTCTTCCTCTCACTTTTCTCATTCTATATTTTCTTCTTCCTCTCACTTTTCTCATTCAATATTTTCTTCTTCCTCTCACTTTTCTCATTCTATATTTTCTTCTTCCTCCCACTTTTCTCATTCAATATTATCTTCTTCCTCTCACTTTTCTCATTCTATATTTTCTTCTTCACCTCACTTTTCTCATTCTATATTTTCTTCTTCCTCCCCCTTTTCTCATTCTATATTTTCTTCTTCCTCCCCATTTTCTCATTCAATATTATCTTCTTCCTCCCCCTTTTCTCATTCTACATTTTCTTCTTCACTCACTTTTCTCATTCTACATTTTCTTCTTCCCCTCACATTTCTCATTCTATATTTTCTTCTTCCCCCACTTTTTTATCTTATATTTTCTTCTTCCTCCCCCTTTTCTCATTCACTATTATCTACTTCCTCTCACTTTTCTCATTCTATATTTTCTTCTTCACCCACTTTTCTCATTCTATATTTTCTTCTTCCCCCATTTTTTATTCTATATTTTCTTCTTTCCCCTCGTTTCTCATTCTATATTTATCTTCTTCCTCTCACTTTTCTCATTCCCACTTTTTCATTCTATATTTTTTCTTCCTCCCACACTTTTCCCATTCTATATTTTCTTTTTTGCTTTTATCTGATATTCTTTTCATATTCATCCTTCTCTTCTTCCTATTTTCTTCTTTCCTTTCTTCCGTTTTGTTTCATTTTTGTTTCTATGTTATTCTTACGTTCTAGCTTATTCTTTTCCATATTTCTTATTCTCTATCTTCATTCCATTTTCGTCTATGCTTTTACTTCCTCCTTTTTTTGTTTCTTTTTCTCTATTTTATTTTTTATCTACTTAATATAGTGCTATCTTCATTCATGTTTCATTTTTATTCTATTTTTCTTGTTCTTTCCTGTACGTTCTCTCACCCTCTCCCTCTCTCTCCCTCTCCTTCCCTTACCTGTTTTCACATCGCTTTCTCTCTCTTCTATCCATCTATCTATCTATCTATTTTATTTTTCCCTTTCTATAATTTTACTATTGATAAAACCATTCCTTCCTTTCTCTTTGGTCGATACAATCAAAGGATATCTCACTAAAACGGCTCGGAAGCATTCAAATTCTATTTCAAGTTCATATTTATCAATGGGGAACGAACGTATATGGGAACTCATGTAAACACATACAAACATACGACTCATTTACACACGACACAGGCACATACATGTGTGTTGTAAAAGACTATATATAAGCGTTCAAAAATCCAGGTTTAAGTCTTGTAACATTACACATATGAATGCGCATAGATAGCTAGCTAGATAGATAGATAGATAATCTGCGTGTAGTACAAAAATGGTATGTTAGTATGTTATCCTTATAGACTATATATCTCTTCAGGATATGTGCGTTTATCATTCTCCACGCTTTCCCTCTTTTGTTGTTTTTGGCAAAATTTACATTACGACGTATTTTTGATTTTGTGTTTTTTGTTCCCCTATCCATTTGCTCAAAATTCAGTCTGGTTCTGTTGCCTTCGAAGTGCCTTTTATGCGTTAATTTCTCCAAGCCTTCGCTCTGTATTATGTTCTAAATCTTTTAAAGTTTTCTCTATGATTGTTAAAAATTGTTTACTCTAATTACTAGCTCTATCCGTGGTCCTACACTGTCTCTCATCTTCATCAATGGTCTTCCTGATGCCACCAGTTCCCAAGTAGGCATCTATGCAGACGACACTACCATTTACTCCCGTTTCAATGGTAAATCCGGCAGCGCTGACAAAATAAAACTGGCCGCTGCTATCGACAAGGACCTCCAATCAGTGGCTTGTAAATTTTAATGCCTCGAAAAAAGAAACTACTCTCATTTTACCACCACAGAGTAACTGCCTACCATCAGCATGGTTTATGCTCGACTCCGGGAGAGCGCCTCCTTGGCCTCACGTATTCGAATTGAGATGGAATAAATTCATTAAATCAATAGCTGCATTAACTGCAATGAATGTTGTGTCGTGCCAGAAAGTTTTTTCTCAACACAGCACAGTGGGCTTAAATGGGGGTCAAGCGGACATATGACAATAACATACGATAAGCACCTGCTTCATGTGCTTAAGTACATTTTAGACAAATTCTAGGGTGTGGTATGCAAAAAAATTGATTTTCAAGAACTGAGATATAATTTTTTATGAGTTTTTGGCTACAAAAATCCAAGTTGGGGCTAAAAGATAGAAGGGTAGAAATTTTGCGGAAATCCGACATTTACGAACGAACTTCAAACAGGCATATCTTGAGAAACATTTGGAGTTAGAAGACAAATTAGACCATTTTTGACACTACAGACAATGAGCGTTTCAAATATTCAAGTTTAAAAATGAACAATAAATCATATACAGCTACAACTTATCACAAAGATTACTGAAAAAAAGTTAATAGTTATTCATCTGTGAGGAAGCACAACAAAGATTCATAATGACTGTTACAACCATACATAGCAGCCTTCAACTCCTCACAGCTGCGAATGGTGTGCCCTGTCCCTTTGCAAGACAAGCGTTCCATGGTCTTAAAAGGGCTTAAAAAAGGGTAAAAATCACTTATATCAAGAGTATGGTGCAGTTTTATGGTGTTCTGATGCCAGATTTGGATTCAGCACCCCAGAAAACATGGGAAAAGTGGGCTGGATCATGAAATTTGAGTGAGAATTACATAAATTATCCGGATTTTGGATTCAAAGGGAATTGAAGGTTGTCCCAAATTTTTTCAATATAAAAGAATTAAAATGGTTCCCCAGAGTGAATTTGACAACGAAGGAAGGTCATCATAGATATTAAAAGCTTTAAAGTTGAAGTTCTAGTAAAATATAATTTGTCCTAACTAATAAGTATTAAATTATATGATAAAGTTTGAAATTAAATTTTTTTGAATTCTCATATGCTTGTATTTGGATTGGTCATTCTAGCTTATGTAACAGCGTTTACCCCTAGCGATGGATCGTTAAATAATTTAAAACTTTTAAAACCCTTTATTCTACATTCAACATCATCACTTGATAAGACACCGGAGGTGTTGAAACAAAATGGCTATTTTTGTAGTGATTTTATAACATATTTATGTTATAATATTTAAATAAATAATTATATCTGCTCTACTCTGTATTGAGCACTCTTTTAAGAATAATAATTGTTGTTATTGGAATTTATTCCGTATATACCAGTCCTATACTTGTGTGTGTGTATATATATATATATATATATATATATATATATATATATATATATATATAGATAGATATTATATAACTTTATATATACATATATATATATCTTATATATAACTTTATATATACATATATATATATCTTATATATAACTTGATATATACATATATATATATCTTATATATAACTTGATATATACATATATATATATCTTATATATAACTTGATATATACATATATATATATCTTATATATAACTTGATATATACATATATATATATATATATATATCTTATATATAACTTTATATATATATCTTATATATAACTTTATATATATATCTTATATACAACATTATATATATATATATCTTATGTATAACATTATATATATATATATCTTATGTATAACTTTATATATATATTTACATATATATATATCTTATATATAACTTTATATATATATATCTTATATATAACATTATATATATATATATATATCTTATGTATAACTTTATATATATGTATATATATCTTATGTATAACTTTATATATATATTTACATATATATCTATATCTTATATATAACTTTATATATATATTTACATATATATCTATATCTTATATATAACTTCATATATATATTTATATATATATATCTTATATATAACTATATATATATATTTATACATATATATCTTATATATAACTTTTTATATATATTTATATATATATATCTTATATATAACTTTTTATATATATTTATATATATATATCTTATATATAACTTTATATATATATATTTATATATATATCTTATATATAACTGTATATATATATTTATATATATATCTTATATATAACTTTATATATATATTTATATATATATCTTATATATAACTTTATATATATATATATTTATATATATATCTTATATATAACTTTATATATATATATTTATATATATATCTTATATATAACTTTATATATATATATATCTTATATATAACTTTATATATATATATCTTATATATAACTTTATATATATATATATCTTATATATAACTTTATATACATATATATATCTTATATATAACTTTATATATATATATATATCTTATATATAACTTTATATATATATATATATATATATATATATATATATATATATATCTTATATATAACTTATAATATCTGGATAAAATAAATGAAACAAAATTAATTTATTTTATCCAGATATTATATACATATCAAGAAAGTATACGTGGCCTCTCATTATGCTTATTATATATAACTTTATATATATCTATCTTATATATAACTTTATATATATATCTTATATATAACTTTATATATATATATATATATATATATATATATATATATATATATATATATATATATATATATATATAAAAGACACTGAGGTCAGCATTCAGCGGTAAGTCAGTTTCATGCTTTAAGGCAATTTTCAGAGCATGAAGTTTGGGTTTGCGTATGAAACAGACCACTTTTATATTTACATCCACTGTTTCTATTTCTTTTTCTCTCTCTTTATATATAGAGAGAGAGAGGGAGAGAGAGAGTGAAAGAGAGAGTGTTATGTAAATATAAAAGTGGTCTTGGTGATAAAGGTAACCTGAACTTTTACTCGCGACCATGAGAATGAGAGCGGACAAATATGAACACTTGCTGCCATGAGTGTGTATAATTTCGCTCTACCTGAAACTCATCCGCAGGGTGCTCTCTCTCTCTCTCACTCTCTCTCTCTGTATTTTCCAACCTATCCAGTCTGTAATTTATTTTTTCCCTCAGTCTGTTTGACTAATCTAACATATTTATTTTTGTTCTAATTATTCTATCATAATTTGTAACCCTATATGCACGTTTAGTTGGAAATCCCTCTTCGCAAAAAAGAAAATGTCTTTGACAGCAGGCGAAAGTACATCGTCAGTATTTTTATGTTCTAGTTGGCCGAATATCTTGCTAGATAAAATTTCCCTACGTGGAATTGTTTAGCCGTTTCTTTCTCCCCGCTGTTTTTAATTTTACTGAAAGCAAGTACCCCAAGCCCACTGTTGGTGGGGGGACAAACGTTGACCCCCCAGCTCTGCGTTCATTGAAACAAGAAGCTTGGTGATAAAGGTAACCTGAACTTTCATTAGCGACCATGAGAATGAAAGCGGACGAACATGAACACTTGCTGCCATAAGTGAGTTGGCGTTTATGCCATATCCAGAAAGCTGGATAAGTATATTTTTTTAAATTTCTAACAATAGGAAAACGGGACTTATACTAAGTTAAAACTTAGTGTTGTGAAAGGGAAAAATACCAATAAAATGCCATTCCTATCCCCCAGAACATACATCTAGTGTCAGCCTGGACACTTTGCCAACTACCCCCCATAATGTTTTTGTTGTTCTTGTAGTTTTTGTATGTTTTATATGTAATAGAAGTAGGTAGGCTTTCCTACCGACCGGTTAACACTCCTCCCCCTTCTCTTGGACATTAGTAGAGGCTCATACCTTCTTTCCTGTTTAGAAAGGGGTTCCCAGAACTCTCTCTCTCTCTCTCTCTGGCCTCTGTACTAGTGCTGCTGTGTTTCTCTCGTGATGTGTGCAGTCTGTGACATTACCTCTTCATTCTGAGGGTACACGGTTGACAATTCCCTGGTTGCTGTTTCAGACTGGTAGTTAGGAGCCCCAACTGTTGCGTAGCGTCTTGAGCGGCCGCTCTGATCAACAGTTGTATGATACCGGGGTGTCTGTAGTGCCGTGTCGCGCATGGAAAGGTGTCCCTGCAGTCACCTCCGGTGGGAAACACTGAGGCCACATTATAATACAGGCTGTGCCAACTTCTCTCTGCCCACGTCACGGTCAATAACCGTCTGCCTCTTTTACTTCAGGCCTTCTCATATTCCAACCATAATTCCACATGTTGACTTACAAAGATCAAAAAGTAAACCTAAACCAGCCCTTCATAAATCACCTAACCCCTCAACATTTCGTTCTCCAAAATCCGTGGAATTAGAACCAATTTCTGCAATATGGAATCTTTCCTCACTGCAAACTGCCCGGATATGCTGACTCTGTGTGAGACCAACCTTGACTCGTCGGTCTCCTCCTTTGATCTCTCGATCCCAAGCTACCTTCCTCTCCTCAGAAAAGACTCTCAAACCCACATGCATGGCCTTGGTGTCTACGTCAAGGACCATCTCCCTCTGGATAGAGAGCTGTCTCTCGAATCGCCAGACCATTCGTACATGTCTCCGGCTATCTCTTCTCAATGCTGTAAGCTATCTGTTCTTCCTTTATCCTCTCAAGACTCTGGAATACTCGATAGCATTTCTGACAGCATAGAAAAGGGTCTTTCTCTCCATCCGTATGCTCACATATTTGTGTTTGGCGATTTTAACGCCCATCATACCAAGTGGCCTAAGAATGCTACTACTGACCTCACAGGCATGCAAACACTTAATTTTTCAGTTTCTCAATCCCTCACGCAGATAGCTGACTTTCCCACGCGTTTTGCCTACAACTAGGACTGTAAGGCTTCTCTTCTCGATCTGTGTTTTACCTCCATCGCCGAGTCTTTTAGCGCCAGAAACTCTGCCCTCTTGGTAACTCGGATCATGCTGTAGTGTATGTTAACATCTCCTTCAACTCCACTCCCTGCAAAGAACGTCCTACCACTACTATCAATGAGCTGAATGGGACTCGTTCCGTAATTTCCTCCGCGATGTACACTGGGATGTTGTCTTTACGCTCCCCGTTCAAGAATGTGCTTCAGAGGTCTCATTCTTGGTTAAAGCTGGAATCGACGCTTTCATCCCATCAATGAAATTTAAGGTCAAATCGCGCTCCTCCCCTGGTTCTACGCTGCTTGCTAAGCCGCCATTTCCCATAGGAACCACTTCTTCCACCTATTTCGTAGCGACATGTCCGACTGCAATAGACGTCTCTTTGCCTCCGCCCGTAACGAGTGTAAGCGTGTCCTCAACGAAGCTAAGTCACTATTTGCTGCTCGGATGAAAGAACGTATTGCATCTCGCAAATTCGGCGCCAAGGATTATTGGCGTCTCTGCAAGAGCGTACTGAACAATAGCAAAACCGCTATACCTCCTTTGTTCAACCAGTTTGAGGTTCTGACCTCCTCTGCCGACAAGGCTGAATGCTTTGCTCGGAAATTTTCATTCAATTCAACGCTCGACACTTCCGGTGTACCCATACCCGATTTCCCTCTTAAAACTGAGGCCCTATTGAGGGGGTTGCACATAACCCCGTCATTGATATTCGGCATTATCTCTAATTTAGACCCCCACAAGACTAGTGGTGGTGATGGGATACCAGCAATTGTCTTGAAGTAATACGCGCCTGAAATGGCGCCCGCCCTCTCTTATATAGCTACTACCTCAAGGAATCTTGTTTTCCAGACTGCTGGACGTCCTCATCGATTGTTCCTGTCTTTAAGAAATCTGTCGACCCCTCTGACCCTTCTAACTAGCGTCCTATCAGTCTCCTACCCCTCTTCGGCAAAGTCTTCGAACCCCTAATCAACGCCGAAGTTGTTAACCACCTTACATCCCATGATCTGCTCTCAGACAAGCAATATGGTTTCCGCTTTGTCCGATCTACAGCTGATGTGCTTACGGCCATCACCGAAATTGTCTACCAAGCTCTTCAAAATAACGGAGAAGCTCGTGCCGTACCCTTAGACATCTCCAAAGCGTTTGATAGGGTTTGGCATGCCGGCCTTCTTCGCAAGCTTCAGGGTTATGGTATTACAGGTCGATTGTTTGACCTAATACACTCATTCCTGTCAAACCGTGAATTGAAGGTCGTTCTCAACGGATTCTCCTCCGGTTCCTATCCCACGAACGCAGGTGTTCCTCAAGGCTCCATCCTAGGCCCTACTCTGTTCCTTATATTCATCAACGATCTTCCTGACGCCATAGATTCCCAAGTTGGCATCTCCGCTGACGACAGTACAATTTACTCCTGCCTCAAAAACTAATCTAGTGTCGCTGAAAAAAGTAACCTGGCAGTTCGTCTCGAAAAGGACCTCTAATCGGTTGTGAACTGGGGCAGGAATTGGCTGGTTAGCTTTAACGCCTAAAAAAACTGCTCTCTGTTAATCACCACAGAGATCCTTCCCTGCCCTCATTAGAATGTCTGATGCTCAACTTCTCGAGAGCACCTCTCTGTGTCTGCTCGGTCTCAAGTTGACTGCTGACCTGAGATGGAACAAATATTTTGAGTCAATTGCTTCGTCCACCGCAAGAAATG
>OZ038490.1:104365832-104410832 GCA_964036315.1 Acanthosepion esculentum | reverse complement strand
GGACTCTTATAATTATCATACTCGTATTATAATCTTATTTAATCTTGAAATTCTTTAATTTAATCCTACTACCACACACGATCACATGTCTTTTTGTGTTTAACATTTGCTTTAATGTAATATCGTGGTGCTCTTCACAACTACAGTTCTTCGTATGTAACTTCCACCATCAGACTTGAATATGTTAAATTTCTTTTCATAACTCCATATCACTTTCGACCACATTCCCAAGTTTTTTTTCTTGTGGTCTTTGCTATACTTTCAAGAACTGTGTGACTTTTGTCAGGCCAACATACTCCATATCCTCGGTTTACTTCTTATGGCAGTCATGTTTATTTTCAAAGTTTATTTTTGACTTACATCCTGTCATTTTTCTTCTTGAAAGTCGGTAAATCTGTTTTACCCATCAATAATATATCTTTTTCTAGCTTATTTAGGTCTGTACCAATCCAAACAGACATTATTTGTTTTAATGTTCTTCATGGCAATGTAAGCAATATGTTTCGAACATACAGCCTAAGTAACTAATGTCCTTTACAATCACTTAAATTTATGTGGTTAGACTATCTTTGCCGACGTTCTGGCGACAAACTACTTTTTGCTCATCGTAACTACGTCAATTCTGAGAGAAAAATATTGACTTCACGTTCACTTTGATCTCAACGAAGAAAGTTAATTCCGAGCGGTTTTCATAAATTAAGTGATGTCGATACTGAAGCCAAAATATTATTGAAATTAAAATGGAATTTATTCTAGTCAAAACATGCATCATTAACAAAAAGTAGGTTAAGCTTTAATTAATGAAGAATATTTCAGGGTCCAGCTGGGGATGTTAGAAGTATAGTGCGGTAGTAAACTTTAGAAGGAACAGAAAAGCCAATTCTAAACAGGAAACAAGTGATAAGCATCAGCTCCTATTCAAAAACTGGAAAGGAGTGTTAACCGGATGATAGGCGAACCTAGCTAATCCTGTTGGGGAACGAGAAAAAATGGTGAATAACATTTTAGGGTTCAGTCGGAGACGTTAGAATTATAGCGTGTAAGTATATCTTAGAAGGAACCGTAAATTTAGTCCTAAAAAGGGTGTAGTTTGAAAGAAAATCTTACCTCATGGACGTCCGTACGTAAAGAGAATCTCGTGGGGAAGCCATATTGTTTTTATGCTGACAAATTATCGCAAAATCACGGCAACACGAGATTTGAGAAAATATAAATATGTAGTGCACGAAAGACGGGGAGAACAGGAAGTTAGTCTACAAACGTCCAGACTATATGACAAATAAAACATCTGCATTTTGTCACTCAGGATTAGCGTCTGCTAAGGAATTTAGGCCAGTCTCTCGAATTTAAACTACTAAGGGAACAATCTGTTAAACCTCTATTCCTGTTAAAGAGACCGGGGAGGAATGCTAAGCGGTCGATAGGCAAACTTATCTGATCCTATTTGAACAGTAGTAGAGGATTATCCTTTCCTGATTGTGATAGTGTTCCGTTTCCATCTAAAGTATATTCTTCTAATGTAAACTCTGAAATTTTATTTATTATTTTCTCATCAATAGGAGTATATATGTTCGTCTATCGTCCGGTTCACATACCTTCCCGTTCTTTTGGCCATGAGTAGACCTTCATCCCGAGTTTCCTGTTTATGATTGGGTTTTCAGTTCCTTCAACGTCTTTTCATTCTCTTCCACTCTCAGTAGCCGCCTTGCGTCATAGTGGCATTATCACCTTGCGTGGGATTAATTGAATTAAAAAGAACACTTCGTCTGACACCTGATCAAAAACGTAACAGACTGAGCATATCAGGGGAGAATCTGACATTGTTTGAGGCAGATCCAGCTGGTGTCAATGAAGATTACATAGTCGAGAATGAGTTTTAACAAGAGACAATCCGTACAGTGGAAATACACCATCTCATTTACTCCAAAGAAGACCAAGTTCGTTTTATCTGCAGGGAAGGTGGTGCTTGATGAGATGGTTTTCGAAGGGCTACCAAAAACAAACGACGAGGAAAACTGACGAAAATGTCTTGTTTGATCAGGACAATACTCCAAAACCCGAGTCCTTTTTTTCAATGACTGCTGTGACTTTGAACTGGTTGATCACCGTCCCTATTATCCAGATTTTACTATCATCTTTTGCCAACATGAACAAAATAATTGAATTGAAATGGGAACCAGTATAACAGTCTCATTTCATCAGTCAGATTTCAGTTTACCTGGAAAGAAATAATGCAGAAGTGTTGAAATTAATGCATGCCCTATTTTACAGCTCGAACATCATTCCTTCATCGTCAACCTATTAACCTTTCAACCCAGCTTCGTATAAATATATATTTCTGTTTTTTAGTTTTTATAATTATAGTTCATTGATAATAATAAATTATATACATTCCTAGTCAAAATCTTAAGGCCAGATACAAAAGGGTTAAAGAATATAAAATACTGTTACTTTAATCGAAATATATTTGCGAAACGTTGGGAATGTGGTCGAAAGTGATATGGAATTATGAAAAGAAATTTAACATATTCAGGCCTAATGATTGTGTTCAAGCATAAAACACACTGTGACCACTGAGTGTTTTCTTTTATTATTACCAACGGTCTCTCTCTATCTGATATTGAGAACTTTAACATATAAATATAGCATATCTTAACACTATATTCTTATCATATATATATATATATATATATATATATATATATATATATATATATATATATATATGTATAGGTCTTTTTAATATTAAAAATGAATAGATCAAATCAAATCATAGGTCTGTATAAATGTATATACACAGCAATATAAATAATAGTAAGAAAAAACTTAAAACATAATATAAATCGGTTATAGATTTACTTAAGCATATATATATATATATATATATATATATATATATATATATATATATATGCTGAAGTAAATCTCTCTCTCTCTCTCTCTCTATATATATATATATATATATATATTAAATGGACAAAATCTGACATTTATTTCAATACATTTTTATGTTTACACATTCTTTTTATAGATAGAAATATTTAAGTAAATGCTCTGTTTTATAATAAACGGTATTAATAACATTTACCGGCCTGAATGTCCTAGAAATATTCATAGAAAATACTCGTCCTCCGACAGGAATCGAGATTGTATCCTATTCGGAACCGTCATTTAGCCTGACGTGCCTTGACCGATCGAGCTACGGAGGATCGTTCGATAAGCAAGGTCGCTTTTACTGCTGGTAAACTCCAATCTTCCATGAATCTCTCACGTACATTCATATCTGCTCAAAGCTTATCCAAATGTAAACAAATGACGTCACACATTATGAAATGTACAAAGTCCGACAATTATTTTACAGACATTTTTATGTTTATACATTCTTTTTATAGATGGAAATATTTAAGTAAATGCTCTGTTTTATAATAAACAGTATTAAACAACATTTACCGGTCTGAATGTCCGAAAAATTTTCATAAAAAATATTTGTCCTCCGAAACAGAGCATTTACTTAAATATTTGTATTCATAAAAAGAATGTATAAGCATAAAAATGTCTTAAAATACATTTATATATCAACTGCCTCATCTGCCGAAATAAATTTATAACCGATTTTTAAGATATTTTATGTTTTTTCTTATATATATGTATTTGTGACTGGTAGGGATAATTCCATGCAGGATATTAATCCAGAGAGAACTCAGTATAAAATAACATGCTTTATAATAATAATAAATCAAGGAGAAAACCTTTAAACATCCATTTCGGTTATAATTTACTTCGTGAATATTTTTATATATTCAATTCTTCAGATCTAAATTTTTTAATAAATGGAGAATATTTCTCCGAACTGATAAACTAGATTAAAAGGAGGAAGAGAATGCAAAAGAGGAGAGAAGGAAGAGGGAGAGGAAGAATGCAAAATAACAGATTTTTTAATATAAAATACTTTTTAAAATATGAAATCGAGAGAGAGAGAGAGAGAGAGAGAGAGAGGGAGGGAGAGAGAGTGTAAAGTAAGAGAAAGGTAAAAAGGAAGAAATGAAGGGATAGTAGTAAAACTAAAATAGAATTTTTTCCTTAAAGATTTGAAAGTTTGTACATCAGTTGATGTAGTGTGTGATCTGATTTGAAAGAAACACAGCAAATTGATCGATATGGCTTGTTATTTTAGACAGGACAAATCAACACAATTTCTAATTAGTTGGTCTAATAAAGAAAACCTTAATAAAAATATAATAATAATAATAATATCAAACATAATTGAAGTAAATTAAAAGAATTTTTGATAAAGAATAATAAAAGATAAAAATAAATAAGTAAATAGATAATAATACTAAAGATGTTCATTCAGAATTATAGATGATTTATACATCGGCAAGACAATCATACATCTAACTACATAAAATCAAAAGCGCGTGATAAGCAATATAATCACACATATACAAATACATATATATACATACAAATACATTTGTGCCAGCCTATATATAATAGAATCAACACTTCATGTGTATATCCTCCAAAGTCAACGTTGTTAGAGAATGTTAAACTTGTTTTTATGTCCACACTTGAAAATAATTTCATTTCTTTGATTCAAGAACTGGTCAACATTTCTGCATTTAATTATTGAAATTTTCTCTTGTATGCATAGACAGCAACAGTCTCGGAAGTTGTTGGGTGTTTGAGACCGACAGATGATGTTCCATTTAATTTGTGCGGTGAAGCCTCTATCTTTAATCCTCCAATAATACTTAGATAGAACAATTTGGTGTCTTAAGGAAGTATTGGAGAAGGAACGTCGGTGATTGTAGAGTCTCTGTTTCCAATTCCCAGCGTATATCCCTATGTATATTTATTAATGATAAAAATATACAATTTGGTGAATGCTGTCAAAACCCTTGCCTTCAATTCATCTTAGGTGTTACATAGAGTTTGTTGGTCTCTTAGTCAACTGCGCGCCACACAAGGGGGTTACAGCTGGGGGTTAGGTGGCCAGATATAAGCGGTGATGTAGTTGTAGAAATTATCTGACAATCATAACCGAGTTCTCCTGCTCGTGTGGCATGGCGCAGACGCCTGTTGCCAGACATAGGGTCTTCCAGCAACCAGCCTCTGAACCAAGGGCAGCACTAGCTCGTCAAGGCACATGATGTAGGACTGCGTGTTGAGTATGAAGATATTACCAACAAATTCGGGAGTTCTTTTATTATCAGAAGGATTAGAGTGAGCTGCCGTACATTCGTAATCACTATTAGAATGATCTATTTTTTACCGAATCCTATGCACTGACCTCAGATTGATACCCTAACACTCTAGAATGTTCGTATTGAAGCTTCCGGCGTGAATGCCAAGCAGCACAAAACGCCGTTTCTAAATTTCTGACGGAATGAATTGCATCATGTTGATCTTTTTCTCACAGACGGTGCTCAGCTGATCGTACTATACTTTGTAGACGACAAAATCAAAAACCAACAACGCGCATGCACAAAAATAAAAAATATAAAATGGCGACAAATATATACAACTAATGTGATTAAAGAACAAAAAATTTCTTTGTTTAAAATTATAACAATATCAATATATACAAATTATAACACACACACACACACACACACACACACACACACACACACACACACACACACACACACATATATATATATATATATATATATGTATATATATATATATATATATATAAAATTTAAGTGATAAGTGAAAACTTCCCCCCAAATATAGGGATTAATGGGTTTATAAATATGTAATATGTTGGTTTGGTTTGTTTTGTTTTACAGAACATAAACTTCAATGGGTCATTTAATGCCGACAATTTTTTTTTCCCGGTAATATTTTTGTTTTGTTAAAAATCTATTTCTGTTAATATTTTATTCCTCCAAAATGTATAGCTGGTAATATATTTTTGTCAAAAACGTATAGCTGGCAACATTTTTTATTTAAAACGTGTGTGTTGAGATTAATTATATATATATATATATATACAGATATTGTTGATTGTTTAATCTGTATGTAAATATTATATGTCGGTTTCATTATATATATATCTAACATGTAATTTATATCTTGCCTCGTATAACGTATTTTTTTATCTAATTTGAGATTTGTAATTTGCGTCGTCAGCTTTAAAAGAAAAAATAAGTAGATTTTCTTATTCATTTACTTTTTTGTGATCTTCATAAATAACGGATTGTTTCATTGTTGGCTTTTATAATTAAATTGCTTAGTCATTCAAATAATACCATTTTTAACCAACTCAGCATTTATAGTTCAGCTTGTAAGTCAAGAGAAGAATGTATACAAAAAAGTAATCAATGTTGACTTTTTCTTTGTTTTTTTTTACCTGATGCACACTTCCAGGAGAGTAACTCATTGCACATTCTTGAACTATCATTTTCAGGTGGCATGAAGTGGAAAGAGTATATTGAATCGTTTACTAAGTCTGCAATTAAGACAGTTCACTATACCGTGTAATAAAAACTTTCTCGCCAGAATCTATCTTACATATTTATAAGTTTATGATTCGTCCTTGCTTTGAATATCGCTGCACATCTGGTCTGATGCTTCTGCTATATATTTAGAGATCGTTGATAAAATCTAGAGAAGAATCTGCAATGTTGTTGGTCCTGACCTGGCATCGCAGCTTCAGTACGTTTCCCACTGCTCTCACATAGCTTCCCTCTGCCTTTTCTATAATTATTTTCATGGTAATTGTTCTGATGAACTTTTCTGTATGGTACCTTGAATTTATGAAACTAAGCGCAAAACAAGATTGTAGAAAATGTCTCATCATTGTATAATTAAAATGGCGATATATAACTGTAAAAGGTTCTTCTCTCACACCTCTCACTTGTGGAACACTATTTAACCTTATTGCTTCTCCGTCAATTTTAATCGTCACAATTTTAAATGCAGTGTCAATCATTATCTTCTGTCTTCTTAATTCTTGTTATTTTATTGTCTTCTCTCCTTAATAATTTTTTTCTCATATTTTAAAATATTCAGTAACTCCGTGCGTCCTAGTGGCTTTAATGCCTTGCTTGGGGTGAAATCATTAAAAAAGTATAGATAATTTTAAACAGGTAAGTCTTATTACATGTACTGCTAGTCGAATGCTCCGTGTACCGGATACCAAGAGGTTCTCGGGGTCATCATGATAAAATACAATCCGTTTTGGTGTCTGATACTTGATGGATTTTATTGTTCACCGGCGCTGACTGAGGCGAATCCCTACCACCTGATTCGGCTTGTTCACGGCCCGTCAAACAATTCTCATTCTTTTAGAGATCAGAACACACCTTATACGAAATAAAAGACTGTCAAAATTTCCAACGTATTGCAAGAATTTTACTAACAACGTTTAACGACGAGGCACTGCGGCAAAAAGAAAAGGACTGGGCTCTTTCAACCAGTATCATAGCTAGTATATATATATATATATATATATATATATATATATATATATATATATATACTAGCATGTGTGTATAATTGAGTGTCTAACAGTTGTTGGCAGAGAATAAACGTGTGATGTGTGAAGAACTGAAGAATTGAAAGACTAAACGTAGAAAACAGAACCGGAATTATTCAGTTAATGTCGACGAACTTCCTGCTTCCACTCCTTTTGGTGTGTAAGCAGCTCGAGGCTAAAAGCAGCCAAGCTTTGAACACATCTAGACGGTCACGAATAGCGCCAGTGTCTATGTTCGTCGGCAAGTGGCACATGTCTGGCGAATTTGCAGGTGTTATAAATCTCTTGCTTAAAGGCCTGCCAACAATATAGAATGGCTTCATTATTCTAGGCTTTTTGTAAATCAGACATGTTGGATAAATAAAATTAAAAATGTTCGTAGTGAAATTAAAATGTGACTGACTTAGAAACGAATGTTTATTACGTAGAGCCAATGTGGGAATCTATTTCTTATTATAGACTTGAAAATAAATAAAAGCAGATTCTTTTTTGCAGTGATATTCATCCTGTACAAAGCCATAGAGGCACTCAAGGTGGATGTTTATAGAGTAAGAAATTCGGTTTATAGTGATATGTGAGGAAGATAACAGTTAATCCTAGACAGGTTAAGATTCTAATGATCGGGTAAGCACTCTCTTGTCGTCGGTTCCACAACTTCATGCAGCAGGACATAACTTACATCTCACTAATGGAATACGAAGGTAATTATGGTAGTTCATAATAATGTGCCTGGTATGACAGTTCTAATCTTCACGGATAACCTAGACTTGGTAGAACTAAGGAATGTAGTTCAACTGACCATTTTCAATGAAAGTAACGATAGAACAGGGAGAGGCTCGTGTCGTTTCACCTGCGAGTAGAGTGTAAAATAATTCTTCGCACACAAGGAACCGAAGACACCTTTGGAGACTGTCGAGACTGAAAAGTGAAGACTGATCAAATCCTGCTCGTATATGGCAACAATAATGCTGATCTGGCTCTTGTAAAGACAGAGGATAACACGGAAAGTCAGGTACTTACTGGAGCGGTACAAGGAACTGACTATTTTCCTGCATCTTTCCTGCGTGTTTTACTTCCTAAAATGCTATAAAAATTCGCTCAAGTAAGTTGGGCACAAACATCAAATAAAAAAAAAAATCAAAATAGGAAGTTTTCAAATAAGTTTGGGACAAATTTGTCTTCAAATTCAGAATTCAAAATTCTGTCATAAATGTTATCATTACTGATGTGGACCCGAAGTAGGGGCTACGGAAGGAAACACGGAACACGGGTTAGAGGTAAGAAAGATATATTAAACAGAAAAGTTACAAAGAATAGTGTAAAAGTAAGCAGAGCTTACTATCCAGTAGTGTCCGATATTGGTATCGTACGCGGCTGCGCATTACTGGTGATACTCCCATGATACTACCATTCACATAATAATATAGTACTGGGAGAGTCGATGATGTAGGAAAGTATCGGCCTCACAACAATTACTAACTGATTTTTATTAATATTTGATTATACCTCACCAAAACAAATAGGATGACATAAAGAAAGCCCGGTTTACCTGAAAATCTGCATTTTCAATTATTTTCCTGTAAAGTCTACGCTTCAATATGAAATTCCACGCCTATCTCAGCAGCTGGTATATTAATTGTGTACAAATTTTCCATCGTTTTCTATTTAAAAACAATGTCTACGATGTATTCAGCTTCAAATTTTCCAAAACAGTGGCGGTCATAACTTTTGTACAGAGTTAATAAATAACTTCGATAAGGACAAGAAATTATTTTAATTTGATATCAATTGATGCGGAATTTTAGATGTATATTTAACTTTATATTTAATCTTATGCATAAAATACACTCACATTTAAAAGTAATCAATCAATATATATATGCATATACATATATATATATATATATATATATATATATATATATATATATATATATATATATATATATATATGTATAAAGAAAACGAGAGAGAGAGAGAGTCTATATCGAGGTTGATAATACTGATGAATTAGATTTTCCTCGTCGTAATAAGCGTATTCCTCATATGAGGTGATTTTGTATTGTATTTTGTGGATCAGTTTTAATATTTTATATTACTAGGATCCACTTGGATTATATAACAACGGATTTATTACCATTACTATATATATATATATATATATATATATATATATATATATATATATATATAATTATTTATTCGAAAATTATAACATAAAAATGTTATAAAATCACTACAAAAATAGCCATTTTGTTTCAACAATTCTGGTGTCTTATCAAGTGATGGTGTTGAATGTAGAATAAAGGGTTTTAAACGGTTCAAATCAATCAAACATCCCTCGCTAGGGGAAACGCTATTACATAAGCTGGAATGACCAATCAGAATACAAGTATCTAAGAATTCAAAAAACTTGACACCGGACTTAGGTTATAATAATAATTTAAAGATTTAATGTTTGGGTTAGACTAAGATAGAATTAATTATAATTAATAAATATTAAATTATACTATAAAATTCAAAATTAAATCTGTATTTTTAACTAATATAAGGATATCATCAACATATATAAGGTAGATGGATGTCTTTTTAAAATCTTTAAATATCTTATTTTCGAGGTTCGACATGCAGAAATTGCTAAATCTGAACCCATGGAGACACCACCACGTTGTATATATATATATATATATATATTATTATTATGATCTAAGAAAGGGACTTCAGTAGTACAAGCTAATAGTAGTTTCCGTAATATATTAGGATATGCTGGTAAAGATGTGTTACTGTATATATTTCTTTTAATTATGTCAATGGTTTCATTAACAGGGACATTGGTAAATAAGTTTTCAACATCAAGTGAAGCTATGATTTCATTGTTGGGATTGTGACTTTTTAGAATTTGGATTCCTTCCAATGTAGACTTAACTCTATATTTACTAGGAAGGTAGGGGGTAATGTGTTGGTTAATGTATTTTGTTAGCTGATATACAGGAGTTGAAATTTGAGATATGATAGGAGGGAGAGGATAGTTTGGTTTATAATCACCAACAATATATACATATATATATATATATATATATATATATATATATATATATATATATATATATATATATATCAGTAGACAAGCGGCGAAAGTTTGGTTTATGGTCTATAATCACCAACAATACATATATATATATATATATATATTTATATATATATATATCAGTAGACAAGCGGCGAACGTTGGTTTTGTCCTTCAATATTATCTTCCAGCCATGTGTTTTGTTTTCGGTTGGCTCGGTGATTTATATATGCTGTTCAGTGGTGCACTTCTCTCTCTTCCCACCCTCTCTCTCTCTCTCTCTCTCTCTCTATATATATATATATATATATATATATATATATATATATATCCGAGGAAGAGTTATTTCTACGTGTCACGTCTAATTTTCATATTATATATATATATATATATAATTTTCTTTTCTTTGTCTTCACAATCAGTCGATTTAAAACAGCGCCAATTCCATGAACGTAAATTTCCGCCACAATTTTCTCGCTTTTGACTTATGCTTTCATTCAAATATTCCTTCCTTTTACTTGACCATATTTCTATGTGCGGTTTTCCAAATTTCCTATCATCACATGATTGATTCAGGTGGAGAAATACGTTGTTCATATGACTTTATCAACTTTTGTTTTCCCTTTACTCATCTTCTTTTCCGTTTTCCTTCGCTCTTTTGACTCCATTTTCGATTCCATTTATACTTCGAAACAATCAGCGAGTCTCGTAACGTCGTCTTTGCAATAAAATATTGATAAGAAGGGCTCAGCTGCGATGAACTAGCACCATGGAATGTTCATCATCTGCAAATGACATGTAAAAGATGGGAGTGGCAGGGTGAAATTAAGGGGTGCTTTTGAATGAAAGAAAGAAAGAGAGAAAGGAAGAGAGAAAGAAAAACGAAAAACAAAACGTAGTACAAAAGAATGGATAAAGAAAGAAAAAATATAAAAATTAGAAGAAAAGCAAAATGAAAAATATGAAAGTAGTAGAAATTAAAGACAGAAGGAAATCAAGAAAATATAAAAAGTAGAAGAAAAGAAAAAGAAGGACGATAGAGAAAGTGATAAAAAAGAGTGAATACACGAAGAAAAAAGAAAAAAAGTAGAAAAATAAGTACAAAAGAAAGAAAGAAAATAAAAGAATATGCAAGAATATAAAAACAATGCATAGATAAAAATGAAAGCAATCGAGAGAGAAAAACAATAGAAAAATGAGTACGGATGAATTGAGAAAGAAAGAAAGAAGGAAAGAAAGAAAGAAAGAAAGAAAGAAAAAAGAAAGAAAGAAAATATAAAAAGTATTACAAATGAATGAATAGATAAATAACGAAAGAAAGAATAAAAACAATAGTAAAATGGATACAAATGAATGGCTAGAGAAATAAATAAATAAATAAATAAATAAATAAAGAATGAAAGAAAGAATAGATTAATGGAAAAATGGGTATAAATGAATTGTCGGAGAAACAACGAAACAAACACTATAAAATAAGTACAAATGAATGGATAGAGAAAGAAAGAAAATATAAAAAGTATTAACAAAAATGGATAGATAAAGAAAGAAAGAAGAACAGAAAGAAAGAAAGAAAGAAAGAATAGATTAATAGAAAAATGGGTACAAATGAATTGTCGGAGAAAGAAAGAAAGAAAGAAAGAAAGAATAGATTAATAGAAAAATGGGTACAAATGAATTGTCGGAGAAAGAAAGAAAGAAAGAAAGAAAGAAACACTATAAAATAAGTACAAATGGATGGATAGATAGAGATTGAAAGAAAGAAAGAAAAACAAGAACATGAGTACAAATATAGAAAGAAAGAAAGAAAATATAAAAAGTAGTAGAAAAGAATGAATAGACGATGAAATAAATTAGATTGATAACAAAAGAAAAAGTAGTAGAAAAGAATGGAAAAGGAAAACTAATATGGCAAAGAGGTGATGCAAGTAGGAAACAAAGATATGAACAGGGACATGATGAAATAAAAGAAATTAAAAAAAGAACGATAAAGAAGAAGAAAAAGAAAGCGAATAGCAAAATCAAGTGAATCCTAAACCGGAAGTCCTACTTTTGGTCGTTGGCGCCTAATGATTGCGCATAGCTGGCAAATGGACACAACACGCGGCATTTGTGATCATTGCTGTTCATTTGGATGGCGTTGGCTAACGAGTCGAAAGGAAACGGAAATGACAAACACTGAAAGGTGTTCGGGCGAATGAGTTAATTGGGAATTAGAAAGCAATTGGCGATTGTATGCCCATAAGAGTTTATTTGCGTGTACCTCTTTTCATGGAACTAATGTTGTACTAATGGTTAACAATGCATAAAATGGAATCGGCAAGAGGAGTTCAAATTCCAGCCGAGAGTCAGTGCTCACTTTTCGAAAAGTAGTTCCATAATAAAATAGACTGGATTTTGTAGCTTTGAGTGGTAACCGACTTATGTGGACAGTTCTGAACTTAATCTTCATTTTCCAAGGACA
Organism: Acanthosepion esculentum; assembly: GCA_964036315.1. Lineage (NCBI taxonomy): Eukaryota > Metazoa > Mollusca > Cephalopoda > Sepiida > Sepiidae > Acanthosepion > Acanthosepion esculentum. The sequence continues at coordinate 104,397,815 of OZ038490.1, read as the reverse complement.
ATCAAGAATTTGTCATACACTTTACAGATGTTGTAAAAGTCCATGACCGCCTGCAAAGGTTGTAGAGGGCGTGATCATCTGTGATGGTTGTAGTAAGACGGGATCGCCTGCTAAGACTGCAAAAGTCCGTGATGGCCTGCCAAAATTTTATTAGGTGGGTTTTAACTATGAAGGCTGTAGGAGGCAGTAATCGCGTACGAAAGGCTGTAGAAGGCTGTGGTCGTCTGCAAAGGTTGTAGAAGGCCGTGATCAACTTTGAAGGCTGTAGAAGGCTGTGACTGCGTACGAAGGCTGTGATCGCGAATTAAGGCTGTAGAAGGCGGTGGTCGCGTATGAAGGTTGTAGAAGTCCGGGATCGGCTGCAATCGCCTGTATGGGTTATAGATGACCAAATATGAAGGTTGTAGGCCGTGATCGTATATGGAGGTTGTAGAAGGCTGTGATCGCCTGCGAAGGTTGTAACAGACAGTGATCAACTATGGAGATTGTAGAAGGCTGCGATTGTGTTTAAAGGCTGTAGAAAGCCATGATAACAGACAAAGCTGTAGAAGACCGCTATCTATTGCCAAGGTTGATAAAGGTTATGATCTCCTGGGTAGGTTGTAGAAGCCCGCAAATGCTGTAGAGGTCACTTTTAGTCGGCGAAGCCTGTAAAAATCCACGATCGCTTATAGAAGGCCCTGATCACCTGCGTCCTTGTAAAAGTCCATGATCATCTGCAAAGGTTTTAGAAGGCCATGATCATCTGTGATCGTTGTAGAAAGCCGTGATCACCTGCTAATTTTGTAGAAGGCCGTTTTCAACTATGAAAGTTGTAGTAGGCAGTAATGGCGTATGAAGGCTGTCGAAGGCTGTGATCGTCAGAGGTGGGCATTTTACATGCTTACGCCACTAGATCATATATATGTAATCAACGGATTCGTGTATATATTTATGTGCATCTAACTGCATTTTGTGTCGTAGTAGTAGTCCTTTGCGTGTGCATTTAAGCCGGTTGAAAAATGACTAGGAATCTGTTTTCCCCGATTGTCTTTCAGAATAAGTTGTGCAAATTCATTCATAATAAAGAAAAGCATTCTGTGACGAACCATGACAACCTATGTTCTGAAGGAGCATTGTGTTTTAAAGAATGTGAAGGCGGAGGCAGGGTTGTGTAATGGATAGCTCTTCGAATTGAAGAATCGGAGAGCCGAGTTCGAATTTCAGTCGAATCCATTTAGATTCACATACGCACTATTACCCTTGGAAAAGGTCTGAATATTCGTCTTCTCCCCCCTCCCCCCGGCAGAACAGACCTACTGCACTGGTTTACTGCGGGAAAAAATCTACCTCGTCAGCCATGTATCGAAAGATACATGATCGCCTCGTCAGTCATGTATCGAAAGATACATGATCGCCTCGTCAGTCATGTATCGAAAATACAAGATCGCCTAAGCGTGTATCACGCATGGCACATAACTGAAGACGAATATGGTTTAAGGGTCTAAGTTAGAGACTCTGGATTGTACCATAGCACAGTAGACTAGTGATAGTAGACTAGTGGATTAAAACATTAATCTGTGAATTTTCTTACATAGTAATTGTGAGTTCAATCTGGGCTGGGCATTCTCTGTCGATACAGGGTGAGTAATAGCAGCAATACTATGAAGGAACTAGACGATATATCCCTTGAAATGAACAACGGAAAGAGAACACTATAGAATCCCGTAGATTAAATAATCAACTCGGTTCGAAATTCCCTGAAGATTACTCGGATCGGCAAGGACCTAAATGCTGGAGGCCACAACGGCTGAAACGTTGTGAGAATAACAACAAATATTAGGACAATAGTCAGGGTGAAAATAATGGAGATCACGTGACAGCAAATCTCATCAGTAATACAGAACTCATTGATTATTCCTGCTGATTTAAGTAATACAGATTCTTGAATAGTTTCTATCCTCTCTCTCCCTCCCCTCTCCCTCTCTCTCTCTCTCTCTCTCTATATATATATATATATATATATATATATTTATATATAAAATGAAGAGGTTATAATGGTTCCTACGAGAGAAAAGTGTGTATATTAAAAAGAAGAGGTACCGCAAACTTATTTGGTTGTAATGTGGATTTAAAAAAATATATTATCCTTTATTTTTCATAATTTTACAACACGTGTTTCTGGTTTCGCGACCGTCTTCAGGTAAAGGGTGGAGATTTCCACACATTATTAAAAATAATTAATTTTTTATTTATGTTTTTCAATGTTAAATATTTCCGATACGAGACATTCTCTGTTTTTGTGTTGGTAATCCGAATGTCTTTCTTGAATATATATATATATATATATATATATATATATATATATATATATATATATATATATATATATATGTCAATCTACTTATTTGTGTACCTATAACAAATTTCGTAACAGAAAATAAGGAAATAAAACATAGAATAAGCTGCACTAGAAGTCCTTTCGCCTGAAACTGTAAATTGATACAAAACCAAAACATTCAACTTTAGTCGTGTTCTTCAATAGCCTCGTCAGATTTGAGACTTTCATGGGGATGTTCTAGCGCCAAACACGTACAAGATATATAATCTGTTAGCTGTATGCAATTGCTTTCTAAAATCAATAGCTAAAAAAGGCTTTGAGCAAGTGAAACCTGAGTGTCCTGACAGATACAACTCCTTTGAACATTTTGAACTGGAGCTACAGAGTCATAACCGAAAAACTGTACCAAGTAATAAAGACATCACTGGAAAACGAACAAAAACAGCTACAACTAAAATGGACAGAACATGTAGCTCGAAGAAGAAATAACGAGAAAAGCAAGATGTCAACATTGCACGCTATTTCAAACAAAAGATTAGGCAGGAAAACCCCATCAGTGCTTGAAAGGGCGGTAACATTTACCGAACTTGAGATACCTATTTTCCTGAAACATAGTTTTAAGAGGAAGATTTTATAAAATTCAACCGACAGCTGGGTACTCAGTTAATGAATATCAAATGTTTCCTTGTAGTGAAACGGCTATTATTACCATATCTGTCTATCTATCGATCGATCGATCTTTCTGCTTCATTTGATTATCTGATGCAACCGTCGACTATATTAGCTATCATTTTGTCTTTAGTTACGACAACCAGATCTAGGTCTTTTGATCTGTATTGTGAATCCTATTAAATTTTAACGTCCTTTAGCTTTTCTATTTTCATGGGCAGCTTCTAGCTTCGGACTTTTACCGCAATTAAATGCTAGTTGTTTATACAATTTCCATTGGATCAGCGTTCATACCAAGTCATGTCTTCTTTTGTATTTTCCTCCTAAATTACTTTGCTGTATGTAATTTATACTTTTATTTCGTTTTTCTTTCACCTTGTACGTTTTTCTTTTTTCCTTTAAGAATGTTAAGCTTTCCGTTGTTTCTTCCTTTCTTTTGATTATCGCATCTCTTTTCCTTTTAACCTTAAGAAAATTTGAGTTTGTTTCCAGAAATACAAGCAATTTGGTAATAACAAAAACACTATCTTTTGAATTTATCACGTTTTATTTTCAGCACTAACATTATTGAAGCCTTTCATTTGAATTTGATTAGTTATTCCACTATTAGTTATTGTGACAAGAAATGTTCAAGTAACCCCCAATATCTTTGTTATTAAATGTATTCAGAAGTAATTGTTGTTGTCACGGTCTCCGGTGTATAATGTGCGTGTGGGTGGTGGGATTCGATACATCCAATTTGTATAATTCCCTCTTTTTTAGTTGTCCAGTGTTTTTCATATACTTTACGATTATAGCATCATCTGAATAATAATAATAATAATAATAATAATAATAATAATAATAATAATAACAGTAATTATGTTGCAAATCAAATGACGGCTACCAGAAGGTTTCTGCGTGCCGTTTCAAATGATAAATATACCAACCTCAGGACTGAAATTGCCAAAATGTGAGATGTTCCGACTACTATTGGTCCAATTAATATTGGAGTACTAAAATTCATACATTGACAAATTCGGAATAAAACTTCGTATCCCATCGCTTCATACGTCTACGTTGCTTGGCACTGAAAATATTTTGCGAAAGGACGTACGACTTGAAGGAGAACACACTCAAGGCAAGATCTCCGATTGAAAATGCAAAGGAAAATAAGAGTTGTTATTATCATTATCATTTGTGTATATTATTTTCCCTACTTTGTATACTGTCAAACTGGGCTCAAACTATGGTCCTTAGGTCCTATAGGAGAATTGTCATTTAAATGATAGCATTTTTCGTAGTACATCGGATGTTCCTAATATAGCGATCTTCTAGACAACTTGTATGTTGATGATACCTGGGACAGTATTACAAAAGATTTTCCATTGGATTTCTCACGAGGCCCAGCAATCCAATTACTACTGGTACAGTCTCAGTCTTCATTTTACCACATCCTGTTAATCTCGATTTCCAGGTCCCTGTATTTGGACAATTTCTCGGTAATTTTCATGCAGTCGTTTCTCTCAGATGGTGCTACTATGTCAATAAGCATACACTTCCGGAAGTTCTTGTCTTTTATGATAATATTAGGTCCGTTGGCTGTCAGGTCAGTTTGAATTGGCATGTTCCCGAGGATAGTTACATCGTTATTTTGGGTAACTGCGCCTGGTTGTTGTTCATACCATTTCTCAGTGGTTTCGATTTTGTGATTCCCGCATATCTTCCAGTGCACATATGTCACTACCTTGTTATGTCTCTGGGTATATTAATTTTTTTGCTATTCCCGCAGATCCTGAGATAATATGGTCGACAGATTCATCATATTTTCCGGAGATCCTGCATTTCGGGTTAGTTTCATCTTTAATTATGTGACAGTGATAGGATCTGGTTGCGAGGTTTTAATTTTCAGCTGCAATAATTAGGCCTTCTGTCTCAGCTTTCAACCCGGTGCTCCTCTGCTACTGATGTGTTGTCGGTTGGTCCACATCTGCTTCTTTCGTTCTTTTTAGGTATTTCCCATGCAACGCCTTTCCTCCCAATGTTTTTGTAATTTCATTTGTACATTTTTTTTGCTTTCTGTTTTACTCGTTTGACGTACATGGTGTTCCCTTCTATTTTGCTGGTAGGCTTTCAGGTATATTGAGCTCTTTTTGGTGAGTGCAGCTCTTTGTAGGGGAGAGTCTTAGTTTTTTATGAGGTAGGTAACCAATCCGATTATTTGTAGCTTTTAGAGTTAGTTACCGTTGGATCAGAACTCTCCCTCCTAAAGCTCTTGGTACGTACAGCCTATCAACATCTGTTTTCAGGTAGTGCATCCTCATTTGGGTAAGCATTTTTATGGTGCTGACGTCCAATCTTTTAATGTCATTCAACTTCCGTTTTTAATAATATTGAAGTTGTATGTTACTACGAGTACAGCTAAGGTGTTAATGGCCTTCATTTTATTGGCACCATTTAGTGCGCTTCCTTGTATCAAACTCTAATATTCTTTTCGGATCTTTTTCTTAATAATTGAATGTTGTATCCGTCTCCTGCATCAATTCCTAAGTATTTGTATGTAACATCTTGGTCATTGATCTTGTTGTTGATATCAAGGTTTAAATCCGTATTTTTCGTTAGTTTACCGCCTTTGAAGGTGGCTTTCGCACATTTGTCGATTCCGAACTACATCCTAATGTCTTCGCTGACGGTTTCGACAATGGTGAGTAGGTTTTTCTGTTGGTTGTCGTCCTTGGCAAACGTTTTAAGATCATCGATATAGAATAGGTGATTCAGTTCGCCGTTCTGTGACTTGTATCGTAGTTACTCTTGTTCATTAGGCAGTTGAGTGGGGCTAATCCAAGAAAGAAGAGTAGTGGTGAGAATGAATCTTCTTGGAATCTTCTGCTTTTAATGTTGATTAGTGTCGATGTTAATGACTCGTTTGTATGGTTTAGGTTTAGTGTAGTCTTTCAGTTTATAATGCTCTCCGTTATGAATTTGACCGTTGTGGGGCATACTCTGTATATTTTGGGGTCTTCTTTATCCATGAGTGTGGAGCTAAGTGGAACACCATTCTGTAATCGATCGATGCTATCGATAAGTTTATTTTCTTAGTTTTCACCTCTTCCAATATTTTTTATTGATCATTAGTTGCTCCTTGCACCCTTAACTTCCTCTTTTACACCCCTTCTGTTCTTCTGGAAATAAATTGTTTTTTTTTTCAAGGAAGTTGTATGTCCTCTCGGTTATGACAGAAGTGAGGATCTTGTTCATAGATGGTAGGCAGGTGATGGGCCTATAGTTCTTCGGGTTCTGCGTCTCTTCTGTTTTGGGGAAGTAAGTATGTTACTCCGCACGTGAGCCATTTGCGGCATTTTTCTGGGTTTATGATTATATCATTGTATGCACGTGCAAGGTCTTGTTGGGTGCTAGATATGTTTTGCATCCAAAAGTCTCCTAATCGGTATATTCTTGGTCCTTTCCAGTTTTGGTCTTCTTTAAACAGGGGCTATAAATTATTCCATCAAGGAATCTATAAGGAAGTTTTTCAATCAAGCGGGGTGGTGTCCATGCCAATTCCTTGCAGTTTCCTTCCCGTAAAAGTTTCAGATTTTCCAATGTAGATATTGGCCCACACTGTCATGCCGAGATTTATATTCGGTGGATGCTAGCACTGTGCACCCTGATACAAGATGGTCAGTTGTTTCTGGATATTCATCAAATAATCTGTATTTCTAGTTAAGACAATTTTTTCAATATGTTATATATTGATCCTGTGCAGCAAGAATAAAAACTTCGATTTCAGTTTTAATACTGAACTACATAACCACCGATGCATATGTGGTTTGTCTACATCAGCTTACTTGGCACTTGAGTTTTGTCCATGAAGGTTTTATTTGTTGATCATGTTCGCCATAGCCTATGAATATAGAATCCAGCGCAGTACATAATCAGTTCAATGAAACAACGCCAATACCATTAGCAGCAGCTGTTCAGTCTTCGATATCAGAGGTTGGCAGTGAATATTCAGAGAAAAAAATGGCCGCCTTTATAAACGTCCTATTGAATATTTTGAGCTTTCTGATTGGTTAACTCTTCCATTGGTGAACTATAAAATGAGTCAGCTCATTTTGGTTGAATCACTAGTACATAAGGCACTCCAATTTGTAATTTTGTCAGACAGTTCTAGTTGAACTAAACTTCTGCCTCCTTCGGATCTGGATATATACAGACGATGAACATCAATCTTAGAATGATACTACTGGTGGCAAGTGAGAAGCTTTCTCAGTTTGACATCCATTCGCTTAATGTGAGTTATGGTCGAATTAAAGATGTTGAAACTGCATTGCAGCAGAGGGATAGCCAAATGCTTATGGTTCATATTTTCGTTTGTGAAATCAACTCGGTATTTAGCACCAGACGCGCTGACCTGTAGTATTTTTTATTAGTTCCTCCTTCATTTGGTTATGATGTGTTCCACCTCCTTCGCTAACTCTTTGATATTTATAGGTTTCTTCTTGTTCCAGTACCCTAATCTTCGTATATAGATCTAGATCTATTGAGTGTATTTCTGCATTTCTCACTTTCTTTAATGTTACTTTTGCACATTTATCTAATTCAAAATCCATACCGATGTCATCAATGAAACATTTTACAAAATGGAGGATACTCTTCAACTCATTGTCGTCTTTGACAAAGGGTTTCATATCAATCTTTCTTTTTTACTTTGTATCCACAGGTATTACTGTTTAGTTCATGCGCAATGGGAACTAAGGACAGACAGATCAGAAGGGGCGACAGGAAGTCTCTTTGAAAATTCCTCGTCGGATATTCATTCAACTGGAAATGGAAGTACGTTTGGTGTGATTTAGATATAATGTGCTTTTCCACTGTTTCATGATATATTTAAGAAAAATTACTATCATCGAGAAGATATTGCACATTTCAATAGCGTTAAGGATACAAAAGTGTGGCACAGTAAGAAAGGTTTTATAGTAACCTATACAAGATATGCTGAGAGTTCTACCTTTTTTCCTGAAATTTTCCAGGATTATTATATTTATTAGTTGTTGTCAACCATATGAATCTTTTCGATATCCTTTCTGCTCCATGTGGAACAATGTTGTTTTCATCGAGGAAAGACTAAGTACAGTTCGTCAGAAGAGACGTGAACAATTTATATGTAGTTGAGATATATGCTATTGACCTATAATTTTCTGGATCATCTGTTTCATCCGCTTTTGGTAGGAGGTATCTAGTATCTTTAAGGATCCATTCTGGAATTTCGTTAGAGGTTATTAATTAGCATTTATAATGTTTCCGCAAGAGTTTTATGGATTGTTTTTAGATTTCATGGATATTTTCCTTTTGGCGATATTCTTATATTTTTGTTATATTTTGCAATTCTCGTAGATTTATTCTTCATTCTTTCTTGTTCTCGTTCGATCCCCTCTGCATTGGGAATTTATTCCTTTGGGGTACTTCAAATATTCTCCCAAAATTTTTGCACTTATTCAATATGTTGACTTTTTGGCTTCTATAAATGCTTTTCAAATTCCCCTGTAAAACTTCTTGAATTCCGTCTGGAACATTATTTTGTCGATAGAACCTTCAACGATTTTCATATCGTCTTGTTCTCTGTACCTGGGTACCTTTATTATTATTATTATTATTATTATTATTTTTTTTTTCCTTTGATATCTGGCGTTTACACATTTCTTTCAGGGTCCCGCTCAGGGACCTAAGGTTAGAAATGGCAGCATGACACTTTCCACTGCAAAAAAAAAAATAAAATAAAATAAAAAAATAATTACATAGATAAAGCCCTTCGTAAAGTGTGGGCTGTACTTGTCAGAACAATTTTTTGTATCTCTTTGAGGCATGGACTTCCAGGGACCCCTTCAATCAGCCTACTGGAATCTTTTCCAACCAGTTCAAGGGCTCCAACTACAACAAGAATTGTTGATGTTCGCATGTGTGACATTTCTATTTCAAGGTCCTTGTATTTTGACAGTTTTTCGAATATCTTCAAAGATACATTGCAGTCTGCAGGGACTGCCATATCAATAAGGAGGCACTTATTTTGTTTGTGGTCTTTAATAAAAATGTCTGGGCGGTTGGCTTTGATTGTTCTGTCAGTGTGTATTGTGTAGTCCCATAGAATTGTAACAGGTCCTATCTCCGTAACCGGGTCAGGGTGGTGTTCGTACCAATTTCTTCCAGTTTCCTTCCCATAGGAGTTGCAAATTTTCCAGTGCAGATATTGGCCCACTCTGTCATGCCGGGTTTTATATTCAGTGGGTGCCAATATTATTATTATCATTGTTATTATTATTATTGTTATTATTATCATTATTGTTATTATTATTATTATTGTTATTATTGTTATTATTATTATTATTGTTATTATTATTATTATTATTATTATTATTATTATTATTATTATTATTATTATTATTATCATCATCATCATCATCAAACCCGATGCCATTTAATTTATTATAAGTTAATTCATTACAATTTAATTTAATTTTTTTCACCATTTAAATAAATATATAAAAAATATAATCGTTTATTCCGTTCTAAATCTGCGGTTTGTGTATGTGTTCTCGACTAAAACTCCAGAAATATTTAATATTTATTTAGTACCCTCAAAATCCTATATATTCTGTTCCAGCATGTTTCTATGAAGGTTTTAATAAACAGTTTATTTCTGCACACTTTATATGAAGATATTTGTAAATTAAAACACTTTTCACATTAATTTAATGTCTTCATTTTCTAAAAGTTGTTTTAATCTTAATATTGTTCTAATGGAATTAGTGGATATTTTTACAATGAAAGAGAGAATCACGGAAAGTGCTTGTCATTTTAAAACAAATCGGCCATTTATTAAATAAAAGGATTGCCCGTGTATTCTTGTAATCTTTTCATTTTAATTTTTAATAGTTTATTTAAAAAGATTATTGAATGATATGCTGTTTACGCATATAAATAAATAGAAACTTCTTAATATTTTTTGTTAAATTTTTAGCATGCTATATTAATGTCTTTATATAAAACAAATAATTTATTAATTATATTTTTGAATCGCCCTTTATTAAACAAAATGAATAGAATATTCATTCATTCATTGTTCATTCCTTCATTTTGTTACTGTTTGTATACAATTCAGTGATGTCGAGTCTCAGTTAGAAACGCTAAAGTATCGACGTCGTTTTGGTTTTGGTTTTTTGGCTACGTTTTCTAATGCCAAGTTTTAATGCTTACAGAAAGAGTCACATATAAAACACGTTCGCTTATATAAGGATTGAAGATAATAAATTATTTATCAAAGCCTTCACTAAATATTATAATTTTAGTGGTTAAGAAAAACACAAACAAAAGCGCCTTTTATTATATTGTGACTTGCTTACACTACAAAAGCTTACGGAATCTTTTTTTTCACATTTTTTAAAATAGTCAATGTGAATGTTGCTATTTGATTTCTATAATAATGTCAACAACTTAACTTCTTCTTTGGTATTTTGATCCTTATATTTCAGCCAAAGCCTTCCAATATTCTCCGAGCTTCTGAGATATAGATTTGTCTTTAATTATTCGAATTAGCATCCTTGACGTTACCATTTTGTTCTTAGGTTTCGGCCGATGAAGTCTCCAGTCATTTTCTGGTGCTCTCTCAAATACTGAACTGAAAAAAATGTTATTATTTCATGAGTTGGACTAGTATTATTATCCCCATCGTTGTTGTTGTTGTTGATACAACCTTTCGGTCGTTCTGCTATCCGGTTTTCACCAGGTGTGTATCGATCGATCCGGGTAAACTGCAGGGAATTCTGGACCGGAAACTTTTATTTAATATACGGAGTACACTGCTCTTGTCTCGTTTAGTCCTTATTTCATTGATGCTCAGTTATTGCTCTCTCTGTTTCCACTGAGTTCAAATACACACTGCCCGGCCCACGGATTGAGCTCGCAATTAATATGTCATCAAATCCACGGACAAACGCTTTAAAGTTGTGGTAACAACAACATAGATAAGGACAATAGTCTGAATGTAAATAGTGGAAATAATGATAAATATTCTTTCCAGAAATTCATACATAAATTGTACGAGTATCTTTATCTTTTTGGTTTGATCACAGTTTCACTTAATGATCTTTCAGGTCTTTCTTGAGCAGTCAGATTCTGCGATGATGTTATTCCATAAATTGGTCGAACTATTTTCTTCAGTCTTTTTGCTGTTTCTTTCAAGCATTATGATTCACTCGGCATTTACTTTTGAGATATATTTCGCAAAAAGTTGATCTTTAGGTAGAGTAGAATTATTTATTGCATTCTCAAATTTTCATTGGAATTTAAAAAGACAAAATGAACCTTTGTTTTTAGGCTTCATTTCTTTACGGAGTATGAATGCGACATGATAATGGACTTAAAACCGGTGGACTGGTGGGACTAAGTCCTAACCTTCACTATAGCTCATCTGAACATTTGACATAGAAATATCTAATAAGGAAGTTACAAATTTTATATATAAATTGTCTGGATCACATTTTGTTCAGACTGCGAAAAATTAGGACCACTGAAGTTGTAACTGAATCATACTTTGATAGAAACAAAAATTACGATAAGAATGAACATAGGAAATAAATGTATTAACGTAATAATAGAAGACATTTTGATAAAATGCTAGCCGTATTTAATTATTACAAAACTTATAAGAATACTATGTAATTGTTATTTACACTATTGTCCTCACCTTTGTTTCTTATTATCACAACGTTTCGACGTTTCTGCCTTCCGGCCTTCATCAAATCTATGTCGGTCCAGGTAACCTACATGTAATTTCGAAATGAACCTTTATTTAATTTATGGTATACATTGTTCTTGTTTCATTGCCCATGTATAGATAATTTAGTAATTGTCACTTATTGTTCTCTTTGTTGCCACTGCGTCCAATTACACTGCCCGACCCAGGGATTAAATTCAAATTACGATATCACTAAATTCACGAAGCAACTCTTTAATCGACTAGGCTAATGTCTCGTGGGACAATTCTGTGTGGAGAATCTGCTGCAGTGCATATCATACCTGACTTGACTTAATGAATCTTCTTTTGTTACAGCTTCTGCTGTTATTGAAGACCTACCTTCATTTGTTTTTCTTTCTTTATTAGCGAAGTATCGTAGTTATTTCTAGGCTAGACATACGAAGGAGGTCCTCATAGTCTAGAATATGCGCTGGATCTTTCAGAGGTTTAACGCTTCAGTGTTTTTCCTTGTCAGTATTTTCATTTCATTCCAAATAGCTGATGACTACTTTTTTCCCTCCATACATGATCAGCCATACCTAATTTCATTGCTTCTCCCCTAACTACGGCTTTTCGATCTTCTTCTAGCCTACCCTTTATGGGACACACTATTTCAACTTTATTTTCATTGCTAAAACTGGAAAGAATTTAGTACACACTGTTCTTGTTCCTGTTTTTCACCATGTTAGGCTGCACCTGGTTGAGATGTTTCCGTAATGTCAGGATGCTTCTGAATATCGTCCTGATATTGTATCGACCGCAGACCTCCTGAATATTTTCCGATAAGCCCTTGACGTAAGGCAGACAGACCGAGACGATTTGCTGTTCCTCTTTCTTGAACCTTCTGTTTCCACCTTCGATTTCTCACTGGGTGCACTAGCTTTGCAACAAAACTAAAATTTGATAAATAACTATTATTTTAAGTGTTTAAAACTCCGTGCACAGTCATTCATTTTGTCGACTGCCCATTTAAAGTCTTTATCATTTAGCAGTACGATGTTCAAGAAATCGACGTCGCTGATTGGTGTGTATCTACATTAAGATTATTTCCTTTACACAATGGCGACATCTTGTTCGCTCGGCTGCACACCAACAGTTATATGAGAGAGACGCGTGTTTACACAAAATTCTACTCATATATGCATACATACACCTGAATAACACAGATAGCTATTTAAACGCGCATACACGAACCCACGAATATATATGTATACGCCATTATGCACAAATCCACTGACACAGGTGCGGTGTCGAAAAGTATTAATCGGATGGTTTGTGATCAAAGTCAGGTGGGGTCTAGATAATCTTATATTTAATCTTCAGAAAGTATTAATCACTTCGTCTTATAAATATTTGCTATGCTTAGCTAAACACGCTCACAAATGAAGAGCAATTAGGAAACCAGATCTTGTCTGGATAATCGTCGAAGTGTTAAAAATCTGTACACCTTGAAGATCAGCATTTAAAATACTGGTTAGCTTACGCCTAAATATGACCATGAAATCTATATAACTACGTCGACCTCAAGAAGCATACTTTTATATTAATAAATGGGACGAGTTGATATATAAAATTTTATATACCAGACCGATGTTAGAAAATTTAATGACAAAGTAGAAAAAACTTTGTCTAATGCGTTTCGTCCTTTAGGACTTCATCGGACTAAAGTGAAGTCTCCGTCGATGCAACTACACATGCGCACAAGGAGAAAGAGATGATGAAATATTTTAGTTTTAAATTTAAATTTAACCGTTGTCGGCGGATCTTGTATTGTCACATTATGCGTAGTGACAAAATTGATAAAAACTTAAACGAAAACAGAAATAAATTAAATTAGCTAGACTATATACAAAACACATCTAAAAATTTTAATTTAATTTTAAAATTTAAAATTTCAGCGTTCCCTCCCTTTGTCGAGGTACAGTGAAGTAATGGATAGCAGCTAGAAATCTGTTTCCCCCGAATGTCTTTCACAATTCTTCTAATTCAAACATAATTATTAAGGGGTCTCCCCTTTTTACACAATTGGACTCACCCAAGGTATACATATACTACTGCTAGTGAATACCCGGCAGTACGTTAAGTCAGGAGTAGTAGTGGAACGGTTGGTAGAATAACGTAGCGGCAAGAACTCAAAGTCACGAGCACTTAGACTCAGTAAGAAGTCATACAGCGATACGTCGATATCAAAGACTATATATATATTTGTCAACTAACCCCGCATTCCTGGAACTACTAACCTGTATTACCAGTTTGTATTATTACGTTAATACATTTATTTCCTATATTCATTCTTGACGTATATTATTATTTGATACCGGATTTCATCCCGGAATCCACAAAAACTTGGCGACGAGGATATCGAATTCACACGGGAAGAAAAAAAATTCTCCCTCGTCGCCAAGTTGTTGTCGACGAGGATATCGAACTCACACGGGAAGGAAGAAAAGAAAAAAACAAAATTCTCCCTAGTTGTCCACAGCAACTTGGCGACGAAATATTCGAACTCACACGGAAGGAAAACGAAACAAAATTCTCCCTCGTTGTCCACAACAATTTGGCAACAAGGAATTCGAACTCACACGGGGAGGAAAAAGAAAAAAAAATTCCCTTGCCGACCACAACAACTTGGTGACGAGATATTGGGACCTACACGGAAAGAAAAAAATTCTCTCTTCTCGCCACAACAGCTTGGCGACAAGAATTTGCACTTCTCGGAGACTCAAAAAAAAATTGCCGTTTTTTGCCAGTGTCTACAACAACTTGGCGACAAAGATTTACGAGGATTAAAATACGGAAAATCAAATTTTTCAAAAGACTCTTATCATGGAGGATTTTAAAAGTATTTTAGTAGAACTTGTAAAATACCAAAATGAACAGCAATTACAACTTCAAGAAAGACAAAATAAACAGCAATTCCAATTCCAAGAAAGAATGGAAGAGACATGGCAAAAAAAATTACTTCAAACACAGAAAGAAAATCAAGAAAGACAAATGCAACTACAGGAACTAATATTGAAGGTAGCGGGTAACAAACAACAAAATATCGAAAAAGAGGCGACTTTTTCCAAGACGCAGTGTGGAATACGATAGAAACATTCAATTACTCCCTAGAAGAATATAAAAATTCCGGGGATTATTTCAGACGTTATGAAGACATCTAAAACACCGATTGTCAAAACTGGTCAGAACCAAAGAAGCTACGTTTGTTACTCAGAAAATTAGGAATTGAGGAATACAGAAAATTTGTAGATTACATCTTGCCAAAAAAGACAAATGAGTTAACATTTGACGAAGCAGTTACATGCCTTACAGAGCTTTTCAGTCCAAAGACGTCACTATTTCACAAAAGGTGGAAATGTCTTAAACTTGTAAAGGGCTTAAATCAGGACTATTCCACGTCGCCGCAATCGTGAACAAACATTGTGACGACTTCAAGTTGGCAGAATTAACACCGGATAATTTCAAGTGTCTTATTTTTGTACAAGGGTTAGTCCAGCTAAGGATAGCGACATGCACAAAAGAATGCTTTCAAAATTACAAAATGAGCCTGGATTAACACTACAAAAATGATCAGAAGACTGCCAAAAATGCCTAAGTATAAAGAACGACACGAAGGATATCGAGGAGTCAGGAGTACCGCATATACGTAAGTTGAACAAAGGTATACGTTTTCGACGCGTCCCGGAAAGAAAACAAAAATTGTATAATAATGAAAAAAGATTTTCACCCTCCCCGGAAAGAAAACAAAAATTCTATAATAATGGAAAAAGTACAACGTATAGGACAGATTACGACAAAAATCAAAGCAAATATAAGCTCCCCAATCTTCATGTTATCGATGTGGAGGACTACACTGGAATAAGGATTGTCGTTTTAAATATGAAACATGTCTAGCGTGTGGAAAAATGGGTCACAAGGCATCCCAATGTAGGAACAGAAAATTTACTAGTAAGATAAGAGCAATTAGAATGCACAACGAAGACAATATTAACATAAGAAAATACGTAGAACTTGAAATTTTAAATAAAAAGATAAAATTACGACTAGACACAGGTTCGGATTTAACGATAATTAACTTACAGTCATGGAGAAAGCTTAATAGACCGACCATGATACATACCAAAAAAATTGCTAAGTTAGTGACAGGGAAGCGTACAAAATTCGAAGGAGAAGTGATCTTAAATGTGAAATTCCACGGAAAAACTAAAAACTCAAGATATTCGTATTGAAAGATACAAAAAATATGGTGGGCACAGACTGGATACAGAAGTTCGACGTATGGGATTTACCTATCAGTTCTTTTTGTAAAAAGATAAAGTGCGAACCACCAGAAGCGACAAAGTTAAACGAATAATTACATAATCAATGTCCCCAAATATTTTCGAGCGTTTTGAGACGAGGTAACAAGTTTGCCGCTAGAATTGAATTAAAAGAAAATGTCCATCCAGCAGTAAAAAAGAAGCGAAACGTGCCGTTTGCCTGCAGAATACGGTCTGTGTGATAAGTTATTGACGAACAAGACCCGGCATACACCTATAGTACTCAAGAGATCATTCGAACCTGGTACAATAATTAACAGACTAGGAATGTACACAGTACACAGTACAAGGCGAAAAGTCTACCCACAGAAGACATATTAACTAAATAAAAAATGATATTCAAAGACCTCAGGAAGACACAGAAATTAGAAGGTCAAACGGGAAGAGAAAATCTACCGAACCTCTGATTATCGACCATAAGAGAAAAAAAATACTTACTCCCCCTAAAAGGGATGCAGGGAGGGGCGTATTGAGGGCTCTCCCCTGTTTACATAAATGGACTCACTGAAGGTATACATATACTACTGACAGTGAATACCCGGCAGTATGTTAAGTCAAGTCAGGAGTAGAAGTGGAACGTTGAGTCGGTCGGTAAAATAACGTAGCGGCAAGATTCATAGTCACGAGCACTTAGACTCAGTAAGAAGTCATACAGCGATACGTCGATATCAAAGACTATATATATATATATACATTTGTCAACTAACCCCGCATTCCTGGAACTACTAATCTGTATTTCCAGTTTGTATTATTACGTTAATACATTTATTTCCTATATTCATTCTTGCCGTTTGTTATTATTTGATACCGGATTTCATCCCGGAATCCACAACAATAATAAAGAAAATGATTCTGTGACGAACCATGATAACCTACGCCTGAAGGAGGATTGTGTTTTAAAAAAGTGTGAAGGAGGATGCACGGTTGTGTAAAGGATAGCGGCTCGGATTGAGAAATCGCAGAGCCGAGTTCGAATTCCAGTCGAATCCATTACATTCACTTACGTGGTAATACCCTTGGGAAATGTATGAATACTCTTCTCCACACAAGCTATGAGTAAATAACAGGACAGACCAGGTTCTATAGCCTTGGTTGGCAACTCGTTTACTGCAGAAAGAATTGGCAACCTACTGCTAGAAAGAATCTGCTTTATCAGTCATGTATTGAAAGATAACATGATCGCTTTAGCGTGTATCACGTATGGCACATAACTGACTGACTCCCTTTCTCGCGCATGTGCAGTTGCATCAACGGAAACTTCACTTTAGTCCGATAAATTCCTGAAGAACGAAAAACTACACACGATTTTTTCAACTTTGTTATTAATTTTCCTAATATTAATAAATATATTATCTGACACAGATGTTGGCGTATACTTTTAATTGGTGAGTTGAGCCGTTGCGTAACAATGATCAGATTCGGAGCAAAGGAAGACAGTAAAGTTTTAAATGCGAATTTTCAAATTTTGAATTTCTTTCTAAACATTGATGCATCATAATCTTCCTAACTTCGTCGTTATTGAATAAACTTAGCAAATATAAAGGAACTTTAAGAGATATTATGTTGCAATAATCATCTACGCATATATAGTACCCGTCAAAAATGACGGTATTATTAACGTATCGATTGCCTGCTTTGGATCAGTAGAGTAACTGTGCACTCTACTCAGCATCAAAATACTTCCCGTTATTTATAACTAGGAACAATATATCTATGTGAAAATATTTACACATACATAGACATCAACTGTCTGTCTATTAGTTTTCGGGGCTTACTGCCATATCAGGTTGAAATATCGGTTCCCGTACGATCACCGACGTTAAACAACGTCAATCCTGATCAGTACGTAGTGAGGTAGCGCATGGAAATAGCAGGTGCTGTAGGCTTGGATGTGTGTATGTTTGTGTGTGTGTGTGTGTGTGTGTGTGTGTGTGTTTCTGTGTGTGTGTGTGTGGTATAATGGATAATGGCTCTGTATTTGAAATCGGAGGGCCGAGTTCATATTCGGTCGTGTTGCTTATATTCCCTTACGCCTAAATACACTTGGGAAAGATATGAATCCACTTTTTCTCCCCCCAGTTATGGGTTAATTAGTAGTATTTTAATTAGTAAATCGTTATCAACTCCAAAAATATTCTTACAATCCCCCAAAATATATTTTTTATTTTACACAACCTGCAAAAGGTTGATAAGCCGTAAAAAATAATCTAACTATTCGTTTCCACACTACTGAAATCGGAAAAAGCAAAGGATAGTAGAAAGGGGAAGTATGGAGTGAAAGAGGAAAGGTAGAGAGTAAGAAAAGCAAACACGATAAGAAAAAAATACGTCAAAAGAAAAGGAGGGTGTAGGTAGATAAAAGAAAGACACACACGTGCAGACTACATATCTTGACATTTATCAATATATTAATTTAATTAAATTCTTATTAATCGTTGAAGGCATTTTACTTTATTAATTTACATTAGTCATATGTTGTGTGGTTCATACCTGACAGAGGAAGGTAGGTATATATTACAGTGTTGATATATAGATGGTGGCAACTACCTTCTTTTGAAAATTGTCAGACGAAACTGAGGCATTTAATTGGCTTCAAGCAGAAAACACTGAACTAGCTATAAATATGCAACCCATTCTGCCAGTGTGCAATGATTAGTGTTCCGTTTTTTTTTTTAAACTTCCGATAAACATGCAATATCGATATCTACGCACACATTCTGAACATTTATCAATATCCGTTTATGTATATGTGCAGGGGATGTATCCAAGACGCATGTACTGGTTGAAGCATTCTTCCAAGTTTTCTTATTTTTCATATTTCTCTCTTCTAGACTTAAACTTTCTATCTCTCTCTCTCTCTCTCTCTCTCTCTCTCTCTCTCTCTCTCTCTCTCCTTCCATCCACCTCTTTCCCCTTCTCCTTCTCCTCCTCCGCCTATCATTATTATTTGTACTCTAATGGCTAGTCGGGCAGCCATCTTTTCAATCAAATTCTGACAATCGATACTGAAAATACGGTACTTCATTTCCTCTCACTTCCTTCGAACGCGTCCATTATCGGGATAGACTAGAGCGCATGCGCGACCAGGGTCTTTTACTTCCGCCCATAACCTTTCCCTCACAAACACCTGTGACCACATGGCTAATAAATTTTTCAGTTGCATTGCAGCCCGCCATCAAACACGCATGATGATATCTTTTGAGTTCCTTCCGAAAACTGCAGATAATGTCGACAACGCTTCCTACCTTTCCCTTCTTCACTCCTGCAAGTTCTCTCCACCCCCTCTAAGCCTCTAAGTTCACATACACAAACACAAATGCCAACACACGTATATATATATATATATATATATATATATATATATATATATATATATATATGTGTGTGTGTGATTCGGATTTTACTTTGTAAGTAATATATATGCAAATAAATAGCTATGGGGTTTATACAGCATAAAACGATAAGCCATTCAAATTTTTCTTTTCTTGAAAACCGAAAACATTATATATATATATATATATATATATATATATATATATATATATATATATATATATATATATATATATATATATATGTATGTATATATATATATATCTATTAAATCATGTTCCAAAACACTCTAGTTAAAAATGTTTCGGATTTAATCAAAATTCATATATAATTAAACTTCTTCATAAGAAAAATAAATAAATCTTTTGAAACATAACATTTTTATACTGCGAATGAATAATTTATTGCTTGTAAGAAAAGATATATTTCTAACATGTAATATGCAATAATAATTCACGTTTAGGATAATATAATATTTTATGATATTTACAACAGATTTACTAAAAATACAAAAATAATTTTTCATGTAAGTGGTAAATTTGATATCCAATATGATTCTCACATCAGATCATGATTTTCAAGATAACGACGTAGAAAAAGATGCAACGTTATGTCTGGGAAACTGAATGATAATAGGGTAATATATATATATATATATATATATATATATATATATATATATATATATATATATATATATATATATATATATATAGTAATGATACAATATGGTAATCCGTATGGAATTTCCAGGAGGATTTACATCCAGAGAGAGCTTTATGTCCAGAGACAGAGCCAGATTATTATTAATTAAAGAATATCAAACACTTAAAATGAACTGTAAAAAAGCAGCGTTCAATCTTCAAGACCTACAAACAAATCATTGTGATTTGTTTGTAGGTCTTGAAGAGTGGGAGCTGCTTTTTACCGCTCTCATGAAAAAAATTTTTAAGTGTTTGATATTCTTTAATTATTATTATTATTATTATTATTATTATTATTATTATTATTATTATTATTATTATTATTAATAATAATAATAATATGATAATATATATATATAATTATATATATTTACTTGGAACGTAACGCGTCATTTAGTCATTTGTTCAGCCACGATATTTGTTGATATCTTCACTGTTATGTACACACACAGAGGCACGCAGGAGCACACATGCGTCTACGAGTATATACATGTGTGAAAATGTGCATGTATATATGTATACATAGATATATTTGCTCATACACACGCACACACACGCACACACAGACGCACACACAAGCAAGGCAATAAAGCAACTAAGATGGAATGGGTTCCTGACGGAAAGAATAAAGAAAAAGAAAAATATTATTAAGGCGAGTGAATGATAAAGGAACAGGAATGAAGTAGAAAGAATATAACAACTGACATTGTATTTAAATCTTTGCAGATCAAAGTTGAATGGAAAGCAAGAAGCCGAAATAGCGTTGAAAGAAAAAATAATGTTAATTTGCTCTCTGACAGGCATTGAATTTGTCAGAGCACTGCTTCAAAGCAATAAATTCTCTAATATACAAAGGGGTTATTGAGTGTGAAAGAATACGAGAACAATAAAAGCTTTATTAAGAAGAGAAATAAAAAAATACAAGAAGACAGAAGATAATGATGTATATCGCAAGACCAAAGTTGACTTGGAAGTAAGAAGCCGAAAGACAATTCCGAGAGCGAGAAATGCGTAAAATGAAACTTCGCATATAACTTTCGGTTATATCTACAAATTTCAGATGTAAAATGAAACCTAACTTCCAATCTAGTCAATGCGTAAAATCGAGGCACCAAAGAGGAAAGCTCGTCAGAACAATTGATCTGAAAATATTTATAGCAAAGACTACGTTAAAGTAAAGGAAAAACGACATTCCAGGTCAAGGCCAGCAATATTGCAGATACTTCTTTGGGTTTTATCTTGAATCTCAAAATACATAGTAGAAGCTTCAGACCAGTTTTGACAGTAATATTAAATGCATAAATAAATAGTAGACTTATAAATATGTAAGATAGATTCTGTCGAGAAAAATTGACTCGTACGACAGTGTGAAGCAACTCCCCTAGCAGCAGACTTAGCAATTCATTCTATACTTTCTCTCTATGTCAGCGGAAAACATTAACCCGAGGAGGCGTAATGAGTCACTTGGCTGGAATCATCTATCTATCTATCTATCTATCTATCTATCTATCTATCTGTTCATATCTATCTATCTCTCTATATATCTATCTATCTATCTATCTATCTATCTATCTATCTATCTATCTGTTCATATCTATCTCTCTATCTCTCTCTCTCTCTCTCTATCTATCCATCTATCTATCTATCTATCTATCTATCTCCCTGTTCATATCTATCTATCTATCTATCTATCTATCTATCTATCTATCTATCTATCTATATATATATATATATATATATATATATATATATATATATATATATATCCCTGTTCATATCTATCTATCTATCTATCTAATTTTATTGTTGAAATTTCGCGATATTTATCGGGAGGGGCTCTCATTATTAATAGAGAACATTTCTCCATATAAGAAGAGTGGACAGAGAAAACAACACTGCAGTTTCATAGCTTAAGTGATCAGAAGTGATCATTGTCTGCTCGCTTAAGTTGTGAAACTACCAGTCGGCATGGTATAATTCTGTTTACAATACACACACGCTTATATGTGTGTGTATATATATATATATATATATATATATATATATATATATATATATATAAGCGTGTGTGTATTGTAGACAGAATTATATATATATATATATATATATATATATATATATATATATATATATATATATAAGTATGAGAAAAGTGCTGAAAACTATTCGTCCCGACCGAAAGGGGCTTCCGTAAAATATCATACTTGATCATTTGTTTAGATTTGAAAAGTATTTCAGACCTAGAAGTTTTCAGCAGCGCTCATATGTATTAACACCTTCGTATAGTGATTTACTAAGCATAAGTTAGATTTGGTACAAGGCCTCTAGTATGGAGCACTCGGCTTACTAACCATTAGTATTATATTAACATGCCCTACTACTAATATTATATTATTATAGTAAGATGTGCATGTAAAGTAATGGTTACCGGAAAGTGGAATTGGTAACCCGAGTTCAAATTCTGGTAGATACGCATCATGGTTGTGTGTCGGGTTCAAATAAGACTTTGTTTTGCATTTCACCAGTGAAAAAGCAGAATCTGGAGCAGGTGAAACATTGGCAGCCAATAGTTTTGACCAAGGTCAAAGTTACATATTTTTCTTTAAAATATTGATTTATATTCCGGTGGATTTCTTCGAAGCTTGCAGAGGGCTAAAGGTCAATGGCGCGCCAATGCGATGGGGCGGCATCACACTCCTCCAACTCTTTTGGTCTGATCTTGCACCTGTGGAGGTTAGTTTTGATTGTATCTTCGTACTTTTTTCTATAGTTGGCCTTGATGACTTCTGTTGCATAGTAGCTCTGTGTACAACAGGCTTCTGGATATGCAGTGTTGCTCCATTCGAGTGAAATAGCAAGGCAGGCTGGATTCTCGTACCTTATGCGACAACCAATCTAGAAGAAGGAAAACTCTGAATTCATACTATGCCTTCCAGACAGGGTCATGTTTTAAGTTTGTGTCCTGTCCTTATTCGGGTCTCATCAAACTCTGTGAAAAAAAAAAAAACGCATGAGGAGATCGATTCTGTCATTTCCTGTCACACTGACCACCATCCCCTATTTTCAGTTCTCTTCCAAGAAGTGTAGCTTCTGCACAAGACTTTTCCTCCATAATTACATCACGTGTGGGTAATCTAGCGTTTCAGTTCTAAACGTTATATTTTTGGCCAATGTACAGCCAATTCTGCATGCATGATAGTAGCTATTTCATTCTCGAGCATCGCCAACACTTGAAGCATTTCAGAATCGATTTCATCTGTGAGCCACAGGAATATGACTTTTCAGACCGGCAAGTGACCTACACTCTTTGGCACAGATTCATCATATATTCCGGCAACATGTCGTTTCATATATCTAACTGACCAGCGTCCTTGCTGTATTCGTGGTATGCTATAATGCCGAATGCGGCGTAATTCAAATCAGTTCTCTGTAGATGGCTTCTTTTGTGACGTTTTAACACGCTCTGAAACACGCTCTGCTACATTCATCACACTATGCATACATACATACATGCACACATAGTCAAATACACACTATTATCGATATTAGGCACATTTCTCACTTACCAAATTATATATATATATATATATATATATATATATATATATATATATATGTATGTATAAGGGAATATTGTTTTAAGGTTTGCTATATTTTTGGGATAAAGTGCCCAATATCAAAGATAGAGCGTATGTAAATATAAATATAAAAGTGAACATTGAAGTCAACACTCAGAGGCGACAGGCTGTTTCAAGCTGGACACAATCGCCAGGTCGCCTGACGATTGTGCTCAGCATGAAACAGCCTGTCGCCTCTGAGTGTTGACTTCAATGTTCACTTATATATATATATATATATATATATATATATATATATATATATAAAAGTGGACATGGAAGTCAGCACTTAGAGGCGACAGTCTGTTTCATGCTAGTGCAATCGTCAGGCGATTGCACTAGCATGAAACAGACTGTCGCCTCTAAGTGCTGACTTCCATGTCCACTTTTATATTTACACACGCTCTATCTCTGATATTGAGCACTTTACCCCATAAATATAGCACACTTTAAGACTATATTTCTGCATATATATATATATATATATATATATATATTTTGAACGATAAAAATTATTAAAAAAATCAATTAAAATCTTCAGACATACTGGGTTGTAGATTAATATTCTTATGCTTTTATTATTATTATCTCAATTATATTCCTCGACTAGTTTCGACCAACATGGCCATCATCGGGAGAGAAAAAATGTTTCTGCTTGCTGTAGCAGTAAACTACAGAAAATCCGTAGTTTATATATATATATATATATATATATATATATATATATATATATATATATATATATATATATATATATATTCTGATGAATCATTCATACAAAAAGTAGATTAGTAAAGATAATGATATAAAATGGCGAAAACCCTACGCAAACAAAATTTTAAAGTTGTATTAACCTACGAACCACTGGATGAATGTTATGATCCTTGTTTTTAATAACTACAAGCTGTATAAGGTCTTTTTTTAATCCTCTTGTACTTTCAACTGTACACACAGTCATCCTCAGGCATGGAAATTATTTTGATTTTAGTAAATCCAGGTAGCATCGGAGACGAAAGATTAAATGCGAATCGAAATACGTTTTGTTTTTTTTTAGAAATGTGTTATTGTTAACGGATGCAAACTTTTGGACCGTGCAGTCGCAACGCTAAGGTTGAATTTTTTTGAAAATTTCAGCGAGTGCGGTTTTTACTAAATGAATGTTATGATCCTTGTTTTTAAATAACTACAATATATATATATATATATATATATATATATGTGTGTGTGTGTGTGTATGTGTGTGTGTGTGTGTGTGTGTGTGTGTGTGTCTTTGGGTATGTGTGTGTGTCTGTAAAATATAGGTCAAAGGTTTGCCGCCAATCTCTGGATTTCGAAAAATCCCACAGAAATTGAAATTTGTATGCCTTTTACAAAACTACTTTACTCGGTCCAGAGAGACATTTAGACTTTTTTTTATTCAATCATATAAATATTAATAACGGAATTAAACAATTACTGTATGAAGTTTCCTTGAAATTTTAACTCTTTTGCCGAATAATAACTACCTGGCTAATGGTAATTTAGAGTTAGCGGATTTAAAATTTTAGCTAACCGCCTTTCTAAAAGAAATTGACGCCATGAAGTAATGAGTTAAGTAGATTCAGCATTGTAGATTATTAGGCGTTAAACCAAAGAATTTATTATACTTACTAATTATTAAAATTCTAGTATATATATATATATATATATATATATATATATATATATATATAGTGTGTGTGTGTGTGTGTGTGTGTGTGTGTGTGTGTGTGTGTGTACACGCGACCATGGTTTCGACCTAGCGGTATCCTCTGGCGTTAATTTCAAAATGACCACTTTAACGCTTTATTTAAACAAAAACGACAAAGAGCGCTACATACATGTCATTTTCTCTTTTAAATTCCACTTCTGGCTGTCAAGTTTGGTGGAGTATCTAAGGTTTGGTAGCTCGATGTGTAATTGTTCCATATGCGCTTGAAAGGGCCTTTCGTGCAGCCTATAAATGTTTTAATTTGACCATTTATATTTGTTACTTCTGCTTTATAAATAATAGTTTCCGTTGTGCAAGCTCCATTTAATGGGCATCTAATTTTATTTCTACAGTTGCATAAATTACTAGCCTTATTTTGATGCACTTTGGTTTTTATGGTTTCTCTTATTTTGTCTTTTTATTATTATATCTAATTTACTTGTGCAGCTGTAGCTTAATTTGATTGTATTTTTATGAATAACTTACCTAGTTCTCAATATTTCGGGAAGTGTTTAGAAAGCAACTTGAAAAAAATTTACCTATATTACATTTCACCTCTAATTTAAAAAGGGGTTAAACCAAATCGTATTTATTTTTTCCCTCAAAATGGCATTCGTATGGTGTTTAATGTGTTGAGATTTAAAATTTAGCTTTGATTTGTGGCCCTCTGCCTTTAAGTTTATCTCATATTGTTTCTTTTTTTCTTAAAAAATTGTCTTTGGATAGCCATGACTCTGTTTCAATGGGGATATGTTTAATTATATTTGGTAGGTGTTTGGATTTAATATTTACATGTCTTACCTTTGCGTTAGGTTTCATGTACGGGGAGACAGTGTCAGAGAGAAGGTTTAATTCAACATCCAGATAGTTAACTGTTTTTGTTTTTTATTTATGTCAACTTCTATTTCAAAGCCGGGGTTTTTAAAGAGCTTAAAAAGAGGTTTTCTAATAGTGTCGTGTGTTCATTTTTATTTGATGCCTTCATTAGCCTCTATATAGGCCGTGGTTGTTTATATGGACGATCTTGTTGATTGCATATAATATATACAAACCTACTAGTTCAGAAATTTCAGCGACATCAAAGGATCCTTGTGGTACGTCAAATCCGTCTTTTTTTGATTTTTTTTAATCCAGGTTGTTCCGTTGTGGAAAAAAATAGATTTGAGGCAATGTAAAATTATTTTCGTTTGGTCTTGTGTTATTTCTACGAAGACTTTGGCAAAATTCAAAGGTTCTACTAGACATTTTTCTGATATAGATTAATAGAAGTTCTTAATATCATATTTTATAAATACATGTTTATTTTTATTGTTGATTGTATGGAACCAAGAAATGCACTCACTCGTATGCTTCCATTGATTTGCTTGTGCGGCAATTCTTAATGAGTCGCATATTTTCTATCAAAATTTCTTGGGTTGTTTTATCCAGTTCTGTTTTGGTAGGATTTATGAGGCGAAAAGAAAGATTGTTAGTGAATTCTTCTTTGTGATTCTTTTATGGTAAGAGAAGATTACTTATAGTCAACTACTGTTAATTATACCTAGTTTAGTAGTGTTCTTTTTCCTCTTCATTTAAATTTTTAATGTACGAATCAGGTGCTTTTTTGTAAGCTTTATTAAACTTATATATATATACATACATACATACATACATATATATATATATATATATATATATATATATATATATATATATATATATGATAAAATTTATAATTTAACGTATACCATATTTATGCATAAAGGTGCTCAATATCAAGGAAGGAGTGTGTGCAATTATAAAAATGGACACTGAGGTCAACACAGAGTGGTGACAGTCTGTTTTATGAATGAAAGCAATCGATGACCTGAAGACTGCGTTCAAGATGAAGATTACGTTTAATACAGTGCGAACAGTTTTTGACTATAAAGACTATGATTTCAACGCCATCTGTCTCTTTCTCTCTTTTTATCTCTCTCTTTCTTTCTGTCTTTCTTCTAATCTGTATTGTCACTCCCTGAATTCTTAGGTAAAATTACCTGATATTGGCCAATGTTTAAATGTATATTTATTTGTTAATTCAGTATTATTCACTTCGTAAGTCGATATGCTAAAATATTTCTGATTATAATCCGTCATGCCCCAATTCATGAATTTCGGTCATTGTTCAAGATTTCGCATGATATCGACTCTTTATTTACAAAATTGACTGCGTGTTTTCTTCTTAATCACTTCCTCGTCTTAAATTGCCATCCTATTTTCCAGAATCCTTAACTGAATGACGGTTATCGTTTAAAACTATTACCTATACATATTTCATGAGTTCTTTATTGCTGCTACATTAGGAACGCACAATTTGGTGAGAATAATACGAGGCAGTTCTTCTCAGCGCCTGATGTAACTGCGTGTACGGCGTGAAAATTTGTACAAAGTGAGAAGATCAATAACGGAATCCTTTTCATCATTTTATTACCGTATACACTTGCGTATCATGCGACTTTTGAAGACCTAATTTTGAAGCTAATTTTAAGGGGCTTGCATGATACACGATATATAAATTAGCTACGCTGTTGAACAAACTATATGACCATTTAAAGTAGTCCGAAAGTACAGGTGTGTTTAAAATAACCATGATTTTGATAAAGATGTTTAGCTGTTTCTCGTTCGGTTGTTCATGGCGATATGTGTCACTGACGACACTTTTATCATTCCCCTTCTGAAATTATTTAACTAGAAGTTGGGATAAAGAGACAGAGGGATAGTCTATTGTAATTTGGTCTCTCAAAAAAGAACTCACATGATACACAAGTGACATGATTAAATCACTTTTAAAAGTGAAAATTTGGGGGTCGCACGTGACGCAAAAACGCTCGTTACACGAGTATATATGATGTAATGTCTAATTTTGTTCTGATGCTTCTATAGTCCGATGACGACAAATAACTCAAATAGTTTTAATAGTTACGAATCAAAATCATAAAGATGAAAAGGAACTAATATCCTGCAGTTTATAATATTTTATAAGATAACATATTAAAATACGTTTGTAAATAAATATTTAATTTCTTTACGATGATTTTATTATCATGTTGACAAAAGATAAACGAAACTTAATCTCTAATACGTAACAATATATTTTATTCAACTCTGGACTTCATAAATTACTATCGGCCAGTGGTATGCAGTTTAGAGATTTTCTCCGAACGTGGATTCTACTTTCACTATCTTTTCCATCTATGGTGGGTGTTTATATATCTAAATGTAATACAGTTTTCCTATGCGTATACACCTTAGGTACAGTTTGGTCGATTACATGTTAACGTGTCGGAAACAGCGACTGACATCGATTGAATGCATAGATCTGCGATTGCTGGCTTGGATGTCACTTCTCAGGTGAATCCAGCAATGCACGTGGCTTTTCTGTAGGACACTAACTTCAAAGTCTATTTTAGACTTATTTGGGGTAAGTCAGATAATACACTTAACAAATATTTTTCGAACTCCCAAAATACGTTCTCAGCAAGACGGTTTCGGGAACTGTAGATTTAATAGAGAAATGGAAACAGATTTAAACCGACTTAACTGTAGAAAATCCATAATCAGTTCAGTATAGACGATATCCATGTGACCGAGTTCAAACCAAAAGCTCGTAATTAGAAATCAAATTCCAGTCGGGTTCTTTACATTCACTTTCTTGCTAATACCCTTGGGAAAGGCATGAATCCGACACCCCTCAGATATGGGTTAAATAGTAGGACTTGTATCGGGAAAATCATTGTCATTTTCAAAAGAAATGTTAATGCAATATTCACTCACAAAAACACAATTATTATTACAATCCAAGAAATATGTTTCGAATTTCAATAATCTAAAAGTAAATTAAGTAAATCAATCATTCAATCCGACCAAAAATACACGGGTTTGAATATCACCAAGGTCGATTTGTCGAGAAAGCGACCTTCTAATATTGGTCTAGGAAGACGAACCCATCTTGCAACTCTTGAAAAAAAAAATTCTATTGGCTGACTCAGGCTTTGCGAATAGAATTTTTTTTTGCGAATAAAATTAGATAGACGAAACTGTTCGGAAAGCATCGATGGTTATACTAAACGAGGTCACAGGTCACTACCAGAATAAACCATACTGAATTAGCGATCATCCAAAACATCAAACGTTGGCTGAAAGAGTTCCTAGGGTGCGGAATTGGCTCGGTTTTTGAGGTGGAGTAAATCGTGTTACTTTAGCGATTTACTAAGCTTAGCGTAAACCTAGCACAAAATATTGAACACCCAGTGGGTGTCAAGACAAGCTCACTAACCAATGCACCCCCAATGCGCGTTACTTCACATGATTTAAAATGTCCGTTGTGATAAAATCAACACTATAGATAAAATATGAAAATCAATAATAACAGTACTTCATCTAAGAAATTCAGATAATTGAAGAGGGTTACTACATTATTTTCTTTGTTTTGGCTGCAAGCATATCTCTTTGAATATTCAAAACTAATTTTAAGAATCTTTACAACAAATATTTCCTTTTCGGCAATTGTTATTATCATAATACCGAAATCAAATAACTCATCTGAACAGAAAAGTTTTAATACTAAGAACAATATTAGTTTGTATCTCGCTAAAATAGTAGAGACTTCTCCATTGTTAAGAGAGAGCAGTATTAAAAAGAAAGAAAAAAAAGAAACCTAATTTCGAGTACTGATTTTTAAGTTAGGCACACCAGCCCTATCGTCATTATAGTCACAATATAATCTTTTAAATTATGTTGAGATTTCTTAGATGACGCGTTATCATTATTTACACTATCTACACCTGGAAAGTTGTCCACATCGTTGTGTCCCACCACCGGGTCTTTTCCAGGTAGTTGGTGAATTTGGTGACATAGTGACTGTGTGTTTAATCACTTCTGTCAAGAAACATACACACCTACGTCCTGAACGATCATGTTATTGAAAGCAAAAATGTGTTAGCAGCAGGAAGATCAGGTTTAACTTCCAAAATTGGAGACACAGGATTGTCGCAAGGAAAAATAGCCTAATCGATTAAAGGGTAGTTCCATGTATTTTGTCACATACTAACTGTGAGCTAATCCAGGTTGTACAGCGGGAACATCAACTAAATAAGAACAAGGCAAGATGTTCTTAGACGGTGGGACAATAACAATCTACTTCTGAAGATTACATAACGAGCTCAGTTCGAAATTCCATGAAGGAATTTTTTATAATTCTCCACCACCAAGCCACAAAGATTCAAGGGATTACTCAGAAATTAAGACGATAGAAGATATAATCTTTGTCGCCATATTTATTACAACGTTTCGGCCGTTGTAGGCTCTGACCTTTTTCAGGTGATTGGAATGTCGAACTGAACCCTTTATCAATAGTCCGAATAATTTAAATAATGTTCCTCATTTTTGTTGTCATTACCACATGTAATCCATGTGCATTACCGCTTTCTTAACGTACTTGTCGATCCGTGTAACCTTCCCCAAATTCACATCGGCCTGTTCGGCCACTATAGCACACAGGAATAACTTTTTCCGTGAGTACCAACGTGAATTCTCCGATAACAACAGGCGCATATTTGTGTCTGCTAACAAACATTGTAAACTTCTCCTCAAAGTGGCTAAGTCTTTTTTTATTGATAGAATGAAGCACCGTACAGGCTCTAACAAGTTTGGTTCTCCTGACTACTGGCGCTTCTGTACATAAGCGAGTGTCTTCTAATGCTTCTCTCTTCATTCAATTTGAGGTGTTAACTACTTCTGATGATATAGCAAAATGTTTTTCTCGTAAATTCTCTTCAAATTCTACTCTTGACTCATCTGGAGTATCTTAGAACCGAGTCTCTATTGAGCAGTATGCATACACCTCAGTCCATGGTGTTTGCTGTCATCTCTAAACTGGATCCCCAAAAAACACGAGGACTTGATGATGTCCCTGCAATAGTCATTAAGAAATATCCTCCCCCTAAGTGATAACCATTCTCTATAAAAACTACAATAAACGTCTTGCTGCTTCTTGTTTTCCTGTTGGTTTGAAATCCTTCTATGTTTCCAGTCTTTAAGAAATCAAACAAAACGCTTAATCCTTCTCTCTGTCTATTAGCTTTCTACCATTTTTTAAAGCTCATTTTGAATGAATTTCTTATTCATCTCCCTTCGCAGGGTCTTTTTTCAGATAAGTAATATATCTTTCGCTTGTCTAGATCAACTGCTGATAGATTAACGATTTTATCTGAAAGAACTATCAAGCTTTAGATAATCATGGTGAAGCTAGCTCGTTTGCTTTGGATGTCTCGTGGGCATGTGAAATGGTTTGACATACTGATCTTTTCCATAAGTTGAAAGGTTACTGTATTTCTGGCCGAATATTTGATATGACTCAGTCTTTCAGTATCTGTCTATATGTCTGAGATGAGGTATTATGTACACTATTTACATTATTCGGACTATTGGGTCCTGTCACTGGATCTAACCAACGCCTTTATATTCAAGGACACATGGCAGTGGATAAATGCGTTG
>OZ038490.1:104355832-104360832 GCA_964036315.1 Acanthosepion esculentum | reverse complement strand
AAAGTCTATTCAGAGTTCTTATGCATATGATGCCATGAATGAAAGAATTTGCTGGGGGTAGTTTTCCCGTTTCTGATGAGGGGATTTCAGTTTGAATTTTTCGGTATAAGGACTTCTAATACAGATAGAATCTTACTCTTTTTTATTTTTTTGTTTTACTTCTTTTTCACGTGGATTTAATTTCTTTTGCAGATTAAAAAAAAACTTTGAGAGTTTGGGCGATTAACAAAGATGGCCGACCAAGAAGCATGCCTCAGGTTTGAACAGCGGTCAGTTATCAAGTTTTTGGTTGCTGAAGGGTGCAAACCAGTTGAAATTCATAGGCGAATGTCAACTGTGTATGGTGCCACATGTTTCAGCCAAAAAAAGGTGGGATAAATCGTTTAAAGAAGGACGGAGCAGTGTTGAGGATGAAGACAGGCCTGGGAGGCCTACAGAAGTGAGGTCTCCTGAGGTGATCGAATCAGTCAATGACCTCATTCAGTCTGACAGAAGGGTGACAGCGGATGACATTGCAAGGACTTTGAGCTTATCTGTTGGGACAAATGCAGGGGTCATCAGTCAGAAAGAGTCATCTTGCATCATGACAACGCAAGGCCTCACACAGCAGCACAACGGTGCAGACCATCAACGAGCTGGGCTGGGAACTGCTCCCTCATCCCCCGTCCAGCCCAGACCTTGCCCCTTCAGACTTTCACCTGTTTGGTCCCTTGAAAGCGTTCACGAGAGGCACGAAGTTTAAAAGTGACGATGAAGTCAAAAGTGTTGTGAGCGACTGGCTGAGACATTTGAGAAGATTTTTACGCTGAGGGAGTACGCAAGCTTGTGCACAGATAGGAAAAGTGTGTGACAGTGCTGGGAGACTACGTTGAAAAATAAATCTGTATTAGAAGTCCTTATACCAAAGAAATCACCTTATTTATTGAATGACCCTCGTATTATGTTTAACTT
Source organism: Acanthosepion esculentum (assembly GCA_964036315.1). Classification (NCBI taxonomy): domain Eukaryota; kingdom Metazoa; phylum Mollusca; class Cephalopoda; order Sepiida; family Sepiidae; genus Acanthosepion; species Acanthosepion esculentum. The sequence goes on along the minus strand of OZ038490.1, from coordinate 104,359,881 downwards.
CGTCCTACGAGTATCAGAGATTCGCCCTTCTTGATAAGCCAGAAGGGAAGGTGATCCCTAACAATGCCTACTTTCCCACGATCTACCAATTTTACTTACCGTATAAGATGCACGGGTGTATAAGACGCGCCCCAATTTCAGCAGGGCAAACGAAGAAATAATTAGTAATTAATAAAATTAGTAAAATTATTAGTACAGCCTAGGCTATATATTTATGAGGTATTATTTTTGTTAAACAAGCCATGATTACAATGAAACGAAAAATAATAGGATAAAAAAAGAACACGAGCCTATAAAAAGTTTATTATATCCAAAGGTAAGAGAAAAATAATCAAGCAATTATTACAATTGAGCAAAACAGTACAGTTACCATTAAAATTTTATTCATCTTCAAATCCATTAAATTCGCCATCTTAGTTATCAAAACTCAGATTCTCATTTTCAATGCTACCACCATCGTTGTTAAATAATGCCTCATCTAATTTCGGCCGATTATCAAGAATTTTAATCCTGCATATGACATATAAGACACAGGAGAATTTTAAAAGATATTTTTAGTAAAAAAAAGTGCGCCTTATTTGCCGTCAAATACGGTACAATTTGTTTTCTTATGTTTTGTCCAAATAGTATTCTTAATTTGGCCTTCTCTTTCTATAGACAGTGGTTGTTTATTTCAAGTTGATCTAACCCATCCGTAGGTCCCAAAAGTTTTTATTGCGGTGTGAATTTTGTTGACCGTTGCCATTTTGTCTACTATTTTTTGTTACAAAATAAAACCCCAAGGTCCAATTGTAAGACCAAAATATGCATGAGTCCATGTTTATTTAATTAGAGTGGGAGTGGAAGAATGTTACCTGTTTTCGTGCTGGGTGACAAAATCAACATGGACTCGCCTATATTCGTATGTCTAAAATTCCAAATTAAAACTTTTACCATGCGACTGATAATCGAGTAAGCGTAAAACTAATATATATATATATATATATATATATATATATATATATATATATATATATGATAACAAACCTTAAGGCTTAAGTTGCTCTTAGTATCGCTGCTCCACCAGAAGATTGTTCCCCTACACATAAAACTGACAGTATCGGGACAATTTAGGTTATTAACTTATATTTTTTAAAATATTTTCCTCTATGTAGTTGTGGCGACCATTTTTCATATATATATATATATATATATATATATATGAAAAATATATGTATGTATGTATGTATGTATAGATAGATAGATAGATAGATTGAGAAAGAGAGACACTTTAAATCTAACGCTCCAAAAATACCAGTATATAGCCAACAAATCTCATACCTAAGATACTGACAATGAAAGTTACACACGAAAAATGCATATATATATTTAAAATATATATATTTATATATTTAAAATATATATATTTTAAATCTATTAATTTATAATATTAATGCTCTGTAAATTTAAATTTACATAGAGCACTATTGTGTAAAAATAAAAATATCTATAAGAACACCGGATTTTATATCTTACTGTTCTTTCCTTTTTATTTATATATACATACATTAGCTCCTAATCAAAGTCGAGCACTTTAAATCTTTATTTTTATCAGGAAAATATGGAGAAAATAAATTTCGGAATTTCTCTGAAAAACATTCCTAATACAAACAAAAAGGAATATTTCGTTGCATTAATGCAAAAGACGGAGGAACTCATACGAAGGATGAGATGGAAGGCCTACTTCTTCCTTCAACGGAATGATTTACAAAATAAAAACAAGGAGGTTTACGGTTTTAAAAGCAAGAAAGCAGTACCAGTTGTTCATAGTTTGTCGGCTTTTGAAAATTACCTTTTGGATATGATAAACAGCATAAACTTCAGGGAGAAAAAATGCCACTTCCAGAAACACCTAGATAGAATAGTGAAAGTAATAAACACATCTGATAAAATTTTAATAAAGTCAGACAAAACTGGAAACTTTTATAAGGCAACCACAAAAGACTATAACGATCTATTCAATAAGGACTTGCATAAGAACTACAAAAAAGCAAATAATAGTAACCTAAATATGGTCCAGAATATCAATAATAGTAGTAAAAAAATCACTGATAAACTGAAGATCAGTGACAGAGTAGGTAAATTATATGAAAAAGAGAGCTACATAACCTTAAAAGACCACAAACCAGATTTCGAGGCAAATCCGATTACAAGGATAATTAATCCCACAAGACCAGATATAGGAAAAATTAGTAAAATGATCCTTGAAAGGATAAATAAACAAATCAAAGATAAAATAGGCCTCAAACTTTGGATAAATACCGAAGACGTGGTAAACTGGTTCACCTGTATAAAAGCAAAAAACAACTGTACACTAATGCAGTTCGATATTGAAAATTATTACCCATCAATATCTAAAGAACTGTTCTTGAATGCGTTGGACTTTGCCACCCAGTACACGGATATTACTGAGGATGAAAAGAACATTATATTAAATGCGAAGAAATCGGTATTGATTCATAATGGTGAGCAATGGGTAAAAAATTCATATGACCACTTTGACATCACAATGGGATCACTAGACTCAGCTGAGTCTTCTGATCTCATTGGTCTTTTTATTTTATACAACCTAACTGCGCACCGTGATATTGATTCAACTGACATTGGTCTATACAGGGACGATGGTCTCATGGTTATTAGGAATTCTACTAACTTCAGAATAGACAAAATTAGAAAGGCATTATATAAAGAATTTAAAAGCATGGATTTAAAAATTACCCTCAGCAGTAAAATTAAAAAAGTTAACTTCCTTGATATAACATTAGATTTAAAGAACAATACATACACACCTTATAAAAAACTCAATACGAATCCTTTATATATACACCCTAAATCAAATCACCCATCATCTATAATTAAACATATACCTTTATCTATCCGAAAAAGAATTAGTACAAATTCAGCAAATGACAAGATTTTCGACGAACATATTAATTTCTATAATAAAGCTCTAAAAGATACTGGCTACAAAAACCTAAAACTAACTTATATTAAAAATGAAAACGGTAAGCATAGGAAAAACAGAAGCAGGAAAATAATTTGGTATACACCCCCATACAACCAAATGGTAAAAAACAAATTGGGACAAAAATTCCTTGAATTAATACTCAAGCATTTTCCCGGTGGAAGTAAACTTAGTACTATTTTCAATAGAAATACACTAAAATTAAGTTATAGCTGTACTGATAACCTAGAAAAGATTATTAAGAAACATAATACTAATATCTTAAATAAACACTTATACCAGAACCAAAAAATTGTAGACAAGGGAAAAATACAAACAACAACTAATGAGGGTGAACAAAAATTATGTAATTGTAGAAACTCTCAAAACTGTCCTTTACAAAATAAATGTTGCATGGAATCAGTAGTATACCAATGTAATATATCTTCTGTTGAAAACCCTGGAAACATAAAAATTTATATAGGTTGCACTAGCCATGAGTTCAAAAAGAGGTTCAACCAACATCAATCCTCGTTTAGGATAAATAAGTATAAAAGTCAAACATCTCTTTCGAAGTACTTTTGGCACCTAAAAGAATCCAATAAAACACCTACAGTGAAATGGAAGTTAATAAGAAGGGCTAGAATATGTAGGTCATTAAATGACCCATGTCCTTTATGCATACATGAGAAACTATATATTACTAAGTTTATAAAAAATAAAAATTTACTGAATCAGAGAAATGAAATAGCTATTTTATGTCGTCATTGCCAAAAGTTTTCTTTAAATAATCTTTAAATAATCTATAAAAAAAAAAAAAAATTACCTGATTATTATGCATACTGATATTTGATGGGTATAAATAATTTTAAATAATGTAGATAATTATATTACATTTACTTGGTTTATAAAGAAATATAGCCGATTAAAATTAAAAAGTTAAATTTGAAAGTAGAATTTTTAAAAATGTTTTAAAATTGAAATTAAATAAAACAGATTCTAACCTAAACATCTTTTAAAATTGTAATTAAATAAAACGTACTCTAACCATAACATCTCTCTCAAA
>OZ038490.1:104325832-104345832 GCA_964036315.1 Acanthosepion esculentum | reverse complement strand
TTTATAGATCCATTCATTCCAGCTTAGCACTGGAAGAAACAAGAAAACGAAAGAAAGAAACAAAGAATTTGAAAACAAAAAGTGCATAAAGAGAAAGAATGACAAATAAAAGGAAAAAAGAAAGACGAACAAGGAAAACTAAATAAAAAAAGAAAGAAGGAAAGAAAGAAAGAAATAGAGAGAAAGCGAAGAAAAGAAAGCAAAATGAAAAAACAAAAAAGAAAGAAAACAGCAAAGAGAAAAAATGAAAGCAACAAAAAACTAAAGAGAAAAGAAAGTATGAAACAAAGAAAGAAAAAGAAGAAAAGAAAGAATGAGAAAGCAACAAACGAAAGTAAGAAAAGAACATAGAGAAGAAAGAAAGAAAGAAAGAAAGAAAAAATAAAGAAGAGAAATAGCAATGCGAAGAGAAAATACCAAATAGGAGAAATAGTTGAAGACAAAAGAGGAAGAAAACTGGAATAAAGCGATACATATTTAATGAGGAAATGAAAAGTAAATAAAGACGGACAAAAAGCTGGAGAAATACAAATAATGGAAAAAGACAAAAGAACGAAAAACGTTAGGTATGCTAAAAAACATAGGAAAGCTTTGACAAAAAATTTATTTATTCGAAAAAATTAGGAGACAACCAAATGATGCTGTAACGAATTTGGATAGTTCGCCAACGATGATAAGAGCAACTAAAATAATGATGATGAGAAAGTGAAGTATGATAACGACATCCAATATGATGATGACTGCTGCTACAACAAGCAAAGAGTATATTATTATTATTATTATTATTATTATTGTTGTTGTTGTTGTTGTCTGCTACAGAGAGTAAATTTAAGTGTCTAATTACCAAGTCCAATCCGGAGTCTAATAGTAATAAAAGGTCAATCTACATATTTCGGACGTTTCATTTATAGGATTCTGCAGATGATATCGGCAATTCAAATTCAAGTTATCTTTTGTAGCTCTGAGACGCTGATATGTCCAGGAATTTTACTCTCATTATTATTATTATTACTCGTGAAAAAAATAACGGAAATATTACCTAAAAATGTTTTATTGTAATTCAGGGCATAGAAATCTCCTACAGATTTCCTTTCCTTATTGTCACGATAGCTTCGGAAATATAGTGGAGTGGTTTCCAGTTGCCTTCTGTATGGTTTTGAATTCAGCGTTGTCCTTCTTATAGAGTAGTTGCCGCCGAAAGTTAGAGAGCCTAATCTGCGCTAATATTAAATCTTAGGTGGAGAAGGGATAGATTGATGCCTTTCTAAAATAGATTTGTGTGAAACTGAATGCAATAGATTAGGCAGGAATTTGAAATTTCACTTACAGCGCTGATAACCGTTATGCTGAAACTACATCTACATATCGCTTTTTTTATTTGTATTTAATTTACCTGTTTTTTGAATGAAGCGTTGTCAAAAATTATTATCATTGTCATTATTATTATTATTATTATTATTATTATTATTATTATTATTATTATTATTATTATTATTATTTTTATTTTCTTTGATATCTGGCGTTTACATATTTCTTTCCGGGTCCCGCCCAGGGACATAAGGTTAGAAATGGCATCATGACACTTTCCACTGCAAAAAAAAAATAAAGGACATAGATAACGCCCTTCGTAAAGTGTGGGCTGTACTTGTCAGAACAATTTTTTGTATATCTTTGAGGCATGGACTTCCAGGGATCACTTCAATTAGTCTACTGGAATCTTTTCCAACCAGTCCAAGGGCTCCAACTACAACAGGGATTGTTGATGTTCCTATGTGCCACATTTTTGAGATTTCTATTTCAAGGTCCTTGTATTTTGACTAATTATTATTATTATTATTATTATTATTATTATTATTATTATTATTATTATTATCGTTTTTGGCTCTACTCGTTTGCTTTACAAGTTGCCTGAATCCTCAGGAAACTGCAAGTCAACAAATCATGATTGTTGGTACAATTGGTTGAATATATAGCTGATATCATTTTCTTTAATTATATGTGTCGTATTATTGTGAATATTAGTTTAAACTTTCATTAAAATATGTATGTGTATGTATAGATAAAATGTATGTACAGTTAAAATGTGTAATTAGAGTAAGTGGAATGTCTGAAAAATTAGAATTAGGTAACAGGTGCAAAATTCAGTAAACTCACAGAAGAATCTTCAAAGAAAAAATCATTGAAAAATGTGTAAGTTTCTGCGAATATATGAGAATGTGAAGGCAAATTCTAGTCGTATCACGTCCTGAGCTGAGGATGTAGTAAGTATTTATGAGTGTAATCATTTGTTATCAATAAAAGTCTGTTCATGTAATCGAAAAAAATAATTTTTGGTGTATTTCTTAGTGCACTACAATTGACATTGTGTTTTCAGATCCCACATCTAAAATACAATTTCTAAAGCCTTGAATTTCCTTAATTTGTTCAACAATTTTTAAAATATTTACATCAACAGGGATTGTTATCTCAATGAGTAAGCAATTATTTACATCAGATCTTTTAAATTATACTATTTACATTATTCGGACTATTGACCTCATCTTTGTCGCCTCAAGGTCACATGGTACAGGGGATAAAGGAGTTGGTAAGATCCATTGAAAAGACCCAAAGTGTGTGAGTTCAATACCCGGATAAGGTAGTGGAGAACTTGGAGAGAGGAATTAACAGGTGATAACTGACAACTGGCATTCATTAAACATGGAAGTCTCCCCCAGTGAGCGAAATAAAGGGTTCAGTTCGACATTCCAACGACCTGAGGAAGGCCGGAGCGTACAACGGCCGAAACGTTGTAATAAATATGGCGACAAATATGAGGACAATAATCCGAATAATGTAAATAGTGTACATAATATATCATCTCAGAAATATAGACAGATACTTTTAAATTATATTCGTCTTATTTCTGTTATTGTTCTGTCTGTTTGAGCTGGAAAACTCCATAAGACAATTTTTATAGTATTATCATTAATAATATTTTCATTTATTTTTATGCTTATTTATTCAGTTGAGCTTGAACATTCATGAGTCTATCACGCCAACCATCACAGTCCTGCATCAAGGTTAGAAGTTCGTTAGAGAGGTATTCTGTGGCATGACATAGCTAGTCAATCTTTTGGAGACAACATCCAAGTAAATCTTAAATCACTGCTCTATGACCCGTCCTTGATATTTCTACAATCTGACGCGAACGCAGTAGACGCTTTGCAGGACACTGCTGGGCAGCAAAAACAAGAACTCGCGAATGATTTACTGTCCTGGATGTCTAACCTTGGAGCAAGTCGGGTTGGTCACCCACAACAACCTACACTGACCAGCTGCTGCTAATATAGATATTTTCTTCTTATACTATGTGCCATGTCCCTTCAGGATGTGGGCGATCATGGATTTTCAAAACCTACTATCCGTTTTAGCACTCTGTCATATAGGAATAAAGTGTTGCTACCGACACTGGAGTTTGAACACAGATCACCAGAGAGCAACACAGGCGATCCCTTTTTGAATCAGTAGATCACGTGATGGTAAAAGAAATATATATATGGGAATTAGCGTGGCGTCTAATTGATCGCTATTTCTACACTATCCTCTATTAGTATACGGATCGCCATTCTCTATACTATTCACTATACTAATACTCTATATTAATCACTATACGGATTACTATTCGGATCACTATTCGCTGGTTATTATTCGATCGAGAATTATCGAGCAAGTACTAGTAGTGCGAGTGATATTCGAAGGCGTCTGACACAAGTATTGTTCAACAGCGTTACTATAGTTGTATCTGCGATTACAAAGTCTCTACTACAACGAGCATTACGAGAGTGATAACGAGTGTTCGTTATCATCACAAAATACTTTTAAAAAGTTGCTCCTTCTGCCACATCCTGTCCCTTTTTGTCATCGGTATTTTATGATCATATCAAACTATCCACGCCTACGTTTTGCACTATGTGCCCTAGAAATTTCAGCTGTCGCTTTCTGATTTTGAGTATAATTGTCCTATTTTTATTCCATTCTCAGGATCCTTCTATAGAACCAGATTTCGGTTGCTTCCAGTTACTTTTTTTTATCGTAGCTCTAGCTCAGCCATAAGTCTACAGACAGCAGTAGATAGCAGAGGGTCAGAAATAAATATATAAATAAATAATACATAAATAATCGCAGTCATGACCCTCCACACATTCCGTTCCTTTATTATCTGCGAATTGCCACGAATTATTGGGAAAGATATTGAAATGGTTTCATTTGCTTTCTCCGCGGTTCTGAATTCAGCGTAAATCTTCTAGACTGGTCACCAACCATGGCTAGAGAGCACAGTCTTCATAGCTATTTAATACTTAACCGTGGAGGGGAATGAACTCAATGTTTATATTAAGAGCAGTAAAGTAAGAATATGTGGCGTTGTGTTGCAGATTAGATTTAGCTTATTTTTTATCACTTCAAACGTTTTTGTTAGTGGATACCAATATTTGAGTAAACACCCCATTTATTTATTAAACAGTTTGAATATTTGCGAATCCTTATTTTTAAAAAATGCGGGTTAATAAAAAAAAAAAATCTAATTCTTTAGAAACGTAGCTTAGTGCAAAGGCGTTGAATTCCTGATAAAATAATTGGTTCGTTAACCAAGGTGAGCTTTGAATTTCATTTTGCATTAATCCATTATTCACGGCCCTGTGTTCTCTACTTGCTGTAAATTGATGGTTTGAGTAAAGTTGAAATATAAAACAAATGAAATATAAGATCAATGTAAATATTATTCAAAATTAACAATATATAATGTTTGCAATCTTTTGTAGCGGCTTATTAATCATAGCTTAGATGTGGTACAAGGCCTAAAGCACGGAGCACCCAGTAAGGATCGAACTCACTACTAAGTTGTAACTGAGCCAGCAAAACCAGCTTGTTAATTACACCACGTTGAAGCTCCCGAATATTTTATAGCAATTTACTAAGTAAAGTTTAGACTTGGCACAGGGTCGAAAGTATTGAGCACTAATCACTTTTAATTGAGCTAGCAGAACCATCCTGTTGAAATGCTCAAATAATAATATGGGTTTCCTAAACCTAGATGTGGGACTAGGCCAAAATTAGGTAGAACCAAGTGAAGATCGAACTTACTACTCAGTCGTAATTAAGCTAGTAAGAAAAACTAGATAACCATTACACCATGTCGAAGTAATCAAATAATCTTTTACATTAGTCATTAATAATAGCGGGCGCATGTCGCTCTCTTATTTCAGAGATGCATCGTTTTTAACATAAAAATAGATTTTCTCATTACTTAGAAGCAGTAAGATGAAATTGATAATACCCAACTACAGTCGAGTTTTTTGTTACAGATAAAGAGACAAAATGAAAATCTAAAACTGTTTTTATGTTTATTATTATTATTATTATTATTATTATTCCGTCCTGGGTATGACGATAAACTACATCCGCGTTCTGGGTAAGATGATAAACTGCGTCCAACAAGGAGGTTTTGAAGAGCGTGGAATCACCTCTTATTTGCTGGTAGCATCTATTAAGGTCCCAGCTATGGGTAAATAGTTAAGCCACAAGCTGGGGTTAAAACACTATGAACGTGTACAAATAGGATTTAATACCAGAAATATTTTGTAAAAAATTATTACCAGCAATAAAGTTTCGAAGAAAAATTATTACCAGCAATACTTTATTATCAACAATATATTTTCTAAAAAAATATCACCAGTTATACAGTTAAAAAATTACCAGCTATACATTTAAAAAAATTAGCAGCAGTACATTTTTGAAAAAAATATTACCAGCAATAAAAATCTTGTCGGCATAACCCATTGAGGTTGATATGCGGTAAAACAAACCAAACCAAAACATTATCATTATTTCCTTGAAATATCTGTTGTATACATATTTCCTGCCGGGCCCAGTCATACTTCTAAAGTCAGAAATGGCTTCAGGTTATTTTCCACTGATCATTTTTGTAAAGAAAAAAAAAATAAAATAAAAAGATTACACAAATTTTACGTAGATAAATGTTTTTGCAATATGTGAGTTGTACTTGAGAGTATTATTTCGGTATTTCTTTAAGGAATGGGCTACTAGGAATTCATTCACTGAGCCTATCGGAACCTTTTCTAATAATGATAATAATAATAATAATAATAATAATAATAATGATGATGATGATAATAATGATAATAATAATAATAATGATAATAATAATAATAATAATAATAATGATAATAATAATAATAATGATAATGATGATAATAATGATAATAATGATAATGATAATAATAATGATAATGATAATAATAATAATAATAATAATAATAATAATAATAATAATAATGATGATAATAATAATAATGATAATAATAATAATAATAATAATGATGATGATAATAATAATGATAATGATAATAATAATAATGATGATGATGATAATAATAATAATGATAATGATAATAATAATGATAATGATAATAATAATAATTATTATTATTATTACTAGTAGTAGTAGTAGTAGTAGTATCGTTATTATTATCTGAATTTTCATTGAAGTGGTATACCTTTTCTATGTTACTTCTGACTAGAACAATTGACATCAAAACTTTTCACAACCCCAACACTCACCTTTGTATCTTTGCCCATTTTATTAGCATTGTTACAAGCATCCCAATTATTTCTTGGGTAATTTAAACCGTAGTACTTCCCAAAACGTAGGGCTTTTGGTCACATTTGTAGTTATAGTAGTTTCGGTGTTAGATCTATACAATTATTATGACTATGAATAAGAATAATAGGTATCTGTAGTCATGGGGATGATGGTTGTGTTAAGCATGTCAAATATTCATCATATTACAGACGAAAGTGTAAACGACTGTAGTAATAATTTTAGTAATAGTGGTGATGTTACAAAATTGTTATTGCCGTTGTTGTTTTATTGTTGCTGCAGAAAAAGAAAAAAAGAAAGAAAAAGAAATCAAGCTAAAGAAGGAAACAAACCTACATCAACACGAAACAAACTAAAGTTTTCTATTTTTCAAAACACGGATAAAACAGAAAAACAAAACAAAACACATAAAAAAAGCAGCTAGTAAATAGTTCTGAAGTAAAATAACCCACTTGTTTTTTTTCTGTTTCGTTTATATGCTCTTATTTTTAGGGGAATTTCTTTTTCTTTTTTTTCTTTTTCTTTTTTTTCTTTTTCTTTTTTCGCTTCTCTGGCATCTGTGAAAAAAAAAGTCTTCTAAACGCTTCTAACCAAGTAGACATGTTTGGTTGCCTCGTACTGAACTTTGACGTCGCGAGTCTCCGGTAAAGATCAGTTCTTAAGCCGAAAGATATAAACAAGGCAAGATAAAGTCAGTCAAAAATAACCCGGGAAAGCATGAGTTTTCAAATGATTCTTGGTTTTTGTTCGTTTTATTTTTATTTTGTTTTTTTTTTCGACAGAATGCTGCGCGCGGGAAAGTAGTTTCAGCGACCATCATTAACTTTTTTCCTGTTAGACATATAACAGGAGAGTTCATTAAGCAATAACACGAAAATGAAAAAAAAAACAAAAAAAAACTTAATATCAATATTTGCTAAATGCGCTCGGTGAAAATGGGATTCGGAAGATTCTGTTGTGGAATGAACCTTTATCTTCTGAAAATCAGGGTTTGAAATCCTAACTCGTACCTTGACTCGAATACAGGCGGCTGCTGGAAATTGTTCCAGATTTGTCTTCAAACGAAACAACGATTCTTACTCCCTCCGCTCCTGTAATCCCAATAAACAAATTATACGCATAAACTATACACATACACGCAAATACGTGCCATGCATACATATATACGTATGTGTGTGTGCACGTGAGTGATTGTGTGCATGTACACACACGCATGCACACAGTATCACGCACACACATATACACAAACATACACACACAATGAAGCAAAATCAACATTTTACCAATAAAATTTGCATTAATTATATTTTAACTTAATATAATATTACGAAAATGATAAAATAAGCAGTTAAGTGCTGGTAACTCCAGAAGAGTGGATAGATTATTAAAAGTTTCCTCTAAGAATTTCTGATGTCGGAGTATGGAATATAGGATCAGTCAGCTAAGTGACAGATTTTTATTTGTATTAATCTTATTATCTATTGTATTAATCTTTCAGACTTCCACTGACTGATAGCATTCATAAATTTACACTTTGTTATCGCTATTATATATATATATATATATATATATATATATATATATATATATATATATATATATATATATATATATACCCAAGTTTAGGATTGGTATATACGGAGTGAAATCCAATAACCAACAATTAATATTCTTTAAAGAGTGCTCAATACAGAGTAGAGCAGATATAATTATTTATTTGAATATTACAACATAAATATGTTATAAAATCACGACAAAAGTAGCCATTTTGTTTCAACACTTCTTGTGTCTTGTCAAGTGATAATATAGAATATAGAATAAATGGTTTTAAAAGTTTCAAATTAATCAACGATCCTTAGCTAAGAGTAAACGCTGTTACATAAGCTAGAGTGGCCAATCAAAAAACAAGTATAGGAAGATTCGAAAAATTTGACAACTAAGCAAGGTTATCTAGATATTAAAAGATTTATAAAATTTGAAATTAAAATTAAAAGTAAAAAATTAAAAAATTAAAATTACCTATGTAGAAATCTAAATCAGATCTCTATTAAGTTTTAAATTGTAGAATTACCAAGGAGAAAAAATATAAAAATAAAAATAGAAGATTTATATGCTATTTAATTTATACTTTCATTGAAATTAAGTTGAAAGTTGTATTCGGAATCCCAGACAGAGATGTATACATTTTAGTTTCATTTCAACATGTTAGTCGCCTCTCACGTGAAATCATTCGAACAACGGCATGTTAAGCGCTCAGACGTATTTAGATATATACATACACATACAAAAAATCAAACCACACATAGGCAAATGCACTATACTTACACATACACATCGATACACACAGGCACATACATCTACATTCAATATGATCTAGACGGTAAGATGTCGAAGCTATTCGTGGCTTAATATGTTATTAAACGAATTTAAACTTGAAAAATAGCTAAACCGGTCAAATATACATAGATAAAATTTAAACAAATAACTATATATAATATATATATATATATATATATATATATATATATATATATATATATACACACATATATACATATATATATACACATACATACATATATATATATATATACATTTTTGAAAACATATAGTTTTCGACACATTTACAGACAAAAGTAAATAACCACCTCCACATATAATTGAACACTCGCACATCCGCATATAAATTAATACATGCACCCGCATACACACATATAAGCATAATAGGTACGCATATACAGACCTACGTACATAAACATACACATAGATAAGCACATATAAATATATTGACCCATACGTCGACGCAGAAAAGTAAATAAGGTAAGTGAAGAAATACATATAAAGATGCAACTATATACAAGCACACACATACATACATACACATCTAGATGTACATACATAAGCACGCATGCATATATACATATAAACTAAATATATACATAGACATTTACAAATACAAGTGTATACATGAAAAATTAAACAAACGTAAATTAAAACGACATGAGTATAAAAATGCATATACACATCCGCTAGTACATATATATACACATATACATACGCAACTCCACATAGATATATACACATATATATCTGCAGACATACATATAAATACATACATACACACATACAAACATATATATTCACAAATATATATACGCATATATACATATACATATATATATATATATATATATATATATATATATATATATATATATATATATACATATATATACACATATACATACACACACATACACATATACGCACACACACATACATATACAAACACATATACATATATACATAAACATATAGACACATGCATAAAAAAGGAAAAAGAAATAAGCATACATAGACAAACTTATATTCTAATAATATTCCAACAACATTATGATAAAATATATTAAAAGTTAATCATAATTTAAGAAAAGAACAACGGTCTGTAAGCAATTAAAGGTACTTTATCAACAAAAGTAGATTTTAGTTTGTATCTATGATACACTCCAAGACACTAAAGCATACATACAAATAGCTATGACAGTCCAACGAGCATTGAAAAAAAGACTTAAAAATGAAATCGTACGTGAAATGTGTGAGGTACCTTGTTACTCCAGGACAGAAGGTTAGAATAAGTTGGAACATGATCCTGGAAAAAATATATTTGAACTTTATTTCAATCCCTCATGAGCTTCTGAACCTTAGCTATGATTAATTAATGATGAACATGTCATTTTCGTTTATGATCGATTTCATGTATTAGAATTTTTCTACAGCCACCAATTGAATTAAAATATACTTCCTAAACACACACACACACACACGCACACACACACACACACATATATATATATATATATATATATATATATATTTGAATATCGGACCACCTGACCCTAATGAGCTGTGGTACTGTTATGAACAACACGAACACAAGAGTAGACATAACGAAGATATATTACACGGAATAATAATACAAGATGTGGAAGGTGTTAGTATGACTGTCAGTCTGGTTTGGAATGAACTACTATCGGCTCGTCCTCTCTTTTGAGAGGTGTATTATACATAGTGTTAAGAAGACTTCATTCTGTAGTTATAGGTAAGGACCGATAACAATTACACGAAACTCTGGAATAGCAAATTAGATAAATCCACCGAACATATTTATATATTGGCTATATATCTGTATGTATATGTATGTTACCTTGCAGTACTTATATATATATTACTTATGGCATTTCTCATCTATCGATGTAGCCTTGACAACATACAATAAGCAACTATTTACATGAAAAATGTTCTGACGTGCTATATTCCCTCGTTCCTCCAGTTCATACATTTACACCTAATTCTCGCCATACTTTGTAAACAAGAACTAACCATCCTTATTACATTTGTCTTTCATTGTTGAGAAGGAAGTGCTGCTCCTTTGTGGAACATTCTTAGCCTCTTCAAGTCTAGAATCAGCCCTTATCTAACCTACATATCATTATATTCTAGAATTCATACGTTCATGAAACAACTCTAGTCATTACCTCTCTACATTAAGTGGCTCTTGGTTCTGGTATGAGGTGGAAAATAGCGTAATAAACTGACACATTTTTTATGGCAGACCCAGAAAGAAAACGGAAAGTATTTTCAAGCAGGTTAGACAAGAAAGACAAAAAGAAATAATTAAACACCAACTGAAAAAATCAAGACTGTAAAAAAAGAAAAAGAGAAAAAGAAAATGAAAGACCAGTCCAACTTATGAATTACATTAGGAATGTCAAAATCATGCTGGTTCAGTAAATTCACTATTTGGTTAGTGTCGATACAAACGATGGATAATGTGAGACGGTAATTCGAAAGCCATTTATACTCATTTGTTTGTCGTTTTTCTTGAGGAGGTGGAGGATCATGGCGCTCCACAACTTCCAGTCTTTTGTCCTACTAAGAAATACTTGACTCTTTTAACACCTCTCTTTATCTCTGTTCTGCTATCATTCACACAAACTCGCTGCTTCCGTCAAAACCGCCTTCCCTTAATTCGACCTGTGAGTATTAAATTTACCAATCTCTCCTTCCACATAATACGTCCTTGAATTTTCAATACTTGTATAATTGTATGAGTGTCTTTCTCGTTCAAATTTAAACCTTACTCGTTGCACTCATGTCCATTCCATGGTATTCGCAGCAACCGTCTGTAGATTCACATCTCCGTCAGTTCGAATTCCTTCTTCAGCTGTTTGATTATCCAGAATCTACTGCCAGAGCGAAAGAGGATAACTATCACACAGTTGTTGAGAACTCTTTTATTTGTTTCAATTCTGCTATTCCTTCCTTTCTGGAAGGTATATGTTGCTATTCCAATGCGCCTTCGGATTTCGCTGTCACGTTTTCTGTTGGCTGTCCCTACACCACCTAAGCATTTGAATTTCTCTAACTACTTGATTCAGAAAGTCTTCAATTCGAATCTCAAACCTTTGGCAGTCTCTCTTGCCAACGACATTACATTCCGTTTTCTTAGTTTTGATAGTTCTTTCTCCTCGCTTTTCTTCGCTACGTTGTCTAAGATTTTTTGCTGTCTCGATTTCGCCATCAGCACAATGACCCATAGGAATAAGGAAATACGCATTTCAGAAAGTAAGAAAAGTACTTCGTCTAATGGTCGACTCCCTTCAAGACGTGGGCGATCATGGATTTCCCTGATTACCTGGCATTTGTAACACTTACACGTTAACATAGTCTAGTTAGGTTGGTTAATCCCGCTTTTCTCTGTCGCTTTTGATTCTATATTTTCTCATATTCTTCAAACCTTCTTTTCTCATTGTCTGCCATTGAATTTACAATTGCTTCTAATTCTAATTAGAAATGTCCTTATTGTTTCCATTTTCACTAAAACTTCCTCGTTACTGATAGGTTCTGTCCATGAGATTCTCAGTATCTTTCTGTGGAATCACGTATCTGTTGCCTCAAGACTCATCTCCATCTACGAGGTGATTGTCCGTCATTCACGACCCTACAGAATGACCGATATTATATAACAGTTTAGTATTCTTTTCTTTGTTTCTAATAAAATTCTCCTGGTTTTTGATATTTATTTACCATTTGGCAGGAACCTTTCAATATTTCAATGGCCCTTCACTTTTTCGTGCCACATATCCAGTATTCTGTCCTTCATATGTAAATAATTTTTAGTTGCTTGATTTTTATGTCACCAATTTCTCGTCAATATCTTCGGATGTCACTCTATTTGATAACCATGCATTCTGTCTTCTTACAATTGATGTTTAGTCCTTTATTCTCGTTTTCCGCAACTAGCTTCTTTAAGATTTCCTGTAGTCTCCTTTCTGTGTCTGCTACCAACACTGTCATCTACTTATCTTGTGCTGTTAAGATTGGGACCGTAAATAATGCATCCTGGTAGGACTTAAGTATTTATGCATAATTAATAAGAATATAATGGCTAGCCTCATATATGGCATTGTGTTATGGACAGTTTCATCATAAATAATCATAGAGTTGAAGTATGCAAGCAAAATTTATCTTTTTAAAAATTTTGCGAATATCATAGATGGAGCATGGAACAAATAAGGAAGTTCAAAGGAGAATAGGAAGTAAACGAAATTGTTACGAAAGAAATGATTAGCAAAGAGAATGCATATGACCCATCATACATAGAATAATCGATAAATACTTTGGCCATTTCCTTTTGGTGCAACGTAGATAGAGTTAAATTGTTGACATATCGACGATTTTGCTATCGTCTATTTCAACTGCAATTATCATTATGTCCATGCGTTAATATGCGTTAATATGCAATAAGAATCATAATTTACCGCAGAAGGAATACAGAAGACCATGCAAGACTTTTGGACGAACAGTCAGTTATAAGTGAGTTAATATTCCTTTATAAAATATGACTTCAAAATATATTAACTGAAGGCAAAATGTAGTCGTTTTAATTTTGTTTGGTTCCATTATCCGGTTAAGAGCAAGGCCACAAATGTTATAAAAGTATTATAAATGCAAGGGTAGTATGTCCGTTTTAATTCAATAGTTTGCATGTTCCTCTATTAGACCAGTTTCTTTGTACATTGACCTAGAACTTTACTGGTACAACATTTGTAGTTTTGTCTCTGATTAAGCTAAGCTTAGTAAATATGCATGACCTGTTAAATGGTTGAAATTCTAACGTAATTAACAATAGTGCCATCGAGAAATTTTCCGGCACAGGTAGAAAAAATAAGCTAAAGATCAAATGGTGATTTTGTAAGCCTTCCAGAATTTGGAGATTCACGTGTAATTCCGTGGAATCTGCATTGAGCCATCTGTAATGTCTTATGTTCATATGTTCACTTTCATAAAGCTGTCTATCACCGGGTGACTCCAGATGGCGACTCATGTCAATAGCGTGGCTTAGCGTTTCATTTCCTGTGTCAGCCAAACTTTTCAGTTTTTTGAAGAGAAATTATTATATTAAAACTATGCGCATCTGCGTAATATTATGTTGGGTTCTGTTTCATTTATGGGCTGCTAAAGAGTGTTTTGTGAAGAAAAAACAATTAACCTTTTTTCAACATAACTTATATATTTAGCAACACACTTAATTCAATGGTGAATATTAATATTCCTTCCTTTATTCTTGTTCACTCTTCTGTCAAGCCTCACTGGGTACATACCACTTCAACTTTATGTCAGAATGTGTAGATTTTGGTAAATACAGGTGATCTTTTCACTTCGGAGGTACTAGCTTTTGTTTGTAAAACACATTGATAGTTTCAAACTTTTTTACGCAGTCTTGTGCGTGTGGATTTATTTTTCACACTGTAATATTTTTCCAACAGAAGAGCCGCTACAAGAATCTGGCCACTCTATCACTATTTCCATGGTAAATGTTCATATGAGATCCTGTCATATGTTTCACCAGTTCAGATATGTAGGGCAGACATGTTGGATACATGTATGACCCGTAATTTCAAACATGTAGTACACATGTGGGGCACTGAATGCCACTTCCACCAATTCGAATCATCCTTCCGTTTTCTAAGTGTGGAAAGAAATTCCACACAGCCAGCTTTTCCCCAAGATCTTCCACTTTTCAGAACAGCTCCCACGTGAGTGCTCACTTTATACTTCAATCATAACCTCTTTAATTTAAGGGTCAATCAGCAATTTTCTTCTTTCATCTCAAAATTTTCATTTCTTAACTTCTCTTCTATCCCTCTCACAGACCTCATTCGGTATTAACATTTTTTTTACTTTAATACTCTACCTTGAGCGGCTCTTGAGCCATGTATTGAATGATCAGAATATAGTTTCATATCAATAGGATATGTCTAACGATCTCGATTGAAACTATCATAGGAAAATATTCATTACTCTATTTGATTTATCGTATTTATTCTTATAAGTTCTCTGTATTTTCCGGTGTCATACATACCACTTTCGGAAAGATCAATTTACGAAAAGAATAGAACAAAAACGATTTTGAAAAAGAAAATAGAAAAAAAACGAATGAAGTAAAAAAGGGGGTGCGTTTTTTAAAGCACGCTGGAAAGACTGAACTTCGGTTTTGATGAATCACGTGCCAAACAAGAAGGATGGAAAGAAAATAAACACCGTAGCCAGAAGTTAAAAGATCATGCACACCAGACGCACTTTACGCCGAGAGCATTATCATTTTATGAATATATATAGTTCAGAACAAATTATAACATAAAGAGAAAAAAAAAATGATATTCAATACAAAAAAAATTCAAAATGTATTTTTGAAGTTTGGACACATGTAGAACTTAGAAAAACCGAAAAACTTATACAATAAAATTTTTCTCAACTTCAATGACGATTTCAATGCAACCTCGAAACTGGATCGGGTGGTTTTTCTTCATGATGGTCATCACGTTCGCAATGCCAGACATTAAAGAATAAAGTGGACAATGCAGCTACTGATTGGTCTTCGTCTCGACAAGCCCCGAGACGTTGTAGTCCAGCAAAATCAAATCAGGGAATCTTGGGTGACTGATCGTAAAAATTCTGAAAAGGAGCCACTTACATGCAAAGCGTGAGCATCGTATTTAGCACCTATTTAAAGTCTGGGCCATTGACATTGATAACCCGTAGAAAGATATGCAGTAGCATGAACTGGTATTTGATGCCCCCAATAGCCAGGACAATAAAAAAACGACGCGGATTTCGTGTGCCTCAACTTGGGTAGCTCCATGGGGTTCTAACAGATCAGTCTCCGTCACGTCAGTTTTTTTTTTAATCATATCACTCCATGCAAGGCAGGAGTGCTACTAGTATGCAGGAGGTTATAGAGAGTGAAATTGAGAAAAATAAGCCTGCGTATAAAGTGGACCTAGGAACGGATAAAAGCTGAACGTGTTTCAAGAGGATACAATATGGCGACTGACAATGCATTTAAATCGTTGAAGATTGTAGTTATCAGGGAAGAAAGGAAACGGAAGGGAGTTCTACGGGCGGGATTGTGAGAAAAGAAACTCTTGGGGTAGATGTGGTGTTTAAATTTAACTTATTCAACAGTAAAAGGGTGGGACCTATATGCCAATCTAGTAGCACATTTAAACTCACATAGTCCGGACACCAGGGAAAAGCTCGTCAGAGCAGTTGCCATGAAAATATTGGAAGAGAAGACAGAGGGGGGCTCAGTCATGTCGGTGAGAAAAAGACGAGATGCTAAATCAGGACCGATTCCATTGCAGATCCTTCATTGGATTTTGCCAAGAACCTTGAGATTTGTAGCAGACCAGATATGGAAGTAGTATTCAATGGACGGACGAAAAGTAGATTTCTAAACGCGCAAGTTGGACTCGTTGGAGAGTGAGTTATTTTTCTGACTGGTTACGTGCATTGTGATTTGTGAGATAGTACCTGCGAATCGAGTTTTCGGCATTCATTTCTGACCCCGATGTTCGAGTCTGAACTTAGTGATTTATTCTCTGCGTTGTGGAAGTAATCTGCGACAAATATTTCTTTGCTTTCAGAACTCTTACAAGGCACCTTACTGTCTTTCTCTTTCTCCACATCCTCTCCCTTGCCACTCCTATCTGCTCTTCCTCCAACCCTTCTTTAACCCCTTGCGTGATAGTGGCCTCCAGCCTTGCTTGGGGTGATACGCTTAAAAAAAAAAAATCTAAAGGCGTCGAGTCGTACGATCGTGGTGGCCAATTAACTTGGCTGGTTCGAGAGATGATGCGATCTTGGAACTTCTCATTGCATTTCTGTTTGAACGTCCATTTTCGTAAAAGACTTCGATAATTTTAACGCGTTGTTTGATTGTTAATCTTTTCATGATTGAAATTGCTAAAGATTTAAGTTGTTAAATCTGAAAGAAAAAAAATCATTAGACCCTTAAGCTTAATTCACATTTAAAATCGGCCCAAATTATTGGAACTCCCTCTATATATGTATGTATGTGTGTGCGTACATGCGTTTGTATAAGTGTGTGCTTTAATATGTAAGTTCTAAATTACGTACTCTAATTTAATTTACAAGACAAATATTCATTTTTCAGCATAATTCTTTTCTTTTTGAATGCACAATCAATACAGTATGAATATTAATCACCAAAATCAACAAAACATTATACATTGATAATATCATATTTAACTTCAGTTAATAACGTCGTGTATACACACATATAAATCTAGTGCTCTTTGTTCCTGTGTATACACGTTCATATACATATGTGTGTGTTTTAATATATATATATATATATATATATATATATATATATATATATATATATATATATATATATATATATATATGCCTACACACACACACAAACGCACACATACACACACACACATATATATATTTGTCAAAGTGAGGGCATACTGGTTCGGAAATTACATTCTTATAAAAAGGAAGTTTGCTTCCACAGTAGATAGATAGATACAGTGATAGATAATAAATTGATATATTTCTTCCTATGAAACACCAAGATGAAGAAGAACAACTTTATAAATACTTCATAATTATTTTTATTATCTTTAGTATTCATTGCTCGATCGATTGATCGATTGACATCATCTGATGTCGAATGGAAGTCATTCATTGAAATCTAAACATTTCAATCTTTCTATTTCCTGTGTATTTAATACTCTTTTATGACGCTGTCGTTTTTCAATACCAATAACAACTCCGATGATTCAATTTTCCTTGTTTTATCGAGTGCTTCTTTCCGAAATGTTAATTTTGACTCGATGTTAACTGAAATCGTTTGGCTTTGGTGAGACATTGAATAAGAACCTCATATGTACAAAGGCGAAATAACTCACAAACATTGCCAACTAAATCTATTCTGATCATCCATGCTGACTGAGTAAATGGTAAGTCTGGCACAGGTCTGAACTCATGAAGCATTCTATGTGACTCAAAAAACTACAGTATATGCGTGCATCTCCAAAAGTCTAGATGTCCATAGAATGGCAGCTGATCTCACCAATGACTTAGTTTTTTACAGCCCAATAAGCGGGGAAACTGGCTCGTAACTATCAATACTACTAAAACCAAACTAGAAACCTTTCCTTATCACCGAGCTTCCCTTCAGTTCTCAGAAATGATGTGGAATGGTTTCACTCTATGCGAGGCTCCTTGCTTTGAACGTGTTTTGGGATTCAAGTTCCCCCATACCTCAAATGGACCTCATATATACGAGCCATAGCTAAAGATGTTGGAAAAATGGTGGGTTCTTGTACCACTCCATAAGGACCCTAGCTTTAGCATGGTCTATCTACAAAGGTCACTTCAGTCGCTTTCCTATTACAAGTACACGGTGCGGCAGAAATGTCTCCCGTATTTTAAACTGTCACATGTGTGGTGTTAGTTATTTTAGGCAAGTGACAATAGTTTTTTCATCTAGCTAATGTCTTACCAATGTTTTCCAACACCATGAATTACCAACATGTTTTAAATCAGTGCGCACCGTGTATTTGCTGTTCAAAGATTTGTTTTTTTAGACCGGAGTGTCTGTAATTGCAACATAGGACGCTTTTTCTACCCATTTCATCGTTATATCGGAATGATGCGGTTTCCGGTAGAAAATCGATACTGCTCTGGGTTGAAAAGGTCTGCGCATCAGGTTCAGTGCTTACAAGAAAGCCATCTGGATGATTTCGAAGAGTTGGTACTTTCGTGTGATGGAAATTTATAAATCGTCTACGACAGTGTATGGTGAATATAGTAAATCATTTGGAAGATGTCTTTCTTAAAACCAAAAACATAATACTGTTTAACCAACAACCAAATAATAACAGTTCAGTCCTCTTTGTTTCTAACGAATTATTTTCTATTTCTTAATACTTTGCCTAAACTATGGATGACACTTTTCACTATTCCACTGCGAATTCCGTTTTAGGTGTTACATTTTTATCCTCTATTAAAACGTTCCTTGATATGTAATTCTTCGTACATACTTGATTTCATTGTCTCTAATTGGTAGTTCGCATCTTGCCCTGTTCCTCTTGTCGCGAACTATATATTCTTATGTTTACCATTCGATGTTTAGTCCTTTTTTCTCGCTTTCCTTTACTATATTCGGTAGGAGTCCCTATAGTTTCTTTTCTGTGTCTACTGTCAGCACTGTGTCATTAGCATATTTTATGTTGTCCAGATTGTGTCTGTCAATAAGGAATCCTGTTAGCACTTCTATTTCTCTACGGATCGTCTCGCCATAAACGTTGAATAAAACCGGTGTGAAAACCTATCCTTGTCTTACGCACCTATCGAAAGCAAAATTCTTCTGAATCCACTATCTACAAACTCAACATTTACGTAAGTCTAAATTAATTATTTCTAGGAATATTCTTAAACTGAATGAATTTTTGGTTTCTTTAAAAAAAAATGTTTCCAGGAAGGGTTAATACTTATGTTAGCGTAATGTATCAGTTAGGAAGACGATCAATTGAATATCGTCTTATTTAAGCGTCTTTCATTCATGGTAGACATATTTGAGTTGCTTTCAAATTAGATCGTCGAGTAAGTAAACTGAAAGAAAAGCGTCAGCGAAGTAAATAAGGAAAATGTGTAATGAAATTGCGAAGTGAAATGGAATACTTTTACCCAGAATTCTCTCGTCCTGGAATACGTCGTAGGTTTGGTAAGGATAATGAAAAAAATGTTCCTGTCGTTAATGTTTGGCACGCAAAGCGAATTGACCGTTGTATGATATTACGGAGACAGCCGAACATCAAGATAGAGTCACGAAAGAACGCTCGTGCAGCAGGCGGATGACAAAAGGCACGATTGGTCGCTTTGGTAACCGCCTTCCGTCTTTGACTGTTTGTTCTGTGAAAATATATTTCGAACAAACAGAAGAGATGGCGAGGAATAG
>OZ038490.1:104305832-104323332 GCA_964036315.1 Acanthosepion esculentum | reverse complement strand
ATATAATCACACAAACACACATAAAAACACACACACACACACACACACATATATATATATATATATATATATATATATATATATATATATATATATATATATATATATATATATATATATATATATATATATATTCTTGTTACTATAAACGTCCTATTTAGTGGATACACGTGTTTGCTTAATGATTTCCTTTGGTTTAATGGAGAAAATCTTTATGGTATCATTAAAAGGAAAGGCTAAATTATGTTACTATGTTGGTTGAAATAGCTATTCTGATGAGGTAAATTTGGACTTCTATTTTGTATAACTTATATCCTCTGTTATAATAAATACAATGAGTTTTTTAAATTTTTTTATTAGGGGTTTACTTGGATTATATAACTACGGATTATTACTACACACATATATATATATCTATATATCTATCTCTCTCTCTCTCTCTCTCTCTCTCTCTATATATATATATATATATATATATAGTGATTGAAAAGTAACTCCCCATTTTAAAATAATTATAAGTTATTTATTAGTTATAATTTTTTTTATAAGAAATGGATATGAGATGAAACCTTTAAGCCTGAGGTATTATTTAAAATTCGATCTGGTCACCAGATGAAGCTATCAGTTTCTCGAAACCTTCAGGAATCGCGTCAACTGACTTCATCAGGAACTCTTGTGCTATGGAAGACATAACTCCTTGTTTTCGCCTTTCAACTTCTTTCAAAGTCTTGGTTTGGTATTGTAGACTTGCTACTCCTAAAAATAACCGTAAAGAAAAAAGTCAAAGGGCGTTAAGTGCTGACAGCATATATAAATATTCAAACGAATAGGGAACATACATGACGTGGAAATTGCGTTCAAGCCCTCAGTACTCGGTGTTGATATCAGTGTCCACTTTTATACTTAAACACACTCTATCCCAGATTTTGAGCATTTCATCACACACACACACACACACACACACACACACACACACACACACACACACACAGACATAGTACAATTCTTTAATGATTTCCTCTGAATAAATCGTTAGATGAATGTCTTTCATTTATTTCTACGTATGTATTTTTGTCTACGTATACATGCATACATGCACAAAAACATACACACACATATATATATATATATGTATTTGTGTCTTTGTATACATGCATACATACACTGACAAACAGACACACACACACATATATATGTATTTGTGTCTATGTATACAGGCTTACATACACTCACAAACACACACACACATATATATGTATTTGTATCTATGTATACATGCATAGATACACACACAAACACACACAAACCTACATATATTTGTGTCTATGTATACATGCATACATACATGCACTGGCACACACATACACATATATATGTATTTGTGATGATCTATACATGCATACATACACACCCAAATACACACACACACACTTATATAAACCCTTGTGCAAATGAATAGAGACAAAACGAATAATTCCGTTATTCTTTACTTTTTCGTATTTTTCCAATGAAACATGACCCAGTGCACATGTTAGTACTTTGCTTGTCCATTCCACGAAGTCGTTCTTTGCAGATTTACCACAGATTCTTGATTCGTTTTAAATCAGGTGAGTTTCCGGGCCAGTCTATAGTACTTTGATTTTCTCAAAGGTAAGGCTTGCCAGTGTTTGTGCAGCGTTACAATTTTTGTGCGCTTCCTTGGAGTAACGTCCATCGCAGATAATGGCCGTAAGACATATAATCGACTGTTGAGACAATAGTGTTTTGGCGTGCTAAAAATCTGATGCAATCACGGATGATGCATCATTTTTCAGCGCCAAACGAATTTCAGCATACACCACGATAGCAGATTCAGATTTCTGCAGACCACTAAAAATAACCCAATCCTAGGAATATATATATATATATATATATATATATATATATATATATATATATATATATATATATATATATTATTGGAGGTAATTTCAGTTTAAATCGATAAATTAATTTGAATTTAAATATATTACTCTTTAACTATCAATATTGATAGTAAAATGTTAAAATTAGAAATAATTGTTTTGATATTTAAACACTTAAGTCATCACCTAACGTTAAACATTAACTGTGAAATTTAAGGAAAGATTTAAATAGATATAAATATAAATATATGTGAAGATTTGAAAATATATGTGTAAGTATTGATATATGAATATACAAAGGTACCTGTGTATATCGATACATGTGTATGTGCCTATGTGTGTAATTGCACATGTAAATGAACGTATGTATATGTGAGATTTACGTAATTGTATGTGTGGTATATATATGTATATGATAAAACAAAATCCTTAATATTGTCTTCAAATATTTCTCCATCTTAATTTAAAACCTAAACTTTAAGTAAAAAAGTTTACCCATCTAAAAATAGTCACAAATTACATTCATGAATTAGATTCAAACTGATAGAGATGTTACCTTAACAATCATTTACAATGTTAAATGATTAATATCAGTAAACTATTATACATTAAATAATTTTTTTAATGTACTTTCTATGAATATGTTTTTAAATATACTATTTAACTCATATTAAATTCCTAAATTATTTGTAAAAGAGTTAAATATTTAAAGAGCTAGCAAACTTCAAATTAATTTCCTCGGTGATTTAAAAAAATTAAATTACTATCTAACATTAAAATATCTTTTTTTTACATAAATTGCTAAAAAAATACCAGTCCTCCTCTCTTCGTAAAACCTAATTACAGATTCTTTCTCTTTACTTCCCCCTTCTTTGTTTTTCTTTTTTTCTCTTTTCTCCACCTTCCCTTTCAATATATCACTTCCGTTAAGTTAACCGATTAAATAGGCCAATGCCTGGTTCCTCCTCCCCTAATACTAAGTATGATAGATAGAAATATTAAAATAAACCCTCTCTAAACTCGATCATGTCTACCACACCACTCCTCACTGCCCTCTCTGTTAAATTACATAAACTTAATACTTCCCGTCAAAAGTGTAAATGATCATTTCAATTTTCTTTTCACCTTTTGGATGTGTAGTCTGATGATCCAGCGTCCTTTAAAAGGGCTATGGTGAAATAAATTATTACATGGAGCCTTAAAGTGGTCTGTTCTTCTTATATATATATATATATATATATATATATATATATATATATATATATACAAGTTTAGGATTGGTATATACGGAATGAAATCCAATAACCAACAATCAATATTCTTTAAAGAGTGCTCAATACAGAGTAGAGCAGATATAATTATTTATTTGAATATTACAACATAAATATGTTATAAAATCACGACAAAAGTAGCCATTTTGTTTCAACACTTCTTGTGTCTTGTCAAGTGATAATATAGAATATTCTATATTATCACTTGACAAGACACAAGAAGTGTTGAAACAAAATGGCTACTTTTGTCGGGATTTTATAACATATTTATGTTGTAATATTCAAATAAATAATTATATATATATATATATATATATATATATATATATATATATTAGTTTTGTTAAATTCAAAATTCAATTTTCGATCAAGATGCTGTACATAACAGTGAAAATAATAAAATTGTTATTCATAGTCCATGAATTGTTCAAGTGGTTTCGACAGTCTTTGTATTCATCGTGCCATAAAGGTTAAGGGCGAAAGCCAAGCCAAAACAAGAATAGTTTAATTAATCCTTATTGACGTCAAGTGTTAAACGGTCATATGGAACTACTCGGCATCAGAAAATAATTTATGTGAATATTTAAAAATCTTCTTATCATTGCAATTATGTATCTAAACTATTTTACACACACTTCAATATACCCTCTTCTGTGGTGAAAGATATTTGATTTAATGTGCGTTGAGCTGTATCGAATTTTTGTCTAATAACAGATTATATATATAGTGAGTTTCCAAGCGTAGCTTAGATGTGGCACAAGGTCGAATGTAGAGGGCGCCCAGTGAGCACCGAACTCACTACTCAGTTGTAATTGTTCTAGCGAGACCAGCTTGCAAACCATTACATCGCTTCGAGGTACCCCAATTTTCCAAGCGTAGCTTAGATGCGGCACAAGGCCGAAAGTAGGGGCACCTAGTGAGGATCGAACTCACTGCTCAGTTGTAATTGTTATAACGTGACAAGCTTGCTAACCAAACAGATTATATATATATATGTATACACACACACACACACACACACACACATATGTGGGTGCATGTTTGGGTGTGTGTCGGTGTTATAAGCTTATCAATCATACGTGATTTGTGGGATCTGTCTCGATATACCGATAGAGATATAAAACATTTGTATTCTTTTTTTTCTATCTCTAACTCTCCAGAAGCTTAGGGGGTGTTGAGTCATGAAAACACTTTATTATATAAGACACTCAATCTATCATAAAAATTTAAATCTGTCCCGGTTAGAGCCTTGGAATTTATAAGTCTGTCAGCGTATGTGTGCATGTTTGTGTATATGTGCCTCTGTGTGATTGTAACAAACGATCAATAAAAAATACCAGTAAAAAACAAATTTCCAAGTATTTTCGTCTTTTATACAGTCTAAACTAAAATGTAATGTTTCATCGACACCACAGCTAAATGGCTTCTATAACTCCACTCCGCCAGTCACATACACGAAGCGTTTCTGACGAGACACCGCAAGATCTGCATCTGGCCGGTCACTAATGGCATGCCTGAGGTTTTATCGCCTGGAGGATCGACAGGCGTAACCTGCTTATCCAGTTTGCCACACGGTAGTCTTGTCCGGTTACCAAACGATAAATTTCGGCTCGAATTTGCCCGCATTTAAGTGCCCTGAACAACCAATAAACGAATGTTAAACGGTACCAGGATGCAGGACGCTCTAAAATTGAAAGTAAAAGTGAAAGTAAAAGTGAATCCACTGTGAAATGTACACAGTTACTGTTGGAGATTTATAAATGGTCAGATATAAATTTGTACATACGTTGGGTGCTGAAAATTTATCGAGCCGAAATCTGTATTCTAATCTTTGGACATGAATGATTTTGAAAAGTGTCATCTCCTTAGATACACACACACACACACACACACACACACACACACACACACACACACACACACACACACACACATATATATATATATATATATATATATATATATGATAAAGTAAAGTTTTAAAGTATGGTATATTTAAAGTGCTCAACATCATGGATAGAGCGTATGTAAATGTAATGTAATTGGAGACGACAGCCTATTTCACGTGAAATGGAATCGTCAGCCCATATATATATATATGTTGTAATATTCAAATAAATAATTATATATATATATATATATATATATATATATATATATATATGTGTGTGTGTGTGTGTGTGTGTGTGTGTAGATGGATACATAGATAGATAGATAACATGGTCGGTTACTATTGTTTCCCAAACACACCTCTATACTTATGGGGAGTAGACAATCTTTGTTGCCAACAGAGCCCACATTGTGGTTTATACTGAATCGATTCTGAGAGAAGTTTCTGAGAGAAAGCTCTATTTTTGTCTTGACCAGCAGTTTAAACAACGCCAGTACACTAAAACACCCTACGTGACTTGTGACTGGCTGCTCGTACAATCAACGACGACTTCCGAACCTTTCTTTCTAGACAATTTCATTCACAAGGACTGAGACAATCGATGGTATGGTTTCAAGCACTTTTCAATGGTTGGAATTGCTATCTCTTAACAGACACCGAAATATCACCTTCCTGATAAATAGTCACTGGTGAGATTCGATTATTGTCCGAAGGTATTCCGCGAAATCTGTAGCCATTTTCGAGGAAGTTACTTTTCGTTAATATATTTTTGTTTGTAAAATGTCCTGTGTTGCTTGGGAGAAGAATTAATTTCATGTCGGGTTTGCCTAATCGATCATTCAGAAAGATAAGCCTGCATGAAATTTGTACTACTCCTATACAACGCAGCACAGAATACAAACGCAAATATATACTAACGAGGAAAATTATCATTGCATTAAAAGGACTGTAAAATATAACCAAAAACACTCGAAACTACAATCACTACATTCAATTTCTGCAAACTCTTGGTCCTCATAAATGAAAACCTCTACGAACGCTATGAAAACTGGATAAAATAAAACTTATAAAGTGTTCTTTGTCCATGCCATACAACGAAAACAAACCACACGCACATATGTGTGTGTGTGAGTGTGTGTAATCGTACAAACGCATATGCACAACGCACAAAGGATATGTTCATATCGATTTTTATTAAGTCTAATCTATTACAATTTATATGGAACTATAAATATATTAGTTTGCTTGTCTTCAAAATGGGGAGTGTCCCTTACCCCGTTAGGGATGTAGGAGAATCACATGCTCTGCAACCAGAGCAGTATTAGTGTTTCCGAGACAAAATAGCTCAACCCTCTTCAGGCTGGTTTGAATTTAGTGTTTTCTTTCGACAAGACTGGTTGCTAGACGAGGCTATCCTACTACTGAGGGGGGTGATGGAGAGTGTCCCCAAACGACCCTCCTTAGGTTTTGAAATCGAAGTTGTCCTTCTCCTGGACTGGTTATCTCCCAAGACAATAGGACCCAGTCTGTATTGCTATTTAACCCATAGCAGGGGGAGAAGATTCATGCATTTCCCAGTAGTATTAGCACGTAAGTAAATGTCATGAACACGACTGGAATTCGAATCCGAGTAATATTCATTACTCCTCCGGGCCGCTGTTTTTACCTTGGTTCAAATAACGGTGACTGAATCCTAACAAGAAATACACAAGTATCTTCGCCACCATACAAGACTGAAATATATATACAAACAATAATTTCAATCTTTCTATTTCCTGGGTATTTAATACTCTTTTATGACGCTGTCGTTTTGAATACCAATAACAACCCCGATGATTCAATTTTCCTTGTTTTATCGAGTGCTTCTTTCCGAAATGTTAATTTTGACTCGATGTTAACTGAAATCGTTTGGCTTTGGTGAGACATTGAATAAGAACCTCATATATACAAAGGCGAAATAACTCACAGACATTGCCAACTAAATCTATTCTGATCATCTATGCTGACTGAGTAAATGGTAATTCTGGGACGGGTCTAAACTCATGAAGCATTCTATGTGACTCAAAAAAACTACAGTATATGCGTGCATCTCCAAAAGACTAGATGCCCTTAGACTGGCAGCTGATCTCACCTACGATTTAGTTTTTTATAGCCAAATAAGGGGGGAAACTGACTTGTAACTACCAATACTTCTAAAACCAAACTAGAAATTTTCATTATCACCGAGCTTACCTTAAATTCTCAGAAAAGATGTGGAATGGTTTCACTCTATGCGAGGCTCCTTGCTTTGAACGTGTTTTGGGACTCAAGTTCCTCATACCTCAAATGGACCTCATATATATACGAGCCATCGCTAAAGTTGTTGGAAAAATGGTGGGTACTGGTACCACTCCATAAAGACCTTAGCATGGTCTATCTGCAAAAGTCTTACATATATATTAGCATTTGATCTGTAATTAGTAATTATCATCAGATATTTTCCCTGTCTAATGTTGGGCCTATAGCATTAATGACGAAGCGCAGAGTTTAGACAAAGAGTTAGACAAACATTGAAAGCATTTATTGATCTACATCAATGTATATCACCTAAACAATATTGTTTCATCAAGCAACAAATTCATTAGCAACTTCTTTTCAACATGATGAAGGAAGAAGTGGCAGACTCCTTTCTTTCTTTCCTCGTTTTTTCTTTCACTAACAGACTTCTATTGATTCAATAAAATATGTATTTCGTTTTCATAAAACAGGCGTAATTTTTCAGAAAATATAGCTGTGAGTAACGGGGCAATTAGTGTCTGATATTTGCTAAGTTGGCATTATTATAGATAAGCCGAATTGAAAAGAATCACAAATATAATATTACGCCAATTCAAAGTCTTTTACTTCGCACTTTGAAACTAGCGAGCACTTAAACGAATAACAAATAGGATATAATTTGTCAATGACATTTTTTATGTTACTTAATTTATTTATGCTAGACTCTTATTATCATAGATAGAGGACATAAGGAAGTTAGTTCGGATTCTGGCTAAATTTGCTTTCGTCGACTTTACTTTTTAAGTAAAGCGTGAATCTACATATCTCTACTCTTCATCTTGGCCTGTTATGATTTTCGACGGGGAAGAGAATCAAGTCGAAGATTATAACCCATTCCTGTCACATAAAAGAAATGGCTGTTTGATGTGTGAGTGAATTGTGTATTTTCTATTCACGCCCTGATTTTCAAGGCAGGAAATTGCTCCTGAGTTCGAAGATTGACCCAGCAGAAACTTTCTAGTTCCTTGATTCCTTAATTTAGCTCCCTGGCTGGATAAACTGCAAAAAGATTCCAGAGCGATCCAAACAGTATGATTGCAGAAATTAAAATAAAGAAAAAATATTACTCAAGTTCGAGTAAAGCAGAATAGTTGGCTGTGGAGTGAGCAATTCGACCCCATAAAACATTACCTGCAACTGAAAACAGACCAGAATCTCAAATAGCATGGTGTATTTGCCAAACTATACTTCACAAACTGTTTTTAAGGGAATAATAATAATAATAATAATAATAATAATAATAATAATAATAATAATGCTTCCTTATTGATATGGCAGTCCCTGCAGTCTGCAATGTATCTTTGAAGATATCCGAAAAGCTGTCAAAATACAAGGACCTTGAAATAGAAATCTCAAAAATGTGGGACATGGGAACATCAACAATCCCCGCTGTAGTTGGAGCCTTAGGATTGGTTGGAAAAGATTCCAGTAGACTAATTGAAGGGATCCCTGGAAGTCCATGCCTCAAAGAGATACAATTATTTATTCTGACAAGTACAGCCCACACTTTACGAAGGGCTTTATCAATGTAATTTTTTTTTGCAGTGGAAAGTGTCATGATACCATTTCTAACCTTACGTCCCAGGGCGGAACCGGGAAGAAATATGTAAACGCCAGATATCAAAGAAAATAATAATAATAATAATAATAATAATAATAATAATAATAATAATAGTTTGCGCAGTATTGACACCCACTGATAGAGTGGGCCAAAATTTGCACTGGAAATTCTGCAACACTTGCGGAAAGGAAACTGCAAGAAACTCGTATGAACACAACCCAGAAAAGGGTACATAGATAGGACCTGTAACAATCTTATGTGATTTAAATACACACAGACAGAACAAAGTTAATCGCCCTGACATCGTGATTAGAGACCGCAAAGACAAAATGTGCCTCCTTATTGACATGGCAATCCCCGCAGACTGCGATATATCTTTGAAGATCTAAAAAAATCATACAAGGACCTTGAAATCTCAAAAATGTGGCACATGAGGACATTAACAATTCCAATTGTAGTTGGAGCCCTCGAATTAATTGGAAAAGATTCCAATAGACTCTTGAAGGAATCTCTGTTATCCCATGCTTTAAAGTAATAAAAACAATTGTACTCACAAGTAAAGCCCGCAATTTATGAAGGGCTTTATCGATGTAAAATATGTGCGATGTCTTTCAAAACTGCTCAGTTAAAAATGTCATGAAACCATTTTTGACCTTAAGTTTCTGGTTGGGACCCGGAAATAAATGAGTATATACTGGAAGCCAAAGGAAATTAAACAACAACAACAACAATAATAATAATAATAATAATAATAATAATAATAATAATAATAATAATAATAATAATAATAATAATAATAATAATAATATCACCCAGATCAGGTTAGAGAGATAACAATTTCATGGGACTTTACAATACACACAGACAGAACAATCAAAGTTAATCTCCCAGACATAGTGATCCAAAACCACAAAAACAGAATGTGCTTTTTTATTGACATGTCAGTCCCTGAAGATTGTAAGACTCATTGAAAGAATTTCTGGTAGCCGATGCCTGACAGAAATATCAAGAGATTATGCGCTGACTTTATCAAAATATATCACGATATCGCGCACGATATCCGTGTCTCGTATGCCCTTATGTGACTTTGCTATTATGATGGGGGTATTGGGCTTGGTACAAGTTGCCCCAAGGTAACTTTACAACCTTTCTGCTTTCTTACTCGACGACGACAACGAATAATAATAATAATAATAATAATAATAATAATAATAATAATAATAATAATAATAATACAAAAAATAATAATAGGAAAAAGTTCCGATAGACTCATTGAAGGGATTCCTGGTAGCCCATGTTTTAAAGAAATACAAGTAATTGAATATAGTACAGCTCACACATTACGAAGAGCTTTATCTATGTAAAATGTTTGTGAACTTAGTTTGTGTATTTAAAAAAAAAGATCAGTGGAAAATGCCATGAAGCCATTTCTGACCTCAGGTCTCTGGTTGGAACTCAACAAGAAATGTGTATACAACATAAATCAAAGGAAATAATAATAATAATAATAATAATAATAATAATAATAATAATAATAATAATAATAATAATAATAGCAGCAATTGAACTTAATGGGCACAATAAAATGAAGGCTATCAACACCTTAGCTATACCCGAAGTAACATACAACTTCAGCATTATTAAATAGAATTTGAATGGCATTAAAACATTGGACGCCAAGACCAGAAAGATGCTTACCGAAATGAGGATCTACCACTCGAAATCAGAGAATGCTAGGCTGTATGCACAAGAGATTTAGGAGGCCGAGGTCTAATCCAACTTGAAATCTAAAAAAACAACAATTGGATTGGACAGCCTAACTCGTAAGAAACTAAGTCCCACGCGTACAAATAGTAAAATAATAAAAAAACACTCCATCAACAAAGATTCTGCACTCATCAAGAACCAGCTAAATGTAACTGAAATCCTACCAACAGAAAACGAAGCGAATATCATCTATGCCAAACGAGTAAAGCAGAAAGGAAAATAGTTCGACCAAATAGATTTACAACATAATTAGGAGGGGAATGCGTTGCATGACAAATAACTAAAGAGAATGAAATAAGCAGATGTGTACCAACAGAAAAAAACACATCAGTGGCTGATGAGCACCGGTTTGAAAGCTGAGACAGAAGGCGTAAGTATTGCAGCTCAAAACAAAAGTCTCGCAAACAGGTCCTATCACTCTCACATAATCAAGGATGGAACTAACACGAAATGCAAGATTTGCGGAAAATATGATTGAAGTGTCGACCATATTATTTCAGTATTTCCGGAAGCTTCAGAAATGAATGTACCCACAGATATAACAATGTAGCATCACATGCGCACTTGAAGATATGCAAGAAGCACAAAATCAAAACCACTGGAAGATGGTATGAGCATCAACCAGACACACTTACCCAAAATAACGATGTAACTATCCTATGGGATATGCCAATTAATTCAAACTGACAGTGAGATAAAATCCAACAGACCTGATATTATCATAAAAGACAAGAAATTTAGGACGTGTATGCTGATTGACATAGCACTACCATATGAGAGAAGCGCCTCCATAAAATTATCGAGAAATTGTCTAAATGCAAGGACCTGGAAATCGAAATTAACAGGATATGGGGAATGAAGACTGAGACGACCAATAGTAATCAAGGTTCTTGTCCTCGTGAGAAAAGGATTGGACAATGTTACTAAGAGTGTCCCAGGTAACATCAACATAGAAGTTGCCCAGAAGGTCGCCCTACTAGAAACATCTCATATACTAAGAAAAGTGCTATCAGTTAAATGACAATTCTCCCAAAGGGCCTAAGGACTATTGTTATGATCCAGCTCTATAGGATACAAAGAAGGAAACATAACAAACACAAATAATAATAATAATAATAATAATAATAATAATAATAATAATAAGAAGAAGAAGAAGAAGAAGAAGAAGAAGAAATCAACCTATTAATCAATTAATTAAAATTTGTAAAATGTTCAAGTTTACGTTTCCAAGAAAACACTGACAGGCAATTCAAAAAATATTTCTCTTAAAACTTTCTCTTCATGTACATAAACTCTCCAAACATATAGATCTGGTAATAGAAACTATAACAATGGGGTATTTATACAATAACTTTTCCAGTAGTTCTAGGAGCACTAGGAATGGTTTAGAAGAAAATTGATACAGACATTAAGAAAATTCTATTAAACCCATCCTTATTTAAATACAAAATTTTCTATTAATGTGTACTGTCGACAAATTTCTTGGTAAAAACATGAAAATGATTGTAAAACATAAAAGCTGCAGCAACAAGAACAACAACAACAACAATACTACTACTACTACTACTACTACTACTACTACTACTACTACTACTAATAATAATAATAATAATAACAAAAAATGCCTATTTTCTGGTGAGAAAACGACATCTCTCAAACATCGGCAATCTTAAGCGTGTCATCATCAGAAAAAAATTACCTGACATAGAACTTGAAAGCATCCGAGAAAACTCAAATATAGATTAAACATTCAGATCGAGGAGCTAAATGCCAACAACCCAGAGGAGACACATGCAGAGAAACAAATAGAAACCAGTTGTAATAAAGCCTCTGAGATATACAAGCAAATAGAGGAAGATAATGAGGGAAAGACAAATACTAAGGGAGAAACAGAGATGACAAAAAACATCCGATATAAATAGGAGAATGTAAAGGAAATGTCGTTTGAAGAAATGCCAACAATTCTAAAAGTAAGAAAGAACCGTCAAGTGAAGGAAACCATCAACTTCTCTAACCAAGCAATTACAGAAATATGGAACAAAATGGAAAGACCAATGAACCTGACAGAAATTAATCATCTTATGTGCGTGGCCTCGGCAATGATCGCAGAAATAATAGGTGAAAAAGTAAAAACAAAAAACCTAAAAAAATAACAATGTAAATGAAAAAGAAAAATGACAGTCTGGAAAGAAAAAGCAGTAACCGAAATAAATAAACTATGAGGACAATTGTCATTTCTAAGTGAATATGACAAAGGCTTCAAACTAAAAGAATGAAAAAGGAGACAAATAAAACGAAGCTAAAAACGTCCCAATAGTTAAAGAATATCTGAAACAGAAAGTTCAAGCGAAGCCACAGAAAATCAGGCGTTATAAAAAAAGAAACAGATTCTTCTGGCAAAACAAGATCTACAAAGAAGATGCCATGAAACAATATCGTGAACTGTGAAAAACAAAATAGAGATAAATCTTAATATCCAGGAAGATGAGGAGTTTTGGTGTAAGATTTCGGAAAACTGCAAAATGCCCAATGAATGAGCTACTTATATCAAGCAGGAACTATACACACATACAGAGTGCCAAAAATGGACAGATATCAATATTATTGAAACAACCGCTGTCAGCTGCAAGACAAAAATTGGAAAGCACCAGAAATAGACCGAATAGACTTTTTTTTTTAATAAAAAAAACCAACTTATCCCGCACCCACCAAGACCTCGCACTGGCATTCAATGATATAGCCATAAACCCAGAGAAATCATCTAAATGGCATACATGGAGAGTAACATATCTATTCCCAAGAACAGAAGAGATGCAGAACCTGAAGAACTATAGTCTCATTACCTGCCTACCAACTATGAACAAGATGCTAATTACTATCATATCCAAGAAGACACAACTTCCTTGAGACAAACAATTTACTCCCAGCAGAACAGAAGGGATGTAAAGGAGGAAGTTATAGCTGCAAAGACCAATTAATTATCAATAAAACAATATTGGAAGAGGTGAAAACAAGGAAAAGAAACTTACCGTCAGCATAGATCGACTACATAAAAGGCGGTCGAACGTGTACCATACTCATGGATAGAGAAGAGCCTAAACATATACAGAGTATGCCCCACAACGTTCAAATTCATAACGGAGAGGATGGAAAACTGTAAGACCACACTAAACCATACAAACAGGTCATTACATCGAGACCAATCAGTATCAAAAGCGGGATCTTCCTAGGAGATTCAATGTCGTCACTACTCTTCTGCCTTGCATTAACGCCACTCACCTGCCTACTGAACAATAGTAGCTCCGGATACAAGGCACAGAATGGAAAAATATCAAGCTGAATCAATTATTCTATATTGATGATCTTGAAACGTTTGCCGACGATGACAACCAACAGAAAAATCCTACACACCATTGTCAAAATCTGGATGGATTTCGGAATCGGCATATGTGCAAAAAACACCTGCAATCTAACGAAAACTACGGATTTAAACCTTGACATCAACAACAGGATTAACGAACTAGACCAAGATGGTGTGTACAAATATTTAGTAATTAATGAAGGAGACGGAATAAAACATTCGATAATGAAGAAAAAGATCCGAAAAGAATATTATAGGAGTATGTCTTTGACACTAGAAAGCGAACTTAATGGAGCCAATAAAATGAAGGCTATCAACACCTTAACTATACCCGTACTAACATACGGCTTATTATTATTATTATTATTATTATTATTATTATTATTATTATTATTAAATGGATGTTGAATGACGTTAAAAGATTAGACGCCCAAACCAGAAAAATGCTTACCCAAATGTGGATGCCCCACCGGAAATCAGATGTTAATAGGCTGTAAGTACAAAGAGATTTAGGAGGTCGGGGTATAATTCAACGTGAACTAACAACAATCGGATTGGAAGCATGCACACCAAATTCACTCGGTCAACAAAGAAGATGCACTCGATCAAGAAACAGCTTAATACACCTTAAAACCTATGAGCGAAAAACGAATCGAATGCCATCTATG
This sequence comes from Acanthosepion esculentum, assembly GCA_964036315.1. Taxonomy (NCBI): domain Eukaryota; kingdom Metazoa; phylum Mollusca; class Cephalopoda; order Sepiida; family Sepiidae; genus Acanthosepion; species Acanthosepion esculentum. Next base: position 104,308,593 of record OZ038490.1, on the reverse strand, counting down.
CCAAACCAGTAAAATAGAAAGGAAAACAGCTAGACCAAATGAAATTACAAAAAAACTGGGACGCCAAGGTGTTGAAAATACCTGAAACGATCGAAAGAAGCAGATGTCGGCCAACAGAAAAAAAAATCAGTGGCTGAGGAACACCGGATTGAAAGTTGAGACAGAAGGCCTAATTATTGCAGCTCAGGAATAAAGCCTCGCGACAAGATCCTATCACTGTCACATATTCAAAGATGGAACTAACCCGAAATGCAAGATCTGCGGAAAATATTATGAAAATGTCGACCAGGATGTCTGAAACTGGCAAAAAACTAATATACCCACAGACATAAAAAGGTAGTGAGATATGTGCACTGGAAGATGTGCACTGGAAGATGTGCACTGGAAGATGTGCAAGAACACAAAACCGAAACCTGCTTATACTGTAATTAATAATTTTCAGACTGTAATTAATAATTTTCATAACCGAGAAAACGTAAATATTAATTTTATATATTTTATATGTAATAAGAATTTAAATATTAAAATTATATTTAGCATTGCTGATTATTTTACTATATTTTTTATAATTATTTATATTATTTGGACTATTGTCCTCATCTTTGTCGCCATGTTTATCACAACTTTTCAGCCGTTGTACGCTCCGGCCTTCTTCAGGTGGTTGGAATGTCGAACTGAACCCTTTATTTCGCTCACTGGGGTAGACTGTTCTAGTTCCACGTTCAGTTATTAGTTACCTCCTGTTAATTTCCCTCTAAAAGTTCTCCACTGCCTTAACCGGGTATTGAACTCACACTCATTGGACCCTGTCACTGGATCTAACCGACACCTTTATCCACTGTGGCATCTGTCCTTGAGGACATCTGTGTATGAATTTCTGGGTATTATAAACCTAATGTCTTCAGCAACGAGTTTTACCAGTGCTCATATTGCAATTTTTTCTGTTATCATTACATTTTTACCACAGCTCATATTGCAACTTTGTTATTATTATCGCTTTTCTCTGGCACTCCTTATTACTGGTTCCCATATTGTATTAATTTCTATGCTTGGTCGGCTCAGGAGATTTTTGTGGCCTAGCATATGTGCTGATTCCTTATGTTTACGAATTTTCCAATGGTGTTCCTTATCTATGATCTCAACCTGATCCCACAGAGGGTGGTGATCTCTTTCTGGTGTTCTTGAAGCCTCACCTTAAGGGGACGGCCTGTCTCTCCTTTATATTTCTTTCCGCAGCTGCACGGTATAGCGTACACACAGTCTTTAGTCATGTTCTCCTCTGTGGGTGGGGGGTCTTACGCGGGAGAAATATCTGCGAAGTGTCGTCAAGCTTTTGAAGGTTGTCCTGATGTTATATGGACCGCATATCCTTTGTATTTTCTCTGATACCCCCTTCACATAAGGCAGAAGAAGGCCGGAGCGTACAACGGCCGAAACGTTGTGATAAACATGGCTACAAGATGAGGACAATAGTCCGAATAATGTAAATAATGTACATAATACCTCATCTCAGAAATAAAGACAGATTTTTTATCATGTATATGATAAACTGTATTTTAAAAATTAAATAAGTAAGAAGTATGGTACAGTAAAATATATACTGCTTGTCACAAAAGAAAAAAGTGGGAAGAGTACAATTATTAATGAAACTTGAGAAAATCTCATCTTTCATTAAAAATCGGGCGGTTCAGCATTAATAGTAACACCAGGAGGCGAAATCCGCATGAATTTGAAAAGAATGTCTCAGGTATTGTTCCTTTAGATAATAAGACTGGAAATCATTAGCGAATGATTTCAAATTATACTCCATCTCAACCAACATCTCAGTCATCAAAGGAAAGAAAAAATAGGCAAGTAGACGAGAGTGGATTTTCTGGGTTGCTTGTCGTCTCCGGCTTCTCGCGATCTATTGGCAGTTCTTCAGGTCCTCTCGCTGCATCTCAGACTGAATGGACGATAGACAATTTTATTAGGTTTATTTACTTCATTTTATTTCAATGGGAAAACAATCATAGTCGCATCATTTCTTGGAGGTAGCAATATAGAGTTAGCGAGAGAGAATGTGTGTATTTGTGTGCGTGAGAGAGAGAGAGGACGGACCTCAACAAGTTGGACAGTGCATTGGCACCACAGAGTGCTGGTTTATCTCTTTACGCCAAGGAACCTGCAGAGTGCAGAGATATCTTCTCACTTCTTTCGCCTTACTGAAAACCATCCATTATGTTAGTTCTCGAGTGAAAGTCTTGGCAAATCAAAAGAAGAAAAACAGAACAAGAATATAATCCGCAATCGTAGTGATGGTGATGCTGGTTATGATTAAGAAGAATTCTGCTACATATATTTAATCAATAAAAAAGAAAAATCCATCTTTATTTGAAAAATAAAAGATTGAGTTAATAAGTACTGCTCACTTAGAAGAACTATATCAATAATATTCAAAGAAAAACCTTCATTTGCATTCAGTTTCAGGTGAAAGACTTTTAAATGATTTTATCGAACACCAAGTCAAAAGAAATAAACATTAATAATTTAACCTATAAAATCATATTTTAAAATTTCTTTAGATTAATTTCATACTTAAATATGATATTTTTATGTTATTTCTTTCATTCAAGCATCGATTATTCTCATTGTAACTGTGAATCGAATGACAAAAAATAATTGTGTTTTTTTACTGACGTGTTTTAGAATGTGTAGAGAACACGAAAGTATTGATAAAAATAATTTCTTGAAAATGAATAAGTAATGAGTTTGCTTCTTT
>OZ038490.1:104295832-104300832 GCA_964036315.1 Acanthosepion esculentum | reverse complement strand
AATGGCGACAGTCTGTTTCATGCTAAACGCAATCTTCATGCCATGTGCGTTTTGCTTTGTTTTGCCTCGACGTTATATATATATATATATATATATATATATATATATATATATATATATATATATATATATATATATATATATAGCTGTATATATAAAAAGTCGAGCGAAAACACAACGGACATGTCCTGATGATTGATTTTAGCATGAAACAAACAGTCCCCTCTGGGTGTTAACTTCAATGTCCACAATTATATTTCATATTTGCATACGCTCTATTTCTGATATTGAGCACTTAACCCATAAATATAGCATATATTAAAACTATATTTTATCATATATATATATATATATATATACATATATATATATATATATATATATATATATATATATATATATATACACACTTGTCTATTTGGACAACATACCTCTTTTATACAATTTTCATTAAATACGACTGACAACGTACTGCAGTTATTTTCGGTTACTGACCTTATTAAATATCTTTTGATCTAAGTGGGACATGTAATATTTAGGAAATTAAAAAAACAAGATATTTTTAAAAAGTTACTAAACCAGAAATAACCGCAGTAACTTGTCAGTCGTATTTAATGAAACTTGTTTCTATATAGGTATGTGTGTATATCTTTCTTTTAACAGATTATCAAGTTATCCAGTGCTTCCTGGTTTTTGCCGTGCATTTCACACATCTTTCGAAAACACCGCAAAAATAAAGAAACTGATTATCATTTTATGTCTTTCCTCTTCGTCAATTCAGTTCACTGAAAGTTACATTAGCACCTTGTGTATATTTATTTAGCAAGCTTACTTTAGTCTGGCTTAAGTGAGCAAGTGTTGAAATACTCAGAGACTAAAAAACACAACAACAGTAATGGGCTCTAAGATGACCTTTTTTCCTAGACAAAGCCACTATTTTTACTTTTTCTCCTCTCTTTATCTTTAGGAACTTTTCTGTTAATTCGACTCAAAACATTAATTCACCCCAAAATAAAAAGAATTTTAATTTTTTTTAAATTCACACGAAAAACATGGTAGCTGATATTTCTGGGTCAGCAAAATTCCTGCTGTAATTTTCAGTGAGATGAATGCAATTGGGATCGTCCTTCCCCGATGTATATCCTTTCCAAGGATCCGGCATAATCGTAGTCCCAGGTAAAATACAGCTTTTCGGTTTGTATTCAGTAATTAGGAGGCTGTTCTCTCTGACACACAGTATATGAAACATTATTTTGTTTCAAGATATATGCCCCGAAATACCCATTGGTTTGACATTTATCTCTAACACTAACCCCAACCCGAACCCTAACCCTAACCCTATCCCTAAACCAACCCAAATCCTAACCCAGAAATTTAATAAAAAAATATTTGATTTAAAATTGATTGTTTCTTGGGGTGAATTACTATTTGCGATAAGCGACTTTACATTATTTGGAGTGAATTAACAAAAAGGACCGAATCTTTGTATGCCTTGTACATTTGAAAATGTTGAGTGTTGATTTTCTTTTCTTTACTGATAACACCTCAGGGTTTTGCTTACTGAGATTAGGACGTTTATTTAAAAGGAATCAGCAAGAGAATTGCTTTAAGAAAACAAAGCATTAATTGAACATTCTTAATGTTGACTGATCGAGGTTCCATGTGTTCAATAATCTAAGGGATATTTTATAGCCAATATTTATTTGAACAATGTATCTAAAAACAAGAACATTTTTTCTATCTCCTGCCAGCCGCAATGTTGGCGAAAGCATAACCTCGCACCATCAGCAGTGAGTGACGCTGCAAGAGCCAATCCGTTTCGCGAGGTTTGTCTCTTAATCGAGACGTAATCTCGCCAACCCCCTGAATGAACGCCATTGAACGAGGGCCAATAACCCCAGAAGTCTCCACCGCCACGGCGGTAAAAATAAATATCCGCAAGAGAAGAACATTTAACTATTTTTTTTATCTCCGCGTCCCGAGCGGCAGACCACGGCTTAAACGGGGACCTAATCAAAATATATATTTTTATAGCCTGCATGAGCAACGCTGTTACTAATCAAGGCTCTAAGTATCTAATAACCAAATTTTTACCGGTTTGCAAGTGCAGTGCTTTAACTTATCTTTCTTTTATGGACTCCATTAACAAAAAAAATGTGTTCTATCCGTTCGTAAGAATATTCACTCTAAGGAATAAATGTTCTAATGTCCCAGTAATGAAGGTTATGTTGCGTTAATTCTATAGACTCTCCTATGAAGTATAGGGTTAAGGCCTCACCACGGTAGGTGTGGCTATTGTGGTTTATCTAGAAGGGACGTATTAAAGGTTGCCGTTTCTAGTCCTACGTCCAACCATTTTCGAATTTATAATTGTTCTCCAAGACAGACTACCAACAAAAACCAGAGAGATCAACGTTACATATTATTAACCCCTACCTGGTGGGAGAGGGAGAGAGAGAGAGAGAGAGAGAGAGAGAGAGAGAGAGAGAGAGAGAGAGAGAGAGAGAGAGAGAGAGAGAGAGAGAATAACGGTACTTGTACGAAAACAAACACAACGGTTTCCGCTACAAGTTGAACTCCACGTGCCAATCTCGCTAGGCTACACGCACATCCACACAAACGAAAAGGACAATTTAAAATTTCGTTGTGTGTTAAAGCGTGCCTCATTATTAAGAGCTTATAATGTTGGCAGATTATTGATGTTGCCTCATCTAGCAGTTTAAACAATTTAATCAATTTCTTTGTGTGCTTTATTGTGTACGTCGTTCACAAAAAGAAAGCTCCAACGATTTTACATTACTTTTCGATGTTTGCTACTTTAGCTTAATCTAATGTATACCTTTAAGCTTTTGTCCACCAGGAATTATCTTTTTGTTGTTGGATTCTACACGACTCATTGTCCTCACGAAATTCCCTCACACAAAATAAAGTCAAGAACACACGCCCGCGCGCGCGCGCACACACACACACACATATATATATATATGTCCTACAGAAAGAAACATCTAATTTATTTATTTATTTGTTTACTCAAACAACACGGCGAACCGAATCTCCCTAACCAACACGAAGTTTGTTTTCTTATTTACTATTGAAGCACGAACGAGTTGGTAATATGTCACACGACTAGAAGCACTAGTCAATACATCAGGATCGTTAACTTCGAAAAAGAAATCAGGTAAATAAATTGAACTTCTTTGTCGACAGTATTTTAATCGACCTGCGTTCTTATATTGTCGGGTTATACTAAATAAACGTATGCGTGTCTAAGAGCTGTAATTTTAGCGTAATAGTGTTTTAGAATATCTCGGCGTGGAGAACTGACTACTAGACTGTTTCATGACACATTAAAAGTAAACGGAGTACGATCTAATAGGTTACCTTATTGCTGTGTCAAACTAAACTTTAAATAAAAATCTTCAAAACACTTTCTGCACACGTAATATATATGGAAAACACATCTTATATAAACACACATATATATGATATTATAAAGAATAAATAACAAAAAGTTTAGCAGTCTAACATGCTTCGCTTTTATTAAAGCTTGATATCTCATTTTTCTGATAAACTTTTAATAAAAGTGAAACACGTTAGATAGATGAAACTTGTTCTTTATCTGATCATTCTATCGTGCTTCGATCCATATTTGATCTATACTTGATACCAAGTCTCTCTCTCTCTCTCTTACACACACACACACACACATATATATATATATATATATATATATATATATATATATATATATATATATATGCACCGATTGTAAAAGCAAAAGTGTCCAAATCATGTAACAGCATAAATGTCTCTCCCGCACATTTCCACCTTTCAGATAAGACGTTTAGCCATCTTGACACCATATGTCATAAGAATCATTGAAAAACACTTTGAGTTATTCAACTAGAAAAACGGGTTAACATCGTTTTGTGTCAGCCCCACTGTCTTCCCAAATTAGCAATGATGAGAGGAAAAAGATCATTCAGGTCTTTCATTTCAGTTACCAACATTCATACTGTGGTTTCTTTATTCAAAGTTCATTCATTGACCATACATGGAACGGTGAATAAAAAGAGGGAACAGTAAGAGGGAAATTGGATCAGGAGGTCACAACAGAAAGAGGGATCATCATTTCAACTTAGGGGCAATAGGAATCAATTAGAAAAGATCCGAATCGTCCTATAAAACATTTGGCACGTTACAGAGAAATTTCAGCTATGACAATCTAAATATCAGTGAAAAAAGACTTGAAAATAACATCATACCCATTAGGCACCTTGTTACTCCAGGCAGAAAGTTAGAAGATTAGAGAGGACAATGATCATCTTGAATAAGTTTAAAATGATCCTGGAATAATATATATATATATATATATATATATATATATATAGCTATGATTAATTAATGATGAACATGTCATTTTCGTTTATGATCGATTTCATCAGGATACTTCAGTTAAGCTGGGAGAGTAATTATACATTCTTATTGTTCAAAGTAGCGTCCAATATAGTTATAAAACCTCGAATAGCCCAAAACTCTTCAGGCTGGTTGGAATTTAGTGTTTTCTTTCGCCTAGACTGGTTGCTAGCCAAGGCTATCCTACTATTTATCCATCACTGGGGGTGGATGGAGAATGTCCCCAAACGACCCTCCTTAGGTTTTGAATTCAAAGTTGTCCTTCTCTTAGATATGTTTGTATGTATGTGTGCGTGTGTGTGCATATGTGCGTGTGTGTGTGAGATGAATGCTTAATTGAAGATCAAAGTAAGTTCTTAGCTTAGTATTTTATTCATTTAATATTTTTCCGTTCGAGTGAAAAAATGCGGATATAAATCGTCCGATGTTCTCTGAACTGTTTTGATTTTCATAGCCCATTGTCAAATACTTTTTGTCGTTTCATAGAGCTGGATCTACTAATGAAACCCTTTTATCATATCTCCTTTCTTTTTCTTATCTCTAAAAATACCTATCACTTCTCAACTCACCACATAACCCCGGCT
>OZ038490.1:104275832-104285832 GCA_964036315.1 Acanthosepion esculentum | reverse complement strand
ATTTCTTTAGGGCCGTGGACATCTATTTCCTGCTTTGTTTGTGTTTTTGCGTGTTTATTTATCTAAATATGTTTAGGTGCTTGTGTATTATAATCGGATTGTGTATGTATTGTCATTTGCAAGATTTAGTCCCCCCCTGCCCATATCACCACTTCAAATATATCCAAGTTGTAACGAAGCTTTACGTCACCATTAGATTAACGTTTATTCTGAGATTTTGGCCTTTCAATTAAAATAAAATAAATAATAAAAATATGTATTTTTCCTCAGTTTCTTTAAATAATTTTATAATATTTTAAACTTAATATAGATTAAGTTTAAAATTTAAAATTGGTAATTTTTAATTTTCAATTTTATAGTAAAATGTAATATTCATTAATCAGAATGATTTCTATTTTAGTCTAACTCTAACATTAAAGCATTAATTATTATAACCAAGGTTCGTTGTCAAGATTTTGGATTCTCATATAGTTGTATTTTGATTGGCCATTTCAGCTTATGTAACAGTGTTTCGACTATCGAGGTGTGTTCGGTCGATTTGAATCTTTCAGAACTCTTTATCATACATTCAACAGCAAAACTCGATAAGACACCAGAAGTGCTGAAACAAAATGGTTATTTTTGTAGTGATTTTATAACATATTTATGTTATAATTTTCTTATGAATTATATATATATATATATATATATAATTTATAAGAAAATATATATATATATCGAGTTGGCTAGATTTAACTGTAAATCCTATGCTAACAGTTTCTTTCCTTGCACTTCTCGCTTGTGGAACTCCATTCCGGCCTCATGATTTCTAGTCAAACTTTAACCTCAAAAAATTTAAATGCAATGTCAATTTCTACCTACTGTCCTTCTGATTACTTTCTTTTGTTCTCTCTCACAGTAATGTTAGTTTGGTTCAAACCATGGTTCGTTTTCAGAAATCTTCCAAAAGTGACGCACACTTGGATTGCCTCCTCCAGACCGATAACACCAAGAAGACACCTTCTTGACAAATCGACCCGAATGAAATTCGATGGCAGATCTTGTGGTTAGGAATTTCTCTCTCTCTCTCTCTCTCTCTCTCTCTCTATATATATATATATATATATATATATATATATCAAGAAGGAAAAACCTTAACACATGATCGAAGAACTCGGTAATAAATTTATTTCGAAAAGGTATTTTTTATGTCTGTCGCATCAGACCAAAATTACAATATATACATGCACACATATAGATATAAACACACACACACACACACACATACACACATATATGTGCACATCCCAATATATATATACTCACAAACTCACATATATATATATATATATATAATCATACACACATATACTTAGATACACATATAGATATGCATATACACGCATATATTTGCACACACACACACACACACACACACACACACACACATATATATATATATATATATATATATATATATATATATATATATATGTATATATATGCAAAACATATCCATAGACTTAAATCAAAACCTCTGAATGGGCAGTTTTTGGTTCTACACTTACAAGTGGGATTTCTATCTGTTTGTTTATTGTTATAAATTATGTTATTATGTGAATTAATAACTGGAGGTATATGCAAATTCAATAATGTTATATACCAAGCAAACATTTTCCCTAAAGAACGCGTAAATAATTAAACATTAAGCATTGGAATTTCCGCTGGGATCTTGAAGCAGAGCTTCTGCAAGCATTCTTTCTCTGACCCTTATCTAAAACACCGAACAGCTCTATAAAAATATTTCTGGGAATGAAAGGATAGTAACTTCACACCACAGCTATAATGGAAGATTATAGGTAAACCTGTAAGAGCTTCAGAAATAAATGTAAGAAAAAATAAAATAAAATTAATTAAATATAAAAATACTACCCAGATACTGATGCAATGAAAGAAATCATATTTAATATATCGCCATAAAAAACGATTTAAATTAACCTATAAATAAAATTTTATTTTGTATTTATTTTGCAGTCATAAAATTATTTTGCATTATTCATTGAAAGTAATATATATTGATTTATGTGTATGTATATGTGTTTTTGTATATATGTATATGTGTGCATATATATGTATATATGCGTATATATATATGTGTGTGTTTCTGTGTGTATATGTATATGTGTGTATATGTGTGGGATGTGGATATGTACGCGTGGGTATGTTTAGGTATGTGTATTCTATATGTGCACACACACACACACACACACACACACACACACACACACATATATATATATATATATATATATATATATATATATATATATGTACGTATATATGAGTAGATGAGAGTATGCATATATGTATGTATAAGTGTGTGAATTGTATATAAATGTTTACTTGTGATTTTTTATGGATGTGTATATCTGTATATTTTTTATATTTTTATACCGCACATATATATGATGTATTTTATAATTATGAAGATGAATTAGATATAAGGAATTTAAGGTTTTTTATATATTTTATTATATATTTACACTCTTTTTATATATAGATATATGTTGATGATTGTTATTATATTAATGTAGTTTGATTTAATTCAATGTATTTCACTGGCTGTCACTCGTACTTCCCCACGTATCGTTACTGATTTTCTGACATCTTGCTTCTCCTTTTTGTTTTCCTCCCCACTCCTTTTACTTCAATAATGTAAATCCCAGGAAATTTTTTCAAGGTCAAGTAATTTAGACATTTACTTTCTTTTCGCCTGTGTTCTATTTGTAAAATAACTTTTAATAAATGGTCTGGATAAATTTAAACCATTGTGTACTTTCAGTCTGATGAAACATTATCTGTCCAAATAAATATATTACCAAGTTCTTCGATGATGTACTAATTTTTCTCTTCTTCATATATATCATATATCTGTATATAAGTACATGGAACTTTCTTCATGGATCTATCTTTTTAATATTTTATATTAAAAAGACCTACTTGGATTATCCTTACCATCTACAGATTTGATATTATATATATATATATATATATATATATATATATATATATATATATATATATATATATATATATATATTATGAAATGGACAAAGTCCGACAATTATTTTAAAGACATTTTTATGTTTATACATTCTTTTTATAGATACACATATTTAAGTAAATGCTCTGTTTTATAATAAACAGTATTAATAACATTTACCGGCCTGAATGTCAGGCTATAAGACGGTTCCGTATAGGATACAGGTTCGATTCCTGTCGAAGGACGAATATTTTCTGTGAAAATTTCTCGGACATTATTATGTTTAACATTCTTTTTATAGTTATGGACAAAATTCCGACAATTATTCAAATACATTTTTATGTTTAACATTCTTTTTATAGATACAAGTATTTAAGTAAATGCTCTGTTTATAATAAACAGTATTAAATAACATTTACCGGCCTGAATGTCCGAGAAATTTTCATACAAAATGTTCGTCCTCCAACGGGAATGGAACCTGCATCATCTAGAGAACCGTCATTTAGCCTGACGTGCTCTTAACCGATCGAGCCACGAAGGATCGTTCGATTAGCAAGGTCGAATTTACTGCCGGACTTTGTCCATTTCATAATGTGTGACGTCATTTGTTTAGATATGGATACGCTTTGAGCAGATATGAATGTACGTGAGAGATTCATGGAAGATTGAAGTTTGAAGGCGTGTGTGTGTTTTCACGTTTGGTTGAAGTTTATGGTATGTCTTTAAAGATTTTTTGACGACGTTTCGAACCATTTTTTCGGATAGAATTTGACCAAAAATACTCTAATGTCTTCTGAAAGATTTTGGTTTTCATAAACCATTAATAAATAGTTTTTTTTTATGTTTATCGTGTTTTGCCGATATGTAAGCATTACAGTTTTCTTCGTATTTTTTTCGTATGTCACGTCTTCACACGTCGACAGGTGTCATGTCGGATTTTCCAAGTATCTCATCTTCAAACATCAGTTTATAGTGGCGTGTCATCTTTTTTTGTTAATAGTGAAATAAATTTAGTCTATGGATACACATCGAGTTTTATAAACGATTATTATTATTTTTTATTAAAACGACGAAAGGGAGATGGAAGGTAATGTGACGAACATTGTATTAGTGATATTAGAACTGTCAATGCTTCTTACTATTGGTGTTGTCAAGATTTTTATTTTATTTTTACTGTATGGAACAGCTAATTTGTCACTTACACAAATTCTGGTGGAAATGCTTATTGAAATTCTGGTGATATACTCTTTACTCGACAGAATCACATTTCAAACGGCCTCGAATAATTACAAAATAAATTACAGAGTTGAAAATTTCGTGCCCTGAATCAGTTCGACACGAAGTGCAAACTATCTAACGGAATCTATTCATATTTATATATACGTGTATGCATGTATATATTTATTGTTTAATTTTTGCTATATATATTGCGAGTAAAGAAGTAAAGAAATCAATATTGCTATTTGATTAGGAGTTTCATACGCAATCGATCATCGGCTGTTGTCCGATGATCACGTAGTGTTTATTTCTATATCAACGATGTTGACACACACACACACACATATATATATATGTGTGTGTAAGATAATCCTAAGAAGCCAGGAAAACCTACCTAGGTTTCCCTTAAATGGATCTTCACGGTAAAGCCGAGTGAAAATGAAAATTATGGAACAGAATTTATTGCTAAAACCAAAATTACACAAAACCACGTGACACCCCCCCCGCAAAAATACAAAACAAAAAAAAACAAAACAAAACAAAACAAATTAAAAAAAGACAAACAATGGGGGAGGGAATGTACTTCATTGAACAACCAACAAAAAAAATTAAAATAACCTTCCTTATAGATAGCGATAGCTAGTTTTCCTTTTCAGCCGGCTTTACCCTGAAGATCCGTTTAGGTGAAACCTAGGTAGGTTTGCCTGGCTCCTTACGATTATCTTAGGTTTTGCTCTACTTAGTGTATTGAGCACTTTAAGTAGTTGCTTTTTTACTCTTTTGCTTTTTTTTCCTTTGGACTTGGAGCTTGAACACTGGAGGATTGTTTTCATCTTCTTTTAATGTTCTTGGTGCTTTCTTTTTTTATTCCTCATTTTTCTTCGGGTACCGATTTGTTCTACTGTAAGTTGAGCTATCCGAGGTTTTTCCAAACGCGTACCACCATTTATTTATTTATATATATATATATATATATATATATATATATATATATATATATATATATATATATATATATATATAAATGGTGGTACTCGTTTGGAAAAACCTCATTACCTTCTCAAGGCACTCATATTTAAATGACACTTTTAGTAAAACAAAGATTGTGATTCACGCCAGGCACACAGAAATAACGAAAAAGGCTGGCCAGTGGTTAAGCTAAGCAGTATTTGTGAATGAAGTGTTACATATAAAAATATGGAACATTAATATTAACACGCAAAATAAAATATTCACCTACTCGCCAAGAGGCTTGATAATAAAATATTCATTTAAAAATATTATATATGTATATATATGTTTATTTTCCATCAGGACAAAAAAGAAGACAGCAAAAGAGCTTTAACATGATGGATTCTCATGGTCTAAGTAGTGGCTTCCCTGATAAAAAATGAAATAGAGATTCAATTCCTGCCAGGAATACATCTTCCATAATAATAAATTCTACATCTCTAGGACGGTTGACATTAATTTCCTCTCATGAAATAGCAAGTTTGTCAATCGAAAAAAGTTCACCCATGATAAAATAGCGTTAATAGTAATAAGAAATTATGCTGAAATCATATACAAGCTGCGATGGATAAATTGCTGTCTAAATTAGGAAAAAAAATATTGACATCTCATTTTAACAGATATATTTACCAAAATTAAACAAAAATATATTGAAAATAAATTTCTTCAATAGAGCATCCATCCTCTTGACCCAGGAAAGCATTACCTTTCCAAGGCACTCATATTTAAATGACACTTTTAGAAAAAGCTTTGTGTATAAAAATATGAAATGCGGTTAAATAAACATGTCAATTTTTTCTCATTGAAAACGCAGACGATACGCTGAATAAAAGCTATTATGACGTTTGTGTGCAGGCACACCCACCCCACCTAAACTTAACCAGACTCTATAAGTAACTTATATATTTGATACACGAGTTGTCTAAGGAAATTAAAACCCAAACACTACCAATCAAAATAGATTGAATTTTCCTTAACCATAAACACTCAAATTATTAAGATTGTCTGCGCTTATAAATTAAGCAAATTTCTTAGAAAGTTATTTCTAATATCGCTTGACAATGGAACGAAACTATAGATTTTAAGTTTAATTTTTATAATTAAATTTACATAGGAATTTCTGTGTCGCGATGGAACCATATTTTTTCAAAAAGAAAATAATTATAGTATATATATATATATATATATATATATATGTATTTCTGTCTATACATTATTTTAACAGATTCAATTTATTTAATTAAATGCTCTGTTTTTTTTTAATGAAACAGTATTAATTACATATTAATGGACTTAATCCGACATTTATGTAACATATTTTCTGTTTATACGTTATTTTAATAGATACATTTTTTATATATTGTCATTGTCTGCGTAAAGGTGCGTTTGGTGAGCAGATAGATATAATCGAGAAAAATCGTCGGGGATTGTGTGTTTAAAACATTAATTTGGAATTTGCTAACCTGACACTTCTCTATAGCTAAGTGGTATAGCACGTTAGATCAAAATTCTGTTTCGTGTAGGACAAAGGTTCGATTCCTGTTGGAGAACGCTTACTTTCTAGGAAATGGCTTGAAGATTCAGGTCGGTAAATGTAATTAATACTAAATAAATTGTATCTATTAAAATAACGTATATACAGAAAATATATTAAATAATTGTCGGACTTAGTCCATTTCATTGTATATATATATATATATATATATATATATATATATATATATATATATATATATATATATATATATATGACTATAATAAAAATCGCTGCAAATGAAGTATTTAATCATCCAAATATAACTAGTAAAAATAGGATAAAACCAATATTTTTCTGTATTAAATGAATCAGATTTTAATTGGAAATTACAGAAAATACTCGACGGAGATCAAAAGTACATGGGTAGGAAAAAAATTACGGTGCCACACTTAGTGAAATTTATCTTAACATTAAGAAACTGATCAGAGAAATGGAAAAGATCATTGTAAAATAAATAGATATAATATTTTTATATTATTCAATGAAACATGTTTGAATGAAGATATCCTGCCTAAACACACACACACACGTGTATATATATATATATATATATATATATATATATATATATATATAGTCTTGAGTTTTAGCGGCTTTATCTCCTTTCTTTTTGGTAAATGATTAAATATCTATATGTATTTATGAATACACACACACACGTATATATATATATATATATATATATATATATATATATATATATATATATATATATATACGTGTGTGTGTGTGTGTGTATTCATAAATACATATAGATTTTTAATCATTTCCCAAAAAGAAAGGAGATAAAGCCGCTAAAACTCAAGGGTTTGCTATGGTTATTCTTCTCTAGGTCCTCGACAAAATCCAGTCCCTTCCCTCTGTCTTTTCTCTAAGTATTTTCACGGTAACTGCTGCGCCGAACTATTTTCGATGTTTCCCAAAATGCATGAATTTAAGCGTGTTACTAGGTTTGCATCTCGGTCCCACGCTTTTGCGGTCGAAAAGGTGAGATGTAGTTGTCTCTTCTACTCCAATAGCTTCATGTCTCGAACCTCCCGTCTGTGGAACTTCTTTCCTCTTACTTGCTTCCTCGATAGTTATAGTCTCCAAATATTCAAATGTAATGTCAATCGACATCACCTGATGCATTGATCTAATTCCCTGTACTTCTCTTTATCCTTTCCTCAATCACGTCTCTCACCTTTGCTCCCACTCTCTGTAACCCCTTGCGTGCTAGTGGCACCGACGCCTTGCTTGGGGTGAAATGCTTAAAAAAGGAAGTCTGACAAAAACTGAGAAAACTTCGATACGAGAGAGGGCAATAAAAGAGCAGAATTGCATCGTACAGCTGAGACGATTGATGTTGCATTTAAATTTTGGAAGATCTTAGTTGACAGGAAACTAAGAAGCCAGTTAAGACTTCCACGAGCGGGAAGTGTTAATTAATGTGTAAGATCTTTCTATAAAATAAATTGTAGAACAGACAACATATTGAAAGTAAACCAATAACATGCTTCATTTAGTGCTAAACATTTTCATAACGCTATATCCACGTTTATTTACATTCATTAAAAAAGCTTCAAGTAATTTTTTTATCTATGTATAGCATCATTAGTTTCGGCAACAGATGACACATATTTCATTCAAGTTTAGAGAACAACCAAAGGCCTGATTGCACCACATTTTTTCTACAAGAAGTGTGCAGAACAAATATTAAATTCATACTTCTCATCGATTGTTGACTGATTTATATTGGCGTAATTCCAAAGGAACTTCTCTGAGTCAGACAATATTATGCGTATGCATTGAGCGTTTACAATATATGAATTTCCATTGGCACGAAAACCTTCCAGTTAAAAAATAACAAAAAAAAACGATATCACTTACCCCAGCCTTATACGTAAATCAGATTACTTAGGACCAAAGAATCTATTTTTCAATGCCGTCATATATATATGTATTATAATTATTTTAAAAAAATATGATTCCTTCGCTACATAAGAGTTCTCATATTTCAAAAACGAGAGCCGAAACCCTCAATATAATTATTAAAATTATATTGAATTAAGGTATCGAGCCCTGTTTCATCCTCAAGCGAAAATTTAGGATTAACCAAATTTTCACTTGAGGATGTAACAGGGCTCGATACCTTAATTCAATTTAATTTTAATAATTATATTGAGGGTTTCGGCTCTCGTTTTTTAAACATGAGAACTCTTATGTAGCGAATGAATCATATTTTTTTTTAAATAATGAAATAATTATAATTTAAACTCTACTTCTGTATAGAGCACTGTTTTTTAAAAATAAAAAATAAAAACAAAAATGCTAAAGAACTCCGGATAATTTACCTAACGTATTCATTCTTATTTTCTACATACCGATATATATATATATAGCTACAATAAATTGTCGTCTAAATTAGGCATGAAAATGAAAATATCACTGGCATCTTATTTTAATAGATATATTTACCAAAATTACACATAAATATTGTGAGATACGAAAGAGCAAATTTCTTCAATAAAATCGCCATTCGCTTCCAAAACGGTCTAGAGACAACTACGGAATCTACTACATCTCTTCTGGGCGGTCGACTTGTTTAAATTTGTGAATGCTGCTATAATCCTTGCCTTCAGTTCATGTTTGCTTTTACAAAGAGTTTTGTTGGTTTCTCGTCTGCGTCCCACACATAATAAGCAAGGTGTTGCAGTCTGGTGAGTTAGTTTTCCCAAATGTAAGGTGTGATGCGCTTGCTAAAATTGCCTTACAGCAATGACTGGGTTCTCCTGCATGTGTAGCAAAATACAGAGTTCTTTTGCCAGATATAGGGTCTTCTAGCCGCCAACCGCTTGACCCAGGGCTGCACTAACTCCTCAAGGTACTTGATGTAGGTTTCCCTTTTGATTCTGAGGCTCTGTGGGAAGATGAATGGATGTATAATATCACCATCACTAGTGATCATTTCAAACACCTTCGTAATCACCATTAGACTTATCCAACACCGAATCCTCTTCACTCTCCTCAGATTGACACTAAACAATTCTGAAATGTTCCTATTGGAGCTCCCAGCGTGAATGTCAAGCAGTACAGCATGCCGTTTGTAAATTTCAGGCGGATTGAATAATACAATC
Source organism: Acanthosepion esculentum (assembly GCA_964036315.1). Classification (NCBI taxonomy): domain Eukaryota; kingdom Metazoa; phylum Mollusca; class Cephalopoda; order Sepiida; family Sepiidae; genus Acanthosepion; species Acanthosepion esculentum. The sequence goes on along the minus strand of OZ038490.1, from coordinate 104,275,928 downwards.
TGTCCAAATTTTGGACTTTTTCTTTACTTTCACCCGAAATTAAAGAAACTATATGAAGCTGAGAACGGCTCATGATCAAATAGACATTCATTGTCT
>OZ038490.1:104263332-104273332 GCA_964036315.1 Acanthosepion esculentum | reverse complement strand
TTCCACATCATTCCTTTGCAGCTCTAAGTAATCGTCTTCGCCTTTCTATCCCTTATAATCCCTGTTCTCCCATCCAGTTACACATGGTCATTAGATTGGTTGGTTGTTCTTTTTAGCGTCATATTCTATGGCTTATGTAATGCCGGAATCTAAATATTTTCAAAATAATTTGATGGCTTCAAATAAATATTGATTTGACATGAGTGGGAATGATACTTAAGGAGTCACTGAACATATCAGAACTTTTTGGAATTCTGCAAACAGCGGAATTTCCTTGAACCAAACCTTGAAACACAAGTTTTCATCTAGTTCTTCACATACTCTTCAAATGATAATTTTATGTCTTGATCGATTCTCTAGATAAAACATTGGTGGTAATTAATTTGTATTTTATGGCTTCAGTTAAATATATGTTTGAACACAATTGTATGCCTTCACCTATAGAAAATGTATTGTTGGCAATCTTTATAATATAAAAATATGTTGCTGGTATTTGTACTATAAAAATGTATTTTTATTGTTTTATATGTTTTGTTTTCAGGGTTCAGTATTTGCCTATAGCTGAGACTCTAACTGGTGCTACCTCTCCGGGTCAGGGTGAGGCTGGGAACAACAGCAATTCAGAGGTGATAACACGCTTCTCAAACCTGCCAATCTCACGATCTGAGGCATTGCTGCCGGATGAGTTTTATCGTCATACCTAGGAATTACGCTTCTTTGGTATCTAACTTCATGTTTTGTATTTGAATCTTGCTTACAATATTTTTTATAATTTCACTCGTTTCCGTATGTGTTCAAGAAAAAAAGACTTTTTTTCTGTTTTTTTTTCATGTATCTTTTAGTTCCAGTTTTCCTTAAAGTTTCCTTGTTTCTCCCATTTTTCGTCCATGATCTCTGAATCGCTCTTCAGGAGAACCACCTATCTATTGCTTCCTGTCTCCTTTTCATATGTGAGGAAATTATCCAGCATTTACTGAAGAACTGATATTACATAGAAATTTAGTAACTGTTTCTTTATTTTAACATTTTCCCGAATAACGTAAAAATTAAACATGTATTTATCATTTTGACGCTCTTGCAAACCAAATCTATGACTAAATTCTTTTTGAGACAACAGAGATGCGGTTGTACAAAAGGTCACGGAAAAAAACTATGGATGGAGCATGTAAGCAACGAGTAAGCTTGTACTAAAATGGAAATAAAAATAAAATTATACATAAAATCAGAAAGAGACGCAATGAAAAATGAAGACATGGAGAATTTACCATTCATAGCTGAGAAGAACAAATGAAGTGTTCGAGTTACCTATCTAACAAGATTTTGGAAATAATGGTAAAACAAGGAGGCAGGTGATACAAACAAAGTATTACGCACGATAAGAAGTTGTGGACAGATATGATCGGCAAAACCCTGAAGGGTGATGAGACATGGAAGAAGATGCTATTCACGTTCAACTTCTATTGGAGTTATATTCGGAAGTATTTGTTATCATTTTTTTGCCTAATTATCTCCATAATGGAATCGTTCGGGTCTCTTGAATTCCTAATGAAATGAGCTCAATTTTCTTCTTTGCTTATCAAATATGAATAATCTACATGTGTGCTTTCCCGATTTAGTGTTCGTTATTTGTAAAAAACATACGAAAATAAAAACAGACGAAACAAGTGTGTTGTAGCCTTATTGGCAGCTTGAATATGACATAGTCAAGTAACATATCTACAGTGGCAGGAGATGAATGCAATGAAAAAGATGATATTTTGAGTTTTAATTTCCAAAATAGATAAGACCATTTGGTTGAATAATAATGATAATATTAACCATTTCCTTATAAGGAAATATTCGGCATTCATCGGCCTAGCAACCAGCACCACTGTCAGATAAAATATATAAAATCTTTATCTTAACACAGTTTTATTTCGTAACTGTTATTGATATTTAAAGTATCGATGGGGTATCCTTCCTAACCTTTTGTTTGAAGTAGTGGGGAACGTCAACATCCTCAAGTGATGTGGTTTCTGTTATTTGATACTGTTTTTTCTTAGTGATACCGCCGTGCCAGTCGACGTGGCTCTAAAAGGGATGGTCGTCACTAAAATCTAAAGATATTTGAAATGGTATTTTTTTTTTACTTTGTTTGATACGAAGATAAGGGCTGTCAGGATTAAAAAATATATCAAGCTGAATGTTGAAGAAAAACAGAATGATATTCCAACCAGGGGATTTAAATAGTTACATATTGGAAAAATAATTGGATTAAGGACAGAGAAAGAACGACAACCCAAGAAACACAAACACAATTGAAAAAATCGTCCGTATATAAGCCAAATAACTTATTCAAAATATTGATCAATAAAAACGATCACCCTCTCCGACCTATTATTTTACAAATAGCTACACCAGTATATTGCCTTTCAAAAACTATTAATAAATTAATTACTCCCTACATCGCAAGTAAATATTGTATTAATTTCACAAATAAATTTATACAAAATCTTCATGCTATAAAAGCAAACAACCAAATAATCGCATCTTTGGATGTACAAAATATAGTTTCTAATGTCTCCATCGATGAAACTGTTGACATTATTATCCACAAAAACATAATAGGTAGAAATATTACGCCCATTAATAATAATAAACAAGTTAAGCTCATCATATATTATAAAAAAATAACTTAATTGATCTCATAATCTCTAATAGCCCTACAACCACACAACTAAATCCTCTACAAGAAAAAAAATATAGTGTATTAATTTACATGCCTGTTCAGAGATTATGTCTTATACTGCTAATAAAGCCACTACATATATTGGTTTTACAACAACCACATTCTCCCGTAGACGTAATTGTCATCTTTCTGATCTTAGTTCTATTAAACAACATTTCTTAGAAAAACATAGCCATGGTCATAATATTAGACAGATATTGCTTGGTAACACGACAATACTAACACACAGTTACAGTAAAAAGAACCTTCAGATATTGGAGGCCATGTACATTAAAGCAAAACAAACTACACTCAACAAAATTACATTTAAAACTAGTCACAACACATCACACTGCATCCAGGCATATGCTTCTGTTGGTATTATTTTGTTCTCTCGCGTGGTACGACGTCATACAACCGCATCATTAATAAAGTGGGTGGAATTGTCTTTTTAAGAATCTTGTATTCACATAAACGAATCTAAAACTATAAAAAAATGTATTTAAAAGAGACATGATTTATGTCTCATATTCAAAATAAAGAGGGATTAATAGTTTTATTTTATATTTAAAATAAACGAAGACGAATAGTATTTTATTTTAATTTTATTAAAATAAAAGAACCTAAAGCAATAAAAAATATTTAAAATAGACGGGATTCATATCTTATATTTAAAATAAGTGGTGATTAAAGGTTTTATATAGGTACCTCCAAAAAATTCGGTATACCTGAGGTTTAAATGTATTTTTCATAAAAGAAAATATCCTTTTCCAAGCTTTCCAACCGCTTCAATTGAAAGCTAAATGATTATATTTTCTAATTCCAGAAAAATTCTGTGGAGTATTTCAAATAGAAATGTGAATGATGTTTTAGTCGATGCTTCAGAAAAATCAATCGAAACCGCCATTTAAAACTTTTTTTAGAGAAATGTAAACAAACTTATTTTTCGGTTTTGAAAATCCCCCTAAAATAAGATATACATTTCTGAAACGTTACTTTCGTAAAATTAGCAAATTTAAAGTTAAATCTAGTATTGATCTCCTCCACGTTATTCGGTCCCTGGCAGTTTCTTCCAAAGAGAACGAGCTAATGTTGGCAAGTGTCAGGGTGCGCTTTAGTTGGTCTTTGTAGCGCATGTTGGGTGCTCCTCGTGGTCTAGTCCCGATGGCCAGCTCGCCATATAGGATTTTCTTGGGGAGCCTGGAAGGATCCATCCTGTGGACGTGTCCTGCCCAGCGGAGGCGGTGATGGATGATGGTGGCCTTGACGCTGCTCACTGAGGCCATATATATATATATATATATATATATATATATATATATATATATATATATATATATATATTATATATATATATTCACCATATAAATGTAATTTACAGCAAACAAATAAATTCAATACACACACACACACACACACACACATATATATATATATATATATATATATATATATATATGTGTGTGTGTGTGTGTGTGTGTGTGTGTGTACTGAATTTATTTGTTTGGTGTAAATTACTTTTATATGGTGAAAGTTATACGTTAATATTTTCATTCCATACTTTTTGTTCTTGCTTCTTTATCATTCTGCAGAAAAAGATTTCCTCTTAAATTATTTACTACAATACTTACCACAGAGGAAGTAGTAGAATTGAAAAGCATTTCTAATCTTGCATTCTTTAACATTCTATCTATCTCAGTTGCGTTCTATCTCTCCCATGCTGTTTTTCATAGAATTCCGCGTAGAAATATATTTGCAAATACAGTCTCATTTGCGTCCACACTTTATGTTAAGGGACTTCATGACGAATGTAACCATATTTATTAAGCCAGTGAGTAAATCTAATGGCTCCTTTATCACATTAAAATTCTTTAGGGACGTTGCTTTGACATGAATGAGAAAGATACTTAAGAAGACCACCTCAGAACTTTTGGGAATTCTACAAACAGAGGACTTTCCTTAAACTATTCCTTGAAACACACGTGTTCACCTAGTTCCTTACACCCTCTTCAAACGTCAATTGATTCATTCTCGAGATAAAAGATTAACGGTAATAAGTTGAATCTCGGCTTACAATACTGAGATTTCTGATTGATTGATTTGCTTTTTACGGCTTATCAACCTTTATTAAGATTTCTAAGCCGTCTATAGATTTGTTTATTTTTTTACTACTATGAATATTATATTTAGACGCTTCATAGGATTCAGTAGAAATCCCTGTTATTTGAAACAGTGAACTTAATGTATTCTGGCATAGAGATCAGGAATTTCCTCTAAGGAAAATGTGCACCGCCCCTAACGATAGGTATGAAACATCTATTCAGAAAACATTGTATTTAGTGGGGTGTTTTCTCAAACACATGCAACAACTAAATGTTACGTATACATGAGTAAGAAATAATGTCGGATTATGAAGAAAAATTGGATATTTATTTTTTCGTTTTAAATTTCCGGGTACGAAAATAAATTTAGATATAAGCCCCGAGGCGGCCCAACTAGAAAGTGGTTTATCTGACAGAGAATCAGAATACATTTGCAATTTTTAAAGGAGAAGTGCCCTCATTTTAATTGTTGCGATATATTTGTTTATTGTATTGCTCGACCTTATTCGAGTGAGTATAAGAGGATTCAAACCTTTCCCAAAGGTATTAGCACGTAAGTGAATGTAATGGATTCGACTGGATTTATCGTATAATATATTTAAAAATACGCAGCTTACCAGTAGATGAAAAGCCAAATAAAATAAATGATAGCTAAATAATGTCATGAATTTATGAAAAAAAAATGCAGGAGACTATAGTTTTTCATCATTCTTAAAAGGTAGGATTATTACTATTTATCTTAATAATGTTTGGTATTATAATTGGTGACGATATAAGAAAAATCTAGAACTTATACTGGCTGCATAATACCTAGTTACGGATAGTAAAAGAATTAAGTAAATATACAAAAACAAAAAAGGGTGTAAGACAAGGATATGTTTTCTCACCGGACTTTCTTCAACCGATACATTGAGAATTAGAACTCTTACCAGAATTCATTATTGGCAGCCACAATATTAGCAACAAAAGATATACAGATGTTACAGAGTTGATAATAGACAAGGAAAGGATATTTTGATTGAATTATTTGTTTAACGGTATATTAACTCTTTATGGATCATTTAATGCCAAAATTTAATTTTCTTTCTTTTCCTGGAGAAGGTAGTAAAGGAAAATGAAAAGTAAAAACTGAACATTAAATGTAAGAAAACAATATATGGTTGTAAAGAAAAGGAACATTAAAATTAGTCGCCTCTTTCGGCAGCTGTGTAGTAACATAAAAGATACTGAGAGACAATCAGTTATAAACCCTTTATGAACAATTTTTTAAAAGGTATGTCAAAATATACTTTTCTCAATTTTATATTTTTCAGGCATAATCAGAGATAGTAGACTCAAAATATTTTATACAATAAAATATTATCAATGTATTTCGGTTGTTCTTTCGTTGTTTTGTTTAGTGGCATATCAGCCTCTATGAACTATTTAATGCAAAAATTTAAATATTTTGTACGCATTTTTTAATAATAGTTTGTGATACAAGTTTTACTAATTAACCCATAGATGGGGGAGAAGAGATGAATCCATGCCTTTCCCGAGAATATGTGCTCATAAGTGGATATAAAGAACCCAACTTGAATTGGAATTCGGCTCTCTGATTAATAATTCCGAGACATCATTCATTACACCACCCGCGCACCCAAGCATACTGCACCTGGAATTTTCAAGCGGCCGCATATCTGGGTACTGACCAGGCTTGACGTTACTTAACTTAGTTGATCGTACGAGAATTGGAGTTTCAACGTGATATGGCTGTAAGTCCCAGTGTATTTCACTCAGATGAATAAAAATACCTTTTCATAGTTTACTGAAAAAGAAATAGTTTTTTTTCCAAGAGTTCACTGAAAAGCAAAAATGTACACAGTTACCGTTGACGATGGAGTTAGTAAAACTATGACATAGCTAGTATCAAATGTAAAAAAACGGAAGTGACACGTTCAGCAGTGGAATGTTTTTATTTTCGGTGAGGTCCGATACTTTTATGAGTCCAGGGCGACTCAAATAGACCGAGCTGCATTTTAGGCGCGAAGCCCCTCCGACCGGCAGATATATTTCAAGTCTTCATTATATTCTCCACTCGAAAGCTATGCGCGATCATCCCGCGCTGATAAAACAATTTCCTCGCATGCACTCCAGCCGCAGAAGCGTCAACAGCCGCATTCGCGCCCTCTTCACTGCAACAACATGCGAACTACGAACTGGAGAAGCCAATATCGAATAAGTACGAAGATTGAAAAATCTGGGGAGTGTTTTACCAGAGGAAGGAAAATGTGACACCGAAATCCGAAGGCGCATTGGAAAGCAAATGTTGCCTTCCAAAATCTATGCATGGTGTTAAGAAACAGGGGAATGTTGTTAGTAACAAAGAAAAGAGTACAGGACTTTTATGTAATATTGTTCCTTCTCTCCTGTATGACAGTGAATGCTTGACAATTTTCTAACAGATGAAGTAGAGGCAACAGACAATTCTACAGAAGGATGGTGAGAATACCAGTTTTAATAAAATAAAATAAGAACAAAAAGACACTTAGACTTCGAATCATAAAGAGACAATAGGAATTTCTAGAACACATAATGAAGAAAGACGGTTCGGAAAATTTGGCACTCACAGGATATATTGAATGCAAGACGGACAGAAGAAAACAGAGTGTAACCTATATAACGAGCTCGTACAAATTGATGACAGAACAGATATTGGGAGGAATGGTGAAAAGAGCTCCGAATGTAGAAAGTGGGGGAGAGACATGATCTCACAGGTCTTGAAGGAACCTGACACATAAAAGAATAGAGAAAAATAACACAAAAATAAGCTTTCTGTTTCTGATACTGTTCAGCTCACTGTCGATGCTAATGCTGTAAATTGTTGTTCGACTACAGTTACTTTTATAGAGGATTTAAGGAATACGTTTAAGATTGATTTCTAGTAACATTCTGAATTTATGAATCGGTTTAAATAAAGTATGTTAATCCAAAAAACTGTATGTCGATTTCTCTTGTTAACATAGTTATACTAAGGGAATGGAATAATTTATGCAACGCTAGCTGAATTATTGGTCCGTCTATAAAACTAAGTGATTCCAATGTAGGCACAAGGGAATTTCTTCTACTTTCTCTGTTTATCAAAGTTCAACACAATGAGGAATTCTATACTAGTCTGATTTATGCGACTGCCTAAGAAGTGGAAATAAGCCACACCCTTTAGCGCTGCTGCAGTATCCAATCCCATTGTGTAAAATCGGTATAATTTCCTCTTTCTCTCCAGATATTTTCCACTGTACTGACTTTTGAAAACTACACTTTCGCTAAAGCATTTTAATTCCCATCTAGGCCTATTTCAATAAGATCTATGCTTTCAATCATATTTAATCAGTACATGAAGGACCATATTTTTCTTTCGTCTCTTTTTAAAGAAATTTTGCAAAGGAATTAATTTATTTTAACGTACGGATTCCATATCTGAGGCCAGCTGAAGAACTGATCGGCTGAAATATAGTTACAAAATAGAGAACACAACGTGTTGAAATATCAACAAAATTTTAGAAACTTAATGAGTCTTCTCAAAAGTATAGATAGTGTATTATAGTTAAAATTGTTATTTACAGTGGAACAAGCAGATTATGACTAGAACAGATCTTAACGGTTGAATCGGCGGATGAAGACTACTTTGATCCTCACCGAGTTTGCTCCATACTTTTGGCCTTGTGTCACATCAGGGCCATGTTTAGTAAATCACTATATTCCTTCTATAGATATTAATATATTAAGAAGGCACTCTGATAATAAGTACTGCTGATGGTTGCTCCTTGTCGTAGTGGAGGAGTTTCCGTGGTTCAATCACTTTGAGATCGTTGCCGTCGGTAGTTCTAAATTTCTGGTAGGGCCACCATGGCGGCAAGGTAGAAGACAAGGACTCCGAGTAAGCGCGACCAACCCCAAAGACCCTAAAGGTGGGGCAGGCGGATGAAGATTACAACAAATATCAGAGGATGAAGATATATACGCATACTACATGAGGTGCTACTCGAAATTAGAGCAGGGTAAGCGGCAGTCCGTTGCAGTTTCATAAGTGGATTTTTCATGTTGCATTCTATATTTGCCGCAGAGGAAGGTCATAAAATCACGTGTGTGGGTCACTTCCCAGAAAATTGAGTTCTAACAAATCCCCGGCAAATTGAGGTTCAACAAATTCACGCCATCGGTACTTTCTTCTATTATAATTTACTTTCACCTTCCACCAAACCTTGTAAATCCAAACGGGAACAGGAAACGGATGTGCGACATCAAGTTTTGGTGAAACTGGAAGCTTTTAGTTCTGAACCTGCACGTTGACGGTGAATGTTGTCATCAACACCATCATCATAAAGGAAGCGATCAGCAAAGAAGAAATTAAATTCTTGGATACCCGATAAAACAGACAATGACAGTCATATATCTACAGCTGTGTATTTGGACAGCAGTCTCTCTATCATCCACATTTCATCGAAGAAGACTAACAAGGTAGTTTTTATTATACTATTATGTTATGAACATAATAAATGTGAAACTGTCCAAATATTTTATATTTCGAGCGCTTTCGGTTAAACCATGTCCATCAAGGACATGTGCATACAGAACTTTGGTACTATATACATCTATTCCTCATATAGCTGACACATTAGATATTTTATTATCTTCAATAATTCGACTTTTTATATTTTATTGATTCATTTTCATTATGTTTGAGTCGATCTACTTTTCGGACATTCTCACTTTTGTTTCGTATTCTTTAAACATTGAAAATATGAAACGGAAATATTTCTTTAATCTATGGGTCTATATTGTTCTCTACGCTCGAAACCTTCTTATGGACTCACAGCATTTGCCAGTTCTTCCTTATCATTTGTTTATTTAATAGGCTGGCCTCTATTTCTGAACTAACTGATCCAACTACTTCCAGCGAATCAGATGAGCTTTTAAACATGTATGATTTATTTTCACTTTGTTCAAAATATTTGGCTTATATAAGTGCCATAATTATCATCATCTTCTTAATTTGTTCATATGATTCTTGTTTTTGGCAATATACAAAAAAAACCCAAAAAAAAACAAAAAGAAAGAAAATGGGAGCAGAGAGTCATCTTGAAAATAAAACAGTAAAATATTTTTGATCTTTGAAATAATTAAGTATCAGAGCAGATTTAGGCATTGTAAA
>OZ038490.1:104193332-104258332 GCA_964036315.1 Acanthosepion esculentum | reverse complement strand
TTGGTTTTCTCCAGAATCTATTAAATGTAAGTCTCGTTTGTATTCACAGAAATTAATATTTTTTATTACTGCTTTCGTATTGTTTGACTAATTGCATCATCCAGTCCTTTGTTGTTTCCATGTATGTTACTAAGCCAATAGTTGTTGTCTTGTATGACAATTCGAGCTGAATAACGACTCTTCGACCTTCTTTACGGGGTGCGTATAGAAGATCTACATCAGCCTTTGGATTATGCCTGTTATGCTTAGAAATAAGATATCTTGTCTCAGAATCCATTCGTCTGATATCATTTATAGTCCAATTCAAGATTTTGTAAGTATATTGAACCACTGGAATTGCAAGGCTATAAATGGCCATGATTCTTTTATGAAATTTCAATTCAGTTTGATATCAGTCAACCCTTCTATAGTTATCTTTTCACACTATCTTTTCGTTTTTATAGTGAATTCATTCACTTTCATTTACACTGATGTACTTATAAGCTTCTTTATGCTCTAAATCCTTGATCCACAGTTGTTGTGATCCTCGTAAATGTGTGGATTTAGCACATTTATCCAAACCGAATTCCATTCGAATGACATCACTGAAATATTTTCAAAAGAACTTTTAGCTCACTGTCATTCGTAGCATACAACATAGTCATCTATGTGAAATAGCTTATTTTCTTTTGAGATATCTTATAGCTATATTACGTTTTGTTAAGTTCGCTGGTTAATGCCATTAGGGATATATAAAAATTGTAAGGGAGACAAAGAGTCACCTTGAATTATTTCTCTGTTGATGTTTATTTCAGATTTATAGACTCCATTTATATGATTAAGTTGAGGTTTTGTTTCCTATATCGACATACCTTGGTGGATTAAAATGAGGAAGACGAGTGAGATCCAGGAATGTGGTACATTATCGAATGGGTTACAGTAATCTATTCAGTTAGTACTGGGATTTTTTTTATAGTGAAGCAATTTTCTAAGAGCATCATATTAATATGGAGTTTGCTCTTACATCCGTAGGAGCCACGTTTGTACTCTTTTTGTTCAAGAGATATTATGACAGTTTTCTAAGAAGGAATATATCTGTTTTGTCAGAAAAGGTGTGAAGAGTTTCTAAGTAGGGGGGAAGACACGTAATTGGTTTGTAGATTTTTGGGAGATTTATGTCAACATTCTTCGGTAGAAGGATGGTAATTCCTTTCGTTATCCATGTCTGAACTTTAGTAGAATCATTGGCCATTTCCTGAAGTTCTTTGGTTAGTTTTTCGTGTGCCCTATTCAAATAATAAACCCAGAAGTTAGTAAGTTTATATATTCCTGTAGATTTCCAGTTGCTTGATTTATTTCAGTGTACATTCAACATTCCATGCTTGTTCTGTATTTTTTCACCGTTCTACCTCTTGCGTAATCCAATCTACTTCTTTGTTATGTTCCTTAGGGAAAGCTCATATTTTCCCCAGAACTGTATAGCCTCTTCCATTTTGGTGGGTAGGGGTCATTTCAAGTTTTTGTTCGCGTACTTCTCTGTCAAATTACTTCGCATCGGTTTGAGAGATCTTGTTCTGTCTGTAGAATCTTGACCTTCTTTCATGGCATCTGATTCTTTGAGCCTTCAGTTGTATTGTATGCTTTATTTGTTTTAACTGATAGGACTTCATTTTCATTCTTAATATTTCTTTTTCTTTTCCACCTTTTCTTGTCCTTACATTTATTCCTCTACAGTTCATCGAGTACTGATAATTCACTTCTAAGTTGTTCAATTTCTTTCTCTAATTTTCTTCTCAAAGGTGGATTTTCATGCCTGTGAGGCTGACTTTGTTTTACTTAATTGTTTAGTTGCTGCTATTGCTGATGCATATATTGCTTCGTTGAAGCTTATATCTGGGAACCTTCATCCGGAATTAATGTGAATTCTGCATTGCAGACTAAAAGATAATAATGAGGGTCTGCTTTGTTGGTTGTCATTGTTGGAGTTGTTCTCGTTTCTCCATTTCAATATTTTGTGTCTGATTTACAGTTCTCATGATTTCCTCCTTGGTTTCTTTTATACTATTCTTGTTTTCCGTAAAATAATTCGGTTCAGTGTGTTTTGGATTCGTTTTATTGCAAACTTGTGAGTGACTAAGATCACGCTTTTCCAACTCTTCTAAACTTTTAGCATGATCTTCACAGTGATTGGTGCGTATCTCAGTTTCTTCAATATGCTCTCTGGCTTGTGTGATGTCAGTACATTTAATGCCCATTTCTAGTCCCCTTTCAGGTTCTGGGAATTCACCTATTCTGGTTGCAGTTCTTATTTCTTTAATTTCAGAATCTGTCAATCGGTTATTTCTCATTATGTACCTTCTTACATCGGCTAGTTTATTTTAGTCAATGTACATTCTCATTGCTTGTCCAACCTTTTCTCGCCAAATGTCATATGTTTGGCGAGTGATGCTTTTCTGAGGTTTGTGCAACGATTTATAAAATGCAGTCATAACGAGTTTGTACACATCACGAGAAAATGCTCCTGTTCTTTCTTTAAATGAATGATCGTGGAACTAGTTGGAGAATTCACAGGACCATCATTGGGATTAACCTGGTCGTGGGGAACGGAAGATTCATTATATTTCTATTGGAGTTTGTTCCTATGGCAGATTTCTCGATCTCAGGTAGGTTCCTGTTTATCCCCTGGAAGAGGAATTTTAAACATTTTGGTTTGATTTTTGTTCTCATATTGTTATCACGAATGAAACACGAGTCCAAAAGTTCCCCCAAAGTTGCCCGGCACTTTTACGGACAGGGTTCCGAAGCCTGAAGAGGAGGTCGATCGCGAACTTATAACGCAGCAGCAATTCAACCCTCGGCACGATTAACACCTTGAGTTGAGGATTGTTTTTCGGAGTTTTTCTTCTCGTTTTTTTCTTCTTTTTAAATAATTGACCAAAATAACAGATGGAATGTCGGGTGGACATACATTTGGGGTTATCAGGAGAGAATAAAGGAAAGAAATAGGTAAATCACCCAATACAATCATTACCCATGTGTACGCACACACACACACACACAAATATATATATATATATATATATATATATATATATATATATATATATATATATATAAATAAATAAGTATACATACATCGAAAAAGATACATTATGCTTAGATAAAAAGCGCAATTCAGTTACGGAAATGCAAGTAAAAAAATTAAAAATTAAAAAATAAGGATAAAAAAAATTAAGTTGAAATGAAGTCGAACGACTTAAAATACAATTAAATTTAAAAAAAAAACTTACATTTTGAAACGCGAACACAGATTGGAATCTGCCAGAGACTTAAATTTTTGACTTGAGTAATAATAATCAAAATTTATAGGGTACGAGTTAGTACTACGAGTTAGTGGAAGGATCACTAAGAGATTCATTAAACAAAACAAAGAAATGGAAAAATAAATAGATTTTTGCATTCACGGCTGCTTATTCTCATCATAATATGGAACCCTAAAAAGTAAGACTCTTACTAAAAAAATATCTATGTGGTATACACATTACATTTCGCTTTCAAACCAGACACCTAAGGTCAGAAATGTTTTCATGATATATTTCCCTCATAAATATTTTGTAACGCCCATCCCGCACCCAAATCTAAGATCACACACATAGATAAAGCTCTTTGTAATTTGTGATCTGTACTTGTGAGTACAGTCTTTTGTATTTATTTAAGAATTAAGTTACCAGGAATTATTTTAATTAGCTTATTGATATCTTTTCCAATCATTCCGAGAGCTCAAACTACAACTGGAGTTGTTGATGTCCTGATGTGTCACATTTTATTTTAAGATTTCTACTACAAAGTACTCGTATTTTTTCTGGATATTTTCAAAGATACATTACAATCTTCAAGGGCTGTCATGTCAATAAGAAATATAATATATAATATTATCGTGGTCTTAGATCAGGATTATTAGGTGATTAGTTTTGATTGTTCAGTCTGTGTCTATTTTAAAGTCCCATAAAATTGTTACAGGTCGTATCTCAGTAACACTGTCTGGGTGGTGTTCATACCAATTTCTTGCAGTTTCCTTTCCCTAAACGTTGCATATTTTCCAATGCGGATATTGGCCCACTCTGCCATGCCGGCTTTTATATTCAGTGGGTACCAATACCGTCCAACCCGAAACAAGCTTGTCAATTGCTTCTAGATATTTAACACAGATTCTGAATTTTGTGCTAAAATAATTTTTCGGAATATGTGGTAGATAATTTCTAGTTAGCAAGCATTGGTCCTGTGCAGCGAGAATAAAAAAAATTGTTTCAGTTTTAACCCTGAAATGCGTAGCTACCGATGGGTACGGACTTTGTCTACATCAGGTTGTTTGGTACGGCAAAAGCCGTGAAGCGTTTTATCTTGGCATCGTTTCAATATCTGGCCGATTGCATTTGCCTTTGCTTTCTTTTTTAAGTTTTTTATCCACTGCAAGTTTTACTTGGATTTCTTCACCCACTTAAAAATATTATTATTATTAATTTTTTTTTTGCCATCGTGATAAATAATTTATACCCACTCCAAGATACCGTCTCCTGTGGAAAAAATATTTTATTTATATTGTGTGGAACTTTTCTCTTTTAAAATAATAGCTTGTAGTATTTTGAGTCATTGTTTGAAAAATGCAATAAAAAATTAAACAGACCTTGTCGGCTGAATCGAACAAAACATGTTTTGTTGATATATATATATATATATATATATATATATATATATATATATATATATATGCGAGGGCAGCTCCTCAAATAACGTATACTATTTTACAAAGATGGTATAAAACGTGGGAGACCGTCGCATGGTAGTAGACATTACACCTACCTACCAATAATACATATTTTTCTTTGTTACAAATATAAGTTGAGTAGTCATCTCTTTGTCTTCATTTATTTTATATCCTAAGTGTTATCTCTTAAACTGGGTCTAGGAAGTCACGTCGCGTGCAGCTGTTATTTAAGGATTAAGAAAATAGATGCTTGCCAACTTTATTGAATGATGACTTACTATGGCCGCGATAAAAAAAAATAATAATAAAAATCTATTCAAATCTTCATTTCTTTTCTTTTATTTTCTTCTTTCTTCCGTCAACATTTGTTTTATTTTCAGAAGGCATTTCATAATTTCGGAATTATTCTATTTATTTGTTTTAGCTTTTTGTTTGTACGTCATTCCTACGTGATTTATTTTTATTATTTTTATTTCATATGTATTCGTCATTCCTTAATAATTCCATTTTATTATACATTTTCTTTCATATGTATTCATCATTACTTCATAATCCCATTTTATTATTCTTATTCTTCAATATGTATTCGTCCTTGCTCGTCATTCCATTTTATTATTCTTTCATATGTATTCATTTTTCGTCATCATTCCGTTGTATTATTCTTTTTCTTTCATATGTATGCGTCCGTCCTTCATAATTTCATTTTATTATTCTTTTTCTTTCATATGTATTCGTCCTTCCTTCATAATTTCATTTTATTATTCTTTTTCTTTCATATGTATTCGTCCTTCCTTCATAATTTCATTTTATTATACTTTCTCTTTCATATGTATTCGTCCTTCCGTTATAATTTCATTTTATTATTCTTTTTATTTCATATGTATTCGTCCTTCCTTCAAAATTCAATTTGGGATTCTTTTTCTTTCATATGTAATCGTCCTTCCTCATCATTACGTTTAATTTTTCTTTTTCTTTCATATGTATTCGTCCTGCCTTGATAATTGAATTTTATTATAATTTTTATTTCATACGTATTCATCCTTCCTACATAATTCAATTTTATTATTTTTTCCCTACATATGTATTCGTACTTCCTACATAATTCCATTTTATTATTCATTTTCTTTCATATGTATTCATTGTTCGTCATCATTCCGTTTTATTATACTTTTAGTTTTATATGTATTCATTCTTCCCCATCATTCCGTTTTATTATTCTTTTTCTTGATATGTATTCGTCCTTCCTTCATAATTCCCTTTTATTATTATTTTTCCTTCATAAGTATTAGTCCTTCCTTCACAATTCCATTTTATTATACATTTTCTTTCATACGTAATCGTCCTTCCTTCATAATTCCATTTATATTATACTTTTTCCTTCATATGTATTCGTCTTTCCTCATCATTCCGTTTTATTATTTTTTTCATTCATATGTATTAGTCCTTCTTTCATAATTCCATTTTATTATTATTCTTTTTCACATGTATTCATCCTTCCTCATCATTCCGTTAATTATTCTTTTTCTTTCATAAGTATTCATCGTTCCTCATCATTCCGTTTTATTATCCTTTTCTTCATATGTATTCGTCCATCTTTCATAATTGCCTTTTAATTTACTATTCATTTATATTGTTATGGGTCCTTGGGAGGGTTTTTTTTGTCCTTACCTATAACTACAGAATGAACTCTCCCTAACACTATGTATACTACGCCTCTCAAGAGAGAGAGAGAGAGAGAGAGAGAGAGAGAGAGACGAATCGAGTCGAGCCGATAGTAGTTCACTCCAAGCCAGACTGACAGTCATACTAACACCTTCCACATCTTGTATTATTATTCCGTGTAATATATTTTCGTTATTTCTACTCTTGTGTTCGTGTTGTTGTTCCTTGGTCCTAACCTGGACCATAACAGTGGCGACGAGGATAATGAAGAAACGAATTCTACGCAGAGAATCTAAAAAAAAAAGTTTCTGCAATGAGTCGTCCATAACAGAGGCGATGGACGTATTGAAAAAAAAAAACAAGTTCTCCGCGAAGATAAAAAAAAAGAAACTTTTTTTTGGGAAACCAACCGTAACAGTGGTAACGAAGACACGAATTTTACCTGTCAGCCAGAACAGAATCAAATTCTATGCAGGAAAACTTTTTCGTACTAAGGTTCCAGAACAACAGGTGACAAAGACCTGAAGTCTACACTGAGAAAAAAAAGTAAAAATCGTTACACCAAATTACTGTGTAAACATGGAAGACTTTAAGGCAACCATATTGGAACTAATGAAAATGAAAATGCAATTCGAGCAGCAACAAAAAAAAATGAGGAAAGACAGACTAGGCTCGGAGAAAAACAATTAGAAATTCAACAGAAAAACGAAGAGAACCAACTCGAACTACAAGAATTACTACTACGGGCAGTAACAAATAAAGGACAAAATTATGGAAATGAAGCGGCATTGTCGCAAAATGCTATATGGAGCTCTATCAAAGACTTCACTTATGCACCGGACGAAGACAAAACCTTCGCTGATTACTTCAGAAGATATGAAGATTCATATGAGTTTGATTGCGGGAATTGGTCAGACGCGAAAAAGTACGTCTACTACTGAGGAAACTAGGGTCAAGGGAATACACTAAATTCGTAGACTACATCCTACCGAGGAAAACGAATGAGTTGACTTTCAAGGAAGCCGTGAAACCTTTAACGGAATTATTTAGTCCGAACACTTCACTATTCCACAAAAGGTGGAAATGTTTAAATTTATCAAAAAAGGATAGCGAAGACTATATAACATTCGCTTCCATAGTAAACAAACACTGCGATGACTAAGTTATCTGAACTCACCCCTGACAATTGGCGTTGACTAAAGATGCGGAGATCAGACGGAAAATTCTAACAAAACTTGAGAGTGAACCAGAATTGTCGCTACAAAAATTGGCTGAGGACTGTCAGAGATGTATAAGCGTAACAAAAGGACTCGGAGAGTCTGGTGTCGCTCACATACGAAAAGTACAACAACACGTTTTTCTCCTTCCTCAAAAACAAACCAAACTAATTACTGTACTACAAAAAGTCAAATGAAACCTCAGAAGAAACCACCACCCAGTCCATGCTATCGCTGTGGAAATTTGCATTGGTACAAAGATTGTCTATACCGCTATAAGACTTGTCTGTCGTGCAATAAAGTAGGGCATAAAAGTTCGCACTGTAGAACAAAGAAAGGAAAAGAAAAGCCGAGTAAGAGTCACTAGAACTGATGTAAGTGGACGGGATAAATATACGAAAATACGTACAAGTAGAAATGTTAAACAAAAAGGTCAGATTACAATTAGATTCCGGATCAGATTTAACCATTATTAGCATACAGACGTGGAAGAAATTAAACAAACTGACCATGTTGAGAACAGATAGATAGCCAGGTTGGTAACAGGAAGAAAATCAAATTTGAGCGGGAGATTATCCCAAATGTGACGTTCAACGTGATGACCAAGAAATTAAAGATGTATGTTCTAAACAAAACGGAAAATTTATTTGGAACTGATTGTATGCAGAAATTTAACCTCTGGGATTTACCGATAAATACGTTCTGCCAAAAAGTGGAAAGGTTATCGACCGAGGCAGAGAAATTGAAGGAGGAATTAAAGGAGAGATTCCCCGACGTATTTTCAGCCGGCCTCGGGAGGTGTAAAAAAATGGCGGCCAAAATCGAACTAAAAGAAAATGTACAACCAATTTTCAAGAAGAAAAGAAATGTACCTTTCGCAGCATTAGAAAACATAAACCAGGAGTTGGATAGACTCGTGAAAACCGGTATATTGACAAAGGTAGAATATAGTCAATGGGTTGCACCTAGGGTTTACGTGAAAAAGAAATCGGGTGAGATACGAGTATGCGCTGATCTCTCGACGGGATTGAATGCAGCGATTAAGGATTATCACTATCCTCTCCCTAGTCCAGAGTAAGTTTTCACAAAGATGAACGGAGGAAAATTTTTCTCAAAGTTAAACTTGAGCGAAGCATGCGTACAAGTAACAGTAGATGAGGAAAGCTCGAGGTTGTTGTGCATAAACACACATAAAGGGTTATATAAGTTCCAGAGATTACCATTCGGGATAAAGGTCGCGCCGGCGATATTTCAGCAAATAATGGACACTATGCTAGGCGGACTGGATTTAACGATCGCATACATCTGATGACATCCTGATAAATAGCAAAAATATTGAACAACAATGGGAACACGTTCAAGAGGTTTTCAGGC
Source organism: Acanthosepion esculentum (assembly GCA_964036315.1). Classification (NCBI taxonomy): domain Eukaryota; kingdom Metazoa; phylum Mollusca; class Cephalopoda; order Sepiida; family Sepiidae; genus Acanthosepion; species Acanthosepion esculentum. Next base: position 104,249,335 of record OZ038490.1, on the reverse strand, counting down.
AGATACAAAATTACAGTTTTAAGGTAAGGTAAAATAAATGTGACTTCTGTATGGAGGAGATAAAATATCTGGGCCATATTATTGATGAAGAAGGAAGAAGACCAAACCCAGAAAGAGCCACGGCAATAAAAAAAAAATGGCTCCAAAAATTTAGCCGAGTTACAAAACTTCTTGAGCTTAGTAAATTATTATCAAGAATGTATTCCTAACATGCACAAATTACGCGCACCACTAAACGAACTGCTGAAGAAGGAAAAAGTTTAGGAATGGTCATATGAATACCAGAAAACTTTCGACAAAATCATTAAGAATCTAACAGCAGATTTATTTTTAGCGCATTATGATCTAAAATTGGAAATAATAGTCGCGAGTGACGCGAGTGCCTATGGTGTTGGGGTATATATACTTCATAAAATGCCGGATGGGACACTAAAACCCATCGGGTATGCGTCAAGAACGTTATTACAGCCAAACAAAATTACTCGCAAATCGAAAAAGAAGGGCTGGGGATTATTTTTGCGGTTACAAGATTCCACAGATATATTTACGGTAGATTTTTCACCTTACAGACGGACTACAAGCCGTTATTGACAATATTTGGATCAAAGAAAGGTCTACCTGTCTACACTGCTAATAGATTGCTAAAATGGGGGACCATTTTATTAAACTGTAACTTTAAATTGGAGTATCTTCCATCAAACAAAATCGGGCATGCAGATGGTCTATTCGAGACTAATACCAAAGATAATGGAGCCATTAGAAGATTCCGTAATTGCAGCTCTGCGATATGGGGAAGATATTATAACATCCTTATGTAGTACAATTCGAGACCTCCCCGTCACATTACAGGAAATAAGAAACGAAGCAGGGAATGACGAATTTATAAAGGAAACGAAAACAAAAGTTGTAGGAAAAGATAAGCATGTATCAGACAGTTTTTCGTTATGTGATAATGTTCTGCTACATAATGAAAGAGTAGTAACCCCGAAGAGGCTACAAAGGCGAACCCTCAAGGGTTTTCACATGGGCCACCCAGGAAAGAACAGGATGAAATCCTTAATGCGATGTTACGTGTACTGGCGAAACATGGATCAAGATATTATACATATGGTGGACAATGGTGGACAAATGCAAGGGCTGTTCCTTAGGAGCCAATGCACCTCCGATCACTCATAAGCCATGACCTAAAAAAGATCGACCGTGGTCCAGAATCCATGTAGATTTCGCATGTCCATTAGAGCGTTTCCTCTACTTGATTGTAGTAGACAGTTACAGCAAATGGCCAGAAGTATTTCGTTGTAGGAAACCTACTTCTGAGACTACAATAAATTGCCTTCACGAGCTGTGGTTGATTGTTTCGTCACCGATAATGGGACACAATTTACATCTGCGGATTTTCAAGAATTCTGGGAAATTTTAAATGTGAAACACACTTAAAATTCCCGCCATATCACCCAAGATCAAACGGGCAAGCGGAGAGGTTTGTAGATACATTAAAAAGAGCACTAAGGAAAGCTTATGACGTACCAACAGAAAAGGCTTTACAACAATTCTTGCAAGTGTATAGAATTAAACCGAACATTACTATGACATCGGCATTATCGCCGGCGGAAGTGACGTTCCCCCGAAAAATTAGATCGGTATTCGACAAATTACTGCCAAAACAGACAAAGCAATCACAAAGGTCGTTAGTACCAAAAAATGTTTTTAAATGTTAAAAAATAACACATCCTATTGGGAGTCAGGTACAATAGAGAAACGAATCGGGAACGTGATTTACATAATTCAGGCTCCGAAGTTCTCGCATAAAAGGCACTTAAATCAGATCAGAAAGAGGCTGTTACAGGATTCTAACGGTCTACCCCAGGAAGAGGAGGAAGTAACGGACACAATATTTGACACATTCAATATGCACAGGCCTCAAGCAATTTCAGAACCGCAGAAATCAAGCAGAAAAAAGAAAATTTACAGAGCCTTTGATGATTAATCCGAAGAGGAAAAATATTAAAGACCCCTGCGAGGGAAAACTTGGGAGGGGGGTGTTATGGGTCCTTACCTATAACTACAAAATGAACTCTTCCTAACACTATCTATACTGCGCCTCTCAAAAGAGAGTGACGAGACGGAATCGAGTCGAGCCAATAGTAGTTCACTCCAAACCAGACTGACATTCATACTAACACCTTCCACATCTTGTATTATTATTCCGTGTAATATATCTTTGTTATTTCTACTCTTGCGTTCGTGTTGTTCTTCCTTGGTCCTAACCTGGACCATAGCACATATGCATCGTAATTCCTTCATAAGTCCATTTTATAATACATTTTCTTTCATATGTATTCGTCCTTTCTTCATAATTCCATTTTATTATTGTCTTTCTTTATTATGTATTCGTCCTTCCTACATCATTCCGTTTTATTATACTTTTTCTTTCATATGTATTCGTCATTCCTTCATAATCCCATTTTATTATTTTCTTTCATATGTATATGTAATTCCTTCATAATTCTATATTATTATTATTATTCTGTCAAATGTATTCGTCCTTCCGTCATCATTCCATTTTTTAATTCTTTTTCTTTCATATGTATTCGTCCTTCCTCATCATTCCTTTTTATTATTCTTTGTCCTTCATATGTATTCTTCCTTTCTTCATAATTCCATTTTATCATACTTTTTCTTTCATATGTATTCGTCTATCCTTCATCATTACACTTTATTATTCTTTTTCTTTTTTGATCCTTATTAGTTTTTATTTTCGTTTTTTCATTTTTTTTCGTCATTCCATAATGGTTGTATTTATTGCATTTTTTTTTCTTCGTCGTTCCGTAATTATCCCTTATTATTTTTTTTAGGGGTGTTTTTCGTTATCCTATACTCGTTACTTTTTCTTGCATTTTTTGGGGTTCTTTTTCCTGAATCACTTCCTTTCGGTTTTTCAGTTTTTGTTCGTCATTCCTTAATCATTTCTTTATTGCCTTCTTTCTGTTTCTGTTTTTATTCGTCTGTTCTTAATCCATAATTATTCCTTTTTGTTGGATTTTCCTCATTCTTTCAGCATATTTGTTTGCTTTTTCGGTACTTTTTTTATTTGACATCTCTTCGTCATTCCATTTTACAACCTTGTCATCCTTTCTGTTTTACGTCATTGCGTTTTTCATTTATTCTCTACGCATATACAAGCACAGATGTAAAGAGATGGGCACTGGCCATTTAAGCATTCCATACCCCAAACGAATTTATCAATAGAAAAACGATGATCCTCTTTTCCCTCTCGGGGACAATGCAATAATGATGAAGGATTGCGTACTGATGATATGTATTCGTAGTTGAGATAGAATATGCTGATTCATTGGACAATATGATTCTATCAAGTGTTCCATGAAATGGAACTTTCCAAAACAGAAACTATAATCTGGAACTGGTATGATAGCTGTGTGGCACCTCCCCTGAAGCCAGCATAAAAATCAGGACGAGAAGCGACGAAAGACGAAACACTTAAAATACCTTGGCTTGGTTTGGTTTGTTTTAGGGTTTATCAACTTCAATGGGTTATTTAATGCAGACATTTTTTATCGCTGGTAATATTTTTTTTTAAAGTTTTTCTGGTAATATTTTTTTCAAACATGTATTGCTGGTAATATGTCTTGCTGGTAATATTTTATTTACAAAAATGTACTGCTGGTATTAAAACCTATTTTTACACTTTTATAGTGTTGACCCCAGTTTGGGGTTAACTATTTGCCCATAGCTGAGACCATAACAAGCGCTACGACCCCGGGTCAGGGTAGATTTGGGAACACCAGCAATTAAGTGTTGGTTCCCCGCTCCTTAAAACCTCCTGATCACAGGCCTTGCTGTTGGATGTAGTTTATCGTCATACCCAGGATGGCGAATACCTCATTGTATGCATAAACTATAACAACTTTAACGTAAGATTAAAAGAAAACATAAGAGGAATACACTGTGCCAGAGATAGCATCAGCAAATAGAGCAAATTGCAACGAAACCAAAATATGAACCTGAAATCTCGTGTCATGTTCTTAGATCGTCTCTTCAGATCAAGACTTTCATATGGATGTCATGTATGGCGCCAAATTTAGTTAGAAATCGCTAAACTATCAGCTGTATAAAACCGCTTCCTAAGATAAATATTTAAAAAAGGCATTGAGTGAGTAAAGCTTGAGGGTCTTGGCAAAGGTCAACCTTCTTTGAATATTGTGGGCTGGCTCTACATATTTACAAACAGTTCCAAATAACACCAAAAATCAAACAAACAAAAAAACAACACATCATTGGAAGATTACGAACGACAGCTAAAACTAAAAATGATTGCACATGTAACGTAGAAGAGAAAATAATAAAACAATCAAGGCGTTGATATTTCACACTACATCAAATAAAACGTTAGGAAGGAAACCTACATCAATACTAGAAAAAAGCGATAAAATATTTTCGTATAAAACTGTAGATCTTATAAATTACAACTGGAAGCAGTACTGGTTGATCGGTCAATGAATAGCAAATGTTTCTTTGTAGGGAAAGGGTTAATGCAACCAATACCATTAAATATTCCCCATTTTCTTTCTATTGTTTATTTGCTTACCTTCCGTGATTGTACGGGAACCAATGTTTCAATGTGATGTAATTGTTTCAATACTATACATATGACATACCTATACTGTAATTCCCCATGTATAATAGCCATAAGTAAAATTAGGGGGTCATATTATGCATAGCTACAAAAAAATCTTTAAATATTCTCGTTTCATAGGCCGATTTCAGTTTCGAAATGACTACTCAGCACAAACATATGACAATTAAACACTAAAATCATCGATTGCAACCCCATAAGGATGTCAAATACAATCATATGTACCTAATAATACTTACAGATGTTAAATAACCTAAGAATTATCATAAAACTAAATTAGAATAATATTATTCTACGTTCAAAACCATTTTTAATAAGAATAGGAAACACTGGCCGTAATGAAACTGGAGAGGTACAATTTATCGGGTTTTATTACCAAACAACAGGTGCGTATTATGCGTCAATACAAGTATTTTCGTGCACATTCAGCACAGTTTTAGAGGTGCGTATTAGGGATAAAGGAGTATAAGTACGATAATTGAAACATGTGCCTCGTCTTTCACCAGAAAGTTTTCACAAGACTCCGCACAGCACATGCTGTTTGCCGTTTGAGAATGCTTGAAACTATATATGTTAAGTCTAAGCAACATTCCCTCTGTAAACAAAAAATATGTTTGGGATTCATATTACTGATTCATTGGTAGTAATGTCCCGTTCTTTTTTTACTCGTTGGGCAAATATTTATATATTTTTCCTCGATTGAACTCTGAAGAGTCGAGGAGTAATAACCGGTTAGCTTTTTCTTTGTTTCTTTATTGTTATATCGTTCGTTTCAATAGGTTTCGATGAGTATTTTATTATTTCTTTCCCTTGTTTAATATAGTTCAATATATTATGAAAATATATTAATTTTTAAAATTTCCGTTTTTACTGTCATATTAGTAGGAACATTATTTCATAATTACTTATTTATGACCTCCGCCGATTATTGACGGCTGCCCACAAGCAGTCTGAATAGTTGCAAAAGTGTAGATATTATTATGGAGGAAATAAATACAAGTCAAAACTTGTTAAATGACTAAAAACATTCTAATCAAGTTGGAATGTTCGGTTGACAATGCCAGTTGGAATATATTTCTCCGTTATTCAAGCAGTACTGAGAGGATTCTTTTTTTCATTTTGTGTTTATGCTGTGTCCAGCGCAGCATTATTAAACGGATATCAACCGAAAAGCCAATTACCCATTACCACATGGGGGCTTTTTCAATAAGGGAATCTGGGAGCGGCAAACCATCTTCGCTGTACTTATATCGCAACCGTACTGACGTCGTGTGTTTGTGGGTCTATTATTAAAACTTAAAAATATGATAATCCATTACAGGCTGATTTCTACGTCCACAATATTCAAAAAACCTCCATTAAGTTCGGTTCATCAGTTCTAACCATTCGGGTAGTATTTTTTTATAATTGTAAATGAATACCAGCTTAGCAAAAAAGAAAGAAGCTATTCAGCGTATGATAACGTTTTTAGAGCTATCCTATTTGACCATAACTGGTGCGTTCCATCCTCACTAGGTGCGATATATTTCTAGGTTTGTACCAAAATTCATCTTTTAGCGAACAACGCTTTGCATTGTTCATATCGAAGCCTTGGGATGATTATTCTCTGGTTTGCAATTATGCATTTAACAAAAAATACTTTAAAAATCTCAATCTCCATAAAATCGTGATTGCCAAAAACACAGAAAACAGCAGATACTAAATTGGAAAAGTAGGAAAAACTGTAAATCGCCTCGTAAATGAAGACATCAAGTCGTATAATACAAAATCAGACAGGACTGAGAATAAACAGTGATTCAATTGGAATTTGGCCAGCAACTTGAGTAAACAAATCTTACGAGCTCAAATCAAAGTCTATGCTAGTCAAAAATAAATTGTATTTAAAGATTTGCACAAAATATTGTTTGTTTTGAATAAGGAATACATACAGTCGTATCTTTGAAATACCTATTCGAACAGGTATTTCAATCATATGACAGACATCAAAGATATTTATTTATCATGAATATGTCAAAATTTGAAAAATGTTGGCAAATATTGGAATCTATCCTGAAAACTGAGGTACAACTATAAACTCAATCAAAGACATTTGATTAGTGTGCTAAAAAGTAGGGTATTTAAAAACAGTTTCAAATGAACAAGTACTGCATATTTTTTGAAAAAAAAAATGATTTAAATGACGATAATGATGACAATAAAAATATATATATCTTCAAGCTGGAAAGGTTTACAGAGCTTCGAATCAAATGATAAGAATTCCGTTAAATCCTGTTAACTTTTTTATCCCTTACCTTTGTGATCCCATTTCTAATGGGTCTTATTTTTTGCTTCTAAACGAGCGAGCTTACTTGTTTCAGTGTTTGCCCAGCGAATGTGTTTACGGCTAATGAAGATGTTTGCCGCTTTGATTCCTAGGCATTCCCCATCTTCTAGCTTGAGTAGCTATTGAGTATAGAGTAAAATATATTAAAGAAAATCTGCTTTTGTGTGATCTGAACTTTTGTATCCATTCAATTTGATCTCGTGTTTAAAAGCTTTATATTTACATTCATGTGGAATAATAGTGGTATTTTGGGCAGTTGTAAGAAGTACGCTGAAATATTCTTGGCTCAATCCATCCACGAAAATTATCATTCTAATATCTGGTCATTTATAGGACAAGCTGTTCAGACCGAGAATTTTAAGTACCCATCATATATAATTATTTTATTATCAATATACGTAATTAATTGTGTCTGTTGTTAATAATTTATTAGGTTAGTTTTTTTTTCATTTACTTCTTTCTCCTTTTCACGCGATATATAATTTTTCCTTCTTTTTCTTTTTGATATTTTCTCTTTATTTTGATTTCATTACTACCGCTACTACTACTATTCCTCTTTCCTTTCCCCCATTTTAATCGTTTTTTTGTTTTCTACCAATCATTAAACGCCCCCTTGACTTTCTCTATTTTCTAACCCTCATCATTTTTTCTCCCTGTTCAACACATCCTCTGTTACGTTACCTTCCTCCTCTTCTTATTCACTATTCTCTTGTCTAGTTCGTCAACCTTTCTGTATCTACGGAGTACCCTTTTCGGTCATTTTGATGAGGTTCTGAGCATGGAGTCTTACAGTCAATGTTAGTTCTTCAAATCGCACGTACGAATCACTCATCGGGCCTTCCTTTGTCACGCATACCCACTAAATAAATCCCATTCCCGTTCACTTCTCTTATTTATAACATTGGTTGGAAGGAAAGTGTATAGAGTCTGATCGTCAATACACCACATACGTTTCATTCCATGGCTTCTGCAGCAGTTTTGGCCAAACAAAACATTCCCGTGGTCCGACAACCACAATACTCTTCAGATATTGCCTTTTGCGACATTTTCAACTTGAAAAGAAATCCAAGACAATGCGAAGAGGTATCTACCCCTGAATGCGTGGCTTAAGAAGATATCTACTTCAATGAAGTTTAAATGCGGAACACACACACACATATCTCTGTGTGTATGTGTGTTTGTAGTTTATTATTATAGCACAAGTTCGAATATTTTTTGAGCTAACCTCATATATATATATATATATATATATATATATATATATATATATATATGGCGAAACCCGTCGAAGGGGAAGCTGCAGTAGAAGTGGTGTTTCTAGCACAAATTAAGTCCGGTTTTAATTCAGAGTTTCACTCGAGATCTGTTGCCATCCAAGGCTATAGAACGCAATCTGTCCGGCTATTTTACACATGGGGAGAGAAGAAAAGCATTCATACCTTCCCCAAGTATATTAGCACAAAAATGAATGTAATGGCTCCGACAGGAATTCCTCAAGAGCCGCTATCCATTACTCCACGGTGGAGTAATGGATAGCGGCTCTTGAAGAATTCCTGTCGGATCCATTACATTCATTTATATATATATATATATATATATATATATATATATATATATATATATATATATATATATAAAGTATAGGATTGGTGTATTCGGAATAAATTATAATAACCAACAAATATTATTCTTAAAAGTGTGCTCAATACAGAGTAGAGCAAATATAAGTAGTTATTCGAAAGTTATAACAAATATGTTATAAAATCACTACAAAATAGCCATTTTGTTTCAACACTTCTGTTGCTTTATCAAGTGATGGTGTTGAATGTAGACATTCAACACCATCACTTGATAAGACACCAGAAGTGTTGAAACAAAATGGCTATTTTTGTAGTGATTCTATAACATATTTATGTTAAAGTTTTCGAATAAATAATTATATATATGTATATATATATATATATATATATATATATATATATATATATATATATATATATATATGAGGGAGATGTTATAGTTTTTACAACGAGAGAATGATGTATATTTTAAAGAGAAGAGAGAAAACGGAAACGTTTTTGATTATAATCTGGATTTTTAATATATATATTATACATTATTTAAAAAATACACATTATAAACAAAAACGTTTGCAGCTTTTCTCTTCTCTTTAATACATACATATATATATATATATATATATATATATATATATATATATATATATTAGTTTTACATTTTCAGTATTTGTGTGAAAGTGGTAGATTCGCAGTCGTAGCGTTTATAGTTCTGGACACTGTGGATATAGGTATCAATAATGAATGCCAGTTTCACAATTCGATCTCTCTCTTCATATATCTAACACTCACCACATAGTGTTGACCTCTATCTTCATTCTCTATCTCATACTTATGTGTGTGTTTATTACGAAGAACGGAAAACAAAGACAATTATTCAACGCTTTTTTAAAAACTTATATGCTAAGATGAGCTAGTAGCTTAGTGTCAGTCATGTTGACATTTTCCAGTCTTCAGTGGTGGGATCACTTCATCTTCCTGTGCATATATGAATCATCAACAGTGTTATATACAACAAGAATATATGGACGCGACTTCTGCTACAACATCTGTTTTTCTTTTGGTGGGGGTTGCATGACACCAGTTTTTAAATTCTGTTGGGTTTATGCCAATAGAGACAAGGGAACATATTTTTTTTTCTTTTGTTTTTTTTTTAATATCGAAGAACTATATTATTTCGTAGATCCAGGAATGGATTTCCTCCTTAACGAAAAATTATAGGCAAAGTAGCATTTCTGTCACATCCATTTAGGAGCTGCTCAGTCATCTCATTTGAGCATTACTAGACTTCAAAATAACTGCGTCCTGTGTAAGGAGATAAACTACATCAGATAGCAAAAAACTCTGGTCAGGAAGTTTTGAAGAGAGTGAAACAACCTTTTAATTGCTGGTGTTCCTAGGTCCACCCTGCCCCGAGGTGGTAGCGCCTGTTAGCCCAGCTATGGGCAAATAGTTAACCCCCAACCTGGGTACAAAACACTATGAAAGTGTAAAAATATGTTTTAATACCAGCAATACATTTTTGGAAAAATTATCGCCATCAATGCATTTTTGAAGAAAAAAGTATTACTGCAATACATTATTACCAGCAATACATTTTTGCAAAAAAGAAGAAAATGTTACCACAATAGATTTTTGAAGAAAAAAATATTAACAGCAATACATTTTTGGGAAATAATATTACCCCCAATAACAATTTTGTCGGCATTAAATAACCCATTGAGGTTGATATGCTGTAAAACAAAACAAATAAACAAATCAAAATAACTTCAAAAATTGGAAGATTTATTTTTTACTGTGCGGCCTCTTTGCCAACAGATGCCGAATTGCAAGTCTACTTCTGTATCCCTATTTCCAGGGTAAATTTTCAGACGAGCTTTAGATTCAGGAGTCCAGACACGCAATGTTGTTTCCACGGTCTCAAAACATGTCTATTTCTTGTGTATTCCAAGTGTAAAAAGAAAACTTCTACACGGACTGCTTTTCCCCTTTGCCATTTTGTGGAACAACCTCCCAAGTGGAGGTTTCCTTGGTCACTACAATCATAAACTTTCTCTCCCTATTCCAAACGCAAGAAAAGGCTTCCCTGGGTACTACAATCTCAAACATTTGAAGTCAAGTATCATTTGTTACTTATCTTGATAATCTTCATTTCTTATAAACTGATCTTTCCTTTATATCACACACCTTATCCAACATAAGCATTTTAAAATAAACCTCACTGAATATCGAATTTTGTATTGGCTGAAAATATAAAGTTATATTCATTAGAATAAATGATACTAATATGTTAGCTTAATAAACCCTACTGTGATAGCATAAGAACTACAAAAAAGCCGGTTATTAAACAAAAGAAAGAGTATTGAATTTCTATGGCATATCTTTCCTTATGACAGTAAATGTTGGATTTTACAGATAATACGATAGATGTAATTCTAAAGATGGCTGCTTAGAATACCATGAACCGAACAATGTTCTTTGTGGTACTGATCAGTTATCCCTGATTCTTTTTCTAATTGGAAGAAAGGTCGAATTTATGGTTAGCTTCGTTAATTCACTAATGCGGAAATTACCTTGGAAAATTTATGAATCCATTTAATATTCTCCAAGCGATGAATCCAGCAATATAACGTTTCCGGATAAATCATCGTTATTCTCATAAAATTATTAATGCAATATTCATTCACAAAAAGAATTATTCCTATAAATCGAAATACGTTTCACGAAGTGTTGATAATATATAAAATTCAAACAAATAAACTCTTCTTTAGATGGTTAAAATTCTAGCATAAATGTTGGAATTACGATTTTTGCAAAATATATATCGTTGAAATATATATAACGTTGAAATATATCAGCAACACGGGAAAACAGTAACAGGTACTGTTTTCCCGTGTTGCTGGATTATTTCCAGAATGCACATACTCTGGGTATGCTGTCCTTATCTGTATCTATAAATGGCAGGATGTGTTTGTGTGTGTAACGAATGCACCGCCGAAATTTTTGGCGGATTTGCACCAAGATTTACATGCACATACTCTAAGTTAGCGGGAAGGGCAAGACCGACTTTGCATTTCCCAACTCCCATCGATAGTGGAAATAATCGATTTTTTCATGCTTCTACGACAGTTTTCTAGTAGTTTGCGGCCATTTCCTACTAGCCAGAGTGAGAGCCGATAGCTGGCTGCCACGAATAGGCAGGAAGATTCTATTGGCCAGCGTGAGAGTCAACAGCTGACTGACACGAATATTAACTAGTATGCTAGCATGGAAAAAATCGATAGCTGCATTCGTAACAAATGGGAAAAATTTAAATCTGCATGACACTTTACTCCAATTGGCTCATTCGCTTGCTTAAACTCAACGTTGATTCTGATTCTGCAGAACTGGGTTGGGTGTGAAAAGGTATTTGTTGTTAACATTCTTTTTTCATTCGTTTTTTCCAGTTACGAGTCCTTTTTTTTAAAGCTGATCGTTTTGTGCTCATTTTGTTTATAGTTTTTTTCGTAACAGATTTAATGTTTAGTTTAGAGTTTAGGAAAAATTCCCAGTGTGAGATAGGCAAGAAGTAAGCCATGTAGCAACATCAGCAAGGCAAAGGGCACTCCTTGAAAGGCAAGGAAGGCCAAAAATATTTTAAATCAAGTGATAGCGATTGCTGTATGAGTCGTACGATTTTGTAATCAAGCACGGGCAACGCCGGGCCATGCTGCTAGTATGAATATAATTTTTTTTCCGAGTCCCAACAATCATTATGCGGTCAAGCTGATATAAAGCTCCTAGTCCATTGGGCATACCACCTGCATTATCACAGCTATACTACGTATGTCATGCCTACATTATCAGCTTGAGTCATTTTTAAAAGTGAGGGTGGTAAATTCAACCAGTGCGCCGCTGTTCCTAATTGTGGACACTTCAGTTTTATATTTATTTAACACTTAACATTTAAAGAGTTCAATTAATGCAGAGGGACAAATTGTATATTTCTATATAGTGAACACTCCCGATGTTGTAGCAGAAATGCTGTCATATGTTTATATTAGTAATAGTAATTAGTGTATATGCAGGAACGTTCGGCCATGTGCCAAATCTAAGCTATGCTTAGAGAATCATCACACAAATAACCTTTGTCATTCATTCACAGAACTATTAGCCTGTCAACTGATATTTATAAAATCGCTCTCTTAAAAGAGTTTTTAAAGAAAATATAGTTTACAAATCCACTATTTGTTATCATTATTTTTTATTTTTTATTAGTGTAGAATGTAAACATTTGAATTGTATATTTATTTCCGATTCTACTTCTATGTGTTACCCATTTTAGGTGTAGCTGTTTTTAAATTCTTCAAGTACTGTGTTTTTGTTTGGTAAATTATATTGTGATTGTATAGCGCCAGTCCTATAAAGGGTCATTGTTTTGCAGAGCCGTGGGATTCACTTGTTCGAAGCCAATTTTAGTCATTGATCGATTGCAGATAGTTTACGTGCCATACTTAATATCCATATCAAAATCTATTTTCAAACTAAGCTACTTAATAACAGGAGTTTAAATTTCTGGTTAATATTTTGTTTTGTAGCATGTGGCCGTATTCCGAAAAAGTTTTGGCTGTGTCTACCCTAATTTTCTCACCTCCGATACTAAATATTGTGCTCACAGTAACATTAAATCTTCAAACCAAGGAAAAATGAGTATACATTGTGAAAAGTTATTTTATCACTACACCACAAAAGTTATACATATGGGGCCAATTCTGATTTCAAAGTGAAAGTGTGATATTTTGCTACATGCAGTACGACTGATCATTGTAAATGTGAAGATTTGGTGACAGGAAATATGTTCATGTGAATAGGTCAATAATTTTTAACGGTCAAAGTTAAAATGTCCGACAAGGAAGACAAGTGCTCCTGCTCAGCAATTTAGGACTTGCACCGTATTTTGCATTTATAGCAAATACATATGCGTAGCCGAACACTTGTCCTACGGACATTTCACCGAAAAAGTACAATTCAAAATAATAACAATCAATACTTTAAGTATTTTAATTAGCAGTATTATAAGGTAGAATAGGGTTAATAATTACCACTGAATTTCAAGTGATCAAATTACTAAATCTAAATTGAAAGTTAAAGTTTTTCTTATTTCAATATTTGTTTATTGAAATTAGTATTCTAAAAATATTTGAGTGTATTTGGGTAAAAAGTAGCACCTAATTATTTAAATTCGTATTTAACATTAAGATAAAGCTGGTTCCTCCCCTTAAGATAATAATCATTAAAAGCAAAATTGAAAGTTTTTGCTGTAGTAAAATGGGCTTCTTCTCAAAACACTTATCTTACACTAATATTTGAAGTAAGATATAATATATACAGAACAGATTAAAAAAGAAGCATGTAAAAAAAATAAATTGATACAGTAAATAAATATAAATGTATGTATCATATCACGATAAAGCGTGTGACAAATGTCCGATTACAATGCATATGATATAGCAATTATTAATCACTTTTCAGCATTTTTGGCATTGTGGGGGGGGTGTAGCTCATTAACTCCAGTCTCTGTGGTGGATGCTGTCTTCTAGGCAATAGCTCCGATTCGAGGAGGGGCTTGGCTCAATTTCTGGTATCTCAGAAAGTTTTAGGAAGCTGTTCAAATATACGCGTGGACCTTTGCTTATAAGCGGCTTTGTGCCACATTCCGGTCGAGTGGTCGTTCCGATAAAAAAATATTACAGCTGGCTGTGCAAATAAAAAGCATCTTAAAGATATATATATATATATATAAAACAAACGGTCAGTTTGCCAAAGCCTAAACACTTATCCATATACAATACGAAATAAAAACGACCAAACTGAAAAAAAGAAAGAAAATGCCAAAAAGCAAACTTACCTACTCAGAAAAGTAGAGTGCTCGAAGCCTAGACCTAGCAAAAAAAGCTTACCAATGTTACTCCTATGCTCTAGTCGTGACTCAAGATTCACGCAACGCGATAGTAAGACGACTTATTTTCTCTCTCTATATATATATATAGAGAGAAAGACACACATTTTATTTTTATTGATTATAAAACTGAATACATTAATTTACTGACAAATGCTTAGCTGATTTACTTCCCTTCCTCCTATAATTTACGTAGGAATAAATATTTAATGTCGAAGAAAAATGTTTTTTTTTTTACGTTATTTTTACCATTTCCTGACTTTCTATCACACAAAGTCTATGACATCCCCTGGATGATGTCCTATCTGCATGAAAACTGAAATCCGTCCCGTAGTTTCTGAGTCTATATCATAAAAACAGACAGAGGTGATAAACACTTCATTTTTTTATCCATACATTCCAGAAGTATTGAACATTGACAAGAAAATGCGGAACAACTTCGGTGTTACATCGGTAAAATTAAACTGCATACTTATTCACATATTCTGCGATATTCTACGGTAAGAAGAAACTAGATTTCCTAATTAGCCAGTGGCATTTCTTGGCTCCATAAACTACGACATTATGAGATAACTCCCAAGAAACGGCGGAAGATTCATTTTGACGTTCAGTTTTTCTTTGAAATCTCCTCAATGATTATTTAAAATCTCTGCCAATTCTGCACGAAAACTATTAAGTTCAACAATTTCAATACACAGAGGGCTTGCGTTGCTGCGCTAAGACCGTAAATTTAAGTTGAATGTCGTGAATAGGGAATAACTTCGTTTCCTTGTTATCTTTGATTATTTTGGCATAATTACAACACTGGCGTATTTTGTTGGTGATAAGCTCTTTATAGATCAATTTCCAAACTACTGCGCATGCCTGGAGTTAGCAGTCAAAAGCAACTGACCATTTTCATTTCTCATTTTTATTGCCTTTTAATATTTTCTAAATGCATGTAATTTCACTCTTCTTTATCTGCTTTCTCAACGTCAATAATTCTCCATCAGACATGTTTATTTAATTTAATTCCTCAATACGAAATCTTTTTATTGCCCACGGTTTTTCTTGATTCGTGTTATATGAATGGCCGAAAAACATTCGGTTATTAATAACAACATTCTGTTATATTCATAATTATTATGTGGACTTTTTCCTGGCCTCATTCCTGTTACAATTTTCGATTCACGGTAATTTACATTATTATGGAAGATTCAAGATATATTCATGTCTTTCTTAATAAGAAAAAAGCGGACCAGAAATAAATAAAGATGTTTATTGTGAATTACGGATTTCAAATTAAGCATTTTACAAGTGTCGGTTCTGTAATTTACTTAACAGCATGACTCGGCCAAAAATAATCATTGACTGGACACTCATATTTGACTCGATACGTTACCAACTATGTACACGTTCGTGGAAACATCAACATAATTTGTGTCTTCAATCTCTGATGTGGATTTGAACCATAAAAGCAGATATGAATCAACCAGTAACATTCAACATTCAATTTCAGTTTCTTTTCCCATGAACAAGTGCGGCACTTTGGCGCGTGAGCAAAGCTGCTGGAAATGTTCAGTTTGCCCTCCCCCCCCGAATAGAACTCTTAGTGGTCCAGGCGATTGGGAATATACAAACGTTGCCATTTGTTTGATCAAATCGTTTTTATATTCTATGCCCAACGCAGAAAAAGTGAGGCCTATAGGTTATCACCAACAATCATTGTCGTTTTACAACTATTCCAAATACAACGGATTAAAAACCGGGCTATATTATCGTGACCCAAGTTATCTGATTTTATTCATACTGTTTCCAATAGTATCTGTACTGGGTTCATGCCTTAATGAATTGTTTAACTGTTGTCAGCAAGGCAAATTAGCATAAGAACAGATTTCGTTTACCTTGGGCCTCAGACGAGGCTTGCACAATAGTGTCAAGCGGGCTTTTGTAGATTTCTGAGCTGTTTTACTTATTTTCAACTCAATTATAGAACTCACTTAATGTTATCTGTACATAATATGAAGATTAAAATAAAATGTTCACATGTCTAATTAAGAAATAGGGGTTTAGGTATAGAATTCATGATCTGCAGCAGAGGGCTTACATTTTACCCATTTTGACATCATTTTCCGGGTCATTTTCAGTGCCAAAATAAGAAAATAAAAATTGGAATAGATGAGTTTCTGATAAATACAATGAAAGTTACGTCGAAGTAATTATTGATATACAATTGTTTTGATAATTGTTGATATACAATTTCAGTCTTGTTCCTGAAGATGAAGGATCCTATTCAAAGACTAGCAACAGTAATCTGTTATGGTGATAACAGATTACTGTTGCTAGTCTTTGAATAGGATCCTTCATCTTCAGGAACAAGACTGAAATTGTATATCAACAATTATCAAAACAATTGTATAACA
This sequence comes from Acanthosepion esculentum, assembly GCA_964036315.1. Classification (NCBI taxonomy): domain Eukaryota; kingdom Metazoa; phylum Mollusca; class Cephalopoda; order Sepiida; family Sepiidae; genus Acanthosepion; species Acanthosepion esculentum. Next base: position 104,232,441 of record OZ038490.1, on the reverse strand, counting down.
ATTGAGACAAAATTTTCAGCGTCAAATAAAAAAAAAAGTTAAAGTAAAAATATTTCTAAACAAGCTTTTATACTTTTGCCCAATTTTTATTGCCGTCAATAAACCTCCGTGGAAATGAAAATGAAAGCATTTCACAGTAGATTGTTTTTTCAGGGTGCTGTTTTTTTTATGGTTTCTTCCAATATCTCTCCAATCAACCAGTGTCAACCGAGGGAAAATATACCACTGGGTGATAAAATATTCTCGACCCAACCGAAGAAAATATATTTTCCCCAAAATAATTTGATGGGAAATTTGGACAGGTTTTGAGCGGATGTCTGGTCGAGAGCATTTTAGCACTCACCTCTATATTTAGTGACAAAGCTAATAGAGAGAATGACGCAGATAAATCTTTAATGACATATTTGAAACAAAAATACTTTTAAATGTTTTAATAAAGAACACCTGGTTTCTGACAGGTTTCAACGATAGATACGCCTTTCTAAAATAATAGTACTGCTGAGGAAGTCGGATGAGAAATCAGGACGTATGAAACGGTCACAAAAGTCAATATTAACTGCGATGTCTGTTGGCTTGAGATTGGATTCGTGTCAATGTTGTCTTCTTCCAAACATCACCAGTTAGCGTCTGGTTCAGTCCTGACCTCCAAGTGGAAACGAATTGGTCAGAATTTCTAGAGATGGAGAGCCCCTGTTATCTGTGGCCGAGAAAGGATCTTTCGTTGAAGCGGAAGGCCGATGAGGATATCAAAATAGCCTTTCCGTCTTTGAGGAGCTTGCACTGTTTGGCTCGAAACGAGTGCTCCTTTGAGTTGAGGGTTATTTCTTGGATACACTCTGAACTCTCTGAGATCAGGCCGTTGTCGAGAGAGGCATCTTTTCGGATGTTAGTCAGATGTGCGAGAAGTACTCAGTTTGACGAGGAAGAAGTTTCGTTCCATATGGCCTTGGACGGTTGAGATGAAATGCCACATAAATGGAGGAGTCTACTGAGCGTGCATTCCTTTACTGCCCAGTCGTCAACTCACAGTGTGAACTTATTGAAAGCTACTGGGTTTGCATGTTGCACCCACAATTCTTTGTCCTGGATGTCAGTTCTATTTGTAGCAACGTGAGCTCGTTTTCGGGAAGGAGGAATCACTACGTTCTTCTGTGCTTAGTAGCTGTGATGAGAATTGGGGTATGAACGACGAGTATGAATACATTTCACAGGTCATTGCCTCTCTCTTCCCATCATCTGTTTGAATTCTTCAGTCATCAGCTGAAGGTCAAGATCAGGTTGAAGAAGGAGATACTTTCATCTTAGGGCTAAAAGGTAGATGACTGAACATCTTCTACATGTTCCCACTGAATTTGCATCCAGTTAACTTTGCTTTTCTGCTAATGGTCGGCTCCTTGTACCACTCCAGTAGGAACCTGACTCCTCCTGATATCCTGTACTTTTACAAGAGACAGATCAGACCAAAATGGAACACTGTTGCCATATCTAGGTAGGCGCTGCCACAATCTCACTCTCCAGCTTTGACAGTGTTCAAAAGCGTCTGCTAGCTCTTGTGGGTGAGGAATTATTCTCCATCCTTCAACCCCTGTCCCACAGGCGAGATGTGGTAAGCCTCTCGCTGCTCTACCGCTACGTCAATGGAAAGTGCTCGAATGAATTTAATTTTCCTGGTCCCACCAAGGTAAAGCTTCACGTCAAGAACACGCCTTGCCATTTATATAGTAGTAAACCGCCCAATTACCTCCATATTCCATCGGTGAGAACTCCTACTCGAGCAGCTTCTACCCTGTGGAATCGGCTCCTAAAAGGTTGTTCCCGCGATCACTACAATCTTAACCTATTCAAGGCTAGGGTTAAACGTTGTCTCTCTCAACCTATACACACATGACCTCCTGACGTAACTCTCTACCCCGAGTGGCCTACGGGCCTTGTAAAGAGTGTCTGTTATGAAATAAAAAAAAATTATTAAGGCGTTAGGAAGAGACCCGTACAAAGAACTTTATTCATAGTGTATGTTTTTATGTAAATAGCAATCGTAGTTTTATTCTCTTTTCTACCTTTGTGCACATATGGAGAATTAGGTTAGGGGTTCATGTACAAGATACGTTATTTTGGTGATTGAGATATGATTTTTTATAAATGCAGTTTTATGGCGTAAGGAAAGTTTAAAGTTTGGTTGGTTCAGTAATATATATATATATATATATATATATATATATATATATATATATATGTGAGAGAGAGAGAATGCAAGTTTATATATATATATATATATATATATATATATATATATATATATATATGTTCCACAGACAGACTGTTTCGCTGTATCAGTGTGGCTAGACGCCCGGTTGCTTCTAGCTAGGATTAAAGCCCTGCTGAATTGGCGTCAGTCGGAGAATCTAACCTTAAGCACGGCAGGGATCAATTTAAGCGTATCTATTTTTTAGATAAACACGCCAGTAACTGAGAGCCCTAGATTCGTTTTTATCGAAGTGTATTGCATTTGTAGCAAAAATAGTCACTGTTTACAAACTGAGACCTTCTCCCCAGAGAGCTCAAACGAAATAATTTCTCAGGAGCATAATTAGCGCTGTAGAAACTCTTCACAGTTTAATAGGAGGCGTATAATCATTAATGACAGTAAATGCGGGACAATTTCTTCACAGATGAAGAAGAGACATCATGCCACTGAAATGTGGTTCTTCAAAAGAATACCATGAAAAGGGCAAATGACCAACAGGGAATATTTAAGGAACAAGAAGGACACTTGCACTTAGAAATGGAGAAAAAGGCTTGGTGAATTTGACACACGTGGGACATATTTTGAAGGCCAGGGAATTAGAGTTAACTACCTCACGAGTTCGTGAAAATGACTTGAAGTATAGGGACACGCAGGAATTTGAGTATTAAAAAAGACAGGATATTGTGGAGAACCATGACCGCCAAGATTCGGAAGCGACGCCATACATAACCGAAGAAAAATCATAGATGCTCATATGTTTATTTAGGCTTTCGAAAAATAAATGAATAAATAAATCAAATAAAAATAACGCAGAGAATACAGAACTGAGGCAAACCACACTTTCGGATACGCGTCGGAACCTTTTATAGCAACCCGCCATATATATTGCTATTGGGTGCTTTACAGATGGTGGGGACGTTTATATTTTTGAGAAAATTTTCAGACAACATCGATCACCCAGTTTATGAAGGTTTCACTTTTTGACAATGTAAATTATTTTACAACCCGCCTTTAATTAAGAAACAGTTTATTGCATATTGATAAACTTTCCGACTCCCTTGTTATTGAGGTTCCTCTTGTTTTAGGTACACGCATGTTTACGTTGAATTCTTACTGGCAGTATTAAAACTAGAGATTTTAAAGTTTCTTATCAATTTGTACAACACTAAGATTTTTTTCCTTGGGCAAAATAGTTTTGTTAGTGTAGCTTGTAAGTTTTCAATCTATAGAAAGTGTCCAGACGAACTACATTTCTTCGTTCCAACATTTCTAACCTTCACAGCTAAGACTCGCCACACGCATTGTGACGAGCTTCGTGTTCCACTCGAGCAGCCTCTTCCTGTGAACTGCCGCCTTTTTGAACCGATTCACTACAATCTTGACTATTATTCAAATCAAGGTTTAACCGTTCTAATCCCCATATATCCCCATGAACTGTGCCTCACACTCTGTAACTCTATCTTGAAAGGATCTTGAGCCATATACAGGATTAAAATCATTGTAAAACAAAACATCGGCGTTAACAGGCAACATGGAATATTTTTTCAATGTTTTGTATCTGAAATGATATAAACAATAAAAACAACGAGAAAAGAGAAATAAAAACAAACAAACTTCTGAGTTGTTTTTAATTGGTACTTGGCAACGGAATGCACGTCACTCTCGGCTATCTTTTCTGCCATGTACTGACATCTGATCGCCAACTTTCGACCCGAGCCAATAAGGCAGTGGTGTTTACCAGAGATGGAAGATTAGCACCCACCGTACTCTTCTCCTCCTCGCTTAGGTCTCCGCCAACAAATCATGACAGAATTAAAACAAAATTGTGAGAAAAGCGTAGAAGCAAAGGAGACACGTTCCAAGTTCTGCATTCGTGTTTAACAAAGCTGAACACGCGAGGGGCCAATTAAGCAAAATAGGAAAAAGGGTAAGGATTTCGCGTACCACAGATTTCCATTTTGATCAGTTCGATTTCACGAAATTTCTATTTTATTTTATTTTATCTTTTCATTCTTAAATACTTTCTTTTCTTTCCTCGAATCTGTTACTTTCTTTTCTTTCTTTCTTTTCCTCGGATCTGTTTCTTTCTTTTCTTTCCTCGAATCTGTTACTTTCTTTTCTTTCTTTTCTTTCCTCGAATCTGTTACTTTCTTTTCTTTCTTTTCTTTCCTCGAATCTGTTACTTTCTTTTCTTTCTTTTCTTTCCTCGAATCTGTTTCTTTCTTTTCTTTCCTCGAATCTGTTACTTTCTTTTCTTTCCACGAATCTGTTACTTTCTTTTCTTTCTTTTCTTTCCTCGAATCTGTTTCTTTCTTTTCTTTCCTCGAATCTGTTACTTTCTTTTCTTACTTTTCTTTCCTCGAATCTGTTACTTTCTTTTCTTTCTTTTCTTTCCTCGCATCTGTTACTTTATTTTCTTTCTTTTCTTTCCTCGAATCTGTTACTTTCTTTTCTTTCTTTTTTTCCTCGCATCTGTTTCTTTCTTTTCTTTCCTCGAATCTGTTACTTTATTTTCTTTCTTTTCTTTCCTCGAATCTGTTACTTTCTTTTCTTTCTTTTCTTTCCTCGAATCTGTTACTTTCTTTTATTTCCTCGAATCTGTTACTTTCTTTTCTTTCCTCGAATCTGTTACTTTCTTTTCTTTCTTTTTTTCCTCGCATCTGTTTCTTTCTTTTCTTTCCTCGAATCTGTTACTTTCTTTTCTTTCTTTTCTTTCCTCGAATCTGTTACTTTCTTTTCTTTCTTTTCTTTCCTCGCATCTGTTTCTTTCTTTTCTTTCCTCGAATCTGTTACTTTCTTTTCTTTCTTTTCTTTCCTCGAATCTGTTACTTTCTTTTATTTCCTCGAATCTGTTACTTTCTTTTCCTTCTTTTTTCCTCGCATCTGTTACTTTATTTTCTTTCTTTTCTTTCCTCGAATCTGTTACTTTCTTTTCTTTCTTTTCTTTCCTCGAATCTGTTACTTTCTTTTCTTTCTTTTCTTTCCTCGAATCTGCTTTTAAATTTTCATCACTTTTTCCCTTTCTTTAGTCTTCCTACCTTTTCCCATCACACATCATTCTTATTTGTTTTTTTTTATACATATCTTTTCTATTTTCTCCTTTGTTTAATTTTTCATTGATTAATATTTATTTATTTATTCCTCAATTTCTTTCTGCCTTTCTTCTTTTTTAAAATGTTTTTCCTTTACTTCATGTAATTCTTTATTTTCTTTCATTTCTCTTCTGACTCTTTCTTCATTTCCTTCCTTATTTCTTTCCCTTTATTTTTGTTTATTTTTTTTCCGTATATCCCTTTATTTCGTTTGTAGACTGCTTCTTTCTTTCTAACTTTCTTTCAGCTTGTTTTCTGTCTCACTCTCAGCTTATTTTCTGTCTCACAGTCAGCTTGTTTTCTGTCTCACTCTCAGCTTATTTTCTGTCTCACAGTCAGCTTGTTTTCTGTCTCACTCTCAGCTTATTTTCTGTCACACTCTCAGCTTATTTTCTGTCTCACACTCAGCTTGTTTTCTATCTCACTCTCAGCTTATTTTCTGTCTCACTCTCAGCTTATTTTCTGTCTCACACTCAGCTTGTTTTCTATCTCACTCTCAGCTTATTTTCTGTCTCACTCTCAGCTTATTTTCTGTCTCACACTCAGCTTGTTTTCTATCTCACTCTCAGCTTATTTTCTGTCTCACACTCAGCTTGTTTTCTGTCTCGCTCTCAGCTTATTTTCTGTCTCACACTCAGCTTGTTTTCTGTCTCACTCTCAGCTTGTTTTCTGTCTCACACTCAGCTTACTTTTGTTTTCTTTCTTTCTTTTTTCTTTCAGCCTATTTTCCTCCCTTCTTTGTTTCTTTGTTTCTTTCTTTTTGATCCGGTCTGATTTTATTTTCAACTGCGCGTATTTTCTGTAGCATACATTTACTTAAAAACCCGACAGCAAAACATTCCTCATCAGAAAGATTTCGCCTATATTTTTTACATTTATAATATATATATATATATATATATATATATATATATATATATATATATATATATATATATATATATATAGTTTTAAGTGATATTGAAGTCATCACTCATAGGCCACAGGCTGTTTCAGGCCTGACGATTGCGTCCAGCATTATGTTCAATATTCTCTCTTATCCAACTTTTACAGCGAGGCAATCTTAAGAGAGCTAGAAGTCCTTTCAGGATTTACTATTCGTAATAGCATTTGTAACAACATCAGTTTATGCAGATAGCACTGTGTTGCATTTACCGGCCTGAATATTCGAGAGATTTCTTAGAAAATATGCGTTCTCCGACAGGAATCGAACATGTGTTCTACACGGAACCGTCAATCGATCAGACGTGCTATACCACTCGGCTACAGAAAAGCGTCTGGCTAGTAAATTCGACGAGTTGTTGTTTATAAGCAGTTATCTGGACTTTGCTAACCATTCAGGCCGGTAAATGTAATTAATAATGTTTAATTAATAAAAGAGGACATTTACTTAAATAAATTGTGTCTATTAAAAATAATATCGTATAAACAGAATATATATATATATATATATATATATATATATATATATATATATATATATATATATATATATATATATATATATATATATATATATATTACCTGTCATAAGTTTGGGACCATCCAGAATTGTTTCCCTATGTTCATAAAAAGACCAATTTTGCATATTTGGATAAATAAACCTATTGTGTATGTATGCATACATAAAATCCAAACAAATATTTCTACAATCATTATAAATTTATTTGTATAAGCTTTGTACATTTCGTTACAACCTGTCGAGCAGAAATTTCGACTCCACTGCGAGGTAGAGGTTCAATTCCATCTAGATTAATGTTTGATTGAAATTAATATTCAGAATCCGTACAAATAAACTGATTCGTATTGAAAAAGAGCCTAAGTCGAAATCCATTTTTAGAAGGGTATTTCGAATGCCATATTGGTAGAAAATTACAGATATATTGACGGAAAAAATCCTGAGAAATTAACTGTGGTGAGATTCGAAATCGAGTCTCATGGTCAGAAAGCAAACGTACGGCCACGCGTTAGAACGTATATATATATATATATATATATATATATATATATATATATATATATATATATATATATATATATATATATATATATATATATATATATATATATATATATATATATATATATATATATAAATATAAAGTGACATTGAAGTCAACACTCAGAGGCGACAGGCTGTTTCAGGCCTGACGTTTGCGTCCAGCATGAAGCAGCTTGTTGCCTCTAAGGTTCACTTTTATATTTATATTTACATACTCTCTATCTCCGATACTGAGCACTTTATCCCATAAATATACCACACCTTAAAACTATTTCTCTCTCTCTCTCTCTCTCTCTCTCTCTCTATATATATATATATATATATATATATATATTTTATAAATGTAAAAAATATAGGCGAAATCTTTCTGATGAGGAAAGTTTTGCTGTCGGGTTTTTCTCTTCAGGGATACGCAGCAACCACATAACTTTTTGTCACTGATCTATGAAAGAACTATGTCTGGCTTCAATCAAAAATTTAGCTGATCTGAATATCCGTTTTTTTTCCTATCTGATTAACGTTAGATAATCAAAAGAAATCTTGTCCTCGAATGTTTGTGCCATAAACAACTGATAATATCAAGAGTCGAAATTTTTAACATTTCACTATAAAAATATTAAAGTAAAAACATAATTCATTTAATGACGTATAAAAAAAGATCCCACGCACAGAAACTCAGGCACATACATATATGCATATCAGTATAGTTGTTTCTACGGTAGCAATCCTTCCTTACTACATGTTTTACTGATGATGACTGACAGGGTTCGTCTGCTGAAATTTTAATTTTCTTTTTCTAGTGTATAAACAAGGGATTTCGTTTTCGATATGAAGTATGAAAGAACTGTTCAAAGAGGTCATGAAATTGCAAAGCAAATACCAACACTTAACATCATCAACTACAAACACGGCCATGATGTACCGGCCCTATTTGGGAACCTAAAACGTGTCCATTTACCAGCAACTCCCACTATTTGCAAGCGCAATAGTCGTTATCAATTCAACGTTCATTTATTCTTTTCCCTCCTTAATATTTTTTCTGATATTCACCCACACTCAGTAATGCCCCACGTCTTAATGGCTTTATTACCTTGCTTGGAGTGGGATGATGAAAAAGCAACATTGAACCAGCTCCACCAAAGCTTTAGATTGAGACAGGAGAATTTTTCGCTTTTATTTGTGGCTTGATTCAGTGTCGTGACGAAAAATATTAAAATCAATATAGGTGGTCTCGATGGACAACATTGTTTGACAACATTCGGGATATCCCAAGCTGTATACCGTGCATCTGGTTGATTTGAAACCTAGAAATCTTCCTGTGCGATGCATTTAGTATAATATTTTGCAGAGGCGTGGCCTTCTTACAGTCGCCGTTGTCTGGTCGACGAATTAATTTGTTTCTACCATGAAAATCGATCAGTCATTATCAATATTTCAAAGCATATTTCTTTTACATTAATTTCAGTTGTATCTAAGAAAAAAAACAAAATATTATAACCATTAGTGCCAGTATTTCTTTGCAAATTATTCAGAAAATCAATCACTGTACGGAAAGATTGTTCACTATGTGGTGCTAGGCAATTTTTCTCACCATAATCTGTCTTACATATTTATAAATCTACTGTTCGTCATTGCATTGAAAATTGCTGCCACATTTGGTCTGGTGCTCTTGCTATATATTTAGAGATTCTTGATAAAATTCAAAGAATAATTTATCTTTCATATTTATAAGTCTACCATTCATCCTTGCTTTGAATATTGCTACCACATCTGGTCTGGTGCTCCTGTTATATATTTAGAGATTCTTGATAAAATTCAAAGAAGAATCTATCTTCCATATTTATAAGTCGTCCATTCATCCTTACCTCGAATAATGCTGCCACATCTGGTCTGGTGCTACTGCTATATATTTAGAGATTTTTGATAAAATAGAAAGAAGAATTTATCTTTCATATTTATAAGTCTACCATTCATCCTTGCTTTGAATATTGCTGCCACATCTGGTTTGGTGCTCCTGTTATATATTTAGAGATTCTTGATAAAAAAATAAAAATTTGCAATGTTATTGGTCCTGAGCTGACATCTCGGCTTCAGTCACTTTCTCACCGCCATAACGTAGCTTCCTTGCGCATTTCTATAAACGCATTCATGGTAATATTTCTGAGGAGATTTCTAATTTTTTACCTATACTTTATGAATTTTAGCGCAGTACTTAATTGGCAAAAATTTTTAAATATAACCGTATGCTGCATGCAAATAGAAATTTCTAAAATCTAAATGCACTGTCAATCGTTATATTCTGTCTTCTCAAATTCCCGTTCTTTTATTGGTATCTCACCTTAATAGTATTTTTTATTTCGTATTCTCTAAGACACAGTAATCTCTTGCTTCTTAGAGGCTTTATTGCCTTACTTGGGGGGGTGGTGAAAGGATAAAAGAAAATCAAGAGTTATAATTTACATGCGAGGATTTTAATCTTTCACTATTTTAAAAAATATTAAAATTTAACCGACTTTAATTTTTTCATACAATGTTGTTCATGCAGTACATGTCCAGGTAGCCACTCAAGGTAGAGTGCTTGAGTAGAAAATACACATTTTCTGTGGTTATGTGGGCAAGATAACGGTTAGATTTGAACAGGTTAACATTAACATTGTATCGATCTGGAAAACATCCTCTTGGAGTCTGTGAAACAAAGCAGCGGTTTTTGGGAAGAAGCTGCGCGAGTGTAAAATAAATCTCACCAATGGCATCTGAAGGGAATGAGAGTATTTCGCTAACATGTGTGTAGCTTGGCGGGTTTTAACTGTAGAGGTCTACTTTAGCATATCACGTTGAAACATCGGTTCTGGTACGATCATCGACCATCGGGACTGGCCACTAACTAAATAAATATTCGCTTGGGAATACCAGGCGATTTAGTCTGGATGTTCGAGGGTACAATGGATTACAGTTCTGAATAGGAAATTGGAGATCCGAGTTCCAATTCTAGTCGAGTTCTTTAAAATCACTTTCGGCCGAATACCCTTGGGAAGGTATGAATCAACCTCTTCCATCAGTTATGTGTTAATATTTAGTACGCATATCAGTTAATCGTTATAATCTCCCAAGAAATCTTATAACTGATAAATATTTCCTGGTTTTAAATTTTTAAGCAAATCACCCCAAGCAATACGTGAGTGCTACTAGCATGCAAAGGGTTACAGATAGTGAGCGTAAGAATAAAGAGAATTGTTTGGGATAAGGATAAAGAGAAGGACGGGGATCAAGGTCATCGCATCCGAAGATGTCGATTGACATTACGTTTGAATATTTGAAGATTATAGCTATCAGGGAAGCAAGGAATGGGACCTTTAAATAAGCCGTAAAGAACAAATGAATCAATCAGTCAATAGACTTATTGAAAGTAGATATCCGAAGGAACTTAAAATATCAATGTTAAGTGCTTCGCTATGTTTGAAAATGTAACAGAAGCGATATTCGATCGAATTTGAGACTCGGACACAATTTCTCGGAAAAAAGCGTGAAACTATTTGAAAGTGGAATCCAGTCCCGATGGGTGGAGTGTGGGTTAGGGATACGAAGAAAGCGTTGCGCCCTGTCTGATTACGGTGTCAGCAGTGGGCGGGGAGATGATTTATATTGAGGTGAAATTATAGAAGACGTGTTGGCCGAACCGTGGCATGTTTAAAATGAAGTAAATGACTTCCCGGGCGTATATTGAATTTTTGAAGGACAATTTTCAGTTTTTGATTTATGGACAAATCTTTCGGTTTACGCCTGAAACCTATTTTCATGCAAGACACTGCTTTTTCGCATAGTTCACATGCAATGGTCAACCACGTGACTAAAATGGGTTTCAGAAATAATAGATTGATGGACGGGCGACAATTTTCCTCAAATATAAAACCAAGTGAAAATCTCTGGGTCTTTCGCGCGAGAGGATGTTCCACAAGAATAGGCGTCAGTTTGCTACCAAAGACGCTTATATTAAGCTGCTGGAACGAGTACGGAAACCTAAAACAACTGAAGAGAATACGAATTTAACAAATCCAATCAACTAATATCTGTGATACTCAGGTAAAGATATGAGAGTACAAAACCGATTATTTCTATCAGGATTTTTGCTTTCAAACCTTACCTCCTGTTATGATATAAGATTCGATATTCAATATGTATAAGATTTATAGTTTGTTCAGAATCTTTTTACATTCTGACTACTATTTGATGATTAATTAATGTATAATTAAAATAAAATTCACTCCAAGCAAGACAATAAACCCACTATGCCATAAAGTGGTTATTGAGCGTCAGAGAATAAGAAAAGGGGAAATATTATTAAAGATCGAGAACAATAAAGGAATAAAAAAGACAGTAGATAAAGGTTGACATTGCATTTAGATTTTTTAAGCGGGAAGGCAAGAAGCCGGGAGGAAGTTACACAGGGGAGAGTGCGAGAAAGCAATGAACTTACGGTTAGATTTAGCCACTTTAACTTTAAAATGATGAGAACTTGTTGTCAATCTAGTACTGCGCTGAAATTCATAAAGTAAAAGGTGTTCCAATAACTTATACTGATTTTAAATGTGAAATAAGTTTAAGCGTCTAATGATTTGCTTTTCTTTCAGATTTGTTGGACATTTGGGCGATATTATTTTTCCCACATAATTGCCATGACTTAAATAACATGATCCAATAGAGACATAAATAAACTTTCACCAATAGCACTGATTTATTTATTGCGGACTTTGATCCGTCTTAATGAAACACCTTTATATGTAAACCGTCTTAATGAAACACCCTTCACTATCATAGAAGAAAGTTTATCAAACAAATATCATTAAAGTATTTATAGAAAAGACACAGGGATGTTACATTATATCGATTGGAAAGTGGGTGAAGCCGGGATGCCAGGTCAGGAAAGATAACATTGTATATCCTTCTTTGGATTTTATAAAGAACCTATAAATATATAGTAACGTCACCAGACCATATCTAGTAGTAATATTCGAATAGACAAATGGTAGACTTATAGATATGTAAGAGAGATTCTGACGACAAAAAATGTCTAGCACGACACATTGAACAACAAATTTTTAGCAGCATATTTAGCAATTGATTCAATATAATCTTTCAACTACATTACAGCAGAAAACATTAGCCAAGAAGGCGCAACGAGTCGCTTTCCTAGAGTTTATAATTAGCCATGAAGGAATTAAAATTAACAATCCATTCATTATCCTAGTTAACTGACATCTTACTGTGATATTCAAAAAATGCATATTAATTTTGTGCAAAAACATTAAGTAATTATTCTAGAATTTCTATATTAAAAACTCTTATTCTAAATCCTATATATAAAACGCACAATATTTGCAGCCATTTCAATAATAAATAATACTATGGAACAAAAAAAAAAAAACTTGCCAAAGCTTAAAACTTTTGTCCAGATACAATTTCGAACAAAAACGACAATACTAAAAAAGAAAATGGCGTGAAGGCAAAGAGATATAACGCTTGTCATTTCCTCTATGTATGTACTATAAATTTATATATATTATAAATTATAAACTTCCCCCTACTATAATTTTTCCCCAGCTCTCATTGAATTAACCCCTTATATCCTTTTGTGTGTATATTTTAAAGTTATTTTTAAACACCTTTTTATTCCTCTTTTAATTTTGAATTAATATTTCATTCTTCATATAAGACCAAATTAATGTCATAAGGTTAATATTCGTGTTTAATTTTATAAAACATCTTCCCTTGAAGACAAATACAAGCCACACTCCACTGGCCTCTGACTCCTGCCTTTCGTCTAGCTGAAACATTGAAATTTATAAATTCTGTATTAGTTTATTTTAAAAACATCCACCATTAAATTTCTGCTTCTGCCAAAAACTCAGTCCACATGGGGATTCATAAGGCAGATGACCGATATCTTCCTTTGCTGAAATAGGCTATTCCCCATATGAGCTGATTTTGGATTTACATTGAGCTCTTTTTGTGGATCAGTTTTAATATTTTATACTATATTATCTACTTTGGATTATATACCAACGGATTTGTTACATGTACTATATATATATATATATATATATATATATATATATATATATATATGTGTGTGTGTGTGTGTGTGTGTGTGTGTGTGTGTGTGTGTGTGTGTATGTGTGTGTGTTTCTTTCTATATATAATAGATATGAGAAAAAATCCCTGCGGTATTAAAAAAAATTGCATATATAACCGAAAACCAGATTTGAAATATCAAAAAGTGCTGGGAACCTTTGCATTTACTGTATGCAATTCAAAAATGTTTTCCACCGATGGAGACAATATCTTGAAAAGTGTTTAAAAGCGGATCCTTTATTTTGGAGTGATTCTAAATCTAGATCCCTAAATATTCTAGGATACATGTAATGTAAACAACACTGACAGCATACAGTTCTTTATAATGACTGTAATATTGGAAAGTACCTGAAAACACAGAAAAAAATAACTTTGGAAAATTAATTCACAGTTCGCATCTCGATGTACAATATCTTCTTCTAAAATTGGAAAAAAAGTATTAAAAATATAATGACGTTTGGATTTAACAAAATATTTAGGATGAATTCTTACTGCCTAACAAGTTATATATATATACTCTACTTTTCATATGGCACCGAATAATGAGTCATATACCAACGTCTTATAGGCATTCCCCAGCGCATCCGTTTCTCGTTCATTTTTAGTGTTACAAGTAGTTTTATTGGCTGTCGATTAACCGCGCTCCACACATAATAATCAAGGAGTTTGCAATCTGGGGAGTTAGATGGCCAGATATAAGGGGGGATGTGCTCACAGAAATTGTCTGACAGTCATGGTGGGGTTTTCCTTATTGTATGGCATGGTGCAGAGTACTGTTGCCAGGAATAGGGTCTTCCATCTTGACCCAGAGCAATACTACTTCCTCAATGCATTTGAAGTAGGCTTCCGTTTTGAGTCTGAGGTTCTCATCAACAAATTTGGGAGTTCTTTTCTTATCAGAACAATCAGAGTGAATTTTTGTAACTACCGTAGCATCGTAATCTACATTAGACTCATCCAACTCTTACCGAATCCTCTGCACTGTCCTCACATTGACACCAAAACTCTCTGAAATGTTCGTTCTGGACTTCCAGTGCGAATGTCAAGTAGTAGAGCATGCGATTTTCAAATTTCTGGTGGAATGTATTGCGTCATGGTAGTCTTTTTTCCCACAGACGGTTCCCAACTAACCCTATATACTGTGCAAAAACAAAAAAATAAAAATAAAAACGCGCATAGCGGCATGTATATATATATATATATATATGTGTGTGTGTGTGTGTGTGTGTGTGTGTGTGTGTGTGTGTGTCCAGGTATGCAGTAAAATGGGAAAGAACACGTTAGTTAAATAATCCGGAGTTCTTTAGTATTTTTGTTTTTATTTTTAAAAGACAGTGCTCCATACAGAAGTCGAGCTTATATTATAATATTTTAAAAAAATATGATTCCTTCGCTACATAAGAGTTCTCATGTTTCAAAAACGAGAGCCGGAACCCTCAATATAATTATTGAAATTAAGTTGAATTAAGGTATCTGGTCTCGTTTCATCGTCAAGCGAAAATTTAGAAATCTAATACCGTAATTCAACTTAACCGACGACACATTTATATTTCAATTGAATATAATCCATGCCAGCTTTACAGAATCGACGGCAGAAGTAAAGTAATGAATACAATATGTAATACATATATCCATATATGAATATAACTAGCAGCATGACCCGGCGTTGCCCGTGCTTGATTCAAAAATCGTACGACTCATGCAGCAATCGCTATCACTTGACGTAAAATATTTTTGCCCTTCATTGCCTTTAAAGGAGTGCCCTTTGCCGTACTGATGTTGCTACATGCCTTACTTCTGGCCTATCTCACACTGCGAGTTTTTTCTAAGCTCTGTACTAAACATTAAATCTGTTACGAGAAAAAGAACTAAACAAAATGAAAACAAAACGATCAGCTTTAAAAAAGGACTCGTAACTGGAAAAACCGAATGAAAAAAGAATGTTAACAACAAATACTTTTTCACACCTAACCCAGTTCTGCGGTATCAGAATCGACGTTGATTTTAAGCAAGCGAATGAGCCAATTGGAGTAAAGTGCCATGCAGATATAAATTTTCCCCACTTGTGACAAATGCAGCCATCGATTTTTTTTCCATGCTAGTTAACATTCGTGTCAGTCAGCTGTTGGCTCTCACGGTGGCCAATATAATCTTCCTGCCTATTCGTGGCAGCCAGCTATAGGCTTTCACTCTGGCCAGTAGAAAATGGCCGCAAACTACATGAAAACTGCCGTAGAAGCATGAAAAAATCGATTATTTCCTCTATCGATGGGAGTTGGGAAATGCGAAGTCGGCCTTGCTCTTCTCGCTAACTTGGAACATGTGCATGTAAATCTTGGTGCAAATCCGTTGAAAATTGCGGCCGTGCATTCGTTACACACACACACACACATCATTTTCGACGAAACTGAGTTGGGTGTGAAAAAGTATTTGTTGTTTACATTCTTTTTTCATTCGGTTTTTCCAGTTACGAGTCCTTTTTTAAAGCTGATCGTTTTGTGTTCATTTTGTTTAGTTCTTTTTTCGTAACGGATTTAATGTTTAGTATAGAGCTTAGGAAAAATTCGCAGTGTGAGATAGGCAAGAAGTAATGCATATAGAAACATCAGCACGGCAAAGGGCACTCCTTTAAAGGCAAGGAAGGGCAAAAATATTTAAGTCAAGTGATAGCGATTTTCGTATGTGTCGTACTATTTTTGAATCAAGCCCGGGCAACGCCAGGCCATGCTGCTAGTACATATAGAAATTTAATAAACATAAATTTTCGAATACATCTGATAATATAGACATTCATAAAAGGCCGAAAATGTGGAACACAGTGTAGATCGCACTCCCTACGGTCTTAACTGATCTCGCAAGACAAGCTTGCTATGCATTATATCACGTCAAAATCTACTTTAAATTTATAATATATGCGTACACATAAAGATAATGTGTATTTTTGTATGTATAGATATAATAAATACGAAAATAAACATAAATATATCTATACGCGCATGTAGATATATATTATATATTGTAAATATATAAATTTAATAAATAGAAATTTTCGCATATATCTAATAATATGCATTTTTTACGCATCTTTGATTTCCATGTTCGTATATAAAAGGAAATTATTTTATGATAAAATTATTTTCGATACTTAGCCGTAAATATGATTAATCTGATCGCTGAAAAAATAAAACTAGTTGGCATCTTTTAAAATAAGAAATGAAAACTTCGATGTAATAGTTGACGAAATGGTAATATTTTATCAACAGGAAACGAATGGATTATATTTAACTTTCAAAAGAGACATTTTACGTTGCACATCTAAGTTCTAAAGAAGTCATTTTGCACGCGAATAAATAACTCGATTTGCCATGTACGCTGGAAATAACTAAATATTCGAAGAAACGGATGTGAAGTTAATAGATTACTGATGCCAGAGAACACGATCCTAATAAATCAATCATATTCGAATGTATATGAAAAACAGTAATGCAGAAAGAGAAAGAAAAATGCTATTAAAATGATAAATAACGCACCTTGAGAAAGAATAGGTTATAGTTAAAACACGAAGTTAGCGAAAGGAGAGATAACTTATATTAAAGTGTAATTATATTACCAGAAGATGGAGTAAAGAAAAAAAACCGTTATGCCAACAAATCTAGGAATTAAGGTCTGATTTTGCCAGAGGGTTTGAAAAGATGATTCCTCCAAAAATGATTGATTAATATTTGAATAGAACTTAAATAAAATAGAAGCACGAATTCGTAGATTGATCGCTTTCGCGAAGGGAAAGAAAATGGATTATTTTATAGAAAATAGAGGACAGGAATAACTGATTCATTTCAAGGTTTTTCAGAATCCAACATAGATGGAGCCTTCTAGAATTCGTTTAAAGCAAGTGCTGTTTCCAGATGTAATGCTTTTGACACACATATAAATCATTGTCATTCGACGAAAGATTTTCCTGAAAGGGCAATAACTTTCAGATAAAATGGATTTTAATTTATAATCCACATGATATTAAGATGTAAGTTAAAAATATTTTGTATAACTTTCAGAAGTGTTGTTAGCATTGCAAATATTACTGAGATAATTATACCTATGAAGAATGTCTGGATCATTTCATACTGTCTATACACATGATGGCAAAGTTAGTGAATTTCTTTGCTTGTTTAGCAAAGATACTGATGTGGTTTCCCCGTTGTTTTATCTTCTGTTTGAAATGCAGAGTTTCTCTTCACTTAGATCGGCGCTCTATCCAAATCAACTGCGGCTAAGCAAAATTTAGCGTTAAGAGAATGAGTCATACCTTTCCCAAGGGATTTATTGTGAACGTCAACATAAGAAACTAATCTGTCCTCATTTTTCTTGTTGTTATAAACACGTTTTAGTCGTTGTGCTTTCTGGCCTTCATCAGGTGTATCTCAAATTCAGGACGAAATTACTTGTACGTTATAGGGATCAACAAACACCTGATGAAGGCTGGAGGACACAACGGCCGAGACATTGTTATAGTAACAACAAAGATGATGATAATAGTCCGCATGTAAATAGTGACAATAATGATATTTCCTCATTCCAGAAATTCAAACAGATTTAAGAGACTAGGTTGGAACTTGAACTCGCTTAGCCCCTTTCCCTTCCCACGTCAGTAACTGTTACATCTCGCTAATTACATTACTGAACATTTAAACTTTACTGATGCTATTAAATTGTTATTAAAGTAGTCAGCTTGGTAAACCTCGCTGGCTACATTAACCGGGTGTAGAAAATAAATAAATTAATTAATAAAAACGGACGTGTTATATCAAGAAATATATCTTTAAAAAGATACTTAAAAATTATTACCCTAAAGTGGTAATATCGAAATACGATTAACCATAAGGCTGGTTAACCGGTTTATCAGTCCTCTCTCATCAGATCCAAGATTTAGGAAGTTAATCTTGTTGTTAGCTGATATTACCACTTTACGATAATAACACTTTTTATTATCCCACGCATGTTAATTTTTTTTTTTAAGCTTATCACCCCAAGCAAGGCTGGAGGCCACTAGCACGCAAGGGGTTACAGAAGGTTTGGAGGAAGAGCAGATAGGAGTGGTAAAGGAGAGGATATGGAGAAAGATAGTGGATCGATCAAGACAAGGGGGTTACAGAAGATCTGGAGCGAGAGCAGATAGGAATGAAAGGTGAAAGGTTGTGGAGAAGGGAAATTTCCTTGATTTAACATTTCCGTTTTTATCGCTTCGATAGAATTATGAATCACTGCAAAATTATTACCAAATCAGATACAATTTAATTACGATTATATTCTAAATTGATATTTAATTTTATTTCTTATGGTTTTTTTCTTGTAAATCTCAGACCGCCTTTCCAAGATTATGGAACGTGAATCATAAAATCGAACAGGCAACTTCTATTCATTGAAGTATTTGCAACCACATTAAAAAAGTAGAAACTTTTTCATTTGTATTTTTAGCAAATTCAACGATCACACTAGACAGATATACCGATTATACATGTCTACCTGTTTCCTGATAAAATCCAAAGAATAATCAACAATGAAATCTTGGCATGAATCGCTTTCCTGTCGCCGTAACTTAACTTCCCTGTGCCTTTTCTATAAATACTTTACTGGTAATTCTTCTGAATGATTTTGTTCTATGGTAGCTAGACTTTATGTGTTTAAGCACAATACTAGATAGGCAGCAAGTTGCACGTCATTTTAGAGTTGAAATGACTCGATGTAACCGTAAATTCTATTCTAAAAGTTTCTTCTATCGTACTTCTAGCTTGTGAAACTCTTTTTAGGTTTATTGCTTCTTGCTTCCCAGTGAACTTTAATTTTTAAAAATTTAAATGCAATGTTAATAGTTATCTACCGTCTTCTTAATTCTTGTTCTTTTATTGTCCTTTCTCTTAACAGTATAGTTTTCTTATATTCTCAAACAGTGAGTAACCACTTGCTTTTAATTGTCTTCATTGTCTTCCTTCGGCTGAAATAATTAAGAAAACAACAACCAAAATAACAAAAAGATAAAGCAAATCACTATGAATTAACATCTAAACTGTTGATATATTAAATTTCTATTAATCTTGAATTCAAAAATGTTCTTGATTTTCATCAACAAAACATTGACATAACGGCTCCGAGTGACTCGGGATGAGAATTAATGCGTTATACTTGTTCTTTTGTAATCGTTAGCTTTTGTAACAGAAACTGTTAGAGTAACTCTCATCGTCATATAGGGTTTTTGTGCAAAAGAGATACGCATTCAAATATCATTGTGAGAGTATTCTTTATTTCTAATTCCAGCTCTTTATGGATGGCCGTCTGAGTAGTAGCGATAAAAATCAACAATAAGTAAGATAAAAGAAATATGAATAAAAAATGACTACTACTCCAGTACCTCGATAAGTGTCCGGATTGACATTATCCGCTTGATTAATGACAATTGATTAGAGGCCGTAGTGTCGTAATTGCATTGATCACACAAAATAGTCTATCATCTATTGAAATGCGATTTTTTAGTTCAATTTATTCACAACTAAATAAAACTCTGAAAATTATCTATTTCAGATGCTTTTACTTCGATTGTCATTCCAATTCGATCCATAGAAAAAAATGTTTCCAGAAGAGAATTTAAACAACAGGAACCACAATGAAACAAAAAATGTAATTTTTGATTTCGTAAATGCCTTCTTCACACAAAATAGTCTATCATCTATTGAAATTTGAATTTTTCAGTTCAATTTACTCACAACTAAATAAATCTCTGAAAATTATCCATTTCAGATGCTTTTCCTTCGATTGTCATCCCAATTCGTACAATGAAAAAACATCTTTTTTTCTAGAAGATAATTTAAACAACACGAAACACAATGAAACAACAAATGAAACCGGATCAGCTATTCTATGTCCCGGGCAAAATGTCACAAACTAGTGAAAAGAGCTACCAAGCTATCAATGGCAGAATTCAATATTTCTGGTAAAATAACAAGGCGTATATGGATACTAGGAAGGGACGGAGTGATGGATTTATCCATATCTATTGAGGTATTGTCTAGGAAAAATAAAGGACCGAGAAGCGGGTATGTGACGAACAAAAAAATCGATCAAATAGCCAATATTCCCCACTGTTACAGTCAAATATTGATTCGCCTTTATCAATGCATAGAAATACCTAAAACATCTGAATGGCGATATGTCAAAAGAAAAAAGAAGTGATGAGCATTCAGGCGTATTGAAATCCTTTCCCGATAGACATTATAAAAGTAACGATTCACCAGCATGGTAATATTCATTGCTTCGGCGCAAGAAATAAATCTCCGTATAGAAAATTGGTAAAATTGTATACAAAGAATGAGCTCTAAGGAAGAGTAGGGATCACGCAAAAGAAGAACATTGGTGACGAAGAACGTTACATCCACGGGGAAATATGAATCACGAAAAAATAATTTAAAAATTAATTACAACAATTAAGGTGAAGTGTCTAATTGGAATGCTGGATCAGTAAATCACTATCCAATGGCGTTGCAAGGTGGAAGACGATTTGAGTTTTTCTGGGTGCAAGAAAGGGGGATGGAATATATTGATTAGAAGCGAGCCTGTTAATAACCAACAATTGAATGTTTCGGGTCTGGAATCTTTTAACGTGATACAGGCTTTTCTGTATCAGAATTCAATATGGAGAATTGATGATATGATCAAATGTGCTGAAGGATCATTTGAGCAAGTAAGCAGGGAAACACTTGGCAATATTTCTTTGTCTCCTCAAATGACAACGGAATCTGCAATGAGTTGAGGAGGAAATACAAATACAGACAGGAACACATAGGGGAAAAACTAAGAAATAAACGAAGATTAAGAACGACATTTATATATGATTCAGAAGTCTTTCCTTCAACAAAAGACCACAAATGGTATCACTCGTACATAAAATTATTCGACCAATGACAGAATTCCCTTCACTCCTTCCAGTAAATTATCCAACGGAAATACAACCAATCCCAGAAGGATCCAACATGTTTACTATTAATCAAGCAGATAATGTAAATCTGGGCACTTATCGAGGTACGGATTTAGCATTCATTTTTATTCATATTTCTTACATCTTACTCTTGATTTTTATCGCTACTACTTACGCGTCGATCCTTAAAGAACTCGAATCAGAAATAAAGAATACTTTCACAATGTTATTTGAATTCGTATTTCTTTAATACAAAAAGCAGATACGACTATGAGAGTTACCCTAATCGTTTCGGCTACAAAAGCTAACGGTTATAAAAGAACATGTATAACGCATTAATTATCGCAGCAAGAAACTGTGAAATATGTCAACTGCGGTGCAAATTCAATGGAAACACATCAGTCTTTATTTGTATGTTGTTCATCTCCGCTGCTGGCAATCTGGGTTTAATGAAGGTTATGGTGCTGCAGTATAGTGCGATATTTGTAAACACCATAATGTGAAAACACCAATAATTTTACTTTGCTTATATCTTCTCAGTACATTTCTATAAGTTAAATATGATTTATACTTTCATTCGATAATACTATGCCCGCATTTAATCACTTCTCAAAAACTGGTCACTTATACTGTAATTTTTGAAAAAGTGGAATTGGTCACTAATTGTGCAACGAAGATATTCTTTTAATGATTTCACCAAAAGAAAGGCGATAATGTCACCATAATGCAAGAGTTTACTGGGGGTGACAGAGGCATCTCAGAGAAAGGACAATAAAAAGGACCAGGATTCAGGAACACAGATGATGCCTACTAAATGTTTAGAAATTGTAATTGGTTGGGAAGCAAATAATTGTTAGGGAGTTTCAAAGGGGAGAAAGGAGAGAAAAGAAACCATTAAAACAGAACAAACGGTCGAATCTATCTAGTTTAACAGTAAAACGGTAAGACCTAGATACCAGCCAAGTAGCAATTTTAAATTCATACAGTCGAGGGACTAAAACAAAGCTCATCAGAGCAATTGCCATTAATATATTGCTAGGAAAGACAGAGGGAGGCCGAGTCACGACTCTGAGAAAATGACGCCAGAGATGCCAGGTTGACATCGATGACATTGCAGATCCCTTTGTAATATTTATATGTCCTTTAATTAAGTCTTCATAATTCTTAATTATTTAATTCTAAAAAAATAACCGATGGAAATAACATTGAAAAATATACACTACTGGTAAAAATGTTACGTGAAATTAGATGTTTTGTATATTTTAAATAAACACCAGAACACATATTTTTATATTTTATTTTAAATAAAAATCATAAACGACACACCACCATGGTTAAAAGAAAACAGTTTAATGGGGAAAAAAGCATAAAAACTGGACATTGAAAGAGTGGCAAAATGTATTGTGGACAGACTAGTCTGAATCTGAAATTGTTTTATAGTAAAAGGAGAGTGAATGCAATTAGAAAGCCAGGAGAAAGACTGAATGATGGATGTTTGGTTCCAGAAGTTAAGCACCCTGGTGTCTCTTTTATAGTGTGCGGTATATTTTTGTAAGGAGAGGGTTTGAAATTTTATTCAGAACAAAGGAATAATGAAAAAACAAAGATATCATTCAATTTTGCGCACATAGGCTATGCCATCTAGTGTTTACGTATAATTGGGAAAAATCACCTTTTAACAAGTCGACGATCCAAAACAGTCTTCTAAATTAAGTAAAAAAAAAAGAAGGAAATGTTGAAAATAATTATTTGGCCAATCTCTTAACCACGCTCTCATTGAATCTAGGCTGATCTGGATAGAAGAGTTCGAAGAGAATACCCAAAGAGTGAGCGTGAGTGTTTTCAGTGCTTGAAGAATACTTTTTCATAAACTGTTGGAAAGAATACCATGAATTTGAAAGGCAGTAATTAAGGCAGGTGGTGGCTTTATTGACGAAAACTAAATATGATGCTGATGCATGATAATGTTTTATAGTTCAATGTTTATTTTTTGTTAAAATAAAATTAAGTACGTAGAAGTTATTAAAAATTTATTTTTTACTTAAAAAATACAAAAGTGTCTCATTTTAAGGTGAACTGTTATGTAATATTCACCTTCCAAATGGTAGTGAATGCTGAAAAATCAGATGAAGAAAAAAATTGGAGCCACAGAAATTTGTTTCTACAGAAGGATGTTGAGAATACCAAGAAAGAAACATGAACAATGATAAAGTTTTAAAGAAAATATAAAAAAAAAAGGATATGTATAATTATTATCACAAAGAGATAGTTGAAATTTCTAGGGTACATAATGAAGAAAGACGGCTTGGAATATTTGACACTCACGGGACATATTGAAAGCAAGAGGGACTGATGAAATCCTCACATAATTTACTACACGAGATTGTGTAAATAGACGGCAGAACAACATTTTGGAGGAATAATAATAATAATAATAATAATAATAATAATAATAATATATAATTATTTATTCGAAAATTATAACATAAAGAGGTTATAATTCACTACAAAAATAGCCAAACATCCCTCGCTAGGGCAAACGCTGGAATGACCAATCAATACAAATATATGAGAATTCAAAAAACTTGACAACGGACTTAGGTTATAATAATTATAATAACTTGTACAGGCAAAGATACATAGGTAAAAATGGTTGAATAGACAGTATTCAACATGGGCAGAACAAAAACAAATATTAGTGAAAATGGACACTATATGAAAGAAATTATAGACATATGTGTACACAGAATCTTCACTACACTGCGGATAACCTAGAGAAAATAATTAAGAAACATAACAACAGTGTTTTAACAAGTATAGGGACTTAAAAAGTTGACTAATCACCCGGTTGCACGTAGTACAAATAAGTATAATGACACGAATAACAATTTATGCAATTGTAGGAATCCAAATATTTGTCCATTACAGAATAATTGTTTGACTAGTTCTCTAGTACAATCTCTACACTAGAAAAGACAAATATAAAACAATTACACTAGTAGCACTATGAATTCATTCAAAGAACGTTGGCGGAGATATATGCAATCTTTCAGTAGTAGTAATTATAAGTACAAGACTTCATTATCCTAATATTTTTGGAGTTTAAAAATGAAGAATAAAACACTTACTATTAAATGGAAATTAATCAAGAGAGCCCGAACATGTAATTCCCTATATGTCCCTTGTTATCTATGTCTTAACGAAAAATTTGAAATAATTAGATTTAAAAATAAAACCCATCTCTGAAATCAAGGAAATGAACTAACCGTTAACTGTAAAGACATCTATAAATTTAACTTAATATAGGGGTAGAAATACTTTCAACGATAAAGGTATGTTACTGTAAGTTTAGAAGGTTACTACTTTTATTACCTGATGGTCCTCCTGTCGATGTGGGTGTTTGTTGGTGTACGTGTATTGTGTTGTTCGTGTCTTAGTGTTTAGGAATGTATCATCAATGTTAACTAAAATCTACTTTTGTTTGATAATGATTTTATAATTCCTTATAGACAGTTGTGTCCCGTTACATTTTAATCTTATATGGACTTTACACTCCCTTTATCGTCACTAAGATAATATTGTTAGAATATGTGTAGGTTTATGTATGTATAGGTGTATTTATGTATATATATATATATATATATATATATATATATATATATATATATATATATGTTTATGTTTGCGTTTGTATGTGTTTTTATATATATGCGTGTGTTCGTATATGTGTATGTGTGTATAAAGTTATGTTTTTGTGTTTCTGTATGTATATATATATATATATATATATATATATATATATATATATATATTTGGTTTGTTTAATTTTTTATGTTGCTGCGTGGATTAATACATTTATGTTTGCTTCTGTATGAGTATATATGCATATGCGTGTATGTATGTGTGTGTGTATATGTATATATGGATATATATATATTGTATATGGGTATATATGTGGAGATATGTTTGCGTGTAGGTATGCTTTTCTGTGTTTTTTTCTGTAGTGAAGATTGTGTATACACATATGTCTATGATTTTTTTTATTTTTTTTTCATATATTGTTATACGTTTGCACACGTGTATGTGTACTAGTGCGTATAGAGGTATATATGAAATATTTATATGTATTTATGTGTTTGGCAGTTTTCTTTTTTATATATTAGATGGTGTTATTTGTATGCGTATATATCTATGTCTATATGGCTTAGTGTCCTTTCTCCCTAATGTTTGTTTTTCTCTTCTGCCCATGTTGAATTTTATCTTTTCAACCATTTTTATTTATGTATCTTTTCCTGTACAAGTTATATCTTAATAAGATGTTAGAATTCGTTTAATAACACTTTCAAACTTGAATATTTCTTAGTGGGTGTATCGGCGTGTCTTTGTCAATATATGAGTGTGTATGTGCGTGTCTTTGTCCGTGTATGTGTGTATGGTTATTTGTGTGTACCTTTCATTGTGTATGTATGTTGTCGGTTTTTTTAAGGGCCGTGTAGATATTTCCTGTCTCGTCGATTATTTGCTTGTTTATATATCTAAATATGTCTGCGTGATTGTGTATTATAATCTGATTGTGTATGTATTGTCTTTTGCAAGATTTCATCCTCCCTTGCCAATTTTCTGCTTCAAATGTATCTAAGTTGTCGCGGAGTTCAGAGCAGCATTAGTTCTTAAAGTTTTTTTTCCAACTTAATTTCAATAAAAACAAAATAAATAGAAAATAATATGTATTTTTCCTCAGTTTGTTCTTTAAATAATTTTATAAATTTAAACTTAATATAGATTAAAATTAAAATTTAAAATTGGTAAATTTCAATTTTGAATTTTGAATTTAATAGTATAATTTAATATTTATTAGTTAGAATGAATTCTATTTTAGTCTAACCCTAACACTGAAGTATTAAATAATTTTTATAACTTAAGTCTGTTGTCAAGTTTTTTGAATTCTCATATACTTGTATTTTGATTGGTCATTCCAGCTTATGTAACAGCGTTTCCCCAAGCGAGGGATGTTTGATTGATTTGAACTTTTTAAGACTCTTTGTTCTATATTCAACATCATCACTTGATAAGACACCAGAAGTGCTGAAACAAAATGGCTATTTTTGTAGTGATTTTATAATATACTTATGTTATAATTTTCGAATAAATAATTATATTTGCTCTACTCTGTATTGAGCTCTATTTTAAGAATAGTATTTGTTGGTTATTGGAATCTATTCCGTATACACCAATCCTATGCTTGGGTGTATATATATATATATATATATATATATATATATATATATATATATATATATAACAAAGATGTTACATACGGACAAAAAAGTACTCACAACAAAGATGCATTTTTGTTTCGATGCGAACGCATCTCGAAAGGTGAGGAACAAAGATGCTATGAACGTTTATATTCTTTTCGTTCTCATTACATTTGCCTGTAGTTTATATGTATTTAACTAATATTTAGTTAATGTGTTTATGCTTTAAAATATTACAATGCTATGCATTGAATAAGGAGTGATGAAATCATTTTTAAATATCTGAAATTTTCAAATCAGAGACAGATCTATCTACTCAATATTGAGAGGAATTAATTTCATTCTGAGAATATTTGAAATAACAGGACGCTTACTGAATAGCTTGCGAGCGTTTTAATCGTTGATCTTCAATGTGAACATCATCGTGTTGTTGATGTAATCAGGTTCTATAGTTACCCGGAATTCTTCTAAGGTTTGATTTATCCATCTCAGCAGAAGAATATGGTGTGCATATCAAAGCAGGGAATATTGATTTTAAAATATCCATATGGAATTATTAACCGTTTCCTAACATTAAAAATAAAAGAAAGAACATCTTGTTCTCTTTTGTCGCCTTTCAATTACTGGAAAATAAAACAATATCTTATTGACCGTTGATTTAATATTAACGTATAGAAAACAACCAAATAAAATGGGTTTTATTCGTTTCAGTGACAACAATAACGTAGAAAACATATTTGGAATAATGGTATAAATGTTTCTATAAATAAGCTGCAGGTTTTAGGCGAGCTGGAATTTATTCAATTGCTTCTTTTATCTATGATAACGGACTACGTTTTCTTGAAAGGTTTCAATGTTATAAAATCTCGTGATATTTCTTGAAGGAAAATTAAGTACGAAGGCGATCTTTAGGATAAACAAGATCGAAATGAATTGTGTTCAATAGGGCATGTTCTTTGGCCCATATGTTATGTTATTTGTTCACGAAGCTATAAATAAAGATGAACAAATTACTACAGCATTCCTACTTATTATGCGAGCCACTTGACCGATCATGTGAACTTTAGCGGCCTGTCGGTTGGGGGGACACATCCTGTAATGGAGGTATTTTGTTTGGCAGACACCAGGAAGAAAAGAAACATTTTTGACATCTGAACAAAGAAGACAAAGTCTTTCAACATGTGCACTGGATGTATAACGACACGCTTTCATAATATTCATTAAACTTTCTTTTACAGTGTCGGAGAGAAGGCATATAACATATTTATACATATTTTTAACACGATCTCTTTGTAATAAAATCTTTATTTATTTTATTCCGATTTCCCCATAGACGTTGTTTTTTGTTTTTAAAGTTTTGAAAAGCAAATATATACAGATACGGCAGGTACTATTCAAGCAGTTCCTATATGTTTTATAGACACAAGACATTTATTCTACTTTTCAACGGTTTGGTACCAGTTCAAGCACAGATTATTTATATACAATTTTCTTAAACTTTTTTACACATAGTTGACTACAATAAACAAACGACACTCATGTTTAGAGAGGAGTGCTGAAAAGTTTCCGGCTTGACCAGAAAGGGATTCTCTAACGAATGTTTATCATTAGGAGTTTTTACAGATTTTATATATATGGCTTTTATATATATATATATATATATATATATATATATATATATATATATATATATATATATATATACATATATATATATACATATATATATATATATATATTATAATTTTTTATTTAAAAATATATTATCATCGCAACACCGATATATGTATATATATATATATATATATATATATATATATATATATATATATATATATATATATATATGTATGTGTGTGTGTGTCATCTCGTCCACAATCACTTTCTCATAATGTGATACTGATTCTTTCTGGCTTTTCTACAAATTCTTTCATGCCAACTGCTCTGAGGACCCCGTCCTTTCACTGTTGAAACAGTTAAATGTAGCTTTAAATCTACTCCATCGTATCTCGCACTTTTCGACAGCTATATTGATAGCTATAATCTTCAAATGTAATGTCAATCGATATCTTCTCATGCTTTGATCCTGATCCCCGTCCTTCTCTATATGCCTTCCTCAAACACCCCTCTTTACTCTGGTTCTCACTCTCTGTAACCCCTTTTGTGCTCATATATATATATATATATATATATATATATATATATATATATATATATATATATATATATATATATATATATATATATATAGGTTGCGATGGACAAATTGTCTAAATTACGCAAATAAACTATAACAGTGACATCTCATTTTAAACGATATATTTATCAAAATTACACAAAAATATATTGAAATACTAAAAAGTAAACCTTTCCCAATAAAATCGTCATTGGCTTCAAGCACGGCATCCAGACGACTATGGAATCTCCCGACACTCTTCTGGATGGTCTCTTGCTTAAGTTGGTCATTGCTGCCATAATGCTTACCCTCGGTTCCTCTTTCGTTTTACAAAGTGTTTGTTGGTGTCCCTCTCAACCGCACACGACACATAATAATCAAGTGGTTTGTAGCCTGAAGAGTTAGGTGGCCAGATGTATGGGATGATTTAGTCGCAGAAATTGTCTGACAGCCATGACTGGGTTTTCTTGCTTGTGTGACATGCTGCAGAGTTCATTTGTCAGATATATGTTCTTCCAGTGTACTACTCCCTCAAGGCACATGATGTAGGCCTCCGTGTTGAGTGTGAGCCCCTCACCAGCAAATTCGGGAGTTCTTATCAGAACAATCAGAGTGAGTTTTACAACTGCCTTACATTCGAATTCGTCTTTAGACTCATCGAACTCTTTCCTAGTTCTCGATTTGGAGCGAATGCCAAACAGTTCAGGATGACTTTTCCAAATTTCTAATGAAGTGATGCTCTTTTTCCCACAGGCAGTTGACAACTGACCCAACTATTCGGTGCATTTGATAAAATCAAAAACGAACAAGGCCCATGAGTGAAATTCTCATAGAAAAATATGCGTCGTCCGGAGGACGCATATATTCTATGATAATTTCTCGGACATTCAGGTCGGTAAATGTTGTTAATACTGTTTATTGTAAACAGAACATTTACTTAAATATTTATATCTATAAAAAAAAGAATGTATAAACATAAAAATGTCTTTATATATATATATATATATATATATATATATATATATATATATATATATATATATATATATTTATATATATATATATGGGGTTGGAAGTCGACTCGTGACTGAATACGATCAACTCTAAATCTTATAACATCCAAATAAAATTTTAGGTGTGTTTCCTTATCTTTGATTATTTCTTAAATGGCACATAAGACGTGCAAGTGACTTGCATGCCATTACACATTCCACCAGGGATACATGCACGTATTCTGACAGCAATCTGATTATCCGGATATTTATTTTGAGTATACCGTGTGAGTCCAACTTCTAAATTGAAAATTTTTGTCACAAAACTGCCCTAAATTTTTTTTAGCATTCCTCTCTTTCGTCAGCGCGTGTCATCACATCAAGGTAAACATCACTTTCGTCCGATGAAGGAAAACGTGTCACCACACGTCTTTAGTATTTTTTAACATTTTATCATATATGTTCTGATATCGTAAAAACTGCAGGCACCCCTCGATTAATGCACATTAGTGCGCTAAAATTTTTATATACCGAAATTCGATTAGTGCATACCTAATACTCAGTTTCAATTTAATCATATTAATTGAAAACTGATTTTTCTGTAGTTACCGATGTACACATTAGCCGCACTAATCAAGGCATTCCTGTATATATTTCCCCCATATATATATATATATATATATATATATATATATATATATATATATATAATAGAAAAGGCTCAAACACTAATATTCCATGGTTATAATTTATTACATTGGAATTGTAATCACGATCCAATTCATCAGACCTACAAATTCAAAAAGAAATCGGAAAATATAACTCCGGGTATAAAAAAAAAATATTGACAGTGTGTGTATTGAAATGGGAAACAAGTGTGAGAGGGAAATTTGTGAAAGATCTAGGGAGAGGTTTAACAGAAGAAAGAAGAACAGGAATGACTAAGGCGTGCAGGTGGGGATTAAAATTTGACAGAGAGAATTTTTAAAGAGAGGAGTTAAATAACGGTTTAAATGAGTGAGATACAGATAAATATGAATTATTTTTCGATGCATAAATCGCTACCGATTCCCTGAGCTAAATTAAAATTAAAAAACAGACACCGGAAACGTGTGTATACATTTGTGGTGACACTACGCACAATAAAAAACGATATGATCTAAACTTAAAATCCAGACGATGAGAGTGTGAATAAAAAGGTGTGGGGGAACTAAAAACGAAGGGCATTTATAATAGAACCGATGTGTAATGAATAAAACTGACAAAGCAAGTAATATCACCTACAGGTTACAAATTTAACATAAACATATAAAAATTAACGAATATTTAATCCAGTAAAGACCTACTATTTATATACCCCAAAACACATACTAAGATACACACATACACAACAACATATCTATATCTACTCGCACATACATAGATTATACGCGTGCACATATATATATATATATCAATACACATACACTGATGCATGCATGCATATGCACACATATACACATAGACATACATATATGTGCGCATAAACCTTACACACATCCATACATATACATACACTCACTTATCTAAACAAATATAAAACGTATCTATCTATCTATCTACCTATCTATCTATCTATCTACAAACACACACGCACACACACACACACACATATATATATATATATATATATATATATATATATATATATATATATATATATATATATATATATACACACACGCATACACATACATACTTATATACATATACATAAATTAAAAGGTAAAAAAACCCTCATTCATCCATACATACATTTTACATATAAAAATAGATGGGTAGAATTAAATTAACTTGTACTTAAAAAAGCTATTGAGGAAGAAAACGTTAACAATATTAAAAATACACGGAGTCATTAATGCGTATATATCTCTTAAGTTTACATATGTCTAGGTATATAAAAATATCAGAAAACTATCAGAGTTTGTATATCAGTTATTTAGAAAACCTTTTTACCTGCAGACCCACATATACCAAAACATTAATAAAGTTTGCTAACACAAATTAAATTATAAAAAAAATATACAGAGTACCACATAAACACAGAAAATGATATATATAGATAATCATAAGAGTCATTCCATTTAAATGTCATGTCCGATGTTAGTGATCCAAGATGCAATTGTTATAGGTAACAACACGTTATGAAACCGTGTTTATGTTTTAAAGCGTTTTCTTATGTCTACATTTGGAAATGATTTCAATACGAAGATTCATCAACTCATCTGGATTTTTATCTTTAATAATAAAATTTTTTTCCGCAATTCATAGATCACCCCGATCGCGGAAGATATTAGGGGTTCTCGCACTTGATAAGATTCTACATTCGTAATGCGGGGTTAGTCCCTTATTCACCAGATCCCTGTAGTGTTTGGATAAGGAAGTTTGATTTTTAAGGTATCAATATTTAAAAGAGCGTCTATGATTGTATAGACGTTGCTTCCAATTAACAGCGGATATACCTATGTATCTTTTTTTTTGGTTGATATTTTCTCCGGGGAAGATTGTTGCTTCATATATTACATTCTCATACATACATTTCCCCCTTGATTGGACAATTAGCTCTACTCCTACAATTGCAGGTGGGGCTCCTAGATCGAGTTTCACTACTATGGTTGTTCTTACGTATTTTACAATTGTGGGAAGATATAATTTTCTCCATATTACTTACACATGAATAACTAATTTTCACTGTCTATTGAAAATTTTATATAGTGGATGTTTACTATGAAAGTGTTTGTCTATTAACCTTAGGAATAAACATCCTATATCAATGTTGGAAAGCCTGCAATACGGTGGGTTAAATCATATTACATTCCTCTTTCTGTTTTAGGTCTACTATTACTATGATTTTCTAGTTCCTCGTTATAGTAACTTCCTGTCGAAAACCACTATTTCTGAGAGCCTGTTTGTATGCAAATTTTTGTTTTCATTAAAGATTTTCTGGCTAGAAGAGGGCCTATTTATTCTAGTATTCACAGTTTTGGGGATGTGATCTATTACATTCGGGTGGTTAGAGTGGACATTGATATATAAGTGTGTCTGATAAACTTTATGGAAGGGCTTGAAAGTCTCATTAGAAAGGTTGAGGATGATATCTAAAAAGTTGACTATTTTAATGTTTGAAGATATTTCAATCTTAAGGCCTAGGTATTTGAAGGCACTAATGATCCTCTTATGCAAGCTGGAATTCAAGGGAGTATTGCTATTAGGGACAATGATTAAGCCATCATCTCCATAAATTTCAACTTGGTTATGGCTAACTACACTACTCAAGGTGTCTAAAATATATATGCCCAGGAAATTGGGCAGAGTCGAATGCTCCCATAGGTACATCTAAACTTTCATTATATTTCTTCACCCATTATTTCGGTATATCTTTTAGCAAAATTAAGGCTGTTAATTAATAGTTCCTCCGAAATAGAAGGGCAAAAATCCAAAATGTCAAATTGGATGAAAGTAGCTTTTCTTTTTATTGGGTATTTTAGGAACCATTTAATCGTCTCAGCCAAGTCCTTCCAAAGTTTGACTGAATATTTATCCAGGACACATGATGTTATTTTCTTAAGAATTCTCTTAGAATTTCATCCCAACTCAGATTTAGAGATTAATTAAACGGGACTGCAAGCTATTGATAAAGTTCGGTTTATGATCTTTGAATAGAATGAATGCATCTTTCATATTAAATTTGCCCATTATATCAGCAACTCCACATTTGTTAGCAAATGTGCAGATGTTTTCATTGATAGAGGATAAGGTGCTATTGTCTTTGTCTTTCTTATAAGAGCTGGTAATTTTGTCAGTGATGAGTTTGTCGTATCCAGAGGGTTTAATTTTATAGATATTTTTGGATTTGTTGGCTTTAATCCATAATTTACTGGAGTTTTTTTATGTTTTTAATGTCTTTACCAATTTTTAGCTTAGAAGTTGTTTGAAGAACTTCTGAACTTAATTTGTTTTTTAACTAAATTATGCAAATCCGCTTCGAACGGTTCAAGTAGCTTGTTACTTCTTTGGTATTTCAGGTTATATGTTTCATGATTTAGCTCTTGATCATTTTTGGGATTTCGGGAGAAAAATGTTTTCCACCTCATTCTTTTAATAAGGTCAATAATTTTATCAGTAAGGCAGACAGAGAAAAGACGCAAAGAAGGGTAAGGAATGTTTTTTAAGGAATAATCCGGAGTGAATTTTCCATCTCCATGTGAATAGGTGGGAATAAAGTAGTTCAACTGGAAGTATACCAAAGAGATCTCAACTTATTACAATAAGGAGCAATATATTGATAATATTAGTGGTTAATATACATGATATATATATATATATATATATATATATATATATATATATATATATATATATATATATATATATGAGGGTCATTCAATAAATAAGTTGAATTCTTCGGTATAAGGACTTCTAATACAGATAGAAGCTTACTCTTTTTTATTTGTTTTTGTTTTCTTTTCCACATGGATTTAATTGCTTTTGCAGATTAAAAAAAAAACGTTGAGAGTTTTGGGGCGATTAACAAAGATGGCCGACCAAGAAGCATGCTCCAGGATTGAAAAGCGGTCAGTTATCAAGTTTTTGGTTGCTGAAGGGTGCAAACCAGTTGAAATTCATAGGAGAATGTCAACTGTGTATGGTGCCACATGTTTCATCCAAAAAATGTCTACAAGTGGGCTAAATTGTTTAAAGAAAGACGGAGCAGTGATGAGCGTGAAGACAGGCTTGGGAGGCCTAGAGAAGTGAGGTCTCCTGAGGTGATCGAATCAGTCAATGACCTCATTCAGTCTGACAGAAGGCTGAGAATGGATGACATTGCAAGGACTTTGAGCTTATCTGTTGGGACAAACGCCGAAGGAGTCATCTTGCATCATGACAACGCAAGGCCTCACACAGCAGCACAAACGGTGCAGACCATCAACGAGCTGGGATGGGAACTGCTCCCTCACCCCCCTCACAGCACAATGTCCCTTCAGACTTCCACCTGTTTGGTCCCTTGAAAGCGTTCACGAAGTTTAAAAGTGACGATGAAGTGAAAAGTGTTGTGAGCGACTGGCTGAGACATCTGTCCAAAGATTTTTACGCTGAGGGAATGGGAAAAGTTTGTGACAGTGCTGGGAGACTACGTTAAAAAAAAGTAAGCTTCTATCTGTATTAGAAGTCTTTATACCGAAAAATTCACCTTTTTTATTGAATGACCCTCGTGTGTGTGTGTGTGTGTGTGTGTGTGTGTGTGAGTGTGTGTATGTGTGTGTTTGTGTCTCTGTGTATGTATTTAGGCAGTAAATTCCCTTTTAGGCATGTCTAATTGAATAAATTTCAGACATCATGCTAACTTTTAACAAAATCCTTTCATACTCACGAAAAATCTTCCGTGTATTGATGTTAATGGATGAGAGAAATGTACCATAGTTGTTTAAATTTCTTTTATTTTCATTTTCTAAGTACAACTTTAATAAATACTTGTACTCATGAACAACATATAGGTTTGAACTAGTTGCACCCCTGAAAATGATCTTGGAGGAATATCGAAAGTACTTGGGAAATGAAAATAAAAGAAATTTAAATATTTATAGTGCATTTCTCTCATTCTTTAACAGAAATACACAGGAGGTTATTCGTGAATATGAAATGATTTTGTTAAAAATTAGCAGATATAGTGTCTTTAATCTAGTCAATACACACACACACAGATATGCAGAGTGTGATGGATAAACTATCGTCTAAATGACACAAAAAAGAATATAACACTGACATATCATTTGAACAGATATATTTACCAAAATTACACATAAAATATCTTGAAATGATAAAGAGTAAATGTATTCCATAAAATCGCCATTGGCTTCAAACACGCCCTCCAGACAACTTCGGAATCTCTTGGACCTCTTCTGGATAGTCCCCTTATTTAATTTGATGAATGCTGCCATAATCCTTGCCTTCAGTTCATCTTTGTTGATACAAGGATTTTTTTTTGGTCTATAGATCAACTCTGACCCACACATAATAATCAAAGTGTTTGCAGTCTGGGGATGTAAGGTGCTGTGAGATGTTCGCAAAAAATTGTCTATCATCTATGAATGCGTAATCCTGCTTGTGTGGCAAGGTGCCAGGTACTGTTAGCAGACAAAGGATCTCCCAGTAGTCAGCCTCATGATCCACAGCTGCACTGCCTTCTCAATGCACTTGATGTAGGCCTCCGTGTATTGACTCTGAGTCGCTGTACGAAGAAGAATGGAGGCATAACGTTGCCATCGCTAGTGAGAACGCCAAACAGCATAATGTTCCCTGGATAACTGCAATTACTGGAATGTTCCTATTATAGACTGCGTAGTTATATAATTTTCAGGACGGTTCTTATATTTTACAGATTTGCAGGCCGTCGAACCGCCTTCGTGTAGGATGCGAGTGTGTTAGGCTCACAATCGCACATATAGCCTTGCTAACGATATGAATCCATTGCCATTATCCTATCTGTTTGTTAGGTACCATGGCATACTGGATTCTCTAGTCATGTTAACCAAGCAGTCTAGAAGATCAACTCTGAATTCAAAACAAGGTACCTAATTATAAAAATGATTAATACAAATACTATAATTGTAAAGCAAAGACCAGATAGATTTCAACCACTATCGACTATACATCCATATAGCCTATTATCCAGGATACTGTTGATACCAAGTACATTGAGCTTGGCAAAGTTAAATTAACTTTTATGTTTTAATATTTAATCATATTGTACAAATATGAACTTCCACGCACACAAAAAACGTGATACTTAAGATCTAAATTGAATATTTAAAAATGAAAAATCTTTATTAAAGTTTTTATTGTAGTTTTAATTTCAAGTTAATAGATTAAGCTTAACAACTAATTTAAATTAACCGGAAGGAGTTGTTTGCTTTTTGTTAAAATAACAGATTAGCATATTTTTTCGCAGTGTAATTATCTTTCTTATAAAATCTTCTAAAAGCAAAATATAATAATGCTTGATTTAAAGTAAGATTAATCTGATTTGAAACAAATATTATTTACTTTAGGTTTAAAATATCGCAGAAATGCATTTTAAACCGCTGGTAACTGTGTTGATGTGCTGACAGCGTGATGAGAGATCTGATGTTGTTCTACGGAGATTTTATCTGTAAGAAAAAATTGAAGAAAATGCGTTGACATCCTTTTTAAGTAGTCAGTAACCTTAAAACAAATTGGAGAAACATACTCTGTAATCTAATCTTTTATTGACTTTTAGAAATTTTGTTTTTAAATGTATTATACCTATCCCTCTTATTTTTTGATAATGTCGTGTATCATCCTCCGTACTTATAAAAATCGGCAGGTTTATACACATACACACAAAGAAATCTTATAAAATTTTTCTGATGGATGATGTATATTGAGCTTTTCCATTTATGATTAGTAAATATAGTTTTCACTGAATAATAACATCATCTTAAACGCTGAAATTAATACAGAATTTAAAAAAAATCTAAAAACTAATAAATATTTCTAATTAAAGCAAAAAAAGAAAACAATTCTTTTAAGTATTCATTATTTACCAATAAATTTTTTTATCTTAAGACAGTAGTATCCTTAATATATCTTATTTCTAAAAGCAATTAAAAGCTTTTCTAATCAAATAATGTTATAGTTTATCGCCTTTTGATTTTACGATTCTGAGTAAATTTTTAGTTAATTGTGTTTATTTGACAAAAACAAATTGATGCTTTACATTCTCCAAGGAGACCTGCTTTTAACTAATATAAATATGAAGAAGCGGGAATTTTAATTCCTTGAAATTTCATAAAATGAAGCAAGTGGGGGTAACAGATGTAAAAAAACATATTTTTACCAAGATTTTCCAAAAAAAATATTTCAAAAATAATTTCATTCATGATTTCCTTCATTTCGTGAATAAATCCTGAAAATTTCCTTAAAATCCGACAATTATTTGATTGTTGCAAGAGATTTTGAAGCAATTTGTTTTTACTGCAAAAAAGATGCTAAAATTTCCAATTCTAATTATTGGTCCATTCGCCGACGGAAGAAAAACAAGATTTTCAACCAAAATTTTGAACATTCTTAAAACGATTAAAAAATTATTTTAATAAAAAATAGTTTGAACTTTCCTTTTAATAATAACAAATATTTTGAGGATAAAACTTTGTTTTTATCAAGTTTGAGAACTTTTTTTACTGTGGTATGCTCGTTTTTTAGAATATTATTGAGGTACCTATATAAATCTATGTATAAGTAGAGCAGACGTTCTGTTTAATTTTTTCTATACTCGTTGGACGTTGTATTTTACTGACACTCAAGATTTATTAATAGGCGACTAACATGGTTATGAAGCCGATTTCGCGGATAATTTCGCTGGTAGTAGAAGTTCGATCCTCATAAATTTTCTATTATTGTGACTTGGATTAGGACATCTCCACCATGGCTTTGCAAGAGAAAATCTGTTGTAAGTCATCAGCTCTCTTGCTCTCTCTCTTCTACACCTCTTTTTAAGATAAGAATATTCTCGGACATGCCGTGCTTTTTTACGATAGAAAGAGATAATTCCCTTTTTGTATAAGCCATCACCCCTCTCACACCTAAACATGTATGTTTGCCTTTCATTGCTACAACAAGGAACATCTTCTCAACACGGTTGTATAGCAAAAATTGGTTTGCAGGAGGGAAGAAATATCGTGAGCCTCTGCTATAAGATAAATTGTTGAAAAGCAGTTGTTTTAGTTATCATTTTTACAATATTGTTCAACATGTACAAGGCCCAAGAGCCCCTCTAGATAGAGTGTTACAGAGTAAGGTTACATGGATAGGTAGGGTAGATTATGGTTAGCACGAAAAAAGAATAGACTGGATATTAATGGATATCTTCGTATTTTTCCCGTGACCTTAGGAGTACCATGTATACTGCAGTCGCAGTAGAAGTGGTGTTTATTGGGCAAGATAGCTTGACGGAGCCAACCATCTCCAGACCGGTTTCTTCCTTCTCCTAGACAGGTTTCCACCTAAGGCTATAGAACCCAGTCTGTTCTGTTATTTACCACAGCTGGGCGGGGGGGGGGGAGATGAAGAGGATTCATACTTTTGTCAAGGGTATTAGCACGTAAATTAATGTAATGGATCCGAATGGAATTCGAAATCGGCGCTCTGATTCCTCAATACGAGCCCATATCCATCACTCCACCGTGCCTTCTA
>OZ038490.1:104143332-104188332 GCA_964036315.1 Acanthosepion esculentum | reverse complement strand
AAGTCCTGTAATTGTTGAAAGGTTTAATGTCGAGTGACTAACTTACCCAAGGTGGAACACCATTTTGGTGGAACTCCAAAACCTCATTTTGCTCCCTCCAAGCTCAGGTCCCATTTACAGCAAAGCATGGGGCGCCATATTGCATGAAATATGTAGTGTCCTTGACCATTTGATGACTGAAAAATTTGAGAAGCTCCACCTGAAAGATCAATCTATACTTTTTGCCGCATTACTGCTGTTAGTGATTCTATACACGCAGAGCAACCAGTTCTCTAAATCGTGAGTTAGAGATTAGCAGGAAGAGTAAAATACTTACTGGTACAGGACAGGGAACTGACCATTTCCCATTATCTTTAGCAACAAATCGAATTCCATTTGAGGTCTGCTGTTGCGCTTAAGTCCCAATTGGCGCTCAAAGCACGGGTCCTCCCTGCGAAAACAAACGGTCATCGCGATACGCGAAAATTCATTCTACGTTGGTTGATGATCGAGTATCACTAGTTTGGCTTGACAAATTATGAAATCTCAAATCCCAAGAACCACACAATGTAGAGGTTTACAGAGTAAGTCGTACACTTTATCGAGATACGTGGGAAAGAATATAGTTTAATCTAGACATGAACATGTTAAGATTATAGTGTTAAGGTAAGCATCCTTTTGTGGGTCTGTCCCACAAAGCAATCGGTCTCACATACAATTTATCTCACATCAATGGAAGACGAAAGAAATGAGGCTGGTTCACTACAATGGGCGTGTCATGATGGTCCTTAGCCGTTGAGTTTAAAACTGGTGGAACTGAGGAATGTAGTGCGTCTGAATACTTTATGAACACAGCTATAGAGCAGCGAGAGACTTGCGACATTTCGGCTGTGAGAAAGGGATTGCACAGTGGAAAATAATCCGTTACCCACAAGGTCGCGGAGACGTTTTTGGAGTTTGCTAAGACTGGACAGCTCCTACACTTATATGGTAGTAGTACTCCATATTTGGCCTGATCTGCATCTTTTAAAAACATATCAGAGTCAGATAATTACAGGGGCGGTACATGGAAACGAACATTTTCTCGAATCTTTAGAAATAGATCGTATGTATGAGTTTTACTTGAGGTCTGGATTGAGTTCATGTCCCAAGAGGCGCTCAGGACAGGGAGCCTCCCTTTGTAAACACCCGTTCATAGTGATCGGTAAAAGTTCTGTGTCAGCTAGGTGATGGTGGAACATCACTATCTTTTTTTCGAGGCATTGAATGTGTCCAGTCAGTTGTTCCACACTGAGCCGTTAAAGCCCGGTCAGAAGAGAAATCAGCTCTTAAGCTCTGGTGATCTAGAATTCCACTGGTATAGAAACCCTGAGTATTGGACTATAAGACCTTTAGATTTCCCTTAATAACTGAATGTTTCTATTGCTTTCTCTTCGCAACTTTCTGTTCACATCCGTATATAATTTATATAAAATCAGTGTTCTTCTTATTTCGAAGAAAAGCATCGTCTGGTGCCTGCAACATGGTTGAAGATTTATAAGTAGCGACTTAGACACAGCTTAGCCTGAAATGATTCAGATAAAAGACATACTCCGAACAAGTAACTAATCTCCTTGCCTAACAAGTGGAAGTATGAAACTTGGGAAGACAAAAGCAAATCCCAGTAACACTTCTAATACTTTTACATAAGATGTAAGAAGAAAGCTTTCACGATCTCTGAGCTGTAATCTATGACTACTGTATTAAAATGCAGTACCGCTCTCTGAAGCGACTTCAGAAAACGGAGAACCCCCTCGGAAGAAAACGGAATGTCATACAAAAGCAGCTTTTAACAAAATGAGTTAAAATCAGCGATGAAGAATTTTGTTTTATATAGTCACAGTTTTTAGAAAGATTTCAAAATGTAGCATTGTGATTTGTATCAGTAAATGGTCAGGTTTTTGTTGCATAAAACGTGGAGTTATCGAAAAGTGAAGACGTTGCAGAAAATCCATTGAAATCACAAGAATTCCAGGAATGATTCCAGTTAATTCATGGGATTCAGCAGCTGATCAGGCATTTTGGTAATAGGATAAGCCAAGAGTTATGTAGTTTGAACTCATCTCTCCACACAGCCTGATTAGGAAAACACATTAAATCCAGCCTCTAATCGACACTCGTCACATGCCAAAAGATTTGGGTCGCTAGTGATCAGAAATAAATAGGAATGTCGCCTCCGAGTGTATTTTGAGCTGACATGTTAAAGGGTCATTATTTAAACTTCCAGCTCGTTTAGTGAACATTATCCTATATCACTACATAGGTGTAATGGTCCAAGTTCCTTGTGCCTCGGTGATGGTCGAAGGTAGAACCAATGAAGAATAACTCGAACACAGGTATGGAATAAAACAGATATATTACAAACAGAAATATATACAAAGAAGTAGAAGTATTAGTAATGACTATCAGATTTGGTTAGAGTGAACTATGTTGTCTCGACAAGTATAACTATTCCAATGTTCTTACAATAATCCGATATTTAACAAACCCCCCCATATGGGTCGTATGTGGCACAAGGCCGGTTTAATGTGGGTTATCCGAGCCCGCAGGCTCGGCCAAAAATATGCCCATTAGAACCCGTATAAACGGGTTCAGGGACTGTCTACCTCCTCGGACGAAACTTTGCCCTGCGGCAAAGCCTCGTCCGAGTTCCTCTCTGCCAAATCGGACAGTTCGACAGGAGATTCTTACAATAATCCAATATTTATTCGTATATAAAATATACAAAATGTGGCACAAGGCCAAAAGGGGGATTGGGGAACGACGGTCATCATCTGTCTTAAATTAAAACTTAGCTAGTCGCAAACACTGACCCAAACATACCAACAATAATCCTAGCACCAAAACAACACATTCTTCCATACCTTTCTTACTACATCCACCATAATTCCTCAAATTCTCTATGAAATTCTAACTAGTCCCCGTATGTACATTTCAAAGTCTGTGGGAGGAAGGGAAAAAACAATTTAAAAACCCCAATGAGTATTTACAATATGAATTAAATAATATTTACAAGAAAACAATAACAAAATAAGGTTAGTAATAACCCCCCAACAC
The DNA here is from genome assembly GCA_964036315.1 of Acanthosepion esculentum. Classification (NCBI taxonomy): domain Eukaryota; kingdom Metazoa; phylum Mollusca; class Cephalopoda; order Sepiida; family Sepiidae; genus Acanthosepion; species Acanthosepion esculentum. The sequence goes on along the minus strand of OZ038490.1, from coordinate 104,185,257 downwards.
AATAGCTAAATGTGGCATTAAACATCAGTTAACTGGACGAAAATTGTAAAAATATAAAAAACAATCATCCGTCAAAAATCACTCACAAAAACACACACTCATTTAGACACAATAACAAATACGAAAAAACACACACACGAAACGAAAGTCATCCCGCAACTCCCAGAGAACTGACGTCACTGGCCACATAACGAGGGAGGGGATGGGGAATTAAACTAAAGAAAAATAGGGACAGAAATAAAAGGGGGGACCAATGAGCATACATACCCTATCTAAGGTAACCAGAAACGAGAAACTAAAAGATTCAAAATAAAACTAAACTAGTCTAATATCGGGACGGGTTGCCTCTGTTCAACCCATGAGGGACAAAATCCTGTACCTAACCGACATCAAAGTGCCAGTCTAGGTCAGCTCCTCTCACTCTACACATTCGCGCAAGATTTACCCACCTTTTGCCGAATTCTGATGAAGAGAGCCGCCGCCTTTCCGTCCTAATCTTGACTTTAAGCTGATGCCTAAATACAAGATCAGTTGGGAAGAGGTGAACTTCTCACCTCCATAGAATCCCTTCTGACGTGTCGCCCAAATCACGACTCTCATAACTCTTAGCAAGCAGTGGAACACATAAAGTTCAGACTTCGTTAACGGCGGGGCCACATTGCTACAAAGAGAAGCGGCCTCAAGGACAAAAAACTTTCCCTGCAACATGCGAACCATGAGTCCTTCAACAAACTTACACAATGGTGCTACCAACTTGCAATGAAAGAAGACGTGACCAAGGGTCTCGACTTCCCCATCACAGCGTCGGCAGTTTGGATATTTCTCCAAACCCACTGCGCAAAGTCTTTTGGAGACCCAGAGGGCCCCACGTATCACCAGCCAGGTGAGGGATGCCTCATCGTTATTGAGACATTTCAACCCGGGAGTCCAAGGCCAGATTGAGCGAGCCTCCTGCTTCGTAAGACCGAGCTCGTCAATCAAATCATCATGAACGGACTCCCTGATTACCACTTGATATAATGCCCTACGAGACAACGCCTGGACGTTGGGGAGGTCATCCGTCGCCGGTAAGAGGTGTTTCATAGCCAGACGACATTCACGGTAGAAGGAGCACTCTGCACGGGGCAAACGGCGGGCCTCCTCCTCGCACGAGTGCACACTTCTCAATTATGGGAAAGATCTACGGGCGTCTTCCTTCCAGAAGGCGCCCCCGTCATCCGAATCGCGACCCAAACGATCCAGAATATCGAAGCATATCGAGACGAATCTTAATGCTAGGCATACCTAGACCGCCTTCAGATGGATGAAGGCAAAAGATCTCCCGACATACCCTAGGAGCTTTGCCTCTCCACAAGAAAGAGAACAAGAGCTGTACTAATGAAATTAGTGCGGTAGACGGAAGTGGAAGAGGAGATTCCGCGTAGGACCGGATTCACCTTTAACTTGCGAAGGAAAGGTTCCAACGCAAGAACGTAAAGCATAGGCGAAAGCGGACAACCCTGACGAATAGATCGAGACAATACGAAAGGTTCCGATCTTACCCCGTTCACTTCCACCAGCGCACCGGGAGTCGCATACAGAAAACGGATCCATGAGCGAAAGTACGGCCCGAAACCAGCAGCCGAAAGAATAGCCTCCAAGAATCGATGGTCAACCCTATCAAAGGCCTTGGACTGATCCAAATTGATCAGCGCGGCTTCACTGTCGACTTTCCCTATGATCAAGCGCACCATATGAAGGTTGTCCTGAATAGTCCTGCCCTTCACAGCACAAGTTTGTTCGGAGCCAATCAGACTAGACAGGACAAGCTGCAAACGCTTAGCTAAGACCTTAGCCAAAATCTTTAACTCTGTATTTAACATAATTAAAGGGCGAAAATTACCTATCCCATCCCCACCGTTTTTGTCCTTACACACCAACTTGATCACACCCCTGGTGAAGCGTTGCGGTATAGACCCCTACTTCATCCAGTTTTTTAAGATCAGTTCCAGCAAAGGAACAAAAACGGGCGACTGCCTCAAGTAGACTTCGTAGGGAAGACCATCTAATCCCGGAGATGTGTCCAGGCCAACCTGTTTCAACGCTTCCCAGATTTCCGACTCTGTGATGGGACCCTCGCACCCAGCTGCCTCAAGGCAGGGAAAGTTGGCTAAATAAGTGTTGAACTGAGCAGAGCTCAGACCGGGCTCCCTGGTAAAAAGATCCCGAAAGTAATCCCGAAAAGACTCACATATGCCCGAGTTTGTAGTCACGGTCCGCCCATCCGGAATGTGACGCTCGCGATATGCCGTCGTGAAGCATTCCTACTTTCCTCTGCACGCAATTCCGCGGCCATATTCGTCGCCTCAGAAGACATTCTTTTTAACCTAGCCCTAACTACCAGAGCTTGATCCTTCTTGTTAAGCAAGGAGGCCAACTCTGCCTTAGCTAAGACTACTTTCCCACTATCACGGGATTTAACAGCCCGATCAACTCTTTGCTCTAAAGCCGTTTGCACCGCTAATCTATCTAGATTGAGTCGACGACTAAAATCGGCAGCAAACGTTCGAATTTTAGATTTTAGTTTGTCCCACCAGGCATTTCCCACCACAGCCCCCGTCAGTTCCCTTTGTAACATTAGTAACAGCTGGTCCCGGAATTCCTGCTCGCCAAATAACGAGCAGTTGAATTTCCAGTAGCCAGCCATCCTAACCTTAGGCTTATCTAAGTTTACACGGACCCGGACAAGCCTATGATCCGAATAAACTATATAATGAAAACTTGGACACCCTAAGAGCCCTACATCGACTCTCCTAACTAAAACTCGGTCGAGGTAGCTTGCACGCATACATACAGCCGAGCTGCCACTATTTGTCCAAGTCCAAACTACCCGCTGAGGGTGTTCATTCCGGTATTTGTCGACAAGATCAAACCCATCGACAAAACCGCGAAAATGTTCCACTCCCCAGCTTTTAGTACCCGGATTGTATTTTGACTCTATACGATCTATATCGGGGTCAAGGACAGCATTCCAATACCCCACTAAAATTAACCGACGTGATGTCGTCATAAACGGCTCGATCTGCCGAAACAAAGCAAGTCGCTCAGACTGGATGTTGGGCCCATAAACCCCAATGAGATGCAAAGCCTTATCCTTTATGGTAGCATCCAGCACGCAAAGTCTACCCGCCGGATCTGCGAAGACAAGAGCACACGCAGGCTTCCAAGACTTGCTCACCAGCCAAGAGACACCACTTGAGCGTCCATGAAAACATGCTGAATAAAGAGTAAACCCCTTAGACAGAATGCCTTCATAATCGCGAGAAGAAAAACGTGTCTCTTGCACACAACATATATTCACACCGAGGCTCTGAAGGTCGCGAACGAGCCTCACCCTTCGAGACTCCGACCTCAGGCCTCGGGCATTCACACTAGCCAACCAGAGAGCCATTATCAAATCGATTAGGGTTGCCCTTCAGGATAGAACATAGCTGGGGTGAGGACACCGGCAGCTCGTCCCATTGAACCTGACGCCATCTCAATCTCGACGGTATCATCATGAGACAAGCCGCCGATGTCCGCAGGATATGTTAGTTTGAGGGCTCTGTAAAGGGATGGGTGAACAAAAGCAGGGACCCTCCCTTTGCACTCCTTTGATTTATCCAATTCTGGCTCCTATAAAACAGCCACTGGGGGCTCGTATTAGCCTCCTCGATCATGCCCCAAATCTCCCGCGTACCCGGGCCAGAACGGACCACTGTGAGTATCCTTCGGGCGTCTTTAAAATTTCCCGGCACTTCCACATCCACGCCATTGATGTGCCGGAAGTTGTACAAAACTTTCAATGGCCTCGGGATTTTTTGTCTGACCGAAGACCTTTTCAGCCTGCACCCGGGATACACGGCAGACGTCTTCCCCTGGGAAATATGGCGGTTTGATTTTCTTCTTTTTTTCTACCGCGACTTGAAAGTCCGGGCTTCTGTTCCTCTTTTTTTGAGGGGTCTGTGAAGGTGTTGGGGTAGGAGTGCATGTAGGGGTGTGGGAAGGTGTAATCCTTCCAATTAATCCTCTCTGCTCCCTCTTGAGGCGCAGTATTTATAATGTCCGGAATAGTCTATTATTATTATGGGTAAGTTGCCATAACAATAAGACATATTATTTATGTTATATAGGATAAACCAGAGCCCACTAATATCAGTGAAACTGTGATTAAATAGTAAAGATAGGACCTTAAATGAAATATAAAACTAATGCATATGTTAGGTCCAGAGGATCCTTTTTAATTAAGCTAAGTATAGTACTAAATACGATATGATTGTCTTTCAAAGATTATATAAATATGACAGTGATTTTCAGCACTTTTGACTCACACATTTTTCTTAATTCGCTTCAAATATTGGTTAGAAAAGTACATTGTCAAACTGTATTTTGTAGAAAGCTCAATTTGTCAACAGTTTGAACATTCAAAACTGTCCCAGTTCCAAAATGAGACAGACAAATTCCTAAACAATAGGTGAACGAATAAAACCCCAGTTGAAACTGGTGATATATAAGGTCTACAGTTCGATTTCTGAAGTTTTCTAGGGAACAAAATGTTGTGAAGAGAATATTAAACTATGGATACTGAAAAGGCATTGATAGAAAAATGAATACAGCGTATGCCAAAAGTAATGAACATTTTCATCTCTCCCACTCATGTGGTATAAGATGCCTTGCAGTAGGTAACAAATCACTTTTGTTTCTTTTCGGAATCGATGATCTTTACAATAAAATGCCTAGGAGAACGGCGTTTGTAGAATTGTCAAGTATTTTAAGTGGCAGAATTTTTATACAGTCATCGCAGAATTCTTGAATACTTCAATATTACTTCATTTCTAAACTGAGTGATGACTTTATTTACTGTAGCTAGCTGCAGTAAATAAAGTCACCATTCAATTTAGAAATGAAGGATAAGAACAGGCATCGCTAATTTCTGGGCGATCGGAACTCACTGACAGATGCTTTCGAACTGTTATGTGGTCTGTGAAGAGCAAGCCAAGGGAGAAGACATAACAGTGGTAATCTATATCGGTCAAATAATGTATCAATGTTTCTTTATAGAATTGCATATGTTACTAGACGTTTCTCGCCGTAGTCAACTTAAGAAAAGAAAACATGTCCAAGTAGAATCCTGACTTTTGGTAAGTTAGAAATCTCGGGTGAATCCTTACTTTTTCCAATTCTCTGCCAGTCGATAGACTTTGCTTTCGGTGATGGTATAGATCGCGATTTGGAGAACTGGTTGCTCGGTGTTAGTAGAATCCCTAGGGGCAGTAATGCAGCAAAATGTAGTTTTATCTTTCAGGTGGGGCTTCTCAACTTTTTCAGTCATAAAATGCTCAATGACACTAGAGATTTCATGCAAGACGGCACTCCATGCAAAATGAGGTTTTGGAGTTCCACCAAGATAGATTTCCACTATGGGTAAGTTAGTCACTAGGTATTAACCCTTTCAACAATTATAGGACTTTCTATTCCTAGCATTTGTATGCCTGACATTGGAAAGTGCCCAAGGACGCTAAAGGAGCCTCGACTAAGCAATAGAAACATTAATTAAATAAACAACGATGTCCCAAACTCTAGTTTGCTGATTATACTCGCTTTCTTAATTTGGAGGATGTCTATTTAACTTTTACATGTCTCTGTAGCAGTTTTCTGAATTAAATCTGAAAATGCACAACACCAACAAATCAGATCTGGAAAATACCGTAATTCCCCATGTATAATACGCATTATTTAAAAAAAAAAAGCAAAATCAGGGTTGCGTATTATGCTACAAAAAATCATTAAAAATTGCCGTCAAATAAAATAAGTATTATCAGAAAACTAAATGAGAATATTATTATTCTCGGTTTAAAACCATTTTTTAAAATAAGAGTAGGAAAAGCTATCTCTATTGAAATTGGAGAGGTACAATTTATAGGGTTTGATTGCACATTATGCATGAATAGAAGCATTTTCCCACACTTTCAGCACAATTTTAGGTGTGCGTATTATGGATGAAAGCGTATTACACATGGGAAATTACGGTAATTATCGTATAAAGAGGCGATCCAACGAATCACAATCTTTGCTCAGTAAAGGTAAAAACAGAACAGCTTTATGACAAAGTTCGTTCAAACAAAGATCAGGATATCATATTTAAAATGATCAAGCCCACCTTCGAACGTAGAGAAAGGTAACAAAGAAGAAGCCAAACACGAAATATTCTCCTCCCTTTATATATCACGCATCCTTTCACGTTCTTCAAACATTTCTTACCTTTGTTGCTTTAAGTAAGTCTTGCACCTTGCTCAGGCTTCTTTATTTTTATCATCCTTATTTTGGATTCTATTTAATTAGACTCGTTAAATAGATTATTCCATATGTCCTGTAAGTTAAAATTACCAAGTCTTTGTGTCCAAAAAGTTTTTGCTGCCGTTTTCTGATTATCAGTAACAGTTTTTTATAGTCTCTTCACTTGAATACCTCTTCGTTATTTATTAAATCAACTGCGAATGATTAATAATAGCTTTATGTATGCTTTCCTTTGTTATATCCCCATCACCGCCTTAATAGATGTACTTCGTCGTGTGTTTCTAAGAGGTGAAGTTTCTGTTTATTTGTTCTTCTCATGCATTGTAATAAAACTATTATGTCAATACTTACAGTGACGAAAGCGACAGTCAATTTCAGCGTGTTTACAGTAACCGAACCTAGAGTTTGTTTTCCTTAGTCCAGTCTCCTCCTTGACTGGGGAGAGACTAAATCTGGCTCCCCAGCAGCTTACTAGCGTATTGTGCCGTTTCCCTTTGGGAATATATCTTTCCCAGATAGAGAAAGGCACTCAAGCTTGCAATCCTCAATTTGAGAATACCCAGTATTCGCTGTTTCACGTTCGTACAATATATCCTCGCCTAGAACACAGATAAATCCATCCCGTTTGAAGCTGGAGTCCTAAATGATTTTCCACCGCCGTGGTGTGATTTCCCTCTGATTTATCTATATTTTCATGATAATTAAACTAATGGGATCAGTATTAGACATGGTGAATAATGATGCTCTTTCCAAAACCTTTTTGTAAAATAATAATTGTAATATTAGTAATGTTCCCTTCTAAGAAAATATTCAACATTCATTGGCCGGGTAGTTATCGTTACTGTCGGTTGACATTTATGTAATATTTCTATGAAAACGATTTTTCTGGTAAATAGTTTTCTCAAATCCAGTAACGGTTATCGCTCTTTCCAGTATTGATGGAGGCTTCCTTCCTAACGTTTTGTTTGAAATAATGTAGATAATGAACATCCGTTTATCTCATTCTCTTTTCATGTTATGTCCACTTTAGTTTTTTTGTTGATGGTGGAAGTCCTCACGTCATGTGGTTTCTGTATGGTATAGTTATTTGTGAGTCTCTGGTGGGAGTCTATGAAGTACAAAGTTGGGTGCTCTTCATTAAGATCCTATAAGCTTCGTTCACTCGAAGCGATTTTAATCAGTGATCTGCAGTTGTATTCAGTTGATATTTTAGCCATTTCTGAACAGACTGACAGCGCCACATGACACCGATATAAATGTGACGATTTGATGAGACTATTTAAGAACATGCCTCGACTTCTTTTCTTAATGTTTTGGTTTTGCAATAACTATGTGAGTTAACAAAGGGTTAATGCTCTCTGAGCGTGTGGAGATTCGTTATGCGATAAGTATAACGCTATAAGCATATTAAATATAGAAATTGTATTTCCAATCCAATAACAAAATAAGACAAAACATCATAAGAAAATATAGCGACCTCACTGTCTATGGCATCGAAGGAATTTTGTAAGTCCTTCTAAATCTGACAGTGTGCCGGCTGTGGAATCATTGCATTGTTTGTGACTTTTGTTTTCTGTCACGTCCGGCGAGTCCTGGCGTCAATTTTATTGGGAACAATTCCAATTTGCGTGCTACGAACAATTTGTTTACTTCTAAGATTTAGAAGAGCCAGATATCTCAGATTTTACAAGTAACGCAAATATATTGATACACACTATCATGCTTAGGAAGTAATTTACATCTGGATCAATGCAGGCGCTTGCCTTAGAGTGGTATTTAGCACGATAGTCAAGGCATTCTGTGTGAGTTCGATCTTTTTCCGGCGGCCTTAAATTAAACCAAGTTGCGGTGTGCGAGTAGTGTAAATGTTATCTGTGACGAAAAGGGATTTGGCATGCTGAGTTCAAATCCCGGCCAAGAACATTGTTTACATTTCCGTACGAATGATCTTTCAAATTTCCTGAAAACACGCGTTGAGTAGCAGCATAAGGCGTTTTTCTAGCCTTGATTGGGAACTGGTCTAGGAGAATTCAACACCGTGTAAAGGCAACGAGTAAAAATTCCCACGTCTTTCTATTGAAGTTAACTCAATACATACGTACTAAGGAAAAAGAATCTAAGGAGAGCCTTGATCAGTTATTTTCTGAAGGGACAGAGCAGATAAAAATTAAAAAAAAACTCATGAGATAATCTCATTCTATTTTGACGATTCATTCAAACCGGTATGTGCAGGTGGTGTAACGGATATCCGCCGAAATGAGAAATCGGTGTGTGGGGTGGGTGATCGATTTAGAATCCGAGTCGGGTTCCTTACATTCATTTATTTACAAATACCCTTATTAAATCAATGAATCCATCTTCTCCAACCAGCTATGAATTAAATAGTAGGACATACATTTGAACGATTTCACGCGAAGCAAGGCAATAAAGTCACTAAGATGGAAGAAGTTAATGTGTGTTAGAGAATATGAGAATTTCAAGTAGAAAGATGAATAAAAGAACAGGAAATAAGAAGACAGTAGATAATAACTGAGTTTGCATTTAAATTTTTGAGGGAAAACAAGAAACTAGAAGAGAGTTCCACGAGCGAGAAGTGCGAGAAGAAATTGTTAGCATATAACATACTGTAATATCTAGCCATTTTAAATGTAAAATGTTGAGAACTTGCCGCCAATCTAATACTACGCTTATATTCACCTAAGACTTTATATAAAACTATTCCGCTTCCATTTCAAATTTTTTATCCCTTGAAGATTTCACACAACCCTGACATTGTGCTAGGGTAATTTGAATTCATACTTTTCTAAAAGTTAATTGTAGGAAGTATTTAAGCCATAATTCGAACTACCACAAGCGATTCTATTGTCCTGATTATTTATTAGTTAGCTCACAACGCTATTAAACTGTAAATAGCAAAAACAAAATGGCACAAAAGTTTCGAGTGGTGAAAATATGGTTGATTTATTTTTTATTCGATTTACAGCCACCATTATGATGCGAGTTCTAGTCTTGTTGAAATTTACTTCTTTATCTATGCCCCCTTAACTGTCGAAGAGTAATCGAGAGAAAATATTGTGATAATACACAATAATAAAATGAAAATGTCTTGGGTATGACGATAAACTATATCCACGTCCTGGATAAGAAGTTACACTACATCCGCGTCCTTGGTAACACGATAAACTACATCCAACAGCAAGGCCTCTGATCAGGACGTTTCGAGGAGCGTGGAACCACCTCTTAATTGCTGGTGCTCCTAGGTCCACCCCGACCCAGGTTGGTAGCACCTGTAAGTATCCCAGATATGAGCAAATAGTTAAACCCCAAAACTGGGGTCAAAACGTGAAGAAATAAGTTTTAATAGCAGTAATACATTTTTGTAAAAAAATGATTACCACCAATACATTATTACCAGCAATACTTATTGGGAAAAAAATATTACCGGAAAAAATTTTGGAAAAAATATTCCCAGCAACAAAAAATTGTCGGCATTAAATAACTCATTGAGATTGATATGCCATAAACCAAACAAAACCAAACGAAACCAAAAATAAAATGAAAAGAAAACTAACCAAATTTTGAATTAGAAAATACTTAATCTCCGATTATAAATATTTTAAGACTGCGATGAATTAATAAATGTTAAACAATGGATTGTATTCTGAAAGTAGCACTATGCCTAAAAGTATATCTTGTCGACTTTTAGACTTCTTTGAGCGAATTGGTTAAATTGCCGTTCATGAAAAACAAGCCTCCGGGATACATGATGCTAGGTCCGGTTTGGTGAGAAACTACTTCCTTGTGTTCATTTGGTGATTTTCTAAACGTTGCTTAGATGTGACACAAGCCCAAAATTGGAGCCAATGCGGATTGAACTCATTATTCAGTCGTAAATGGTCTAGCGAGACGAGCATTCTTACTATTAAACCATGTCGTAGTGTCCATTCTTGCTACTGATTTGTATGGTCGCAGATTACTGGATTGTGTCAAGAAGCAATAACATAAAGTCGAGGAAGCATTTATAATAAAAATATTTAATGTTAGAATTCAAAATAATTTAATACTTTTATTCGAGTTAAAATTCCATTACCAAAAATAATCAATAATTCCTTTTGATGCAAATTACTAAAAACAATAAAAAAAACATTCCCCGTTCAATCACAGTAGTTTCAATTGAATAAAAGTCTGGAGAAAATGGAGATAGCCATTGAGCCAAGACACTGATGCAAAAAGAACAAACAATGCGGAAATTAAGTTTTATCTGGAATATAACATTTATTTTTATTTGCTTATCTCATATAAAAGTTTATAATTTGGTTGTCGTCTTGTGAAGTCATGTGAAAAGAAACTGGATATGAAGGACTATTGTAAAGTTCTCGAACAGACCCTCGTCCAAAAGTGTTACAAAATATAAACGGCCCTGATAATCGGTTGGGCGTAGAAAAATGACTGTAATGGTTAATTTTGTTGAAGTTTTTAATATGAAACTTAAAACGGGCAAAGACAGTCACTACTATTTGATCAATAGAGGGGTGATGATATCCTGTGCTCCCTGATTCCATGGTGTGTCGTGGTATCATCAGAGTGAGGCAAGCCGGTCACAAAATCCGGATGATATGTCAGTTCAGTTATGTTCCATGCATGATACACGTTTAGGCGATCATGTATCTTTCGATACATGACTGACAAGACAGATTTTTTCCCTTAGTGGGTTGCCATTTCTTTCTGCGGCTGACCAGTTGCCATCCAAAGCTATAAAACCCGGTCTATCCTGCTATTTACCTATAGCTGGGAGGAGAAGAAGAGGAGTCATACATTTCCCAAGAGTATTAGCATGTAAATGAATGTAATGGATTCGACAGGAATTCGAACTCGGCTCTCCGATTCATCATATGCGAGCACCTATTAAAGAGCAGATTTTGTGCAGCTAATTTTAGTGTCGACTGGTTCACTGTGTTGTCCCGGTCACACTCTTTATTTCACCTTAAGGTGCTGGAGGCACTTTACATCGGGTCCCGCAAGCCTTCCTCCTGCAAATAAGCGTGAGTGTTTGTTGGGGATGGCTGTCATTTGCCCCTAGCTCTTTTTGCTCATTTTCTTTCTCCTCCACTACATTTCCTTTTCATTGTACATTTTCTGTGTTTTTTAATTTAAATTAAATCTCCCGTTGGAAGCCTGATGAGCGGGATCGAAACCGGTTGCTTCGCCCGTTTTTAATATGTCTAGTAATATCAAGCTTCATACTTTATTGCTGTGATATATGTGTGTGTGTGTATGTGTGTATGTGTGTGTGTGTGTGTGTGTGTGTGGACACTGATGTCAACACTGAGTAGCGACAGTCTGCCTTTTTAAGGTTTGAAATTGCGTTCTAGCGTGAAACAGACTGTCGAAACTCAGTATTGACCTCAGTGTTGACTTTTATTTTACAAACGCTCTATAAATGATATTGATCTGTTTTACCCTTAAATATATCATATCTTAAAATTATAGCTTTAGCATAAATATATGCATATATATTATAGCGATCACTACGTATTTGAATCACACGACCCATTTTTATTTATTAAACAATGTGTATTACTAGCATCGGTCTGCGAATTCGAGAAATCCTTGTAAAGAAAATATGTTTGCCTGCAGTGATCGATCTTGAGACCTTCTTTGTAGGGGAGGCAACCGTTTGATCCAGCGTGTTTTATCGCTCTGCCACGAAAACGTCACATTAAGCAAGGGTCTCTTTTTCCCTGTTTCACAGCGTTTGAAGTAATATAAACGTCGGATTATATATATATATATATATATATATATATATATATATATATATATATATATATATATATATATATATATATATATATATATATATATTTACATTTGCGATAAAAGGTTTTATAGAAACAATCAGAAGGAGAGTAAAGAAAAGGAAACAAACGAAATCAAATAAAAATAGAGGAGAAAAAAGTAGCTGAAGAAAAAAAGGGAAGCTTAAGGTATAAAGAGACAATGTGAAGAGAGCAAGGGAGAGTAAGTACAGGAGAGCAGAGAGCGGGGTTAAATGGAGTAATGAGAAGGCAAAGCAAACGATAGAGAGATAGAATAATGTGAAAGAACAAAAAAGAGTGATAAAATGAAGTAATAGGAAGGAAATAGAGTGAATTGAGAGAGAAACGGCAAAAAGTGATTGGAAGAAATACAGAAAACCGAAGAAAGAGTTCAGCAAAACTATTAGAACAAAGAGAGAGAATGAGTTAAGGGCGAAGAAAGAGAGAACGGAGAAAAAGGGAGATTAGATAAAGAAAAAGAATAGAGAAAGCAATATGAAAAATGCAAAAAGATATACAAACGTGTACAACATGAAAACAGTAAAAAGAATTGGCAAAGAGGCGGGAAAGAGAATAAAGAGTAAGAAAATAAAGGAAAAATGAAAGGAAACAGAAAGAAAGAGAGAGGGGTCGACTACATTGATACTGGCAGTCTTCGATTATTTACCCGCTTATTTGAATCGCTTGAGTGGATCGAATCACACGCTTGTTCAATATCTAAAATAGGAAAGTTATGTTGGAGTGGGGAAAACGAAGGGTTGAAAGGAAGTCGGATGTGGAGAGGGTTAATGGAAGCGAAAGGTGTGAATATGGACGAAAACATCTTGGCGTCTAAGTTTACGCCAAGTGCAAACAATTTGAATTGATGTCGGTAATGAAGAGAACTGATGCGAAAATGGGTTATAGACGCCTGATCCTTGCCTTGGCTGGGTAGGAGTTATGGGACCCCCGGGATCTGATAGCAAATTTGGGAAGGAGTGGGAAAGTGAGAGGCACAAATGGGATGAGGAAAGTTAAATAAACAAATGATATGAAAGAAAGAGAGTGATGAGAACTGGCAACGAAAGATTAAGACACACTAATTGTGTGTGTGTGTGTGAGAGAGAGAGACAAAATGAGAGAGAGACATAATGAGAGAGAGACAGAATGAGAGAGAGAGACAGAATGAGAGAGAGAGAGACAGAATGAGAGCGAGAGACAGAATGAGAGAGAGACAGAATGAGAGAGAGATGAAATGAGAAAAATAATGGAAATTCGAAAAAGAAACAGGATATTGACAAAGAGGAATTATGATATATATATATATATATATATATATATATATATATATATAGATATATATATATATATATATATATATATATATTCTGTTCATACGTTATTTTTATAGTGAAAATTTATAGAGAAATTTGTTATTATGATTGCGTTTTTTATTTAATATTATGTGTGTGTGTGCGCGCGCGCGTGTGTGTGTGTGTGTGTGTGTGTGTGTGTGTGTGTGTGTGTGTGTGTGTAATGGATTAAATCCGACAAATATTTTAAAATATTTTCTGTTCATACGTTAATACTATAAATAGAATTATTTAAGTAAATACTCTGTTTACAATAAACAGAATTAATTACATTTACCAGCCTGAATGTCCGAGTAATTTTGTAGAAAATATGTGTCCTCCGACAGGGAAATTTCATTTGATCTGACGTGCTCTACTACTCAGCTACAGAGGAAGCATCTGGTTAGTCCAAATTACCCAGGTCACCGTTTTTACGAATAGTGTGAGGATCCCAATATAACACAGAAGACAACAGATACTTTATGGTGCCGTGCGTATTTCCGCATGAATACGTTTTTATGAACGTGAAATCACTCCGACAGACGATTGGTAAGATAAGTGCCCATTAATCATTGTCTCGCTGTGTCCTTTTTGCCAACACTTAGAATAGAGCATTTTGCCGTATTTATTCAGAGCCTCGCATCAGAGGTTAAAAATATTAGCGACTCGCTAAGGACGCACAAATACCTCAGTGAGATACAAACTTTAGATAGAAGAAATAGTGGGTTTAGAAAATGGATAGAAGAGATGGAGTAAATTAGTAATAATGATAGATCATGGGACTTATATATTAACCAAATATTGTCGGCAATTAGGTTTAACGTTAGCAAATTGACAAAATTCTCACCTTACTACTTACTACATAATAGGGACGTCGTTCTGCCGCTAAATGATAAAGAGTGTTCCGGTAACTTGGACCGATTATAAATGTGAATTAAGTTTAAGCGTCTAATGATTTCTTTCTTTTTCTTTCGCATTTGGTGGACATTTGGGCGAGACTATTTTTCACACATAATTGCCATGACTTAAAAAACAATAGGGAAATAAATAATTTTTTAACAATAACACTAATTTATTTACTGCTGACTTTGATCCGTCTTAATGAAACACCCTTATGTATAATCCGTCTTAATGAAAAACCCTTTACAAATAAATTCTTGTTAGAAAAAGAGGAAAAATAACAAGAACAATTCTTTGGGGTTGCCAAAGTCCAAATGGAAATTGATGTTCCTGCAACAGGTGTCATAAAGAATGACATACCACTAGAATTAGTAGCATGATTTGACACAGTTCAAGAAATCGACTTTGTGGGATACTGATGATGCCATCACCTGGAAGAATCCGGAGGTGGTGTTTACCCTTTATGCATTTATGCGAGAGTTGGTGGAAGGATAATTGTCATGTTTTATATTGTTGCATATTTCTGTAAAAGTTTCTTTGCTGTTCTATCATATGTAATGTTATGCTGTATAGTGTTTATTTTGACTCGTGTATATGGCGCTGGTTCTGGATGCATAGCGACAGATGGCAATCATTTTGAAAAAAAAAGGTGAGGTAATGTTACAGAATGCGAATGACAGAATAGGCAACGATTGGCTGGAGTATCTCGTTGGGGTGGGGGTGGGGGTATTCTGACAGTGATGGATTTCCTTTATTCTGGAATTTGAATAAAAGTCCAAAATGGCACGAATTCAACAGAGGGTATCAAGAATTCAGAAGTTTCCATATGCCTCCCACACCCAGGTGTGCGACCGGCTAATAGAACCCGCAGAGGGACGCTGGGCCAATGTACGACATGCATTCTTGTTACATTCAGCACTCCAACTGCCTCTTAGAATCCAAGCTGCCTCTGTTAATAAAACGAATAGCAAAATTAAATGAACCTTTTCATTGGTTGTTTATTAATATCGTAAGGATCTCGAGACGAGACAGAACTCAACAGGGTAGTGAAATGGATAAGGGCTCGAATTGATATATAGGAGGCAATCTCCCCCTCCCGTCAAGTATAAGCTAAATAATAGGACTTTCATCAGTAGAATTCACTGTTACGTTCACAAATTGCTTCTGCATTATTCAGTTTCAAAAACAAAAAAGTAAAGAATTAATTATTTTTACAATTCAATATATTTAATTATTTTTACAATTCTAAATATTTTTCGGGCTTATATAACCACACAAAGGTTTTATTAACCGTCAAAGTTGGTTCATTGGGTCGTGATAGATAATTTTTCTCTCCAGAATATATGTGACGTCTTTATAAGTATACGATATGTCTATGCATTCAGTATTGTCGCCATATCTTTTCCGGTCCCTCTGCAATATATTTAGAGAAATATTTATCAAATCTCAGGAAGAATCCGTAATATTATAGTTCTGACTTGGCATCACGGCTTTAGTTACTTTCCCACCACCGTAATGCAATTTCCCTGTGCCTTTTCCATAAATAATTACATGGTAATTATTCTAAATGATCTTTCCGCTACGCTAAGTTAATTTCATTAATTTAGGCGCAGTACTAGATTGGCAACAAGGTCTCATCAATTTACAGTTGAACTGGCTAGATGCAACCGTAAGTTATATACGAACAGTTTCTTTACTCGAACTTCTCTCTTATTCTTTCGCACTCAGCAAACCTCTTGTATCTTAGTGGCTTTATTGCCTTGCTTGGAGTGAAATTATTAAAAACAATCAAACAAAAACATAAACAAATGAAATAAATCAATTAGTTCTGTGAAAGAAGGAGTGAAAAACACAGAGGAAGATTTGTTAGAGAGATTATCAGTGAATTAAACAAGAAAACAGAGGGGGCGTAAATCTGGGAGGTTCAAGTGAAAGTAGATAAGCCACTGTAGAAAGGAAATTACCGCATATTCTCGCGTATCATGCGACTTTTGAAGAGCGAATTTTGAAGCTAAGGAGGTAGCATCGTAAACGATATAAAATAAGCGAATGTAATGCTGGGCCTGGCTACATCGTTGATCAAACAATAGATATCCATTTACTGTAGTCAAAAATCACAGCTGTATTTAAAATAAACATGATTTAGATCAAACTGGTATTTTACTTGACTGTATCTAATAATAATCCATGTAATATTTACATATTAGTATCGTATTATAAAATACAAACATAGCGAATATGCACCATTTCAACCGTTTAGGTTTATAAGTTGTTTAGCTGTTTCACGTTCAGTTGTGTATGGCTGTACAGGTTTACGCAACGAGTATAGCGTTACAAACGATACGTTTATCATTCTCTTTTACTTTTTAACTTATTTAACTAGAATATGCGATACAGATATAGAGGAAAGAGGTTAGTCTATCTCTCAAAAAAAAAGGAACTCGCATGATACAAGAGATACGTGATAAAATCATTTTTTATAAGTGACAATTTTGGGGTCAGGTAATACGCGAGATCGCGTGTTACACAGGGATATACGGGAATTAGAAATTAATTAATGTGTCTAGTGTCTCGTGTTCCTTGAACTGAGATAAAATGCAAATCTAAAATGGTGAACTTTATGGAAATACTGGAGAGGACCTTACTCGTACATTTAAGCCCTTTTGCTGGACTATGATGAATTTATTAAATGCGTATATGGATCAAGAAGGAATACAAACAAATTCATATTCCGCATATGAAGAGTTGGAAACAAGAAAAATATCCCAGAAAAAAAAAGTGAATGGAATCCTTTAATAAAGTATGCATGCAACTTTGTTCCCTTGAGGTAAAAGCTAGATTAAATACAAGGAAAGAGAAGCCTTATATTCTAAGTTAAAATCAAAGGAGGATGTCATTTGGATAGAGGGAGGGAGGGAAGGAGAGAGAGAGACAGAGAGAGAGAGACAGAGACAGACAGACAGACAGACAGACAGACAGACCAAGAACACAGAGAAGATGGCGTCAATAAGCTAATTAATAGAGAATGACTTATGGTGGAGAGAAAGAGAATACAAATAAATACTTATTGATTTGAATTTATATTCGACATCGTGATGTGATGTCACAAAGTACGCATTTATGTGAGATTGTATCCCAGGAGGCCAAAGTATGTTCAAGTTAGATAAATTTAAATTGACAAGATATTAAGCGTTTTGAAAGCATGTTCTATCAGCATGGTAGATACTAACCTATGGGAGAGTGACTCATTTCACCTTTTCGCGCCAACGTCTTTCACTGACTTGAAGTGGAAAGATTATATTGACTCAGTTGCTAGGGCTGATGCTAGAGGTTAAGTGTTTCCTGCAAGACATTTTTCTCACTAGAATCTATCTTGCATGTTTATAAATCTACCACTCGTCTGTGCACTGAATATTGCTGTCACATGTCTTCTCCGTTATGTATTTAAAGGTTCTTCATAAAATTCAAAGAAGAATCTGCAATGTTATTGGTACTGTCCTGACATTTCTGCTTCAGTCACTTTCCCACTGTCATAACGTACCTTTCTTGTGCCTTTTCTATAAATAATTTAATGGTAATTTTTCTGACAAACTTTCCTCTATGGTGCCTAAACAGCTTATCATTTTACAGTTAAATGCCTGGGCATCTTCGTTGCCATATTCACGATGTTTCTGCTGTTGTACACTCCGGCCTTCTTCAGGTGATTGAACCCTTTATTTCGCCCACCGGGATAGATTGTTCTAGTTCCATGTGCCGGATGTCTCAGTATCATTTTTTGTTCACCTCAACTGTAGCCATGTATAGAACTCACAAATCTCTAGCTCAAGTCACTAGACTCAACCAACTCTTGTAGACACTAAGCCGTGTGTCCTTGAGGACGAAATAAAGGGTTCAGTTCGAAATTCGAACGTCTTGAAGAAACCCGGAGTGTGCAACGGCTGAAACGTCGTGAACATAACAATGAGACGAGGACAACAATCCGAACATTGTAAATAGTGTAAATAATTACAATACCTCATCTCAGAAATACCGACAGATATTAATAGTTTCTCTACTCGCCTGTGGAACTTTTTTCCTGCTTATTGCTTTCCAGCCATCTTTGGTTTTCAAAAATTTAAATGCAATGCAGATTCATATTCTTTTATTCATTTCACTCCTTAATAATGATCTTCTCTATAATGTTTTTCACTGTTATTGGGGAGAGAGAGAGAGAGAGAGAGAGAGGAGAGAGAGAGGGGAGAGAGAGGAGAGAGGGAGAGATGGAGAGAGAGAGGAGAGAGATGGAGAGAGAGAGATGGAGAGAGAGAGATGGAGAGAGAGAGAGGAGAGAGATGGAGAGAGAGGAGAGATGGAGAGAGAGAGGAGAGAGGAGAGAGATGGAGGGAGAGAGATGGAGAAAGAGAGGAGAGAGAGATGGAGAGAGATGGAGAGAGAGAGAGGAGAGAGATGGAGAGAGAGATGGAGAGAGAGAGAGGAGAGAGAGATGGAGAGAGAGATGGAGAGAGAGAGAGGAGAGAGAGATGGAGAGAGAGATGGAGAGAGAGATGGAGAGAGAGTGGAGAGAGATGGAGAGAGAGAGATGGAGAGAGAGGAGAGAGATATGGAGAGAGAGAGGAGAGAGAGATGGAGAGAGAGATGGAGAGAGAGAGGAGAGATGGATGGAGAGAGGGAGAGAGAGATGGAGAGAGATGGAGAGAGATGGAGAGAGAGAGGAGAGAGAGATGGAGAGATGGAGAGAGAGAGGAGAGAGAGATGGAGAGAGAGATGGAGAGAGAGAGGAGAGAGATGGAGAGAGAGAGATGGAGAGAGAGATGGAGAGAGAGTGGAGAGAGAGATGGAGAGAAAGAGATGGAGAGAGAGGAGAGAGAGAGATGGAGAGAGAGAGGAGAGAGATGGAGAGAGAGAGATGGAGAGAGAGAGATGGAGAGAGAGAGGAGAGATGGATGGAGAGAGGGAGAGAGAGATGGAGAGAGAGAGATGGAGAGAGAGAGATGGAGAGAGAGAGGAGAGAGAGAGAGGAGAGAGAGAGATGGAGAGAGAGAGAGAGAGAGAAAGATAAAGGGAAGACAATTAAAAAAGAGGATTCAAGGTGACAGGAGATGACGATTGACTATGCATTCAATTTTCTGAATATCAAAATTTAGCAGGAAGAGTATTCCAAAGTCGAAGAAACTATTAGCATAGAACCTACGGTTACATCTAGCAATTTCAACTCGAAATTCCTCGTTACTATCATCTTTAGTCCATGTTACTCTCAGAATCCTTTTGTAGAACCGCATTTCTATTGACTGAAATCCCTTCTTCATCTGTGAGGAGATTGTCCAGTTTCCAATGTCATAGATAATGGCTGGAATTATATGACAAGCAAAGTCTATGTAATTATGTAAAAGCGTTTGAAATATTTTGGCGTCGCCATTTCAAAATTCATCTGTTGAATTTTTAACAAATCTTTATTATAGATAGATTTTGACTTAATAGGGAAAGGTTCTAAAATTTTACAGGTTTTATTTTACTGTCTATTATTGTTTTATTCAAAAGAACCTGTCCTATTACAATTTTTACGTTTCTTCATCACGTATTGTTGTATTGATCTTTGATTAGAATTATGACAAGTGAGTCTACGAGAAAGACATGTGGTATCTCTACCTACATAAAATAAAAGAGAGATATAAAGACGAACTGAAGTAAAAAGAATGAATAAAAAAGCAGTGTTTAGGATAATCTTGTTTAATAGCTGAAGGAATAACCAGGCAATCGTTCAAGCTCAGAATGAAAGAGAAAGCGTATAATTCAGGGAATGAGAGAAACGAAATAAAGAGACCAGAAGCGAGAACACAAGTAGATAGAAAGCGAGAGAAGGATTTGTGTTCTAGTATGGCGTAAAGTTAGAAAGTGCGACTACTTCAGTGATAAGTTGAAGGCAAGCTACGAAAATCATTCATTTGGATAGATAACAGATGGGCGCTGTTTTACTGCTTAGGCGTTGGCTACAAATCATTGTTCCGAAGCACACAAAATGGTGGACATTACTTACGGATGCGGAACGCCATTCAGCAACGACTGGTTGAAGGAAAGGTGAGGTAAGGAAAACGCAATCTAGCGAGAATTGGGAGGTGATTTAGGCATCGTACGTTCTGGGGAAAGAGCATGTGAATTGCCCAATTGAGCGCACGATTCTTACTCACTGGTGTTGATAGTCAAATGAATATCTAACTCTGAATCAGTAAGCTCGAGATAAAATTACTCTCCCAGCCGAAACGAAGCGATCATACAACTTATTGTCTTAGCTTCTTATCTTTTAAGATCACACTATGAAACCCTTGGAGCTATAAAGGCAAATACACACACACACACGCACGCACACGCACACACGCACGCACACACACACACACACACACACACACAAACACACGAACGCACACACGCACGCACGAACACACACACAAACACACGAACGCACACACGCACGCACGAACACACACACGCACGCACTCACACACACACACACATACACACTCACACAAACACACACACACACACACACACACACACACACACACACACACACACACACACACACACACACATGTCCTCTACCGGTAAATGGTTCAGTATGAAAATAAAGACAGAAACCTACAGAATATTTTTAGCATAACTTGTGAAACATTATATTTGAAATATTTAGATATTTATTATTCTCATGAGCGGAAATATTTTAATTGTTGTATTTATAAAAATTCACATTCTTATTCTGTGTGCTGTAACCCTTCAGGCCTTTGGCGAATATGGCTCGCCATTATTTCCTGTTCTTTGTATCTCTTAGAAAATGTTAAACGTTTGTTATCGCTCCTAATCCCTGTACTGCCACTAATTTACACAAACTCGTTAGGTAGGCTATGCGCTGTTTTCCTCTGTCCATTTTTGCCTTCAATAGGTTCCTTTTAATCGTTATGTCCCCTAAAAATTTCAACTGTCTCTTTCTGATATTACGTATAAGTGTCGTTTTTGTTTCCATATTGATGGTGAGAAATAGTAGGCTAGTCTAGCAGGTCATGACCGTTGCATATACTAATTAAGTACCATGGGCGTTTTAACGGTAGGTGGTTAAGACTCTTTGCTACTTTAGTTGCGTTAATAAGCATAAACATTTCAATAAGCTTAGAGTTCATCGAAAGGATACTGGAGTGCTTTTACGTTGCCTTTTTAATAGAGTTATATATCTCCTGCACTGAGTGTCATCCAAAGCTATAGAATAATGTTTACTCTTATATTAAACTCATTGCTAGTGACAAGAATATTGTTTTATGCTCTCCTCGAGGAAATTAGTTATAAGTAAACAATGCCTCAGCCTGGATCTGAGCACAGCTCGTCAAATTTATATTGTCATTCGTCCTTGTTCTTTTCTAGCTATGTATCCGAATTTCATCAACTTCACTCTTGTCACATGAATCAGAGCGGGGTGAAAAACTATAGAATTAATACCTCGGTTTGTTTGTGAAAATAATCACCTCAGTGACGATGACGTATGAGAAATATCTCCAGAAGAATATTTGAAGCGACTGAGAAGTGGTTTTACCGAGGAAGGATGGAAATATATTGGACAAAACGTGTGAGCATCGAGGAACTTAAAAGGAAAAGAACAACAGCGTAACTTATACTTACAATAAGAAGAATATAGCTGAAATGTCAGAGATGCATAATGTGGACAGATAGCCCTGTGAATTTTACACTCTCGTCTTGAGAGTGTAAAAGGTTATTCAAAAAGTTAGAGCAGATTTCGAAAATTTCATAAAAACAAATAATTGACTGAAACACATTCAACGCATTACTAGATGGAAAGATGTCCAAAGTTATTAAATTAAACGGACATTGTTTCCAAAAGTTTCTTTTTTTGTCATTTATTAGATTTTTTTTATAAATTGTTATAATTTGTAAAAAAAATTATTCACTGTCTGTGGTCTCTTATATCACCAGATGTTACCTCATGCAATTTTTATCTGTGTTTGGTATGTACAAGAAGGTGTTTGTTCCACATATGCCTGCTACTTTTGAAGATTTGAGACACCGAATTGTTGAAGTTTTGAAGTCAATATCCGCAGATCAATTGATTCGAGTGTGGCAAGAAGTGTATTACGGTTTCGATTTTTGTCGTGCAACACATTGTGCTCGTGTTAAGTGCATACAAGTTGAACAACCTTCTCTATACAATAATTTGTTAAATGTGTTTCTGTCTCCTAGCATTTGTTTTTATCAAATTTTCAAAATCTGGTTTTTGTTTTTGAATAATCCTGTATTGAATGAAAATTTGAGAAAAAAGATAACTGGAAATTGAAAATTGAAAGAATTTAGCATTCACAGGATACACCGAAGGCAAATGATGGAATAAAATAGATAAAACTAATTTAGGAGTATAAGTAAATAGATGATTGAAAATTGAAAGAAAAGAAGAGGAAGGTAAAGTAAAAAAAAAAGTTCATTTGAGCAACAAATGAAAGGAAGTTGAGGAGATATATAATCCGACACCCGGTTAGCTCCTCTTAATTTTATATTCAAAATACAGATTAATTGCTGAAATCTGTTGCAAATAGTGTTTATTCATCGGATTTTATTAGCACACAAAATATTCAGGTTATTAGGAACTTTAAGTTGGTACTGGTAATGGTGGGGACAGGCTTTTCTTTAGAAGGACACATTTGGTATTTATTAACCCGTCAACGTTACAGTCGGTTCGAATTTATAGAATCTTTCTCTGCAAACAGTTTTTTTTTGTAAAAAATTCTCTCAAGTTCACTGTTATCGCTCTTTCTGTTATTGATGGGAATTTCTTTTTAAAAATATTTTATTTTATGCTGCTCGAAGGTTTAAAGGTCATTGTAATTTTGTAGCGCTGTTCTATAAAACCTAATAAGGCATTGTCTATTTTAAAGCCTAGATATTATTAATCAATGATCCGGGAAAACGGTTGTATATAACCTGATAATTTAGACACTTCCGTGTTGGATGCCATAAGAGTCTAGCTTTTTCTTTTTTTTTTCTAATGCCTTTACCCCAAGCAAGGCAATAAAACTCCCTAAAATGCAAGGGGTTACAGAGGCTGGAAGGCACAGAGAGGGTAATAGACCAACAGGAAAGATGACGATTGAGAGGGCATTTATATTTTTGAAGATCGTAGTTGTAAGGAAGGCAGGAGGCCGGAAGAAATTTCCGTAAGCGAGAAGCGCGAAAGAATCTATAATACATGGGAGGTATGGTTACAGCTATCAATTTCAATACTGGCATTATGGAACCTTGCTGCCAATATATTAAGCTGTGAAGAGGAAAGCTGATCAGAAAAATATCTGTGAAATTATTTATGGAAGAGGCAGATATTTTGGTGATGTAGCGGTAAATCGGTGGTCAGGATTAAGGAAAAATCCACACCCTTTCTACTGGGTTGTGATACAATCGACGGAAAATAGTTATTTTTACCTTTTTTTCCATACGAAATGAATTTACTGTTATTAAATTTGTAATTATGAGATTGTACTAATCTTTATACATTTTAAAAATAATTTTTTCATCTAACAATACAAATTGCAAAAATTCTCCCCATTTAATTGACACTGAATTCTAACCAGTCACGATGAAAGGTTGGAGTCTCAAAGACACTCCTTGTTTTAAACGTTTGTTTGCTCTTATTTTTCACATAATTTTGTAACACATTTAATTTTAAAATATTTAGAAATAAATTGTTCTTATGAGCGGAATAGCGTTTAACCCCTTTTGTCAATTCCCGATATAAATTGGACACCAAGTTGAGCCACAGTGCCAATGAAAAACAACAACAACAAAAAACAAACAAACAAATAAAACAACTCACATGACAAACTAAAAAAAAAAACGAAATAGAATCTCTTTGACTGATTAAGAAATAGAAGTCAGAAGTGAATTCCCTAGGTTCATCATAATGGAATCTCTAGAGAAAATCTCTCTGGCCAATCCGCCTCCATTCTCGATCAAAAAAAAATAATAATTACCAGCAAGGAAAATCCTCGAATAGTGAAAAAACTGAGAAGCGACAATCTACTTGTAAATGTGAACAATAAAGAAACACGCAGATAAAATGCTTAAAATGAAGTCTTTCCACAATTTAAAATGTAAAGCTTAACCATACGAAAACTTAACTTCTTAAAAGGAGTCAATAGAAATAGAGAGATATTTTTGCCTACTTCAAAAGAAATAAATGCAGCCGTAGGAATGCAAGGGGTCACCAACTGTAGAAGGATTAGAATAAAAAGGGGCGAATCAACAAATTCAAACACACATATTTTAATATTTAAAGAACCCTCAATCACCAAAGAAATAAAAATTGGATTTACAATTGAGAAGGTTGTACAACACATCGCTAATCTCTTGAGGTGTTTCAAGTGTCAGAAGTATGGGCTATACAAAACAAAGATAAACATCACATGGCAAATTTAAATTAAAAAACTTGAAACGGAATCTCTTTGAATCTGATTCAAAAATACAAGCCGGAACGGAATTCGCTAGATTCATTATAATCGGATCTCTAGAGAAAACCTCTTCGGCAATCAGTCGACATTCTTGACCAAAAAAAAATAAATACGATTAGGTCAAATCCTCGAATAGTGAAAAAAACTGAGAAGCGGCAATCTACTTGCAAATGGGAACAATAAGAAACACGATGATAAAATGCTTAAAATGAAGCGGCACGTAGGAAAAGAAGCATTTAGTAGGTCTTGGTTGACTTTTAGCACAACTCGTATTTTTAGTTGAGCGGCCTTTAAAAAAGCAGTAAATTGAAATAAAGATCTTCAAAAATTTATGAAAGTAGCACCCCTTATATCAGAAGCTCGTATAGCATGTGTAAAGTTACCACCGTTCATTACAAAGAAAAATACACAATCTTAACATCTCATGTATGGTAATGTTAATATTAGCTGTTTCCTTATGAGGAAACATTTGGAATTCATTGGCCGAGCCGCCATACTTGTGTAAAAAGAAAAAGCAATTGAGGGTAAGAAATATAGATTGCTAGTATAACGTACAGAAAATTCGTGTAATTGTGGGGACAGACTTTTCTTTATAAGGAAACGGGTAATTTTAAATATCTGTTGATATCAGCCTAACAGGAAATGAAGAAAGCGATTTTTTATTAATTTATCTTTCGTTGCCGATATTGTGTATATTTAGACAG
Organism: Acanthosepion esculentum; assembly: GCA_964036315.1. Taxonomy (NCBI): domain Eukaryota; kingdom Metazoa; phylum Mollusca; class Cephalopoda; order Sepiida; family Sepiidae; genus Acanthosepion; species Acanthosepion esculentum. Next base: position 104,159,695 of record OZ038490.1, on the reverse strand, counting down.
CATTTTTTTTATTAATGCAGGTTTCATTAAATAATATGGAAAAGTTTTGTCTATTTATTTTAAGTAAGTTCCTTTCATATAGACAATATGATTCCCGAAGAGGTTTTCTCGACAATATGAAAGGAATTTACTTAAAATAAATAGACAAAACTCGTCTATATTATTTAATGAAAACAGACACACACACACATATATATATATATGTATATATTTATATGCACATTTCATTGAATACGACAGAAAAGATGCTTTGATTTAGTTTTGTATACAATTTCTCATGTGATTTAATATGTTTTTTCTTTTTGGATGTTAAATCATGTCAAAACTGTCTAATTGTTCATTTCATCCAAGCGATTGCGGCTATACATATAGCGATTTTCAAGGTTGAAATATATTAACTGTTAACAAGAAATAGATTGTTGTATGTATGTATTGATATAATGTTTTCATTTTCAAAACACGGTCAAGATATTGTATCCATGTACATAGTTGACCATGTTTTGAAAATAACAAAATTATATAAATACATGCAACAATCTATTTCTTGTTAACAGTTAATATATTTCAACCTTTCACATGACTAAATATATAGCCGAAAGCGATAAGATAAAACGAAGAATTGGACAGTTTTTATATAATTTATCATACGAAAAGAAAAAAAAATTAGATAACATGAGAAATTGTATAAAAAGCTAAATCAACGCACATTGTCTGCCGTATTCAATGAAATGTGTATGAAAGAATGATTACTACCTAAATACACATACTTTTAGGTCCAATTCCTCTCGGAGGACACATAATTTCTATGAAATTTCTCAGAGATTAGGGAACAGGGCATTTACTTTGATGTCTGTATCTATAGAAATAACGTACAAATAGAAAATATATTGAAATAATTATCGGACTTAGTTCACTTCAATATATATTATATATATATATATATATATATATATATATATATATATATATATATATATATATATATATATATATGAATATATAAATATATATATATATATATTTATATATATATATATATTTATATATATATATATTTATATATATATTTATTTATATATATATGAATATATAAATATATATATATATATATATATATATATATATATATATATATATATATATATATATATATATATATATACACGAGAAAACTTGAAAAGGTTGGAATTCTGCCGAAGGGCATATTACTATTATTAAGTTTTCTCGAATAGGGAAGGCGTAAAAAGAAATTCTGTTTAAAATAATCAGGCCCTCTACTCACATATGTGTATCCACTAAAAATAACGCTTGAGTTTATATATATATATATATGTGTATGTGTGGGTGCGCGTGTGTTTGTATATATATATATATATGTGTATGTGTGGGTGCGCGTGTGTTTGTATATATATATAATAATACCCTGATGAGGGGATGGAACGATTGCTCGAGTATTCGCCTATGAAATGCCGAAAATGTCATAAATCAGTTAAGTGACATATTTAAATCTTACTTAAAGTAAAATAATAAATGGAAAATAATAAATAGAACAAGAACTTGTAAAACCTGGGACGACCCATGCCCTTTATGCCTACATGAAAAACTGTACATCATTAAGTTTCTAACTAGTGAAAAGTAATTAAACCATAGACATGAGTTAACGGTTTTCTGCCGACATCAACAAATTTTCGCATTAAATAATTAATAAACAGATATAAACAAATAAAGTATATAGTTTAAAAGCCTTAAAAGCTCAGCCCAATAATTAACTTTGTTGAAGTAGAAAAAGAAAAGAAAAAAAAGCCATTTGAATAAACAAATAAATAAACAGATTAAACAGATAATAATGAAACACAACCTTCTCGATACTTAACGACCTGCGGCAAAGCCATAAAAAATTGCCGTTTGACCAACATAACCTACTATCGCTCTTGAAATAGACCCCGCATTGTAACTTGACATACATTTTTCGAAGGGGAATGGTCTGTAGATAAAAATTAATTCTTAGCTCTTTGACCACCTAACCAAAATGGCCGACACTAGCCGTTTCCATAGCAACTAATGTTCCAAGAGACCGCACTTATAAACACGCGCTAACCAAAAGATAACTTATTCCCAAATTCTCGCTTGACCAAGAAGCGTGACCAGACACCTTAACTCAACATAATTTCAAAAATTATATTAGGGGTCTCGGCTCTCGCTTTTGAAACATGAGAACACTTATGTAGCGAAGGAATCATATTTTTAAAACAAAAGATATTATAATATATATATATATATATATATATATATATATATATATATATATATATATATATATATTCTTCCAAAATTCCTACTAAAGTTTTGAAATATCTTAACCCATAGCTGGGTGGAGGTAGAAAATATATGCATTCATACCTTTCCAAAGAGCATTACGGGGAATTAAACGTACACAGCTGGAATTCAAACTCTATCTTCTACCTATAAAATCATGTTTGTGCTTAGCAGATATGATATACATTAGGCGAATAAACAAAACGTAACTTGCCTACCAGGAATAATACGTAAATTGATATCTTAATCCGGAACAAACTGGATTTTCTCGAATACACTTACGGTTCTTAAGAGAATGCTTGTCTCCGATGTTGACGGGATTTTTGCTTATCTGAGCTTTGCGTAGGGCAGTAAGTCCTTGTTACCTTGCAAAGAATAAATGGTTTTACAGCTGTTGAGTAAACAACGGTCTACATAGAACTTATTCGACTTGTTGAAATCGTTTCTAACACACACACTCACGTGTTTAGCAGTCTTTTGGTAGCATATTGACAATGGCGAATTGATTTATCTCCTTGTTCTACAGATATACAGGTAGAGATGGGTAAATTATCGCCATTTTATATTTTTAATTTCGCGCATATGCCTTGTTTGTTTTTGATTTTATCGATTGTACAGTATAGTAGTGTCAGCTGGGCAACTTCTGTGAGAAAAAAGAGCTCCATGGGGCTGGGAATAGGGAAATGTTATGCTGTACTGCTTGACATTCGCACTAAACGCTCCAACAAGGACAGTGCAGAGGATTCGGAAAGTGTTAGATGATTCTAATTGTGATTACAAACGTGCGGTAGTTTTTTAAAAAAAAACCCACTGTGATCGCTTTGATAAGAAAAGAACCCCTGAATTTGTTGGTGAGCACCTCAGACTCAACACGGGGAATTTCATGAGTGGGGAATGCTGTCCTGGGTCAAGAGAATGGCTGCTGGAAAGTCCTGCGTCTGGCAACTAGACTTTGCACCATACCAAACAAACAGGCGAACCCGGTCATGTCTGTCAGACAATTTCTGATACCACATCAACGCTTACATCTGACCAACTAACTACCTAAGAGTGTAACCCCCTGTTGATTATTATGTATGGGTCGAAGTTGAATGGGAGACCAACAAAACTCCTTGTAATAACAAAGATGAAGAGAGGGCAAGGATTATGGAAGGATTTCCCAACTTAAACAAGGAGACCGTCCAGAAGTGTTGCAGGAGTTGTAAGGTGCCCGTGGTTAAAGCCAATTATGATTTTATTGAATAAATTTACTCTTTTTTATTTCAGGATAATTTTGTGTAATACTGTTAAAATGAGATATCAGTGTTATTTTCATTTTTGCGTAATTTAGATGAAAATTTGTCTATCGCACACTGTATGACCTTGATTGACTAGAGATATTTGGGTGTTGTGATGAATAGCGGCCCGGAATGAGGTATCGGCTTCGTTACATTACGCACAAATGACTTTGAGCAATTTACTAATCGATCTTTACCTGCCATTGATTAAATAGTACACCTTGTATGTAGAAAAATGATTGTTATTCTCAAAAACATTGTTAACGCAATCTTCGCTCGCAACAAATAGAAAAGAAAAAATATTCTTCCAATCCAAATTTGGTTTTAAATAGACTAGATAAGCCAATCAATCTATCAAAACTTAGATCGACTTATTGCCAGTGAGCCGCTGAGAAAGGAATATATCCTCTTTTTATCAGCGTTGCGTGTCATAACCACATATCTTGAAACAATGCCTCATCATTGGAATGTCATAGCAGTTGTCAAAGAAGAGATTGATTGTCACCAATTAAGAAACCCATTATATCTAGAAGTCATTGCAATAGACAGATAATACATGGAAACTAGTTTGTAAAGAGCCGTGATCTCCTACAACCTGAAGGTATACGAGATTTAGAAAGACATCTTCCGTAACTACGTTACTTTCCAGATATTTTCTTTTTTACCCTCATAATCAATTATGACAAAGTTTTAAAAAATCCTGAATGTCAATTATTTATATTGTCTGGTTTAACGTGATCCTTCGTCATTACCATAGTGCAATAAGCAGAGCAGACGAACTGAAATGTCTTGAGGATTCTCTTCGATAGAGAAATTATACGAGGTTTTATTACAACTGTCCATGATATCTATAATAGCAAGAGACAATTCGGAAGATGAAAAATAAATACCAACTGTTTGCGTATCTCGTCATGGACTGTCGGTTATGATTTGTTTCGATTACTGAGACAACCATTCCAACTGGCCATTTATTTTGCCGAGCAGAAGTTTATCCATTCCAACTGACTACTTACGTTGCTACTCAAAATGCAATTTGAACAAAATGCAGTACATATTATTTTTACTTCGACTCATACTTGGAGTATTTCATTTAAAATACGAAGTACATTCAGATAATTCTGTCTTGCCTTTTCTTTATGATCTGTTAATTGCCATACTCTTTTGTCTACGATTGTAAGTTTCTATTTATCACGTACTAAAAAGCTTATGCTAAGCTTCACTTAGGATATCGAAAATACTTTAATAAGGTAGTATCGAACTTGCCTTACCATCTATATTCTATGCAATAGCTTTGTATTCATCGCACTACAAGTCCTAAATTTTGTTTAACAGTGCTCTTTCTCCTGATTGTCACAGTTTTCAATGATTTTCTAGAGTAAGTATCCAATTACCAATGTATAACGGGAGCCCAATCGACCCACAATATATGATAAATGATAGATCAGATCATAGTATTTGACGTCTTAGCCTCTCTTGGTAATTTTCTCTGAATACAGAAATTTCTCTCATCCTTAAATCACCCATAACTTTTGTATTATCCTCTCAAATTACACCAAAACTCAGACAATAAAAATTAATATCGTATTTATGGTCTGTGAAAATTATAGAATATAAAACAACATTGACAAAAACTTGTACCTACTTTTCTGACGAAAACAATGCCGTTGTGAACATTTTGGCCGCAACTATATATATATATATTGGACGTTGAAATTTTATTATTCGTTCTTTTACATTAGTATGTATATATATATATATATATATATATATATATATATATATATATATATATATATATATATATAACGACACACATTATGAAATGGACAAAGTCCCACATTTTTATGTTTATACATTCTATCTATAAAAAGAATGTATAAACATAAAAATGTCTTTAAATATTTGTCGGACTTTGATCATTTCATTATATATATATATATATATATATATATATATATATATATATATATATATATATATATATATATATATATATATATATATATGTATGGGCCGAGTGGATAGAACGTTCGCATTCTGATCATGAGACCCGGGTTCGGACCATACCATGTTCGATTTGCCAGGAAGGAGATTGGAGCGGTCGATCTCAGCGTGAATTACACCTTTGCAAAGACCCAAACCTTGTGAGTGTAATTGAGTAGACGTAACCCTTGGGGACCGTTGTTTGCTGTGATAGCACGAAGTCACATTTCATTGTGGCAGAGGCCTTGTTCAAATTGTTGATCACGCTAGATAACACGCTCTTTCCCAGAATCAGTAACTAAGATCTACTCAGCATAGTTGCTGTATAGACTCTGTGGGTGTTGAATAAACACAAATGCTCCTGAGCAAGCGTCTGCAATAGAGTATCCTCGAATACCAGTGGCCAGCAATACTATATGTGTGTGAGTGTGTGCATGCGATTTTGTGCGTGTAACCTTTTATATTGAGACAAGTATATCGTCGTCACACATTATGAAATGGACAAAGTCATTTGTTTACATTTGGATACGCTTTGAGCAGATATAAATGTACGTGAGAGATTCATGGAAGATTGAAGTTTAAAGTCAGTAAAATCGTCATTGCTGACCGAACGCTCCTATGTGACTGAAACGGTTAAGGCACGTCAGGCTATATGACGGTTCCGTATAGGATACAGGTTCGATTTCTGTCGGAGGACGAATATTTTCTATGAAAATATTTCGGACATTCAAGCCGGTAAATGTTATTTATACTATTTATTATAAAAACAGAGCATTTACTTAAATATTTGTATCTATAAAAAGAATGTTTAAACATAAAAATGTCTTAAAAGATATATATATATATATATATATATATATATATATATATATATATATATATATATACATGTGTGTGTTTGTGTTTGTGTGTACTAATGTAAAAGAACCAAGAATAAAATTTCAACATTTAAAACATTAATTTAAAAGAGAACTCAATACAAAAGTAAAACAGTAAATATTTATTATACACTGTTACATTAGAATATGTAAATATCCACTATAAAATTGTACATTTTTTTCAACGTTAAATCAACGTTTCTTCAGGTGGCAAACAATGATGGTACTAAACGATTTTATTCAGAATTACGATTAATAAAACGCTGCTTCACTCTCCGTTTTTGGAAAATTTTCCATAAAAGGTAAAAATGATTTATATAAAAAGAAATGAAAAAAGATGAGAAATTAATAAAAGGGAAAGAGGAAAGGGAAAGAGAAAAAAAGGAGAAAGAAAAGAAAGTTAGGAGAAAACTTATAGAAATTAACGATATTATCAATAGAAAAGACAGGAGAAATAGACAAGTATTAAAAATTTACTCTGAATCGAAAGAAGAGGAAAGTGAAGGAGATAAGAGGTAGAAAGATGTTGATACAAAATAAATCAATGCAATTCAGTTTAAAACAAAAACGAGGAGAAAGGCAAGGGAAATAGAGAAGTAACGGATTCAACCAATGGGATTCCGATTAAACGGTAACGCGGCGTTGATAGTTAAATTGGAGCAACAGGTTAGATTTCAAATTCTATGGCAGGTGTATATGAAGTCATATATTCAAACAAAATTATTCAGAGAATGCAAAAGAGGACACCTAATACCAGTAAACCAGTAAAATACCAAATAAAGTTTTAAACTTTTATATTATTATATTAATTATAAAGCGTCATTAAAGAGGTCAGGGGAAAATTATTAAAATAGAATAACGAATAAATAATAAAAATTAAATTAAAAATAAATATAAAATATAAAATATAAAATAAATTTAAATTTAGAAATTAAAGTAAAAATAAAATAAAGATTAAAATTAAATTTAAAGTAAAATAAAATGTAATATATAATTCAAGGCAAATCTTACTACTAGTGAGTTATAAATATTAACTAGTTTAATGCTTAAGACTAGGCTAAATTAACGATGATAAGAATGCAATGTTTATAAAGGTAATAAATATATGAAGGTTGGTTTTAAGGTTAAGAACTTTTTTAAAGTAAGATTGTAAGGTTAATTCCTTTATGTGTTTACAACTTATTGCCGGTTAGTATCTTTGATTCAACAAAATGTCACTTTTTGAGAATTTAATTATTTCCATTTTCTCCTGGAGACAGAGAAAACATGGTTCATTTAAAGACCTTAAGATTCGAACTAGTTTTAGAATTTTCCATTTACATTTGGGTGTTTTAATTTCGTCTTTCAAGTTCCAAAAATATTTAGAAATTTAGATTTGCAATTCTATGGCATTTGTATATGAAAATGTACAATTTTGTAGCAGTGCTTAACATATATATATATATATATATATATATATATATATATATATATATATATATATATGTATGTGTGTGTGTGTGTGTGTGTGTGTGTGTGTTTGTGTACTAGCCGAGGTACCCGGCGTTGCCCTGGGGTACATAGGTGTAATTGTACAACCGTACCCACCTGTCTATAAATGTATAATTTCGTCCCCGCTTGCATGCATTATCCGTTGGTATACTAAGCTACTACCCCTTACTCCATTTTTTTTCAGCGTCTGATCGTAGTAAGCGTTTGTTCTTAATAAAGGAATTCCATCAATAAAACATTCTTGTATGGTCGTTGCTCGGGGTTACATTGCTTCAATGTTTTAGATATTCAGTAAATTTCCTATGGCCGTAATCACTTTCAGATAGTACGGGATTGTTCACAAATCTAATAATCAAACAAAAATAGCAGGGATAAAGCGTCAGAGCTTCATTCCAATGCAAGTGCAAACGCATGAACGCCCTCTGCTCCTTCCACGTTTACTGTAAAGCGGGGGTTAATACGACGTTCTTCGGAAATATTTTATCCCTTTTAAAGCTTCAATAATACTTTTCAAATAATCTTTGCATCGATGGTTGTTCGAATGCCAATTTAGAATGGAATCATATGAAGAATCAATTGGTTAAATGGTAAAAGCCGATTTGGTACCGAGTCTGTCGCAGATTTCGTCCACTTAAATGAAATAATCTAAACCAAACATTCATTCAAGACAATTTATGTGTCATATGTAATTTACATGGCAAATTTGGAAAGCATCGAATGGAACGGGTGTTGTGGCCGAAAAAACGGGATTTTTGAACATTTTTTCCAGGTTTTTCGTTATACTTATTGCTTGCAAGATGGTATGTTTTCTTACGACATGTTTGAAGAAAATCGGATAAAAAATGAGGAAATTATTCAAGTTTTTATTTCAAGAAGTAAGAAAAATTCGATTTTTAAAAAAATTATTGTGTGAAGCCAATGTCGCAGGAAAACTAACAAACATACTGCATAAACCTCGTAACATGATCTATGTTTTACATTAAGTGCAAAGCACACCAGCTCATCCAATAAAATATTTTACGCGTGTAACTTTACCAGGGTTTTTGCAAAAAGTCGTACCCACATTCACTTTTATCACTTATTCTGCCAAACCCGGGAGCCTGGAGATTGAAATGTTGGTCTTGACATAGGTTGATAAATTTAGAAGTTGTGTTAAATTTCATCGAAATCCGCCAAGAAATGTGGACATGAATAAATAGCACACACACACACACACACACACACACACACACACACACACACACACACACACACACACACACACACAGATCTTCTGTTTTACAGATATATAGGAGCCATACCCAGTTGGTCGATCAAGAAAAGCTTTCAATTAGAATGAAGTAAAAACAGCATCATGTTTAGATATAACAGGGTCTATCGTTTTCAATTTAAAATAATTTCATTAAAATCATTTCGAATTAATGCAGTTACTGATGAAACAGAACTAGTCTGTATTTATTCAGGTGAAGTTAGCCGAGGACATGAATAAGTCAAGCAGTCAACATGAAGACCCACTTCAGACCACAATTATTTTGGAGTTTTTGACATTCGATCTGTCATTGTGCTAGAGATGTAAATGAGGATACATTTATAAAGCAATTGTTACGATTGATGAAAAGATCAAGGAAATATAAAGAAAACAGTAAAAATCGACATTTTTTGCAATTTACGCGTGTTTTCACTACATGGGTGGACTCAATTATCAAATTAATTGATTGTTAAATAATCAACTTATTGTTGGATACAACTGAGTGAAGTTTGTATTAGATTTTAAAATTTGTGTTGAAATTGATTTTTTGTTTTTTCGCGGTTTTTCGCTAAACGCAGTGGCATAGAACTAAAGATGAGGTATCGTTAGGCTCATCATGATATAAGTAACCGACATAGCGAGTTATACGAAATCGGAGGAAAAAAGTTGAATTTATCGATTTTTCATCGGCTTTATCGATTACTGATTTTTCAAAAAATATCGATTTAAGAACCTATCTCTTACATTGTACAATATATCTGCCAAATATGTTCAAAATCGGTTGAATAGATCTCGAGTGAAAAGGTATCACACAGCCAGACAGGCACACAGATCTCCTATATATATATATATATATATATATATATATATATATATATATATACTTTTAAAGAGTGCTATATTTATGAGATAAAGTGCTCAATATCAGAGATAGAGCGTGTGTAAATATAAAAGTGAACATTGAAGTCAACGTCACTGAAGTGGCCTGACGATTGCGTCTAGGACGAAAAACAGCCTGTCGCCTCTAAGTATTGACTTCAATGTTCACTTTTATATTTATATATATATATCCGTGTGTGTGTTGATGTGTGTGTTGATGTGTGTGTGTTGATGTGTGCGTGCGTGTGTGTGTATGCGTGTCATTTTCTAGGCATGTAGCCATTTAAAATTATTCTTGTAAAGAATATGTGCTACTGGCTACTTCTAAAACAACGAATGTTTCGAAGAGCTTTCCAGACAAATCCAACAATGCAACTTTACATTGTTCACAATAAGAATGCCTGTAGCAGAAGTATCCTTTCAAGAAGTCTTCAAGCATTGTTGAAAAAACTGTGACTGTCTACAGTTGCCTTCAAAATTATTGCTACGGTTTAAGAAAAATGTTTTGTTTAAAGGGGGTGGGGGTATAATTAAATATTAACATGATAGATGTTAAGAAAATGCAATATTTTGATGTTTGCTCCGAAAGCAATGCACGCAACAAATTAAAATACATATTTAAATCCAACTCAAGTTAAACAACAAAGATGTTAGTAAGTGTAACATTAATAATACGTTAGCACATTAATATACAGGTTCTATCGGCATTTGTTCCCGAATAGTTTATACAAGACTCTGTTGACTTGGAAGAACAAAAAATTACCGCGGATTCCATTCTCTTTTTGCACGCAACAACTCACCATATCATAGAAAAAAGACAGCAGTGAATCTCCTAGAAATGAACTTATGAAATTCCATAAGAATGGTAAAGATTATGAAAAGATTGTAGTTGGAATATATTTAAATACGATTCATTCATTATGAAATGGACAAAGTGCGACAATTATTTTAAGACATTTTTATGTTTATAAATTATTTTTATACATACAAATATTTAAGTAAATGCTCTGTTTATAATAAACAGTATTAAACAACATTTGCCGGGCAGAATATCCGAGAAATTTTCATAGAAAATATTCGTCCTCCGACTGGAATCGAACATGTATCCTATACAGAAACGTCATATAACCTGACGTGACTTAACCGATTTGGCCACAGAGGATCGTTCAGTTAGCAAGGTCGATTTTACTGTCTTCCATGATTCTCTAACGTTCATTCATATCTGATCAATGCGTATCCAAATGTAATCAAATGACGTCACACATAATTGACCTTGTTAACCGTACGATCCTCTGTGACCCAATCAGTTAAGATACTATTTGGAGTACTATCGAAGATATCAAGCACGCACCCGACGAAGATAAAACTTTTGCAAACTACTTCCGAAGATACGAAGATCTATATGAATTTGACTGCAAAGATTGGTCAGACGCACGTAAAGTACGTCTATTGCTAAGAAAATTACGCACATGCGAATATACCAAATTCGTAGATTATATCCTTCCAAGAAAAACAAGTGAGTTAACGTTCAGAGAAGCCATTAAACTGCTAACAGAACTTTTCAGCCATAATACTTCACTATTCCACAAAAGATAGAAATGCATGAACCTTACAAAAAAGGACAACGAAGATTACATAACTTTCGGGTCCATTGTCAACAAATATTGTGACGACTTCAAATTATCAGAACTCAGCGCGGACAATTTCAAATGCTTAATTTACGTCCAAGGTCTGGTTTCAACCAAAGACGCGGAAATAAGACGCAGATCCTTACTAAATTGGAGAGTGAAACTGATTTGACACTTCCAAAGCTAGCCGAAAATTGCCAGCGTGAAGAAAGACTCAAAAGACATAGAAGAAGCTGGCATAGCACACATACATAAAGTACGAAGGCAAACCAACCTACTCTCCTCACAAACAAACCAAACCGATTTTCTCCCCTCAAAAACAGGTAAAACAAAATTTTCTAACACTAAAAATCAATATATAAAAAAACTAACACCCAGTCCATGCTATCACTGTGGGACTTGGCATTTGTTTAAAGACTGTACTTATCGTTTTCAAGCTTGTCTATCATGTAAAAAAATAAGCCACAAAAGTTCTAACTGTTGGAATAGAAGAGAAAATAAAACCAGAATAAGAATTACGAGGACTGACCAAGCAGATGAGACTAACATAAGAAAATACGTACAAGTTGAAATGCAAAACAGAAAAGTTAGGCTACAGCTGGATTCTGGCTCAGACTTAACTATCATAAACCTACAAACATAGAGAAAACTGAACAAATCTGCCATGTTAAAAACGGATAAAATTGTTAGATCATTTACGGAGAGAAAGATAAAATTTGAGGGTGAAGTAATTACAAACATAACATTTAATAGACTGACGAAAAACTAAAAATGTACGTCTTAAGAAATACCGAAAACCTAATCGGAACGGACTGGATGCAAAAATTCGAATTGTGGGATCTACCTATAAGTACGTACTATCAAAATGTAAAAAGCTTACCATCCGAGGCAGACAAATTAAAAGAATAATTAAAAACGAGTTTCCCCGAATTAATTTCAGCAGGCCTAGGAAGATGTCAGAAAATGGCAGCTAATATCGAAGTAAAGGAAAACGTTCAGCATATTTTCAAGAAAAAAAGGAGTGTACCGTTTCCGTCAAATTGACCAAAAATTGACCCGACTCGAAAACACTGGCATATTGTCAAAAGTAGAATAGAGTAAATGGGCCGCTCCGACGGTCTATGTCAAAAAGAAATCAGGCGAAATTCGAGTTTGTGCTGATTTTTCTACAGGTTTGAACGCAGCAATAAAGGACTACCATTACCCTCTACCCAGTCCAGAGGAAGTATTCACCAAATTAAATGGCAGAAGATTTTTTTCAAAAATTGATTTAAGTGAGGCGTACTTGCAAATTCCAGTCGACGAAGAAAGTTCAAAACTACTATGCATAAATACACACAAAGTATTGTACAAATACCAAAGACTACCATTTGGAATTAAGGTCGCGCCGGCTATATTCCAACAGAAAATGGATACGATACTTACCGGACTAGAGTACACAATTGCATATCAGGATGACGTATTGATTAATAGCGAATGCGTTGAACAATACAGAGAAAATGTACAGGAAGTATTTAAAAGAATACAAAGCTATGGATTCAAAGTAAAATAAGTGCGATTTTTTCATGAAGGAAAGTAAATACCTTGGCCATATAATAGATCAAGAAGGCAGACGACCAGACCCTGAAAGGTCAACAGCAATTAAAAACATGCCGGTTCCTAAAAACATAACAGACTACAAAGTTTTCTAGGATTAGTAAGTTACTACCAGGAATTTATACCTCAAATGCATAAACCTCGCGCACCACTGAACGAGCTGCTAAACAAAGAAAAAGTTTGGCAGTGGACAGATCAATGCCAAAAAGCATTTGACGAAATAATTCAAACGTTAACTTCAGATTTATTTTTGGCACACTACGATCCTAAACTAGAAATTATTGTAGCAAGTGACGCTAGTGCCTACGGAGTCGGAGCGTGTATATTACATAAAATGCCAGATGGGACAATAAAACCCATCGCACATGCTTCACGAACTCTGATACCAGCGGAGAAAAATTATTCACAAATAGAGAAAGAAGATCAAGGAATTTATCTTCGCAGTCACGAGGTTTCATAGGTACATCTATGGTAGACATTTTACTCTGCAGACGGATCACAAACCGTTACTAACAATTTTTGTGAGAAAAAAGGTCTACCGTTTTTCATTGCAAATAGGTTACTTAGATGGGGAACAATTCTTCTGAACTATAAATTCAGATTGGAATATTTACCAACGAAAATGATCGGGCATGCGGATGGTCTGTCGAGACTTATACCAACAAAGACAGAGCCATTGGAAGAGACGGTAATCGCAGTCTTAAGAAAGGAAGAAAACATCAGGACAGTACTATGTTGTACAGTTAAAAACCTCGCAGTCACACTGAAAGACATAAAAAATGAAGCCAAAAACGACGAATTTATTAATGAAACAAAATAAAAAAATAGCAGAAAAAATAAGCAAATTTCGGACAGTTTTTCTCTATGCGACAATGTGTTACTTTACAACGAAAAAGTTGTAATTCCCAAAACATCACAAAAGCGGATGTTAAAGGATTTCCATAGGGGCCATCCTGGTAAAAGTAGAATGAAGTCGCTAATGCGAAGCTATGTATATTGGAAGAATAAGGACCAGGATATTACTCAGATGGTGGAAATGTGCAAGTGTTGTAATTTAGCAGCCAAAGCACCGCCAATCATACATAAGCCATGGCCAGAGACTGATCGTCCGTGGTCAAGAATACACGCAGATTATGCAGGACCAATTGACGGTTTTTACTATTTAATCATTGTCGATAGCTATAGAAAATGGCCGGAGGTGTTTCATTGCAAAAATCATACTTCAGAAACGAACATAAATTGCCCCCACGAGCTATTCGCTCGGTTTGGTGTAGTGGATTTCCTAGTCACAGATAATGGAACGCAATTCACATCAGCAGATTTCCAAGAGTTTTGCGAAATTTATCAAGTAAAACATAAAATCCCCGCCTTATCCCCCAAGATCAAATGGGCACGAGGAGAGATTCGTTGATACACTCAAAGGAGCGCTACGAAAAGCCTACGATGTGCCTACGGAGAAGCATTACAGCAATTTCTTCAGGTATATCGAATAACGCCAAATAATGCTACACCATCAACATTATCACCAGCAGAAGTGATGTTTGCTAGAAAACTCAGATCAGCATTTGATAAATTGCTACCAAGTAAAACAAAACAAGTAACACAGTCCTACGCACAAAAAATAAAATTTCTCCCAGGAGAAATTTTTTTTTTTAAAGCCTACAAAAATAATACATCGTATTGGGAGCAAGGCACAATTGAGAAAAGAATTGGCAAGATGGTTTACACAGTTCAGGGACACAAATTCTCACACAGAAGACACGTGAACCAAATAAGGAACAGATTGTCGCAGGACGCTAACGGTCCACCTCAAGAACAGGTAATGGACACGATTTTCCATACGTTTGATATACAAAGACCGCAAACAATGCCAGAACCAAGAAAATCGTCTCGAAAAAGAAAATTTACAGAACCTTTGGAAATAGATCCAAAGAAAAAATATATTAAAAACCCCTGCTACGCAAAAGCTTCGGAAGGGGGCGTGTTATGGGAACTTACCCATAGTAATGGACTTGTCCGTACCTCATAAATACTGCGCCTCAAGAGGGAGCAGTAGTTCAGAGTCAGTCGTTTTTGGACGACTCGGCTACATTTTAAATTGGCCAAAAAGGCGGGAGATATTTCTGCCGTACCCTGTATATATATATATATATATATATATATATATATATATATATATATATATATATATATATATATATATATATATATATATATATTAATTAAATAATTCAGAAATAGACAACATTAACATTCCATGTCTATAATTTATTTTCCCAGAATATATATTTTCCTGGTTCATTTCTAGTTACAAATTATATATATATATATATATATATATATATATATATATATATATATATATATATATATATATATATATATTGAGATAAGATAAAGAAAAAGAATCAGTAAACCACGTAGTTAAAAATCATTTTTCCTTTACATAAGCGCGCACTATAGTTTAGCAACTTCCCAAATATTCGGTTTTATTAGATTATTTATAGTCTCCCTCTCTTTCATTCTTTTTCTCTCTCTGTCTCTCTATCTATCTATCTATCTATCTATCTATCTATCTATATATATATATATATATATATATATATATATATGTATACAGGGTACGGCAGAAATATCTCCCGCATTTTAGGCCAATTTAAAATGTGGGAGGTACTTCTACCGCACCCTGTATGCGTATATTCCTTGTAGGGGAAAATAGAACCAGCCATAGCGTGGAAGTTTTTCTTCTCCATTTCGTGATTTCAGTCTCCGCCTAATATATTAAGATAGACCTCATAAATATTACGGTATTAGGAAAATGAAAAAGAAAATTTCATTTGGCTTTTAGATATTTCCGAGCGTATTATTATTATTATTATTATTATTATTATTATTATTATTATTATTATTATTATTATTATTATTATTATTGCCACACATTGGCTCGCAATGAAAACATATCCTTCTTTTAATTAAATATTACTTCTCAAACTGAAAGCTCTAATATTAAAGACGACAGAAAAATAACATTTTATATTGATTAATTAATTAATTAAATTTTGACTT
>OZ038490.1:104135832-104138332 GCA_964036315.1 Acanthosepion esculentum | reverse complement strand
AGTGGACCAAAAAGTCCTGTAACGAAAAATTTGACATTTCAATGGGTTCTCTGGATTCTGCTGAAGCTTCTGATCCTGTTGGATTATTTCTTTTGTATAATTTAAGTGCATTTGATTGCCTAGATTCTGATAGTGTAGGATTATATAGGGACGACGGGTTATTAGTAGTTAGGAATTCCACTAAAATTAAAGTAGATCGTATTAGAAAAATGATACATAAGGTATTTAAGGATCTAGGTCTCAGAGTAATAGTTTCCAATAATGTTAAACAAGTAGACTTCCTAGACGTCACCCTAGACCTCACTAGCAACACATACCAACCATATGTAAAAGTTAATTCCAATCAAATATACGTTCATCCAAATTCTAACCACCCCCCTGCAATCATCAAACACATACCCTATTCTATTGAATGTAGGATCAGTAACAACTCTTCAAAAAGGTTATATTTTTAATAAGCATAGAGACCTTTACAATTCCGCACTTAAAAATAGTGGATATAAAAATATTAATATTCAATATAAAAGCCCTATAAATAGCAACAATAATGGTAGAAAGAGATCTAGAAAAATCATATGGTATACTCCCCCTTTTAACATTATGGTTAAAACTAAATTGGGGCACCTGTTTCTAAACCTCATTAAAAAACATTTCCCCAAATCTGGAACCAACCAACTCAGTAAAATATTTAACTCTAATAAACTTAAGTTAAGCTATAGTTGTGCTGATAACCTAGAAAAAATAATTAAAAAACATAACAATAGTATATTCAGCAAGTATATAAATTCGGAGAGCCTGACAACCCACAAGGTTGCACAAAGCAACATTGAGCAAAATGACACAAATAATAAATCATGTAACTGCAGGAATCCCAATAATTGTCCACTAAAAAATAATTGTTTAACTAGCTCTGTAGTTTATCTCCGTACTATATCAACACTAGAAAATCCAAATATAAAGAAATTCTACATAGGTTGCACCATGAGACCATTCAAGGAACGCTGGCGGGGTCATCTGCAATCTTTTAATAATAGTAACTATAAATATATGACTTCATTATCCAAATACTTTTGGAGTCTAAAAGAGAAAAATAAAACACCTAAGGTTAAATGGAAATTAATTAGAAAGGCCCGGACGTGTAACTCACTATATGCCCCGTGTTACTTATGCCTTAACGAGAAACTTGAAATAATTAGATTTAAAAATAAGACTGATCTTTTAAATCAAAGATATGAACTAACATTTAACTGTAAGCATCGTTTTAATTTTAACTTAGTATAGAAATCATATACTTTCTATGATAATGATAAATTAAACTTAATAGACTATTACCTTTTTAGCATGATAGTCGCCTTATCGATATGAATGTGTACTGGGTACTTACAAAGTATCATACGTGTCTGTATTTAGATGTATATATTTGTATGTTATGTAGAGTTATTTCTACTGTAGGATATGTATATGTGTATATAGGGGTATATATATGTGTTTTTTTATGTATGTATATGGTTGTGTATATTGGCATCTATCATAGGTTAACCTGTTTATGTGTATGAGTAAGGGTGTAAATTCGGGTAAGTATCTACCACTAAATGTGTGAGTATATGTATGGGTATATAGAGATATTTATGTGTACTTGTGTGTGTGTAGATATGTGTATGCATATTGCATATGTATGTATATGTATGTGTGAGTGTGCATATATGTATGTATATGTAGTATGTATGTTTCTATGTGTATGTATAGGCTTATATATGCATATATATGTATATATATGTATGTTTAAATATGTATATGTTTGTGTATATGTGTATGTATATGGGTGTATATTTATATGTATGTGTGGGTGTTTATATGGTTACGCTCGACTGTTTGTGTATTGTTTATCTGGATGTGTCGATATGGGTATTTATATATGATTAGATATTTATATATATATGTTGGTGTGTCACTGTATGTGTATTTGTATGTATGCTTTAGTGTCTTGGAGTGTATCATAGATACAAACTAAAATCTACTTTTGTTGATAAAGTACCTTTAATTGCTTACAGACCTTTGTTCTTTTCTTAAATTATGATTAACTTTTAATATATTTTATCATAATGTTGTTGGAATATTATTAGAATATAAGTTGGTCTATGTATGCTTATTTCTTTTTCCTTTTTTATGCGTGTGTCTATATGTGTATGTATATATGTATATGTGTTTGTATATGTATGTGTGTGTGTGCGTATATGTGTATGTGTGTGTATGTATATGTGTATATATATGTATATATATATATATATATATATGTATATATGCGTATATATATTTGTGAATATGTATCTTTGTATGTGTGTATGTATGTATGTATATGTATGTCTGTAGATATATATGTGTATATATCTATGTGGAGTTGCGTATGTATGTGTGTATATATATGTACTAGCGGATGTGTATATGCATTTTTATACTCATGTCGTTTTAATTTACGTTTGTTTAATTTTTCATGTATACA
>OZ038490.1:104098332-104130832 GCA_964036315.1 Acanthosepion esculentum | reverse complement strand
AATGTTGACTTCTATGTTCACTTTTATATATATATATATATATATATATATATATATATATATATATATATATGTATATATATATATATATATATATATATATATATATATATATATATATATATATATATATGCACCCCTAGTCAAAAGGATTTGGCCACCCTCAAAAAAATTTATTTCTCATTTTAAAAGTGTTATTCTCAATGAAATAAGTTAAGTACCACAATGGTTTTAGTTATTATGCTACATACAAGTCTTCCTGCGCCAATTTAGGTAGAAATTAAACCAAAAAATACACTTGTTAAAGTTTTGATTAATGAAAATGCATCCCATTGGTCGCTCTCACTGTTTCACAGATTCTTCACATTCTTTTCACCAAAGAATGGAGGTAGACTGAAGATAGTTCTGCTCAGCCTTACTGCAAGATTTGCTAGAGGTGACCCGCACTTGTGGGTTGTGTTACTCTGTCTTTTCCGTTAAGTTCACCCCAAACCAGATCAACGGGAATTAACTCCGCTGATTGCGCCAGCCAAGGCATCATTTGAAGGACGTGATGTTCATATTTGCTTTTAATGTATCTCTAGCAGAGTCTACTGGTATGATTTGGGTCATTATCTTGCATGAGTACAAATTCTTGACCCACGAGCCGCGTTCAGATGGGATGCTGCTGCAGTATGCTCTGATAGCCGGTCTGATTCAATTTTCTCTTCACCTGGGAGAAATCCACGACTTTTCAATTGGCAAAAGCCCCCACCCCCACAATATAAAAGAGCCTCCTCCATGCTTTACAGTTGGCGTGTTACAGGGGGTTTCAGCTCTTTCGTCAACTCTTCGCCTCATATAGACCCTCCTATTTAACCCAAGGATTTCGAATTTTATTCCATATGCTCTATTGTCCAGTCTGTGTACGCCTTGGCCCACAGGAGCCGTTTGACATTGTTTTGATTCCTCGAAATTATGCCATATACACCAGCTTAACAGAAACTCCTTCTCACAGTGGGTGTTGATGCATTTATTCACTACATTGCTTCAGTTGTGCTGAGATGCATGGAGTCTTCTGTCTCGCAAGCTGGTGACTCTTATGACATTGCCGTCTTCTATTATTTTTGATTTTGGTCTACCAGCTATTCTTTTGGTCTTTTGTTTTTCACCTTTCCCAATGTCTACTAACAGTATAATCCACTGTAGTTCTGGGAATATTTTTTAAATGTTTCTCTGCTTGAATATTCTTCTTTCTTGAAGTAACGATCCCTTGTATTTGTTCAAGCGTAAGTTCACGTGTTTTGGGCAATTTGAGGAGAAAAAAAAGGTTTGATCCTGAAGAAACTTGCAAACTTTAAGTTTTAATTTAAACAAAATACGAACAACAGATTTCACTACTGGGCAAGGTACATTGGCAGCATATGTAAAACAGATAGTATCTAACAAGCAGTTATTCAACACAATATAGTCCAATGTGAGTTGAAGTGGTGACATAAGGTAACTGTAGGAAAATGTTTTATTCATGCAGAAAGAGGAGAAGAAACATTTTCAAATTAATTTTTCATAATATATATGGCTATACAAAGGTCAAAGTTACTGAGCAAGATTTGTATTTAGTAGTATAAATAAAACAATTATGACGCTTGTTTCATTAAAAACATTTTTAGAATGAGAAAGAAAAACTTTTGAGGGTTGCCAAAAATTTTTGACTGGTAGTGAATATATATATATATATATATATATATATATATATATATATATATATATATATATTTATGATTGCGCCAGTTTTATTTGTGGTATGACAGTATAAACATGGACGCTCCGTTAGCTGTGTGCATCAAGAAGGAACAATCAGAATTATATATATATATATATATATATATATATATATATATATATCTATATGTATATATATATATATATATATATATATATATATATATATATATATATATATATATATATAGGTAACTGCCGATCTGCCTAAGTGAAAACTTGGTAGGTTTGTCTGGCTCATTAGGTTTGACTATATATATATATATATACATATATATATCCTCACCTGCAACGCAACTGAAATTTCCATCACCATTCGCGATTTGTTGTGCATAAAATGAGTTGTACTACGAGTCATGAAACAATGTATACTTCTTCTATACATAGAACCAAACACTATTTATTTCCATATATATATATATATATATATATATATATATATATATATATATATATATATATATATAATTATAAAAGTGAGCATAGAAGTCAACACTTTGAGGCGACAGTCTGTTTCATGCTAGATGCAATCGTCAGGCCACGAGTGCTGTTATTTTCTCGCCTATTTATATATACGGGTCAGTGGTGCATTGTGGGTAGTTATTTTACCGGAAGTCTTTTATTTGTTTATTTATTTATTTGGGTTAAATTATTTAGCTAGTTTTTATTTTATTTTATTTTTTTTTTTTTATTTCTTATCTTATATATTTATTTTTTTTTTATTTTGATCGGTGTTTTTATTAACGTAGTAAAAATTTGTTTATATAGCTTATTTAATAGTTTTGTTTTTGTTTGGGAAGATAATAAAAGCTATTTGTTCAATTTTGGGGTTGATGTTGTAGTTTGTTCTAACTATTATTTTGGAGAGAACAGTTTTTAATTTATTTATTACTTCATGTATTTATTTGGATTGATTATCTTTATTTGTTTTTTCTAACGGCTAGTGTATCGGTATCGGTTGTTAGTTTATTTATATATTTGGATGTATTTAGATCAATTTATTTTACTTGTTATTTATTTGTTACACTGTATATTTTCTTTTTTGGAGAAAACTATTAAATAAGCTATATAAATAAATTTTTACTACGTTAATAAAAACACCGATCAAAATAAGAATAAAATAATAATAAAGAAATAAAATAAAGAAATAAATATATAAGATAAATAAAAATTTAAAAAAATAAAAACATGCAAAATAATATAACCCAAATAAATAAATAAACAACTAAAAGTCTTCCGGTAAAATAACCGCCAAAATAGATTACCAACAATGCACCACTGACCCGTATATATTAGTAACTGAGAAAAATAACAGCATTCGTGGCCTGATGACTGCATCTAGCATGAAACAGACTGTCGTCTCTAAATGTTGACTTCTATGTTCACTTTTATATTTACACACGCTCTATTCTCTGATATTGAGCACTTTATCCCATAAATATAGCACATCTTAAGACGATATTTCTTCATATATATATATATATATATATATATATATATATATATATATATATATATATATAGTTGGATTGATGCAAGTTTGTGACCTTGGGTTTCACGCTATTTGCGATCGTCAGACAAACTGATTAATTTTTAAATTTTGGATATTTATATGGTTGCGTATATCGGTGTTTTTATGGAAGTAGGAGGAAAAAATTGTCGTCGGGACGTTACTCATATTTACGTAAGCATGCATACACACACGTACATTCATTGGAGTAAGCAAACACACAACCACACAAGCACGCTCACTCACCAGTGCTCACACAAACATAAACATATGTGAACAGTGTGAAACTGGGCATATATGCACATATATATGTTGTTGCGCACATAAGTACGCATTTGGTGGCTGTATTAAATGTTGGATTGTATAGCGAATATTTCTTGTTTGTTGCGCTGTTAATGCTCAGGCCGGTTTTCTATTAATTTCGCTGAATAATGTTTTCTCGCACGCATGTATATACGTATGATGAGGTCTGTGTAAGATTATAGGTAAAAATTGTTATTATTTTTAATTTTTAAGGCTGTTTTTTATTATTTTAAAGCCGGTTATTTGTTGTTTTTAGCGATTGCGCATATGTAAATGGTAGAAATTCCAATTTGTAATACTAGTATTTATGTGGTGGTATTAATTTTGCTGGGGAGAAGTAAGTATAATTGTGAACTGATACGGTAATGGTAATTGTGGACTAATACGGCAATGGTAATTGTGATGTGGTAGTAATGGCGGCGGGAAGCGGGTGATGATAATAACAATTGTAGCAGCAAATAGTTACTGTTAAGTGATAGAATTGATCGTAGTAATGGTAGTGGAATGAAAATAACAGTAATTCTAATTATTACCCTGGTAGTTTGAACTCGAAAATAATTGATGGTGCTATGGTGTCCGTGGTTTCTCTTTTCATGTTTATAGGATCAATGGTGGTTTATGTAGTAGTGTTTGTTGGTAATTTTTATCCGTTTGGTATATATTCTGATAATAGTTATTTATTTTCATGCCTGCATTTGAAAATTATTTCTGATATTATGTTTAATAAATTCTTTTTTAGGTATGAATAATTATTGCTACCTTTTCGTGTAGGCAAAGTAGGCATTTCTTTATAATGCTGTTGTAGGCAGGCGTGTTTTTCAATATTTTCCAGCTTATTATTGGTGTAATATTTCTGTCTTTTAGATGCCATATGTATGTGGATAGTGTAGTGCTGTTTGAGTATTTTTCTGTTGAAGAATGAAAGGTTGTGGTTATTTTTTCCTTTCTTGAATGGTCCCTCATTTGCACCGATGTAGTACATTGTCTTGTTCTTTGCAATTACCTTGGTTTTATATATTATATTCGTTTGTTAGCAATTTCCTTGGAGTAAACATTTTTTATATCTGCAGTTGCACTGAGGTTCCTTGGTTGCATTATTGTAGGTTGTTACTTTTCGTTTATTATTTGTGTTTTTGTTGCGTTTCAGTTGTAGCGGTGTGTATTGTTGTTGCTGTGTGTATCCACTTTCTTTTAGTGCTTTGTCGTATGGTGTCTTTTTGTTATTGAAAATATCTATGTTAGATGAGTTTTCAGATAGTCATGGAAACTTAAGTTTGTCTATTTCTTAATTATTTAATTAATATTTGCTATGGTTTTACACTGAGCCCTCTGGATAACATCATCTTTGGAATTATCCACACGTATCGCCAAACACCTTCATTAACTTACTATATATATATATATATATATATATATATATATATATATATATATATATATATATATATATTCAATGATGAAATTTAATAACCAAAGATCTTGCACGAGTTACAAAATTTAATTATAGCTAAAGGAAGAGACATAATTAAAAGAGGAGAAAAGATAAAACGAAGGAAGATGAAAATAAAAGGAAATAACAGAATGAGACAACCGGATATCGCTCTTCACTCGCCAGAACTCGATCGGAGAAATTAAAAAGTTTTAATCATAAGAAGTCCTTTTGAATATCTGATTGCGTCACCTAGGATTATTTTCCAATTTGTCATTCAATTACCCAACATTTTGTCGCATATATATATATATATATATATATATATATATATATATATATATATATATATGTGTGTGTGTGTGTATCGTGTCTTCCCAAATAGTGTATTTGCAAATATCAAAGATCAAGATACCAGTTCAAGAGAAACGTCTGGAACAGAAGCAATACTTAGCCTGAGAAAACAATCAGTTCACTAGATATTCCATTGCTTCAAACACTCGGAGGCTCTTAGATTCTTATTTTTAAGACAGGAGCTTAAGTGATGGATAAAAATCCATCCTACTGAGTCTGTGTGTGCTTAAATAACTATAACCAATTTAATCAATCAGGCATTTTCACTAGTCACACATGCGCGATTCATAACCAAGCGTATTCTCCATCGACAGTCCCGACCATCTCCACTACGAACACCAACTCCAAAAGTAACAGCAGTAATTCTGAAAGCGGTGCTTTGGAGTTCAACATTTCACCTGCCAGTCTCCAATAGAGATTTATGTCACGAAGTCATATAACGGCAGACAGTCTGCCTTTAAAAGTTTGGTTTTACTGTTTTATCGGCCGGCAACTATACAAGAGTCACTTGAGAAGCAAACAGGCGAAATTAACATTGCAAATGATTTACGCGGTCGAAGATAAAATGAGTTAAGGACATTGTTGCGACAAAGAAGAAGACGAAGAAGTCGGAGAAGGTGAATAGTAGGAAAAAGTAATAGTAGTAGTAGTAGTAGTAGTAGTAGAAGAAGAAGAAGAAGAAGAAGAGGAAGAAGAAGAAGTGGGCGAAGAAGATGAATAGGAAGAAGAAAAAGAATAGAAAAGAAAGAGAAAATCAAGACGAATAAGAAGATGAATAATAGAAAGTGAAGAAGAAAAAGAAGAAGAGGAAGCTTCAGTAGAAGATTAGTAGGAAAACGAAGAAGCAAGGGTAAAGTAAGAAAAGGAGGAAGAATCAGGGAAGAGAAAAATAGAAAGTCGTGGAATAAGGGAATGGAAAAGAAGAAAAATGATGGATGAAGTAGAAGAGAAATGGTGAAAGGGTGGCGGAAAAAGAAGAGAGAAACAAACAAAATCTGAAGAATTAGAGGAAAGAAAATGGTGAAGGATTATGAAGAGAGAGAAAGAAGTTGGATGAGTAAGAAGAATAATAAAAGAAGAAAATGTTTTGCAATAAAAATAGAGATAACGAAGAAAATTCTAATAAAAAGAAAAGCGAAGGAAAGATGATAAAGTTGAAGGAATAAAAATGGAGATTATAAAGAAAAAAAAAGATGGATGTAGAAGAAAAATGAAAAGAAAGAAAAGTAGAGGAAAGAAATGGAAGAGAATAAAAACTGCTAAATGCGAGGGAATAGAGTAGCAGTAAGAAGGAGGGAAATGTAGTTGAAGAACGGGGAGGAGCTAAAAAAGATCGAAGACGCAAAAGGCGAAAGAATTAGATAGATAAAAAGAAATGAATGAAGGAAAATGAAGGAAAGACAGACAGGCAGAGGAATAAAAATAGAGACGAAGAAGACAAAGATGAATAAAGAAGTAGATAAAGAGTGTAAGAATAAAAAAATGAAGGGCCTAGAATTAAGATACAGAAAAAAGATGAATGAAGTAAAAGAGAAAGAAAGATAAATAGAGAAGAATATATATGTATAAAAAAGAAAGAGGTAAGTATAAGAGAGCAAAAAGAATAAAAAGGTGAAGAAAAAGGAAATATGAATAAGAATTAAAGAATAGACAAATAAGTAAGAAGTGAAGACAGAAAATGGCGGTGTAGAAAGTAAAAGTAAAATGAAAGCAGACGCAAAAGAAAAAGAAAAGAAGGAATAAAAAAGAAAAAGAGATGGGGGGGGGTAAAAAGAGAATAAAAAATGATAGTGAAAGTAGATAGCAAAAGAAAGGAAGGAAGAGAGGAAAAGAATAGAAAAGAACAATTTAGGAGATATGAAAAGATAGACGATGAAGAACGTGGTAGGAAATGTGAGGTAACAAAGTGTAAAATGGAAACAGAGGATGAGAAAGAGAGGAAGGGGAAAAGGGGGAAGAAGGGGGCAGCACAAAAGAAAGCCAAATGAAAAGAGAAATCGAAGAGAAAGAAAACGAAAGAGGAAGGAGAGAAAATAAAAGAAAAGAAGAGGCGGATTCCAAAATAAGATATAAAAAATAGGAATAATGTACGTGGCACAGTATGGAAAAGCGGGGCATAAAAGACAGAGAGGAAGGCAAAGAGTTAAGGTAGAAACGAGAAAGCGAACGTTGGAGGTCGAGTAAAAAGCGGACGAATGACAGAAGATGAGATAAAAAGAAAAGTGAAATGACTGCGCATGGAGAGAGAGAGAAAAAAGAGAGAAGATGAAAAAGGAAAGAAAGAAGGTAACAGAATAGAGAAACGGAGAAATAGAAGAAGAAGAAAAGAAAAGAAAAAATAAATGATTGAAGCCAAGAAGAGAGATAATGAGAGAAAGAATATAAAACTGACTTTATTCAACGACAACAAAAAAGAAGAAAACAAAATAACACTGAAGAAAAAGCAAACGAGAACAGATAGAATCAAGCGAAAAAGTAGGAAACGAAGAAAAATAGAGCATGAAAGAAAAATACATGTAAAAAGAAGAAGAAGAAGAAGAAAGAAAGAAAGAAAGAAAGAAAGGGAGAATGAAGAAGAAGAAGAAAAACAGAGAGAAAGAAAGAAAGAGAAATGAAGAAGAAGAAAAAGAAGAAGAAGAAGAAGAAGAAGAAGAAGAGGAGGAGGGAGAAGAGGAGGAGGAGGAAGAAGAAGAAGAAGAAGAAGAAGAAGAAGAAGAAGAAGAAGAAGATTCAGAACGGGGAGAAATAGAAGAAAGAAAGGGATAAGGAGGAGGAAGAAGAAGAAGTAGTAGTAGTAGTAGTAGTAGTAGTAGTAGAAGAAGAAGAAGAAGAAGAAGAAGAAGAAGAAGAAGAAGAAGAAGATTCAGAACGGGGAGAAATATAAGAAAGAAAGGGATAAGGAGGAAGAAGAAGAAGTAGTAGTAGTAGAAATAGAAGAAGAAGAAGTAGAAGAAGAAGAAGAAGAAGAAGAAGAAGAAGAAGAAGAAGAAGAAGAAGAAGCTTTTTCTCTTCGAGTTCTTGTTCAAGGAAAAGAAATATTAATAGCTGAAAGTGAGACTTCAGGCTGGGTAATGACGAACAGAATCTCAATGTCTGGAGAAGATCAACGCAGAAGAATGATAGCAAGTGCCAAGGAGAATTTTATGGCAAATCTATTACGATTTTCTTCTAGCAAAGCAAGAAGGGCGAAAATGTAGGAATCGGGTGAAAGGTTTTGATATAAGAGCTTCTGAAACGAAGAGAAAATTGATAGGGAAAAAGTTAAGGTATTTGATTTCGATGCTGTTATATTTAAAGACATAAATCCTTACTTGATTTGTTTTTGGTGTTTGACGATCGCTTGTTGTCAGTTATTTTCTGTTCTTTTTTCCCCTTTTCTCATTGATGGCTTTCTACCCTGTGTTTATGTTGCGACTATTCGTCTTGGGGTCCGGCTTCGGTCAAGTGACGGCTTAAACACGGCTGGGCCTTGAAATCTCAGCCATTAAAAAGGCAGCTGACATCTTTGTTTGGACTTAAGAAGTAGTAGACAATGGCGCCAATGAAGAAGGGCGAATCAATTGAGATGGTGTATAAAATGAAGAGAAAACTCGATAAAGAGAGAATTTAGTAGAAATGTGTATAGATAATATACACATAGACTCAATAGGGTAGGAACTGTGATCTTACCGGAAATTTTGCAAAAGTCTTCGTTTCGACCAGATAATAAAAGATACCAGATCAACCACGAAATATTAAAAAATGGTTTGTCATCCAAATCGACCAACACCTCCATGTTTGAGAATACGGTCAGTAGGTTTTAAAATAAGAAAAATGGAATCTGCGAATTTATGAATTTGCCTGTATATACAGACCACAGAGAGAAGAGTCAAAGCGAGCGAAAAATAGGGCAACATTTCATTATGTTCTCCGGGAACGGAAAATAAAGTTTGCAGTAACGTTTATAATGATTACTGCATTTTGGACTTGAGCCAAAAGAGTGTAATCAATTTGAAGTGAACTGGAAACACGAGAGAGATTTGAGACTGCAGAGATTGGTAGCATTTGGGTCTGTGAAGCCATTTAGAAGCGTGGCAGAGACTTGTTTTTATTCATTCATTGTTAATAACTCTGAAAGGTGTGACATGCAAGTGTATGTAATATACGAAGCAGACTATCACTGACATATTTGGTCTGGTGCTCCTGCTCTATATCTCAAGGTTCTTGGCAACAATTAAATCAGGGTCTGTAATGCTACCGGTACTGACTTGGAATCTCGACTCCCGTCACTTTCCAACCGCCTTCACATGACTTCCCTCAATTTTTTCTATAAATACTTTCATGACGGTTGTTCTAATGAGTCCCCCACTTTGTAACTAGATTGCATGAATTTTAGTGTTCTACTAGATTGGCAACTAGTCTCTTCGTTGTACTGTTGAACTAGTTAGTTGAGCTCGTAAGATCTATTCCAATAATTTCTTTTCTCGCCTTTCTCTCCCTTCTGATATCTTGCTTCACTGCCATCTATAATGTTTAAACATTTAAATTTTATTGCCCTTTCTCCTCACCAATATTTACTAATTCTCTTTCTCTCTCAGTTACGCCTTGCGTCTTAGTAGCTTGAAATAATTTAAAAAATGAGCTGAAATGTATTTTTCTCGACCCAATCCACAAAATCTGTCTAAATGATCAAATATAAGTAGTTATTTTGAAGGGTCTCTCAGATGAGTCAATAACATTTCATGTACCCGTCAGCAAGGGTGAGAGTAATAACGGCGCTGATGAAAAAAAAATGGGGCCAATCTAGTAGGGAGAAAAAAGAAATATAAAGTTTGGTTTGGTTTGGTGCGTTTTACGGCATATCACCGTCAATGGCTTATTTAATGCCAACAAGATTTTTATTGCTGGTAATATTTTTTTTCTTCAAAAGTATTGCTGGTAACTGTTTTTCCTTCAAAAATCTATTCCTGGTAATATTTTTTTCTTCAAAAATGTATCCCTTGTAATTTTTTTTCTAAAATGTATTACTGGTAATATCTTTTTTCAAGAATGTATTGCTGGTAATATCTTTTTTCAAGAATGTATTGCTGGTAATATCTTTTTTCAAGAATGTATTGCTGGTAATATCTTTTTTCAAGAATGTAATGCTGGTAATATCTTTTTTCAAGAATGTATTGCTGGTAATATCTTTTTTCAAGAATGTATTGCTGGTAATATCTTTTGTCAAGAATGTATTGCTGGTAATATCTTTTTTCAAGAATGTATTGCTGGTAATATCTTTTTTCAAAAATGCATTGCTGGTAATATCTTTTCTCAAGAATGTATTGCTGGTAATATCTTTTTTCAAGAATGTATTGCTGGTAATATCTTTTTTCAAGAATGTATTGCTGGTAATATCTTTTTTCAAGAATGTATTACTGGTAATATCTTTTTTCAAGAATGTATTGCAGGTAATATCTTTTTTCAAGAATGTATTGCTAGTAATATAGCTAGGACCCTAACAGGTTCTGCAAGCCGGGTAAGGGTGGACCAGGGAACACCAGCAATTAAAAGGTGGTTCCACGCTCCTGAAAACCTCCTTACCAGAGGCTTTGCTATTGGACGTAGTTTATCGTCTTACCCAGGACGCGGATGTAGTTTAACGTCATGCACGAGACGGAAAGGATGAAGAAAAACAAGAAAGGAAGGATTGGAAACTAACAGGGTGAATACAATTAGGAATTACCCAAGAAGAAATAAAAGAGTTTGTAAGATTTTAAAATTGTTTGTTCATCGTTAGTAATTGCGAACTAGGTTAAAATGTGGAGATTTGGGGGACGCCAAAGAGGAAGATCAGTAGACTATAATGAAGATGGGAGAAAGAGGGGGAAAAGCATAAAAAGGAAAAGGAAAACAGTTTGACTAGAAGAGGATAGAAATGACGCTAGAAAAAAAATTTGAAATGATTACCAATGGAAAACACAAAGAAATAGAGACCGTTTTTGAGGCAAAAAGAAAAGCGAAAATTAAGTTCAGGAAAAGAAAAGAGAGGAGAATTAAAAAGAAAAAAAAGAAAGAGCAGAAGAGAATTAAGTGAAATAAATTAATGAATAAGAAAAGACGAAAACCAAAAAGTAGTAGTAAAATGCGAAATAGGAAAAAAAAGGCATTCTTAACCAAAAATATATCAAAAAATGAGATGAAACAAAAAATCTACAACCCAAATGGGAAGTAGAAAATCAAGAAGAAAAAACAAACAAAAAATGTGCGAAAAAAGAATTTAAAAAAAGAGAGGAGTTAAAAATGGTTGCGCAGTGGAGAATTGAAAAGAGAAACAAGAAAACTTTTAATCGTAGATAAATAAATGATTGTACGGAATTAACGTGAAGGAATATAAGAATGATCAACACCAGGTAGGACCAATACACCTCTTGAAATTCTGCGAATGACTGTGATTTCAAGATTCTGACTAATAGTCACAAGCGCGAAGACGAAATTTAATCATTATAAACAAAGGAAATTATTTACATACAATCTATTGTCCTTGTCTTTATCGCAATTATCAAAACGTTTCAGTCAATGTGCCTTCCGATATTCTTTAGGTGGTTGGCGATCTGGGTAACCCTCACTTTATTTAATATACGGGTGTATATTTTACTACTCAGTTATTGCTTGCTCTGTTTCCGCTAAGTTTGCAATACCCGGGCCAAAGGTTGAACTCACTACTATTATATCACTAACTTTACAAACCGACGGTTCAATCCACTAGGGTACAGCTGATGTGAAAATCCTGACTATAGAAGTTGGAACATTAAAACTTAATATTCTGGGAATTTCACTCCAAACTGTTTATTTAATCAACGGGAACAGATGGTGCTCCTTCTAAAGTGAACAATCGACTCTAAGGATGGCAGAATAGTTGCGAATAGACGAACCAAAACGAGAACCCCAGTTCGAGTAAATCAGGTTAAGAGAATTCTTCTTTCTCGAAAGGTTTTCATTTTTTATCATTTTTTACTCTCAAGGTATATGCTCTCACCGTTTACAGAATTGTTCTTCATAAAGAAATCTCATGTCTGGAAAGAGATACGGCAAACAGGAATAATGGGCGGAGGCGGTCAATATTTTACGTAAGGGGAGAGAAGAAGAAAGAAAAAGAAAAAGAAACATACAGGGATAAAAAGAGACAGTAAACGAGAGATTCCTGTGAAGAGAGAAAGCCAACTGTCGATTTGAAAAACTATCGTTGAAATTGGTATAAATGCTGACAATACCGTTTAAGATAGAGAAATGGCGGAAAAAATTCTGTCAAAAGTAAAAGCAATTACGCATAAGATGAAAGTAAAGATGCGGGCGGACAAAGAAGGAAATAGATTGTGTGGAGTAATTTTCGAAAATGTTCTTTGTGGTCAGATTCACATCGTACCAACCTTTATACAAAGGCGCATACTCACAAATACATACATACATGCACACACACACACACACATATATATATATATATATATATATATATATATATATATATATATATATATATATATATATGTATATATATATATATGTATATATATATATATATATATATATATATATATATATATATATATATATATATATATATATATATATATGCTACAAGTATCCAACAAATGCAACCAAACGACTAGCTGCTAAAAGATCTAAAATCTTAGACACGAAAAGATTCCAGACTAAGAAAAAAATATAAATAGTCCAGAAGGCAAACACCTACCGCTGCAGTCCATTAAAGTACCCAACGCCTAGGCTATGCAGACAGTGGAAAAAAACGCTACACAACGTCAGTGATGCAAAGTTCGAGTAACTATTTAAGTTTTACACGCTCGTGATCTTCAGGGATATATATATATATATTGCTTGATCCGGCTTCTAATGCTTCAGTTTGAGCGGCTTGGTGATAGTAGTCATGGCTCCAGGGAGGCACATTCCTATGGTTACAGAGAACTTCAGTTGAGTTCCACCACGGAATATGTGAGCGAGCGGCACTATATTGAGTCTGATATGCTACCTCTTCGTCGCCGAGGCCCGTTGGAACAGTTGGTATGACGTTTGCTTGATAAGTCAACTGTCAGGGTTTCAAATCTCGGTAGTGGATGCGCACTGCTGATGAGTCCCAAATATAGGACGAAACGGCCGTCAAGTGGTTTCTGCATTCTGTTGAGGTTTCTTTCAGACTCAATTACTTAATTATAATTATCAAATACTCCTAACAACTTCTATTGTATATATATATATATATATATATATATATATATATGTATATGTAATAATTAGGAGGATTTGATAAATGTAATGAAGTAATTCATCGAGTCTGAAACCTCAACAGAATGCTGAAAGCACTGTCACAGAATGCAGAAAGCACTGGACGGCCGTTTCGTCCTATATTTGGGACTCATCAGCAGTGCGCATCCACTACCGAGAATTGAAACCCTGACAGTTAGGTTGTCAAGCGAACACCCTACCAAGTTGGGGCGGCTTGGTGATAGTAGTCGTGGCTCCCGGGGGCACCGTCCTATGGTTACAGAGAATCTCAGTTGGGTTCCACCACGGAATAATGTGAGTGAGCGGCGCTATATTGAGTCTGATTTGCTACCTCTTCGTCACCGTTGGTAGTGTGTTCGCTTGACAACCTAACTGTCAGGGTTTCAATTCTCGGTAGTGGATGCGCACTGCTGATGAGTCCCAAATATAGGACGAAACGGCCATCCAGTGCTTTCTGCATTCTGTGACAGTGCTTTCAGCATTCTGTTGAGGTTTCAGACTCGATGAATTACTTCATTATATATATATATATATATATATATATATATATATATATATATATATATATATATATCTTTTCAAAAGAGGGACTAGGACAGATGTATTCTAAATTCTGTCAGTAAGAAAAGTTTTCAGTAACCAGACAGGCAAACAGATAGATAGATATATGTATATAGACAGCAAGTATTTCTTTAAAATGGTTCTGATAAACAAAACCGACGGAGAATGTATATAAATAAAATATTTTCACAAATCCAAGTGTCGAATGAGAGCTTTTACATATAGTCAGTACAACAAATATATATATATATATATATATATATATATATATATATATATATATATATAAAATTGGAATTAAGATTCCTTTAGTTAATGGTCAGTTTCACCTATGAATTTTAATTTTATGCGTACTCATTGCGTTAGTCCATGTTGTGAATATCTCTACTCGTATAGCTATCTATTCTTACATACACTTAGATATCTGCATACAAGCACATACATACATATGCTAGCTGACCTGTATCTACAAATATCCTATGTTAGGATGAATCATTTTAATTTGGTAATTTTGGATGCATATGCCATATATGTGCGTGCTGGTGTATATATTTATGTATGTGTGTATGTATGTATATTGGTGAATGTGTAGATATGCGTGTGGGGAGACACACACACACACACACACACACACACACATATATATATATATATCAACCTTATATCCTATATATAATTATTATATACCAATCAGCATATCCAATCTTAAGTAATCAAAGTTTACTACCATCATAAGACTTCCTAAGATTTAACATATGGTACATACGTTAATATATGAATTTAATAGTGTTTAAAGGGTCATTGGCTGATACATATTAGATTACGGGTTGAAGAAGTGACCTAGGTATATATATCTGGGGAAATAATTAGTAATTATACATTGGTACCAAATAATAATTGTAATTCGTTCT
The DNA here is from genome assembly GCA_964036315.1 of Acanthosepion esculentum. Lineage (NCBI taxonomy): Eukaryota > Metazoa > Mollusca > Cephalopoda > Sepiida > Sepiidae > Acanthosepion > Acanthosepion esculentum. The sequence goes on along the minus strand of OZ038490.1, from coordinate 104,115,744 downwards.
CACTTTTGTATTGCAATTCTGTCTAACTATTCTTAAGTTAATGCCCAGTTTTATCTAAACTAAACTCTTCTTATTATCTTTAAAAAATATTTCATCCTATCATAGGGTATTTGTAGATACATGTTAGCTAGCATATATATGTATGTACGTTCTTGGATGTAGATAGATATCTAAGGCTATGTAAGTATAGATAGCTATGCTAATCGAGATATTCTCAACGTGAACTAACGCATGTGTACGCATATATATATATATATATATATATATATATATATATATATATATATATATATATATATATATATATATATATATATGTCCAAATTCCCTCCAAAAATTTGAAAACACAACCCCCAAACTTTGAACTGTGATATATGGACGATTTCATTACAAATAATTCTGAATTATCTCCTTCATTTTACTAAAGTTACCTCTTGATTGTTTTTCCACGTTTTCATTAATTTCCGTGGATTCCTGTCGAATTAAACTTTGTCCGTGTGACCATTAGGATGTAGGTCAGCTCATCGGTTTCCGCCTCCCAACAAGACTCTCCTACCTCCATAATATAATTCCAGTAATAGTGCCTTCTTCTCTGTATATCTCCCACTAAGTCCACTATAACGCCCTCTCTCTCTCTTCTTCTCCAACTAACCAGTATCCTACTACAAACTGATGCCATAAACAGTTTGAAAAATCCTGGGAATTTTAAAATTAAAATTCGTAGGTGAAAAAGATCATTAACAAAATGTATCTTAATTCCAGATGTAACAGGAAAATTGTGCAAATTGTGTGAATGTATGATTATCCATCCCACAAAATGTTTAATATCTAAAAACCACTAAACTATTTGGGTTTATTTTTTCCAGGTTTTCAGATAAGACGTTCAGCCATCTTGACATCATTTGTGGTAAGAATCACAGAAAATGCTTTGAGTTATTCAGCTAGAAAGAGAACAGATTAAACTCGATTTCTCTCGGAACTACAGTCTTCCCAATAGAGCAATGCTGAAAGGAGAAAGTTCATTCAGGCTTTCAGTAATGGTAACCGAATTCATACTCTGGCTTCCATCGTCAAGGCATATTCAAGAAACATCATGAGTACAGTGAATAAGTTGAAAAATTGGGAACAATATAGAGGAAAACTGGAACAGGATATTACAACAAGGAAAGGGATCATCCTTTCAACTTAGAGCTAAAGAGATCAATTAGAAAAATCCAACTCAGTTTATAAGTAGATTGGCACGTAAGAGAGGGTTGTCAGCTATGGCAGTTCAAAGAGCAGTGAAAAAAGACTTGAAAATGAAACCGTACGTGAAACATGTGAAGCACCTTGTTTCTCCATGACAGAAAGTTAGAAGCTTAGAGAGTTTGAAGATCATCTTGAATAAGTTGGAAAATGATCCCGGAATAATATATATATATATATATATATATATATATATATATATATATATATATATATATATATATATATATATTATTTATTTAAATATTATAACATAAATATGTTATAAAATCACTACAAAAATAGCCATTTTGTTTCAACACTTCTGGTGTCTTATGAAATGATGATGTTGAATGTAGAATTATATATGCTCTACTCTGTATTGCACTCTTTTAAGAATAATAATTGTTGGTTATTGGAATTTATTCCGTATATACCAATCCTATACTTGTATATATATATATATATATATATATATATATATATATATATATATATATATATATGTATGAATATTTTTTTCAATCATTCATATATATGTATATATGAACTTTATTTCGATCCTTAACTATGATTAATTAATGATAAATATGTCGTTTTTGTTTATGACCGATTTCATCACGATTCTTCTGTTCAGCTTGGAGAGTAATCATACATTCTTACTGTTCAAGTAGAGTCTAATAGTGTTATAAAAAGCTCGGAGAAACCCAGTTATATATCTTTTAAAAATTCTAAGATACAATTAATTATGATTTCGCAGTAAAGCACACTGGGTCAAACCGTGGTTTCGCTTACAAAGGATGGCACATTCGATCCGTGTCTGGGAACGCATTTTCCTCACGAAGATTTCTCGAATGCGCTGGCTGTTCGAAGTAATATAGACTGCTTTATAAATAGAAATGGGTTGCCTCTTTCAGACATGAAGTATCCCCTATAATAACGTTTGAAGTATAAAAATAAAATGTAAAAACAATTATTTATAAGGCTTTATGATTTTAAGTTTCTCTGGTAGCATCAAAGATTTTCTTTATTCTTACGCCAGATTTTATTGGCATGATTTCCATTTGACATGATATCCGTCATCCATGATGGTCTTAAGCCTTCTTAGATTTTAACACATTTTTGATAAAACCTGCTAAAATATATCACTATATCAGGGATGCCTTTGAACATCTCACTATTTGCTTCTCATTGAAGAGTTAATTTAAGAAATATCATACTATTTAAAATAAGTCAGTAGGAAATATAACATTTAAGTGAAGCTAATAAGCACAAATATATATATATATATATATATATATATATATATATATATATATATGTATGTATGTATATATATATATATATATATATATATATATATTTATTTGTGCTTATTATATATATATATATTATAATAATTTTAAAAAATATGATTCCTTCGCTACATAAAAGTTCTCATGTTTTAAAAGGGGGAGCCAAGACCCTCTTTATAATTATTGAAATTAAGTTGAGTTAAGGTATCTGGTCTCGTTTCATCGTCAATCGAAAATTTAGGAATAAGCTATCTTTTGGTTTGCACGTGTTTATAAGTATGGTCTCTTGCAACATTAGTTACTATGGAAACGGCTGGGGGCGGCTATATGTGTTAGGTGGTCGAAGAGTTAAGAGTTAATTTTTATCTACAGACCAGTCCCCTTCAGAAAGTTTATGTCAGGTTATGTTGGGGTTCCTATTTCAAATCTGATAGTAGCGGGGGCGTCTAGTTAGTCTAAAGAGAAAGGTATTTATGGCGTTGCGGCAGGTTGTTATGTGTCGAGAAGATTCTGTTTTATTATTATCTATCTATTAATCTCTTTATTTATTTGTTTATTCAAATGGCTATTTCTTATACAAACGTGTTGAACTGGATTACAATTTATTTTTTGACGACTTCAGAAAGGGCTTTTCTATTTTATGATTGGGCTGAGCTTTTAAGACTTTTATTAAACTATAGGATTTATTTGTTTATCTTTTTTATGTTAATTATTTAATGCGAAAATTTTGTTGATGTCGGCAAAAAACCGTTAACTCCTGCCTATGGTTTAATATCTTTTCATTATTTAGAAACTTAATGATGTGTAGTTTCATAGTAAATATACTATATTTGTGCTTATTATATATATATATATATATATATATATATATATATATATATATATATATATATAATAAGCACAAATATATATATTTAAGAAACTTTAATAAGCACAAATATATATATTTAAGTAACTTTTATTTAAGAAACATAATACTATGTAAAATAAGTCAGTAGGACATATAACATTTAATAGGTGAAGTTAATAAGCACAAATGTATATATATATATATATATATATATATATATATATATATATATATATATATATATATATATTTATATATATATATATATATATATATTAGATAACTATTATTTGTGAACCGGGGTGGTTGAATATAGAACAATTGTTTTGGGGCTGAGGTTTTATTAGTTAATTCAGTATTCGAAATTTAAAAACACGCGTGTAAAAATATCGAATATAAACACTTTCCATGTAAAGGAAAAAAAAACATTGAAAGAAAAGATGAAGTAAAAAGAAAAAAAAGAGATGAAGATGCAAGATGAATGTTTGCTGGCGGTAGTGGGTGAAAACAAGAATCAGTTGCCGAAAAGGAATTGATTTCTGAGGTCAATGCTTTATATCAGGTCAAAAGGTTCTGCAGGAATCATTCAGTAGTTTTGCCCGTTCTTGCAATTCCCAGGTGTAAGCCTCATGGAAGGAAGTATTTATTCCTGTCTCAGTAGACGAACAAACGATCCACGCATGCGCTGCTCGCAAGGATTAATTACTTCAGTTGATTCACGGCCTGCCCTCTTTTCTCGTTTCGAAACGCCCGTGGTTGTCGGAAGTCTCGAGTGGCGCCAATCCAAATACAATTAATGCTTTCTTTTTCTTCTTGTTGTTGTTGTTTTTCTTCTTCTTCTTCTTCTTCTTCTTCTTCTTCTTCTTCTTCTTCTTCTTCTTCTTCTTCTTCTTCTTCTTCGTGCCGTGTTCTTTCAGGACGTTGATGATCATGGCTCTCTATAATTTTCCGTGCTTTGCCGTTCTTAATAATTTTTTGTTTTTGTTATAACTCCTAAACCTTATTCTGCCATCCATTTACTCAAGCTATCTAGGTAGATCATACGTTGTTTTCCTCTGTCTCCTCTCACATTCATTCTGTCCTGTGTGTATCAACATTACTAAGCTCTCTTTCCTCATTATGGGCCCTAGAAATTCCAAGTCTAACAGTGATTCCATTTTCTCTATAAATTCATCGCTGGTCCCATGTTCAATCCATATTATTCTCAGCGTTCTTCTGTACAACCAGATTTCTCTTGCTTCAAGTCTGTTATTCCTCTGTGAGGAGACTGTCCAGCATTCATTGCCATAAAGGAGGAATGATATTACATAAATAAACAGAATTCATTTTTTTTTTGTTTCTAATAAAATCCTTGTTTCTTAATACTATACTGAGCTTTTGGAAGGCATCTTTTGCTATCCAAATGCGCTTTCAGATTTCAGACTCGCATATCCTGTTTTCCGTGAAAAAACTTCCACATTGAATTTAATGACGACACACCGTTATTCTCATATTTCCGGTTGTATGCTTCATTCAGCTGATTGTTGGACGGCGCTCGCATACATTTGCACCTGGCTTCATAGGTAGCGCTACAAATCTGGATCAACTAGAATTTTCTGGTATATCGTATAGTTCATTTAATATTTCTCTTATCGATTCCCAAATCGTCTGAGGCTGGTACAAGATCCATTATAATCGCATCTTGGTCATGCTTCTTTCCCGTTCAGCCAGTGCTGAGCTTAACCCAGTCTGTAAAATATCATGTCACCCATTTTCCTATGTACCTATAGAAAGTAATTCAGCTCGATCGTCTCCATTGTCTAATTAGCCGTTAAATTTAACTTAATTGAATCAATCCCTGGTGGGATAAAACTGCAACCAGCATAGTTTCTATGTTAGGTCAAGCCATGCTGAAGATATTTAGCTTTTGAATGGTTATGTCTCTCCTCACATTTCCACATCTCTCTCTCTCTCTCTATATATATATATATATGTGTGTGTGTGTGTGTGTGCGTGTGCATATGCCTATGTATGGATAATATATGTATATATATATATATATATATATATATATATTTATATAATATATATATATATAATTATATATATATATTTTTTTAAACATGTTGTGTTGAATGTTAAAGACAACATTTCTCATATTTTCTAATGAGACTTTTTATTTGAAAATTATATCGAAATAAATATTGTCAGTACTTTAATAAAAATCTCATTAGAAAATATGAGAAATGTTGTCTTTAACATTCAACCCATGTTTAAAAGAAAATTTGCTGCAAAATTACACACACACACACACACACACACACACATATATATATGTATTAAACCTCACGTATTATTGTCTGCTAATGTGACAAAACATATGCATATACTCATGTAAATATTACTATGACGTTGTGCACTTAGACTGTTCGTATAAAAGTCACGTGTCTGGATATAATAGCGTGTTGAAACATTCTCAGACTAAAAAAGGAAAAAAATGGTTATTTGTTCAGATTTTAGGAAAAATGAAATATGATAGATAGATAGATAGATAGATAGATAGATAGATAGATAGATAGATAGAAGGGGAACCAGAATATATTTGCAGTTATGCAGAATACATAAAATTTAGTTAGTTATTTAGTTAGTTAGTTAGTTAGTTAGTTAGTTAGTTAGGTAGGTAGGTAGGTAGGTAGGTAGATAGATAGATAGATATATAGATAGATATCCTTGTGTGTTATTGTCTAATGGTTTGTAAGGAAATATAACTTGTTGCAAATCAAGTTGATCGTTTGAATATACTTCCCTGTAGTTTTATAGATATATTTATTTTATACCAGATTTTTTAAAGACCAACAATTTAGACGGCGTTCACGATATATTTATATCAACTAACAACAAGCACGAACGAAATAATAACGAAAATAAAACAACTATAAAAATAAACACAATAATCAAACTGTTCAGTGAAAACGTTGCGATGAAATATTCCAGAAGGCTGAAACCGGCATCGTACACAAAACAAAATAGTTTCTGAAAACCGACAGTAATCAGACATTGAACACGTTATATCAATGTAAAAGTATTCTTAACAAAGAACATTAGTACGTCTGTAAATATCATTATATATATAGACACCGCCACTGAATTTTTGATACCTAAAGAAAATGAATTTTTAAAAATGAAAAAGCATTTCTGAAGATTTCATTTTCGCTTTAATTGAAAGCTAAATGATTAAATTTACCATTTCCAGTAAGTAAAATACTCTGGTGTATTTTAAATAGAAATTATATAGATTGGAATGTCAATTTTTTGCTCGTTTTCACAAAATCGATTACAAGCGGCCATTTTCTCACATTTTAACATATTTGTAAACAAAATTTAATTATCGGTTTTAAAAAATCTTCCAAAAATGAAATATATATTCGTGACACGTTATTTGAGGAAAATTAGCAAATTTAAAATTAAGTTAATCTGATTTGAAACAAATATTGCTTACTTACAGTAAAAAATAATTAGTATACAAGCATTCCTTAACGACGAGTCGTGCTTTTTTCTGACGTGCTGATTTGTGCCATTGACGGGCTAAGGTATTGACAGCTAAGTATGGATGACTAGAATTGACATAAATTTAGGAAGACTAAGTAAACGCATTTTTGTTTGATTTTTAACTACGTAGCAATTTTTACAAATTATCATATTTTCAGTAATTATCTAATATTTTATTGACTTTTAATTACTATAATGTTATAGACTTACGTTTGAAGATGCTTTCTGAAAAAATAATTATATTTAAAATACTGAAAAAGAATAAAAATACTACGAAAAAACACTTTTTCTGGGTTGTTTCTTCAAAAAAGTTTTTAAAAAATCGCTCAACTGAAGTATGACTCGCATTAAAATAAATACAAAAACATAAAAATATTTAGTGAAATTAAAATATATTTAAATATTAATTGAAATAAAAAAGGAAATCTTATTTTAAGGTTATAAAACTTTGAATGGATGATGTGCAACGCTTGTTGAGACGCAAATCCGAAGTGAATAAAGAATTGCAGACAAGCATAAAGGCAGGGAAACTCTTACACGTCACATTTTAATAATAATGTCATGTACAGAATGTCATACACAAAAAATGGAAATGTTTAAACTAAAAAAAAAAATATATTTTAAGAATATTGAGGTAAACGACTTTTATTAAGATCTTCAATTTTTGGTTCATAAATTTCGTTTCTACTTAATTACAATATCATCTAAAAGAAAGAAAGTAATGCAGAATATTAAATGATTTTTAAAAAATTATAAATTAATATAATTAAAATTTAAAATGATGCAAACAATTCTAGTAAAAATGTATTATTTATTGAAAAGAATTATCTTAAGACAATAGTTAACCTTAATATATCTTTTTTTATAAGAGCAATTATAAGCTTTTCGAATTAAATAATGTCAAAGTTTTATTGCATTTTTTAGGTTACGAATCGGCGCAGATTTTCGGGAAATGGGGGGGGGGTTAAAAAAATGATTTAAATACTTCAAGGATTCCTACTTTTAACTAATAAAAAATTTTGGGAAAGAAAATTTAATTTCTCGAAATTTCATGAAATTAAGTAACATATGTAAAAAGAAATATATTTTACCATGATTTTCTGAAAGAAATTCAAAATATAATTTCATTCAATTGTGAATAAATCCAGAAAATTTAATTAAAGTTCGACAATGATTTGATTTTTGCACGAATTTCACAATCAATGTGATTTTGACCGGAAAGAAAAAGTGAAAACACTAATTGTAAATATTACGTCGACCGCTAACGCAAAAAATGATTTTAACTAAAATTTCGAACATGCTAGAAAGGATTAAAAAATTTAATAAAATAATTAAAAAAATACTTTGGTCATTTCTTTTAACATAACATAAACATTTTGACCATAAAAATTTCTTTTTATTAAGTCTTAAGCTTATTTCATCATCCATGATGTTTTCCAGCGTAAACGAGAAGGTACCTCTTAGTAGTAGAATTTCTGACTGATGCCAAATCGGTTCGGTTTCGATCTTTGCTTGAAGCAATTGGATGTCTAACCAACACACACACTAATGAGCTGTGATACAGCGAAACAGTATGTCTGTGGATGACTACTTATGCTCACGAAATAATTCGATTGAGCTTTCATGGAGGAAGGAGTGTATATATATACATTGGCTGCAGCTGATCCTAATGCAAGGACTCAACTAGAATCGATCTTTCCTAGCCACTGACGTCTTTCGTATAGAAAAAAGGTTAAACTTTCCCTCTGTCGTCCGACAATAGCTTCGGGATAATATCTCTGACTGATGCCAAATCGGTCGGGTTTCGATCCTGGCTTGAAGCAATCGGATGTCTAGCAACACTGATGAGCTGTGATACAGCAATACAGTCTGTGGATATATATCTATATATATGTATGTGTGTGTGTGTGTGTGTGTGTATATATATATATATATATATATATATATATACACACACACACACACACACATATATATATATATATATATATATATATATATATATATATATATATATATTGAAAAGCGTATAAAAGGATGGTAATACACAACATTTTTTGAAACACCTATGAAATAAATTCAACAACAATTTTGATTTAAAGAGTACAACGCTTATTAAAAGAGGATGTAACTTAATTAGACGTAATATTCTCGAATGTGCTGTTATTGAATCTTATTAAAATATAAATTTGCGCCCTGGATTTTTTCAAATATCTCCAGTACTGAAAGAATTATTACTTTCGCAAGCCAAGATTTATGGCTGTAAAAATATTTAGAGATTGAACAAAAACCTGTTAAATTCATAACCTGATTTTGTTTAAAATATATAACGCATAAATTAATCCAAAGTTAGAATAATTTAAGTTCTAATTTAAATTAAAAAATCAAGAAAATCATTTACTAACTTTCGTTTATTAGTCATTGAATTGTGTTACTTGGTGTCCTCCATAGATTGCGTAGACTTTTCGGCTGACTTAATGAATAGTTATAAGTGTTCTTAAATTTAAAAATTGGAAAAAACAATAACATTTTTGTTCTTGTATATAAATACTTGTGACAAAACAAAATCCTTGCATTTACTTTGATAAAGTCCCTCAGAGGTCGAAACGTGCCGTTTAAAATAAGTTTTCCTTTTGTCTTTATATATATATATATATATATATATATATATATATATATATATATATATATATATATATATATATACATATATATATATATATATATATGAAGAAATATAGTCGTGAAGTGTGGTATATTTATGGGATAATGTGCTCAATATCAGAGATAGAGCGTGTGTAAATAGAAAAGTGAACATAGAAGTCAACACTTAGAGGCGACAGTCTGTTTCATGCTAGATGCAATCGCCAGACAAGAGTTGCCTGACGATTCCATCTAGCATGAAACAGACTGTCGCCTCTAAGTTTTGACTTCTATGTTCACTTTTATATATATATATATATATATATATATATATATATATATATATATATATATATGTGTGTGTGTGTGTGTGTGTGTGTGAGAGTGTGCGTGTGTGTCTCCCCACCTCTCTCTCTGCATAAGTTAGGATACAAATTGTTTTACAGTAACTAGTGCTAGGAACGATCAAGTCGGATACGACGCAAATAGTTTAATAGGTCATTACTTATCTTGCCAGGGAATTATCTCCTTCTGATTAGTCTTTTAAACGTGAATCTATTTTTCTTGATAGATGGCGTCCTCAGTGAACAGTTCCGATTGAATTTGTGTTCCCAATCGGAAAACAAAAATATCAAATAAAAGTCTCTGAGACTTTTCCCTTAATAAATAATTGGAAAGGCCTATTGAAAAGTCCTCGGCCTGACCTAGGAAGGCTTTAAAAAGATTCAGATGCTTGGTCATTTGGTCACATTTTGGAAAGAGGGTCGCCGAATTTTTAAATATTTTTTTTCAATTAAAGAAAATTTGGAAATATAAACTAAATCTTGAACCAATTTAAGAGATCTTCGTAAAAATGACAGGAACTAACTTCAGTTGCGCTAACTTTCTAACAGTTTTAAAAGACGTCAAATTCTAGTAATTAAAGTTCATGAAATATCACATTTTTTATATTCGTAATTTTCTGAATTCTTTCAAAGCAAATTGTTCACTCCTGTTAGTTCCTTCCAAATATCCCTTTACTTGTCCAATTGATACTCATGATTGGATATTTCGGTATGATGTACGAGTTAGCAATCTTGACAGAAACATTCCTGAGCGTTGGATTCGATCTTCACTGGGGAATACTATACTCATGTCTTTGAGTCAAGCTAGGCTTAGTAAACCTTCACTCAAATATCTTGGAATATACAGTCTGTCTCCAAATGTAAACTTCAACGAATATATTAATTGTGGTTTTCTAAGCAGGGCTTGGATACGGTATCAAGAAATCTAAACAAGTAACTAAAGAATAAGCATTATTTGACATTTAGGCTTAACCTTTCAATATAGCATACCCACTCCCCGAATTCGAAAAATATAGTTTCTCAGTTTCATGAATGAATGAGCAATACATCCACGTACAAAGGTATCCCCATTGAATAAATTATAGTGAAAGTACATAGGAACATTGTATTAAACAATCTCTCACAGTTATATAAAATCCTCCTGTGCCAAGAAGAGTAAGTTTTACATATACGTCATCAAACAATTCCAAGAAATTACATATATATCCAACAGAAATTTAGTACCTGCTTTGTTAACCTTTGAACAGCATATGACCATATCAATAGAGTTTTTATCATCTTTATGAGAAACCGTTATTAAAGTTCTGAATCTGCTACATATCAATATCTGAGAAACCAAATCTGTTAACGAAGTTATGTCTCTCGAGTGAAAACTATACAGAAACATTTAAAACCTTAAAATCTATTTAATTTCTTCCTAAACGATTATATACACGTTTATATGTGAAGAGATATTCACTGGCCATTTAAGCATTCCACAACATATACCAAAAGAATTTGGTACTGTTCTTCATGATTCCGTGGCACCAGTCTACGAGGATTGAAGAGGGATGGCTATCGATAGACATATTTCATTCGCTGGATCTTGATCTGCGACATCGGTTGTATATAACTGACATTTTAGATATTTCTGAACGTGTTAGGCGTCATGTATCATATATATACGAGTTCTGATCTAAAAGTATCGGGACTGGTTCTATCAAATTTTACTACAACACATATTTGGGCATTTAATATCTTTTGGAGTAGTTTCCCTTTTGAAGCCACGTATTTTATCCAGCTTTGACTCCATTGATGGAACCTTTGCTGCAACTATTTTTTGGGTATAGCGAACAACTCCTCGTCGTATTTACTTGGATAGCTTCGACGTTTTGAAATATTTTTCCTTTCAAGTGAGATTTGGTTTTCGAAAAAGAAAAAGTTGTAAGGGGCAAGATCTGGAAATATGGTGGTTGTCGGAATAGGTGAATGTTGTGCTTGGCCAGTGATGTTACCTATGCGATGTGGCGAGACAACCACACTACACACTTTTCTTCAAGCACTGCTATAAGCAACGGAAGTGAGAGAGAACGTTATAGTTTAGTGCGCATGCGCGACAAAGTACAAGGCCAATGTGTGCTAAGCGGTTTCGCTCTGCGTACATTAACTCCATTACTATAGCAACAGTCTCGATATTTTTTGATAATAACACATATGAAATTTTAGATTTGACAAACACACGAACAAACAGGACTCGAATTTTCACGTTATTGTTTCGGTTTGGTAGCAACTTGTGTATTGCGTGAAAATACTTCTAGTGCAGTCTATTTTATGTTAAATATCATAGGCAGAAGTCATTAGCGCTGATTTTATTCCAATTCCATATCACAAATTTTGCGTTGGAAATGCTTACGTTAAATCCTACTTCAGGAAACTTTTGGTAAAGAATGCTGAGTCTTCGTTCAAGATTGTTCTTCTCTAACCTATGTATTCCTATATCATCAGAATAGCCACCCAAACTCATCGTCAATTTACTTGTCTCGAGAGGGAAAACAGAGATATGTAAGTAAGAGAAATAACCGTTGTATATGTAAAGTGGCGGTTTTGAAATATATTACACGCAGATTCATAATTGTGAGAATTTTCATAAATACTATCAGATTTGTTAGTAAAATATCCACATCTTTAGAGTATTTATTTAAAGATTAGTGAAATGATGACATTTCGCAAAGTAAACAAATAGAAAAAAAGATTAATTAAAATATTATGATCATAACCTGAACGTTACGAACGAAAATGACCCACCACTACGAATCACAGGATTTAAAAAAAATATTCTTTAGAAATTAAAAAGAAGGTAAGATTCAGCAAAGTGAATATTATATCCGATTATTCTGTCTAAAATAGCTGATTACGGATAGAAAATAAAACTACTAGCCTTTCCAACCATAATTCCCTTCACTCAAGATAAAAACCGTTCATTTTATGAGAATATACCAACGGATTTATAAAGAATATACCCCATCTGATTGCGTTATAATCATACAACACGTTTGTTCTGTATAATTCGTAGATTTCATGCCTCATCATTCAATGCTACCAAAATTAGCTCACCGAATCACGACTTTCGGCCACATCGGGTTGAAACAATGGCTCCCGTACGATGAAGCAACGTCTAGACTGGTCAGTACCTAGATGAGTGACCGCTTAGGAATAACATGTTCTGTAATCTTGGATGGTGTAATGGAAACTGGCTCGGAATTGTTTATATTCACTTATGCGTAAATACCTTTGAGAAAGGCATGAATCCATCTCTTCGACCATCAGCTATGTTTTAATTAGTAAGATTTTGATTACTAAACCATCAAAATCTCTCTCACAAAAAAATAATTCTTTCAATAAAAAAAAGGTCTGGCTTTAAATAACCTGAAAAGGGTTGATAAACCGTAGAAAAAAAATCAAGCAATAAAAAATATCTGATTTATATAGAGATATTACAACTTCTTTGACATTATCATGCAATGAGCCTTTTCTGTATGATTCGCAGATCCCATGCTTCACGATTCAATGCAACCCTAATTCGTTCTGCGAATCGCTGAAATAAATTCGTGATATTCAAAATGATTTTGCCACATTTGTATGCTATGCGCCTGCACGACACTGTTCAACTGTGTTGAAGAAGTCAACCCATGCAAATAAAATCGATCCGCAGCTTAATGAAGACTTATCGGATAATCAAGGGCACCGTACGTCCTACCCCTTACTAACACCATTTAAAGACTTGTAGACATCGCTCCTCCGGGACAGTAAAGGTTGCAACACGTGGATAAAACCGGCACTCATGTCCGCCACTGCACCTTCATATGGCAGTATCCTAGCTGACAAAAAATCGAGAACATTATGCCAAATGGAATAACGTCTCCTCAAACATAGAGAATTAGTTTATGGAACCATGTGGAAGTAAGAGAGGGTGCGAACGTTGCAATTCGAGAATGCGATAGAAAGATTGGCAGTTACGACTGCTTCACCGTCAACAGAGTGAGGTCGAAACTTTGTAGGGTAAAATAAACATAAAATGGTCAAGTGGAGTTTAAAGACCAGCGAGTTTTTGTACATTATTAACCCTTAATATCTCCCAAAACTTTTCTGAATCTCGACTGAAACAATCACAGAGCAGCAGGATAACAAACACACGCCAATTAATTGTTTAGTCATTTCACCCCAGGAATGCCAAAAAACGACTAAGACGCCTGGGGTTGCTGAGTGTGAGTGAATATGAGAAAAAAAAAATTATTAAGAAATTAAAACAATAAATAGACCTGAATTAAGAAGACAGAAGATAACGATTGAAACGGCATTTAAAGTTTTATAGACCAAACTTGACCGAGAAGTAAGAAGGGCGAAGAGAGTTCCATAAGCGAGAATTGCAAGAGGAAAAACCTTTAATATAGTGGTCGTTCAAACATCGGTTTTCTTACGATCACCCAAGTTAAGCAACGTCGATTCTGGTTAGTATCTAGATTGGTGACCACTTGCAAATAACAGGTACTGTAAGCTTGAATGTGAGGGTAGTGTAATGGATAATGGCTCGAAATTGGAAATCGAGGAATCGTGTTTCAATTCCAGTCGGGTTCGTTATATTCCCTTACGCAGAAATACCCTTGAGAAAGGTATGAATCCACATCTTTTTCTACCTGCTATAGTTTAATTAGTAGGATTTTTATCAGTAAATTACTGTTATTTCCCCAAAATCTTACACTCTAAAAATATTTCCTGGCTTTAAATAACCTACAAAAAGCCGTAAAATATCACTCAATAAATACGAGAGATGGTAATATTAGTCGTTTCCCTACAATGAAACATTTGACATTCATTCGTTGAGCACCTAGTTCTGTTTTCGGTTGAAATTTATAAAATATTTCTCTTAAAACAATTTTTTCAGTAAAATAGGTTCCTCAAATGCAGTAACTGCTATCGCTCTTCCTAGTATTGAAGGGGTTTCCTTCTAGCATTTTATTTGTAATAGTGTGGAATGTTAACATCTTTGAGTTACATATGCTAGCCATTTTAGTTGTTGCGGCTGTTGGCTGTCCTCAACTGCTGTGGTTTCTCTTATTCTGTACAGTTCTTTGTAACTCATTATCGCCAGTTTACCATAGTCAAAGTCACCCAGGCTACACTTGATCAAATCTGTTTTTATTATCATTGCTTTTAGGAAGATAATTCAGTTTAAATGCTGAAGGTAAATATAGCAATGGGATATTTTTATTTACTTTAGATGTGGCCTGAAAGATAAAAATCACGTTATAAAATGCCAAAATTTATAACAAAACACACATTTCATAGGAAAAGCAAGTGAGAAGCAACGATTTTGTATCGATGAATTCTCCAAAAGGGATATCTTAGAAATGGGCTCAGCTGATTGAAGCATATGAAAAACCAGATTGTCTGAATTAAATGTCAGTAAGGAACCAGATAACAAATATTGGTCTGTGGTGACGATAACGTCCACTGAATACGCCATAAGAGATACCGAATAGATTTGGCACTCGGTGTCACAGCAGAGCATCGAAGAATCAAGATGCATCAGCAAATTGACTTGGCATATAAACTGAAAGCCACAAGGAACAAATCGCGGCTCACATGATATCAATAATTTAATGATTTGATATATTTCTTTAACGGCATATCAACTACTTATGGGTCATGTAATGCTGAAATATAATTTGGGGGGGGGGAGATTTGAAGTAATAAAATTATGATATATCTTATTTTGATTTCACAGTTGAATACATGGTAAATGATACTCAGTTTTTTGTATATATATATGTTTGTGTGAAGATAATTATTAGAGGTGGTGAGGTGTGCGTGGGATATGTGTTGTATTTAGATTTTGGAATACAGTTTGTTTTAAGAAAATATGGGATATTATATGAATTAATATCCTGAAAGTGTTCTTTTATGCTGCTTGTTAATTTTGTTTAGCGACAAATCAACCTCTAAATTATTTAAAGCATACATCTAAATATTTTGAACAATTATATAGCTTCAACTAAATATATTTTGAATACAATTGTATGCCTTCAACTGAATTACAGGTATTTTTACTGTAAAAATATATATTTTTATTTTCATAGTGTTTTGTGTGGGGGTTCAATATTTGCCAATAGCTGGAAACCTAACAGGTAGTACCACCCGGTTCAGGTTAGACCCGGGAAAAAAACAATTAAGAGGTAGTTCCACGCTCCTCAAAACCTTCCGATTAGAGGCCTTGCTGGCAGATCAGTTTATTGTCATACCCAGGACTATGATATTAATGAATGTACCCGATATTTAATTTTTCTTTTACTCAGCAGTCCTTATATGTGTGAACCGGAGTATGGGAATACATCGACTCTCCTTCATTTACATGGGAAGATCTACGTTTGAAGAAAGTCCCAAAGTCACACAGTCTCACACTGATATTAATTGACGAAATTCGAAAGTGAATGAACATTTATTTATGTATGGGAGAAATATTCTTATGCTCTTTTGAGCTTTAAAACGATGGCATTACAACTGTTGTTGACCAAAAGAATGTTCGCCTAAAGCATGACGCAGTGTTTCGATGATCGCAGTAGCAGATTTTGGGATGATACAGGCATTTTCCTCTAATTTGTTAGCCATCGTAAAGACCGTGAAAGCTGTTCCAAAACACCGTTATAGAACTTCAAGTAATAAGTGAATTCGAATAGATAACACGAAGCCTACAGGCCGTCTGTCTCAGTTGACTCGAAACCAATGAGTAATAGCTGAATAGATATTTCCATTCAACTTCACAATAACGACAGGTACAGTCGATAAAATTTAGGATGACACATGGTCCGAAAACTTAAGTGCTTTCTAAGTGTTATGGTCCAATATCCTCGCACTTAGGACCAAGGAAGAACAACACGAACACAAGAGTAGAAATAACACAGATATATTAAACAGAATAATAATACAAAAATTTGAAGGTGTTAGTATGACTGTCAGTCTGGTTTAGGGTGAACTACTATTGTCTCGAATCGATCCGTCTCGACTCATTACACTTCGTTCTCTCGTCTCTCTTGAGAGTCGCAATCTTTATAGTATCAGGAAGAGTTCATTATGTCGTTACAGTTATGATCCCATAACAGTAAGTATCCCAATATAACTAATAAAGACCACACAAGCAGTGTAAAATTATGTGAGAGAAATAGAAGAGAGTCTAAATAAGAGAGAAATAAGTGAAGGTTAAGGATTAGGAAAAGAAGAGAAGATACCTTAACTCATAAACAGCAAGACAGTTTACAGGAAATATATCGGAGTTATGAAATACGGCACATTTGTTAAAGTCCCGGATGTTTGGCATCGTGAAAGTCGAAAGAATAATGAGGGTTTGAGTAACTTTTCATTTCCGCGTGAATTAACGAATCAGCAATTAGGAAGAATATTAGATTTCCTTGTAGAAATGGAGTTTATCACTCCCATTAATCTTCCAGTGAGAATCTTTGTCTCTCAATGTACACATGAGGCTCGCAGATGCAAG
>OZ038490.1:104058332-104095832 GCA_964036315.1 Acanthosepion esculentum | reverse complement strand
AAATAAATAGACTAATAGGGATACACGTGCTAAAACCAAAATCCCTACATTCTTATAATTTCTATAGGATTTGTGATAATATTACAACTTTACTCTGTCATTAAAATTGAAAAAAATGATCTTAACTCATATTTACCTACCATAAGTTTTCGATTTAGATAACAAAATCTCATTTCTCTTTTATATTTTACAACTAATAGATATGCTCATTTAAATTGCGTGTCTATTTTCTAGTCCACATAGTCTGATTGGTGAAAGATTATATATATATATATATATATATATATATATATATATATATATATATATATATATATACATATGTATAATTATTCATTTGAAAATTATAACATAAATATGTTATAAAATCACTAAAAAAATAGCCATTTTGTTTCAACACCTCTGATGTCTTATCAAGTGATTATGATATAGAATAAACGGTTTTAAAAGGTTTAAATTAATTAACTACCCATCACAAGTGGAAACGCTGTTACATAAGCTGGAATGACAGATCAAAATACAAGTATACGAGAATTCAAAAAACTTGACAGCAAGGAAGTGTTATAATAACTATTAAATGCTTTAAAGTTGGGATTATACTAAAACAGAATTAATTCAACTAATAAGTATTAAATTATACGATAAAATTTGAAATTAAAATTAAGAAGTACCCATTATAAAATCTAAATTTAATCTCTATTAAGTTAAAAATTATAAAATTACTGAGGAAAAAATAAAAAAATAATGTTATTCAATTTATTTTGTTTTTATTAAAATTAAGATGGAATAAACGTTAAGATCGACTGCTCCTAACTTCATGACAACATGGATACATTTGAATTCTAAGCATAGACAGGGGATGATGACATCTTGCGAAAGACAATACATACACAATCAGATTATAATACATAAGCACGCAGACATATTTAGATATATACACACAAAAAAGATAATTTTTTTGGATTAATTTATTTTGGTTATTTTATTATTTTATCAGCTATATAAACAAATTTTACTACGTTCATAAAAACACCGATCAAAATAAAAATAAAAAATACATAAATATATAAGATAAGAAATTAAAAAAATAAAAATAAAAATAAATAAAAACAAGCAAAATAATTTAACTCAAATAAATAAATAAACAAATAAACGACTTCCGGTAAAATAACCGCCAAAATAGACTACTCACAATGCACCATTGACCCGTATATATAAATAGCCGAGAAAAATAACAGCACTCGTGGCCTGACGATTGCGTTTTGTCCGCCTTGTCATTTTGTGTTCCATTTTTCAGACCGCTGCACGACTGCCTTGTTGCCTGAATCTCTGAGTGAACTGTATTTTGGTTAAAGTTTGTTATTTTATTATTTTCTGTTGCAACTGTTTTTTTGAAAAAAAAAAAAAAAGTCCTTTTGATTTTTTCTTCTATCCATTTTTTATTTTTACCCCCCCTCTTTTAGTTCTTTTCCATTTTTTCAGTTTTTTTTCCCCCTTTAATTTTTTGTTTTAGTTTTTCTTTTTACCCCCGTTAATTCTTTGTTTTTCATTTTATCCCCTATTCTAGTTTCTCGTTTTAATTCCCTTCCCCCGTTAATTTTTGTTTCTACCCCGTTTTAATTTCCACGTTTTTTTAGCCTTCCTTATAACCTTCATTTCCCGTTAATTTCTATCTTCGTTCTAGTTATATTGTAACCCTTGTCCGTGTTTTGCGTTAATTAATTTTAATTTCTTGTTTCTGTCCTAACTCTACGTTTTACGTGTTTTTCGTTTTATAAATTTGTTTGTACTAAAATCGTTTTGTAATCGTTGTATTGTCTAATTTATTTGTTTATTTTCTTTATTGGTTCGACTTGTTTGTTTTGGGTCGGCCATTTTGAATTTTTGTTGCTAGCTTTGGTTCTTGCCAAAGTTCCGTATTTTCTTTTGTTATTGTTTTTCGTCTAGTCGGCCATTTTGATTTTTTGTCGAAGTTGAGTATTTTCTTTGGTTACCTTGTTTGAACGTTTTAATTTATTATTTAATTGTCCTTTTCGTGTTTTGTTAATTGTTACGCCTTTAGGCGATATTTGTGTTTAAGTTTTACGTGTTTTTTGTTTTATATTTGTAATTGTTGTACGTTTAAAGTTAGCTGTTAATTTTCATTTATTTACTGGTTTGACTCGCTTCTTAGAGTCGGCCAACTTTATTTTTTTAACTAGCTTCGGCTAGAGTTTTATTTATATTAGGTTTGTGTCCACTTTTACTTTGAACGTTTTTTTATCGTCCATTTTCCCCTTTTTATTTTTTTCCCCGCCTTTTGGCGTTATATTTTTTTTGTTTTTGTTTTCGCCTTTAGGCGAAATTTATTGAATATCCCTTCCCCATTCCTTCACTCCTGACCCCCCTTTTTTTTCTCCACCATGGAGAAGAAGGAAAAAAAAGCCCCTTCTTACCTTATTACTAAAAAAAAGACAGCGACCCTTGCTTCCATCCGAAAATCGGTGAGGAAGCATTTATTCAACCCAAAAAAAGACCCCCCAGATAAAGATAATCCGGATGAATATCCTGCCCTTCCTCGAACCCCCACAAATGAGGAAATAGTTGACGTCCTTAAAAAGGCCGCCAAAGCCAGGATAGAGAAAGAAATCCTGGAAAAAGAAACCAATAAAAACCCAGAAAAGCCAAAAGTTAACACCGAGGTCGGGGATTCGCCCTCTTGTTGGAAGTCCCCTCCGAATTGTATAATCGACAT
Source organism: Acanthosepion esculentum (assembly GCA_964036315.1). Classification (NCBI taxonomy): domain Eukaryota; kingdom Metazoa; phylum Mollusca; class Cephalopoda; order Sepiida; family Sepiidae; genus Acanthosepion; species Acanthosepion esculentum. The sequence continues at coordinate 104,093,098 of OZ038490.1, read as the reverse complement.
CGCGGAGTTCCTGGAGCGTGCCAAGAGTTACGCTCACCTCGTGGTGAAAGACGGGCTCTTGGAGGATCCAGTGGAACTGAAGAGAGTCGAGAAAAGAATAGTGTCTGTCTTTGTCGTCGACAAGCGTTCGCGCAAAATTTGTCGTTCGACTAAAGACACAGTGTTTAAAGCACTGGAGTCCCTGGGGTTCAAACCCCTAAGAATTGTCAAGGGAAAGGGTTTTTTCATGTGGGACGTACTGCTGCCCACTGCAGAAGACTGCGTAAGAGCCACCCGGAGGGAATTGATCACAAAGGATCTCATCCTCCGAACCGAGTATGAGGGTCGGCGAAGGACCAGGGTGGCAGTATACGAGGTCCCTCCTCAGGTTATCGGGGAACACCTCGCGGCGTTCCTGGACCAATACGGGGAGATATTGGCCGCTTCCTGCGATAGCCTGACTGGGGGATGGAGCTTTGATATGATGCTCGATCGTAAGGCCTTCAGCTCCGTCCCCAACTGGATTGACGTTAGTGACTTGAAGCTGCCGGTCATCGTGACCGGTCGTAAACCAGCCTGCTGGAAGTGTGGAGTGACTGGTCATCTCTCCTCTTCCTGCCCAGAGAAGAAGGCCTCTGGGACTCAGGTCACTAAAGACCAAACTCCCCCTCTGACCGAGTCTGCAAAATCCGCCGCGCCTGTAATGGGCATGCCAGCTGCCGGGACCGGAGAGGTTGTTCCCCCGGTTGGGTCACCATCCAAGCCCCCATCCCCCGAAGAGCCCTCTTCCACCGCTTCTGCGACTAAGAAGGGGGAAGAAGGGGAATGGCAGGTAGTTGGCAGGGTCAGAGGGAAGCGTCAGCCAGCGGGTCCTCAGTCCCCTGAAGCCTCGGGGACTAAAGACACACACAGTCCCACTCCCTCTAGCAACAGCAAGGGCGACGCCCCGACCTCTTTAACATCAGAAGATCATATGAAAAAATATGAACCGTCTTACGAAAAAACCGTCAAACTGAAAGAACTGAAAAAACTAATAGACGTCCAGAGAAAACAAAAAAAATCCCCGGAAAAGAAATCCCCCTTGCAGTCTCCTCAACCCTCTTCTCCAGTCAAGTCTCCCCCTAAAAAGATGGCCACTCGCTCCACATCTTCGAAACCTATTCCTCCCACTCCATGTCCGTCAACCCCTCTCTCCAGAGTGAAGCCTTCTCCAGCCACCCCTTCCACTTCTCGTGCCCAGTCCCAAATCCCTCTCAGTAGAGACCCCAGTCCTTTTAGACATCCCAGTACTCCTCGCCACACTCCCAGTCCTTCACCCTCAAAAAAATTATCCACAACAGTAACCAAAAGGCCCAGAAGCCCTACTCAAGATGGTGCGGATAAAAAAAAGAGACCGAAGCACATATTTAACCCAGGCATAGAGATATGCAAAATATCTCCCCTACAAGCTGAAAAAGCGAGGGATTACGGGAATAGGATAAAGAGCCTAAAATTCCTCTTATCCGTAAAAAAATTTGGGGACAAAGACATTGAAGATCCCGGAAACTTCCCTAATGCCCAAAGGGTATTAACTGTAATTAGATCAGAGCCGGGAGCGAAATCAGTTTGGGCTATGGTGGATGAAGCGATTTCATCGTTCAGCTTGTCCCCGCCAATCGCCATAGTCCAAAATGATAAATTGAAAAAGATGAAGCAGTTTTGTGCAGGGAGGGTCCCGGTTTTTGTTCACCCCTCCCTTTATAGAGCACTAAAATTGACTTTCCCGTGGGATATCGGCGGAATCTCCGAAGACGGTACCATCAAGAATGAGATGGGCCATGGGTCTATGGGAGAGGCTGTCGGTATCCTAACCCCAGCCATGTTCAACGCAGATAAGCAACCCTAATCAGCATTCAATATGGCTCTCTGGTTAGCTACTTTAAATGTCCGGGGCCTGAGGTTGGAGTCTCGCAGGGCGAGGCTCTCTCGCGACCTTCAGCGCCTCGGGGTGAATATCTGTTGTGTGCAAGAGACCCGGTTTTCTTCTCATGATCGTGAGGATGTGCTGTCTAATGGGTTCGCCCTTTATTCAGCATGTTTTGATGGTCGTTCGAGGGGTGTCTCTTGGCTAGTGAGCAGGTCTTTAGACGCTGTATGTACTCTTGTTTTCGCAGATCCGGCGGGCAGGCTTTGTGTGCTGGACGTTACCATAAAAGGTAAGGCTTTACGTCTCATCGGCGTTTATGCGCCCGTTATCCATGCTGAGCGTCCTGGTCTGTTTCGGCAGATTGAGCCGTTTTTGACGACATCTCGTCGGGTAGTTTTAGCGGGTGATTGGAATGCCGTCCTTGATCCCGATATAGATCGTATAGGGAAAAAACGGGCTACTAACAATCCTGATGTGAAACCATTTCGGGGCTTCATCGACGGGTTCGATCTCGTCGATAAGTACCGAAATGAGCATCCTCGGGATATAGCTTGGACTTGGACTAATAGTGGCAACTCGGATCCTGGGACGCTTGCGAGCTACCTCGATCGAGTCCTAGTTAAGAGAGTCGATGTAGGGCTCTTAGGGTGTCCAAGTTTCCATTATATAGTTTATTCGGATCATAGGCTTGTCCGGGTCCGTGTAAACTTAGATAAGCCTAAGGTTAGGTTGGCTGGTTACTGGAAATTCAACTGTTCACTGTTTGGTGAACAGGGATTTCGGGACCAGCTGCTACTAATGATACAACGGGAATTGTCGGGAGCGGTTTTGGGGAACGCCTGGTGGGGTAACCTTAAATCCAAAATTAGAACGTTTGCTGCCGATTTTAGTCGTCGACTCAATCGAGATAGATTAGCGGCGCAAACTGCTTTAGAAGAAAAAGTCGATCGGGCCGTGAAATCCCGTGTTAGTGGGGATGTAGCCTTAGCTAAGGCAGAGTTGGCCTCCTTGCTTATCAAGAAGGATCAAGCTCTGGTAGTTAGGGCTAGGTTAAAAAGAATGTCCTCTGAGGCGACGAATATGGCCGCTGAATTGCGTGCAGAGGAGAGTAGGAGTGCGTCTCGGCGACATATCGCGTGCGTCACATTACCGGATAATCGGACCGTGACTACAAACGCGGGCATATGTGAGGTCTTTCGAGATTATTTTCAGGATCTTTTCACCAGGGAGCCCGGTCTGAGCTCGGCTCAGTTCGACTCCTATTTAGCCGACTTTCCCTGCCTCGAGGCAGCTGAAGCGGCTGGGTGCGAGGGTCCCATAACAGAGTCTGAGATCTGGGAAGCGCTGAAGCAGGTTGGCCTGGATAAGTCTCCGGGACTCGATGGTCTGCCCTACGAAGTGTACTTGAGGCTGTCGCCCGTTTTTGTTCCTTTGCTGGAACTGATTTTCAACCACTGGATGAAGCAGGGGTCTATACCTCAACGCTTCACCAGGGGTGTGATCAAGTTGCTGCGTAAGGACAAGAACGGTGGGGATGGGTTAGGGAACTTTCGCCCTTTAACGATGCTAAACGCTGAGTTGAAGATTTTGGCGAAGATCTTAGCCAACCGTTTGCAGCTTGTCCTGTCTAGTCTGATTGGCCCCGAGCAGACTTGTGCTGTGAAGGGCAGGACTATTCAGGATAACCTGCATATGGTACGCTTGATCTTAGAACAAGTCGACGGTGAAGCCGCGCTGATCAATTTAGATCAGTCCAAGGCCTTCGATAGGGTTGATCATCGTTTTCTGGAGGCTGTCCTTTCGTCGGCCGGTTTCGGAGCCGACTTTCGCTCCTGGATCCGACTCTTGTATGCGACCCCCGGTGCGCTGGTGGAAGTGAATGGAGTAAGATCGAAGCCTTTCGTATTGTCTCGCTCTATTCGTCAGGGTTGTCCGCTCTCGCCTTTGCTTTACGTTCTTGCGTTGGAACCTTTCCTTCGCAAGTTAAAGGCGAATCCGGTCCTGCGTGGAATATCTCTGCCTGGGGCTACCACCTCAGCAAGGTATTCTGCCTATGCTGACGACGTTTCGGTTCTTGTGTCGAGCAGAGCCGAGATTGACGAAGTCAGCAAAGAGGTCAGTGGTTATGAGATGGTGACAGGGGCCAAGATCAACCGTGATAAGTCTGTTGGCTTGCGGTTGGGTGCGTGGAAGGGAGTTTCTCTTCCCGGACCTTTCCTCTGGACGGATGGGCCGATCAAGATTCTCGGCGTCTGGTTCGGTCCGGATCTCCAGTTGGAAATGAATTGGTCGGAGGTACGAGAGAAGGCCGAGATCGCGGTTAATCTGTGGTCTCGGAGGAGGCTTTCCCTGAAGGGAAGGGCGGAAGTATGTGTTTCACACATATATCCAATCCTCGTGTACCGACTCTCTGTACTTCCACTTCCGTTTGCCCCACTAATTTTATTAGTAAGGCTCTTGTTCTCCTTCTTGTGGGGAGGCAAGGCCCCTATGGTATCTCGGGAGATCTGTTGCCTTCATACCGCTGAGGGCGGTCTGGGTATGCCAAGCATTGAGATTCGTCAACATATGCTTCGCATTGCATTCCTAGACCGATTGTGTCGCGAACCGGACGAGGTGGGAGCCTTCTGGAAGGAAGACGCCCGGAAAAATTTCCCGTCCCTAAGAAGTGTGCACTCGTGCGAGGGGGAGGCCCGCCGTAGACCCCGAGCCGAAAGCTCCTTCTATCACGAATGTCGTCGCGCTCTGAAATGCCTCTTACGGGCGTCGGAAGGCCTCTCCAACGTCCAGGCGTTGTCTCGTAGGGCATTGTATCAGGTGTTAGTTCGGGGGTCCGTTCAAGATGCTCTGATTAGCGAGCTCGGTCTTACGAAGCAGCAGGCTCGCTCAATATGGCCTTGGGCGCCAGGGTTGAAATGCCTCACTAACGATGAGGCATCACTCACCTGGCGGGTGATTCGTAGAGCCCTCTGGGTCGGCAAAAGACTTTGTTCAGCGGGCTTGGAGAATTCTCCAGACTGCCGCCGCTGCGTTGGGGAAGTCGAGACCATTGGTCACGCCTTCTTTCAGTGCACGGTGGTAGTGCCGTTGTGCAAGTTCGTTGAAGGCCTCATGGTTCGCGTACTGCGGAGAAAGTCCTTTGTCCTGGATGTCGTTTCTGTCTGTAGCAATGTGGTGCCTCAGATGTCGAGGGCTGAGCATTATGTGTGCTGTTGCTTACTAGGCGTTATGAGAGTCGTGATTTGGACGACGCGTCAGAAGGAATTCTATGGTGGCGAGAAGTTTGCTTCTTCCGAACTGATCTTGTTCTTTAGGCATCAGCTTAAAGTCAAGATTAGGACGGAAAGGCGGCGGCTCACATCATCAGAATTTGGCGAAAGGTGGGTGAGTCTTGCGCGTTTGTGCCGTGTGAAAGGGGCTGACCTTGAGTGGCATTTTGATGCTGGTTAGGCATCAGGATATTGTTTGCCTGGGTTGAACTTGGCAACCCATCCCTGGATTTAGGATAGTTTAGGGTTTTTGCATTTGTATTTTAGTTTTTTTTTAATTTCTGTAAAACTTAGCTAGAGTGAGTTTGCTCATTGGCCCCCTTTTTTTCTGCCCCCCTTTTTCTTTTCCTTTTGTTTAACTCCCCATCCCTCCCCGCTTTAGGTGCTCAGTGATTTTATTTCTCTGGAGGATGCGGGACGCCTTTCGTTTCGAGTGTGTGATCTTTTCGTATGTTTGAGGCTGAATCAGTGCGTGTTTGTGCGAGTGTTTTGGGATGGATAAATGTTTATTTTATATTGTCAAAGTCCCGTGTCGATTTCGCCCAGAAAATTGATTTTACTGTCACATTTAGGATTTGTGGGGGGGTTTTATTACTAACATGATTTTGTTTAGTTTCATGTATATAATTTTAGACATATTGTATATATTCATTGGGGATATTTATTGTTTTGAAATTTTTACTCCCGCCCCCCCACAGACTTTATTGTACATATGGGGTTATTTAGGACTTTCATAGAGACCATGAGGTATTTTGGTGGATGTAGCATGAAAGGTAAGCATGAATGTGGCGTTTTGGTGAAAGGAATATTGTTTTGTATGTTTGGGTCAGTGCTTGGGACTAGCTAAGTTTAAGATTAAGACCAGTGATGACCTTCTTTTCCCCAATCCCCCTTTTGGCCTTGTGCCGTATTTACTGTATATCACGGTAATAAATATTGTGGCCTGACGATTGCGTTTTGTCCGCCTTGTCATTTTGTGTTCCATTTTTCAGACCGCTGCACGACTGCCTTGTTGCCTGAATCTCTGAGTGAACTGTATTTTGGTTAAAGTTTGTTATTTTATTATTTTCTGTTGCAACTGTTTTTTTGAAAAAAAAAAAAAAAGTCCTTTTGATTTTTTCTTCTATCCATTTTTTATTTTTACCCCCCCTCTTTTAGTTCTTTTCCATTTTTTCAGTTTTTTTTCCCCCTTTAATTTTTTGTTTTAGTTTTTCTTTTTACCCCCGTTAATTCTTTGTTTTTCATTTTATCCCCTATTCTAGTTTCTCGTTTTAATTCCCTTCCCCCGTTAATTTTTGTTTCTACCCCGTTTTAATTTCCACGTTTTTTTAGCCTTCCTTATAACCTTCATTTCCCGTTAATTTCTATCTTCGTTCTAGTTATATTGTAACCCTTGTCCGTGTTTTGCGTTAATTAATTTTAATTTCTTGTTTCTGTCCTAACTCTACGTTTTACGTGTTTTTCGTTTTATAAATTTGTTTGTACTAAAATCGTTTTGTAATCGTTGTATTGTCTAATTTATTTGTTTATTTTCTTTATTGGTTCGACTTGTTTGTTTTGGGTCGGCCATTTTGAATTTTTGTTGCTAGCTTTGGTTCTTGCCAAAGTTCCGTATTTTCTTTTGTTATTGTTTTTCGTCTAGTCGGCCATTTTGATTTTTTGTCGAAGTTGAGTATTTTCTTTGGTTACCTTGTTTGAACGTTTTAATTTATTATTTAATTGTCCTTTTCGTGTTTTGTTAATTGTTACGCCTTTAGGCGATATTTGTGTTTAAGTTTTACGTGTTTTTTGTTTTATATTTGTAATTGTTGTACGTTTAAAGTTAGCTGTTAATTTTCATTTATTTACTGGTTTGACTCGCTTCTTAGAGTCGGCCAACTTTATTTTTTTAACTAGCTTCGGCTAGAGTTTTATTTATATTAGGTTTGTGTCCACTTTTACTTTGAACGTTTTTTTATCGTCCATTTTCCCCTTTTTATTTTTTTCCCCGCCTTTTGGCGTTATATTTTTTTTGTTTTTGTTTTCGCCTTTAGGCGAAATTTATTGAATATCCCTTCCCCATTCCTTCACTCCTGACCCCCCTTTTTTTTCTCCACCATGGAGAAGAAGGAAAAAAAAGCCCCTTCTTACCTTATTACTAAAAAAAAGACAGCGACCCTTGCTTCCATCCGAAAATCGGTGAGGAAGCATTTATTCAACCCAAAAAAAGACCCCCCAGATAAAGATAATCCGGATGAATATCCTGCCCTTCCTCGAACCCCCACAAATGAGGAAATAGTTGACGTCCTTAAAAAGGCCGCCAAAGCCAGGATAGAGAAAGAAATCCTGGAAAAAGAAACCAATAAAAACCCAGAAAAGCCAAAAGTTAACACCGAGGTCGGGGATTCGCCCTCTTGTTGGAAGTCCCCTCCGAATTGTATAATCGACATCGCGGAGTTCCTGGAGCGTGCCAAGAGTTACGCTCACCTCGTGGTGAAAGACGGGCTCTTGGAGGATCCAGTGGAACTGAAGAGAGTCGAGAAAAGAATAGTCTCTGTCTTTGTCGTCGACAAGCGTTCGCGCAAAATTTGTCGGTCGACTAAAGACACAGTGTTTAAAGCGACGCCCCGACCTCTTTAACATCTGAAGAGCATATGAAAAAATATGAACCGTCTTACGATAAAACCGTCAAACTGAAAGAACTTAAAAAACTAATAGACGTCCAGAGAAAACAAAAAAAATCCCCGGAAAAGAAATCCCCCTTGCAGTCTCCTCAACCCTCTTCTCCAGTCAAGTCTCCCCCTAAAAAGATGGCCACTCGCTCCACATCTTCGAAACCTATTCCTCCCACTCCATGTCCGTCAACCCCTCTCTCCAGAGTGAAGCCTTCTCCAGCCACCCCTTCCACTTCTCGTGCCCAGTCCCAAATCCCTCTCAGTAGAGACCCCAGTCCTTTTAGACATCCCAGTACTCCTCGCCACACTCCCAGTCCTTCACCCTCAAAAAAATTACCCACAACAGTTACCAAAAGGCCCAGAAGCCCTACTCAAGATGGTGCGGATAAAAAAAAGAGACCGAAGCACATATTTAACCCAGGCATAGAGATATGCAAAATATCTCCCCTACAAGCTGAAAAAGCGAGGGATTACGGGAATAGGATAAAGAGCCTAAAATTCCTCTTATCCGTAAAAAAATTTGGGGACAAAGACATTGAAGATCCCGGAAACTTCCCTAATGCCCAAAGGGTATTAACTGTAATTAGATCAGAGCCGGGAGCGAAATCAGTTTGGGCTATGGTGGATGAAGCGATTTCATCGTTCAGCTTGTCCCCGCCAATCGCCATAGTCCAAAATGATAAATTGAAAAAGATGAAGCAGTTTTGTGCAGGGAGGGTCCCGGTTTTTGTTCACCCCTCCCTTTATAGAGCACTAAAATTGACTTTCCCGTGGGATATCGGCGGAATCTCCGAAGACGGTACCATCAAGAATGAGATGGGCCATGGGTCTATGGGAGAGGCTGTCGGTATCCTAACCCCAGCCATGTTCAACGCAGATAAGCAACCCTAATCAGCATTCAATATGGCTCTCTGGTTAGCTACTTTAAATGTCCGGGGCCTGAGGTTGGAGTCTCGCAGGGCGAGGCTCTCTCGCGACCTTCAGCGCCTCGGGGTGAATATCTGTTGTGTGCAAGAGACCCGGTTTTCTTCTCATGATCGTGAGGATGTGCTGTCTAATGGGTTCGCCCTTTATTCAGCATGTTTTGATGGTCGTTCGAGGGGTGTCTCTTGGCTAGTGAGCAGGTCTTTAGACGCTGTATGTACTCTTGTTTTCGCAGATCCGGCGGGCAGGCTTTGTGTGCTGGACGTTACCATAAAAGGTAAGGCTTTACGTCTCATCGGCGTTTATGCGCCCGTTATCCATGCTGAGCGTCCTGGTCTGTTTCGGCAGATCGAGCCGTTTTTGACGACATCTCGTCGGGTAGTTTTAGCGGGTGATTGGAATGCCGTCCTTGATCCCGATATAGATCGTATAGGAAAAAAACGGACTACTAACAATCCTGATGTGAAACCATTTCGGGGCTTCATCGACGGGTTCGATCTCGTCGATAAGTACCGAAATGAGCATCCTCGGGATATAGCTTGGACTTGGACTAATAGTGGCAACTCGGATCCTGGGACGCTTGCGAGCTACCTCGATCGAGTCCTAGTTAAGAGAGTCGATGTAGGGCTCTTAGGGTGTCCAAGTTTCCATTATATAGTTTATTCGGATCATAGGCTTGTCCGGGTCCGTGTAAACTTAGATAAGCCTAAGGTTAGGTTGGCTGGTTACTGGAAATTCAACTGTTCACTGTTTGGTGAACAGGGATTTCGGGACCAGCTGTTACTAATGATACAACGGGAATTGTCGGGAGCGGTTTTTGGGAACGCCTGGTGGGGTAACCTTAAATCTAAAATTAGAACGTTTGCTGCCGATTTTAGTCGTCGACTCAATCGAGATAGATTAGCGGCGCAAACTGCTTTAGAAGAAAAAGTCGATCGGGCCGTGAAATCCCGTGTTAGTGGGGATGTAGCCTTAGCTAAGGCAGAGTTGGCCTCCTTGCTTATCAAGAAGGATCAAGCTCTGGTAGTTAGGGCTAGGTTAAAAAGAATGTCCTCTGAGGCGACGAATATGGCCGCTGAATTGCGTGCAGAGGAGAGTAGGAGTGCGTCTCGGCGACATATCGCGTGCGTCACATTACCGGATAATCGGACCGTGACTACAAACGCGGGCATATGTGAGGTCTTTCGAGATTATTTTCAGGATCTTTTCACCAGGGAGCCCGGTCTGAGCTCTGCTCAGTTCGACTCCTATTTAGCCGACTTTCCCTGCCTCGAGGCAGCTGAAGCGGCTGGGTGCGAGGGTCCCATAACAGAGTCTGAGATCTGGGAAGCGCTGAAGCAGGTTGGCCTGGATAAGTCTCCGGGACTCGATGGTCTGCCCTACGAAGTGTACTTGAGGCTGTCGCCCGTTTTTGTTCCTTTGCTGGAACTGATTTTCAACCACTGGATGAAGCAGGGGTCTATACCTCAACGCTTCACCAGGGGTGTGATCAAGTTGCTGCGTAAGGACAAGAACGGTGGGGATGGGTTAGGGAACTTTCGCCCTTTAACGATGCTAAACGCTGAGTTGAAGATTTTGGCGAAGATCTTAGCCAACCGTTTGCAGCTTGTCCTGTCTAGTCTGATTGGCCCCGAGCAGACTTGTGCTGTGAAGGGCAGGACTATTCAGGATAACCTGCATATGGTACGCTTGATCTTAGAACAAGTCGACGGTGAAGCCGCGCTGATCAATTTAGATCAGTCCAAGGCCTTCGATAGGGTTGATCATCGTTTTCTGGAGGCTGTCCTTTCGTCGGCCGGTTTCGGAGCCGACTTTCGCTCCTGGATCCGACTCTTGTATGCGACCCCCGGTGCGCTGGTGGAAGTGAATGGAGTAAGATCGAAGCCTTTCGTATTGTCTCGCTCTATTCGTCAGGGTTGTCCGCTCTCGCCTTTGCTTTACGTTCTTGCGTTGGAACCTTTCCTTCGCAAGTTAAAGGCGAATCCGGTCCTGCGTGGAATATCTCTGCCTGGGGCTACCACCTCAGCAAGGTATTCTGCCTATGCTGACGACGTTTCGGTTCTTGTATCGAGCAGAGCCGAGATTGACGAAGTCAGCAAAGAGGTCAGTGGTTATGAGATGGTGACAGGGGCCAAGATCAACCGTGATAAGTCTGTTGGCTTGCGGTTGGGTGCGTGGAAGGGAGTTTCTCTTCCCGGACCTTTCCTCTGGACGGATGGGCCGATCAAGATTCTCGGCGTCTGGTTCGGTCCGGATCTCCAGTTGGAAATGAATTGGTCGGAGGTACGAGAGAAGGCCGAGAGCGCGGTTAATCTGTGGTCTCGGAGGAGGCTTTCCCTGAAGGGAAGGGCGGAAGTATGTGTTTCACACATATATCCAATCCTCGTGTACCGACTCTCTGTACTTCCACTTCCGTTTGCCCCACTAATTTTATTAGTAAGGCTCTTGTTCTCCTTCTTGTGGGGAGGCAAGGCCCCTATGGTATCTCGGGAGATCTGTTGCCTTCATACCGCTGAGGGCGGTCTGGGTATGCCAAGCATTGAGATTCGTCAACATATGCTTCGCATTGCATTCCTAGACCGATTGTGTCGCGAACCGGACGAGGTGGGAGCCTTCTGGAAGGAAGACGCCCGGAAAAATTTCCCGTCCCTAAGAAGTGTGCACTCGTGCGAGGGGGAGGCCCGCCGTAGACCCCGAGCCGAAAGCTCCTTCTATCACGAATGTCGTCGCGCTCTGAAATGCCTCTTACGGGCGTCGGAAGGCCTCTCCAACGTCCAGGCGTTGTCTCGTAGGGCATTGTATCAGGTGTTAGTTCGGGGGTCCGTTCAAGATGCTCTGATTAGCGAGCTCGGTCTTACGAAGCAGCAGGCTCGCTCAATATGGCCTTGGGCGCCAGGGTTGAAATGCCTCACTAACGATGAGGCATCACTCACCTGGCGGGTGATTCGTAGAGCCCTCTGGGTCGGCAAAAGACTTTGTTCAGCGGGCTTGGAGAATTCTCCAGACTGCCGCCGCTGCGTTGGGGAAGTCGAGACCATTGGTCACGCCTTCTTTCAGTGCACGGTGGTAGTGCCGTTGTGCAAGTTCGTTGAAGGCCTCATGGTTCGCGTACTGCGGAGAAAGTCCTTTGTCCTGGATGTCGTTTCTGTCTGTAGCAATGTGGTGCCTCAGATGTCGAGGGCTGAGCATTATGTGTGCTGTTGCTTACTAGGCGTTATGAGAGTCGTGATTTGGACGACGCGTCAGAAGGAATTCTATGGTGGCGAGAAGTTTGCTTCTTCCGAACTGATCTTGTTCTTTAGGCATCAGCTTAAAGTCAAGATTAGGACGGAAAGGCGGCGGCTCACATCATCAGAATTTGGCGAAAGGTGGGTGAGTCTTGCGCGTTTGTGCCGTGTGAAAGGGGCTGACCTTGAGTGGCATTTTGATGCTGGTTAGGCATCAGGATATTGTTTGCCTGGGTTGAACTTGGCAACCCATCCCTGGATTTAGGATAGTTTAGGGTTTTTGCATTTGTATTTTAGTTTTTTAATTTCTGTAAAACTTAGCTAGAGTGAGTTTGCTCATTGGCCCCCTTTTTTTTCTGCCCCCCTTTTTCTTTTCCTTTTGTTTAACTCCCCATCCCTCCCCGCTTTAGGTGCTCAGTGATTTTAGTTCTCTGGAGGATGCGGGACGCCTTTCGTTTCGAGTGTGTGAGCTTTTCGTATGTTTGAGGCTGAATCAGTGCGTGTTTGTGCGAATGGTTGGGATGGATAAATGTTTATTTTATAAAGTCCCGTGTCGATTTCGCCCAGGAAATTGATTTTACTGTCACATTTAGGAATTGTGGGGGGGTTTTATTACTAACATGATTTTGTTTAGTTTCATGTATATAATTTTAGACATATTGTATATATTCATTGGGGATATTTATTTGAAATTTTTACTCCCGCCCCCCCACAGACTTTATTGTACATATGGGGTTATTTAGGACTTTCATAGAGACCATGAGGTATTTTGGTGGATGTAGCATGAAAGGTAAGTATGAATGTAGCGTTTTGGTGAAAGGAATATTGTTTTGTATGCTTGGGTCAGTGCTTGGGACTAGCTAAGTTTAAGATTAAGACCAGTGATGACCTTCCTTTTCCCCAATCCCCCTTTTTGGCCTTGTGCCGTATTTACTGTACATAACAGTATTAAATATTGTGGCCTGACGATTGCGTTTTGTCCTCCTTGTCATTTTGCTGTTTATTTTCAGACCGCCATACGACTGCTCTTTGCCTGAATCTCTGTGTGAACTGTTCTTTGGTTAAAGTTTGTTATTTTATTTATTTTCTGTTACAACTGTTTTAAAAAAAAAAAAGAAAAAAAAGAAAAAAAAAAAGAAGTCCTTTTGATTTTTTCTTCTATCCATTTTTTTATTTTTACCCCCCTCTTTTAGTTCTTTTTCCTTTTTATTTTCAGTTTTTTTCCCCTTTTAATTTTTTGTTTTAGTTTTTCTTTTTACCCCCGTTAATTCTGTGTTTTTCATTTTATCCCCTATTCTAGTTTCTCGTTTTAATTCCCTTCCCCCGTTAATTTTTGTTTCTACCCCGTTTTAATTTCCACGCTTTTTTAGCCTTCCTTAGAATTTTCATTTACCGTTAATTTCTAGCTTCGTTTTATATATAGTGTTACCCTTGTCCGTGTTTCGCGTTAATTAATTTTAATTTCTTGTTTCTGTCCTAACTCTACGTTTTACGTGTTTTTCGTTTTATAAAATTGTTTGTACTAAAATCGTTTTGTAATCGTTGTATTGTCGAATTTATTTGTTTATTTTCTTTATTGGTTCGACTTGTTTGTTTTGGGTCGGCCATTTTGAATTTTTGTTGCTAGCTTTGGTTCTTGCCAAAGTTCCGTATTTTCTTTTGTTATTGTTTTCGTCTAGTGTCGGCCATTTTGTTTTTTTTTGTCGAAGTTGAGTATTTTCTTTGGTTACCTTGTGTGAACGTTTTATTTTATTATTTAATTGTCGTTTTCGTGTTTTGTTAATTGTTACGCCTTTAGGCGATATTTGTGTTTAAGTTTTACGTGTTTTTTGTTTGATTTTTGTAATTGTTGTACGTTTAAAGTTAGCTGTTAATTTTCATTTATTTACTGGTTTGACTCGCTTCTTAGAGTCGGCCAGCTTTATTTTTTTTTTAACTAGCTTCGGCTAGATTTCAATTATATTAGGTTCCTGTCTACTTTTTCTTGAACGTTTTATTTTATTATCCAATTTTCCCCTTTTTATTTTTTTTTCGCCTTTTGGCGTTATTTGTTTGCTTTATTTTGTTTCGCCTTTAGGCGAAATTTATTGAATATCCCTTCCCCATTCCTTTACCCCCTGACCCCCCTTTTTTTTCTCCACCATGGAGAAGAAGGAAAAAAAAGCCCCTTCTTTCCTTATTACTAAAAAAAAGACAACAACCCTTGCTTCCATCCGAAAATCGGTTAGGAAGCACTTGTTTAACCCCAAAAAAGACCCCCCAGATAAAGACAATCCTGAGGAATATCCTGCACTCCCAAGGACCCCTACTAATGAGGAGATAGTAGACACCCTTAAAAGGGCTGCCAAAGCCAGGATAGAAAAAGAAATCCTGGAAAAAGAGAAAAATAAAACCCCAGAAAACACGAAAGTTAATACGGAGGTCGGGGATTCGCCCTCTTGTTGGAAGTCCCCTCCGAATTGTATAATCGACATCGCGGAGTTCCTGGAGCGTGCCAAGAGTTACGCTCACCTCGTGGTGAAAGACGGGCTCTTGGAGGATCCAGTGGAACTGAAGAGAGTCGAGAAAAGAATAGTGTCTGTCTTTGTCGTCGACAAGCGTTCGCGCAAAATTTGTCGTTCGACTAAAGACACAGTGTTTAAAGCACTGGAGTCCCTGGGGTTCAAACCCCTAAGAATTGTCAAGGGAAAGGGTTTTTTCATGTGGGACGTACTGCTGCCCACTGCAGAAGACTGCGTAAGAGCCACCCGGAGGGAGTTGATCACAAAGGATCTCATCCTCCGAACCGAGTATGAGGGTCGGCGAAGGACCAGGGTGGCAGTATACGAGGTCCCTCCTCAGGTTATCGGGGAACACCTCGCGGCTTTCCTGGACCAATACGGGGAGATATTGGCCGCTTCCTGTGATAGCCTGACTGGGGGATGGAGCTTTGATATGATGCTCGATCGTAAGGCCTTCAGCTCCGTCCCCAACTGGATTGACGTTAGTGACTTGAAGCTGCCGGTCATCGTGACCGGTCGTAAACCAGCCTGCTGGAAGTGTGGAGTGACTGGTCATCTCTCCTCTTCCTGCCCAGAGAAGAAGGCCTCTGGGACTCAGGTCACTAAAGACCAAACTCCCCCTCTGACCGAGTCTGCAAAATCCGCCGCGCCTGTAATGGGCATGCCAGCTGCCGGGACCGGAGAGGTTGTTCCCCCGGTTGGGTCACCATCCAAGCCCCCATCCCCCGAAGAGCCCTCTTCCACCGCTTCTGCGGCTAAGAAGGGGGAAGAAGGGGAATGGCAGGTAGTTGGCAGGGTCAGAGGGAAGCGTCAGCCAGCGGGTCCTCAGTCCCCTGAAGCCTCGGGGACTAAAGACACTTACAGCCCCACTCCCTCTAACAGCAGTAAGGGCGACACCCCGGCCTCTATCCAGACTATGGAAGAGCTCCAAAAGAAGTATGATCCAGGCTTCCTTAAAACCGAAAAAGTTAAGGAACTTAAGAAAAAGCTGGATAAACAAAGAAAAGAAAAACTATCCCCTTCCAAGAATACATTTACAACACAGTCTCCACAACCCTCTACATCCCGTCAAAGCAAGTCACCCACTAAAAATAAGGCCACTCCCCCCACCTCCACCAACTCGCCACCTTCTCCACGCCCCTCAACCCCTCTCTCTAGAGTGAAGCCTTCTCCCGCCACTCCTTCAACTTCTTATGCCCAGTCCCAAATCCCTCTCAGTAGAGATCCCAGTCCCTTCAGACAACCATGTACTCCCCGCAATACTCCCAGTCCTTCTCCCACAAAAATGCCCCCGCCAGCTATCAAAAGGCACAGAAGCCCAACGCAAGATTCAGCGGAAAAAAAGAAAAGGCCAAAACATATCTACAATCCTGGCACAAATGTGTGCAAAATCTCGCCCTTACAAGCCGAGAAAGCCAAAGATTATGGCAACAGGATCAAGGAACTAAAATATCTGTTGTCAATGAAGCAATTCGGCGACAAGGATATTGATAATCCGAACAATTTTCCACACGCCCAGAGAGTTTTGACGGTAATAAGGGTTGAAACTGGGGCAAAGCAAATTTGGGCCATGTTGGACGAGGCAATGGCTTCGTTCGACATGACCCCACCCATTGCCATCGTCCAAAGTGAAAAATTAAAAAAAATGAAACAATTCTGTGCAGGGAGGGTCCCGGTTTTTGTTCACCCCTCCCTTTATAGAGCACTAAAATTGACTTTCCCGTGGGATATCGGCGGAATCTCCCAAGACGGTACCATCAAGAATGAGATGGGCCATGGGTCTATGGGAGAGGCTGTTGGTATCCTAACCCCAGCCATGTTCAAAGCAGATAAACAACCCTAATCAGTGTTCAATATGGCTCTCTGGTTAGCTAGTTTAAATGTCCGGGGCCTGAGGGTGGAGTCTCGTAGGGCGAGGCTCTCTCGTGACCTTCAGCGCCTCGGGGTAAATATCTGTTGTGTGCAAGAGACCCGGTTTTCTTCTCATGATCGTGAGGATGTGCTGTCTAATGGGTTCGCCCTTTATTCAGCATGTTTTGATGGTCGTTCGAGGGGTGTCTCTTGGCTAGTGAGTAGGTCTTTAGACGCTGTATGTACTCTTGTTTTCGCAGATCCGGCGGGCAGGCTTTGTGTGCTGGACGTTACCATAAAAGGTAAGGCTTTACGTCTCATCGGCGTTTATGCGCCTAATATCCATGCTGAGCGACCTGGTCTGTTTCGGCAGATCGAGCCGTTTTTGACGACATCTCGTCGGGTAGTTTTAGCGGGTGATTGGAATGCCGTCCTTGATCCCGATATAGATCGTATAGGGAAAAAACGGGCTACTAACAATCCTGATGTGAAACCATTCCGGGACTTTATCGACGGGTTCGATCTCGTCGATAAGTACCGGAATGAGCATCCTCGGGATATAGCTTGGACTTGGACTAATAGTGGCAACTCGGATCCTGGGACGCTTGCGAGCTACTTCGATCGAGTCCTAGTTAAGAGAGTCGATGTAGGGCTCTTAGGGTGTCCAAGTTTCCATTATATAGTTTATTCGGATCATAGGCTTGTCCGGGTCCGTGTAAACTTAGATAAGCCTAAGGTTAGGTTGGCTGGTTACTGGAAATTCAACTGTTCACTGTTTGGTGAACAGGGATTTCGGGACCAGCTGTTACTAATGATACAACGGGAATTGTCGGGAGCGGTTTTGGGGAACGCCTGGTGGGGTAACCTTAAATCTAAAATTAGAACGTTTGCTGCCGATTTTAGTCGTCGACTCAATCGAGATAGATTAGCGGCGCAAACTGCTTTAGAAGACAAAGTCGATCGGGCCGTGAAATCCCGTGTTAGTGGGGATGTAGCCTTAGCTAAGGCAGAGTTGGCCTCCTTGCTTATCAAGAAGGATCAAGCTCTGGTAGTTAGGGCTAGGTTAAAAAGAATGTCCTCTGAGGCGACGAATATGGCCGCTGAATTGCGTGCAGAGGAGAGTAGGAGTGCGTCTCGGCGACATATCGCGTGCGTCACATTACCGGATAATCGGACCGTGACTACAAACGCGGGCATATGTGAGGTCTTTCGAGATTATTTTCAGGATCTTTTCACCAGGGAGCCCGGTCTGAGCTCGGCTCAGTTCGACTCCTATTTAGCCGACTTTCCCTGCCTCGAGGCAGCTGAAGCGGCTGGGTGCGAGGGTCCCATAACAGAGTCTGAGATCTGGGAAGCGCTGAAGCAGGTTGGCCTGGATAAGTCTCCGGGACTCGATGGTCTGCCCTACGAAGTGTACTTGAGGCTGTCGCCCGTTTTTGTTCCTTTGCTGGAACTGATTTTCAACCACTGGATGAAGCAGGGGTCTATACCTCAACGCTTCACCAGGGGTGTGATCAAGTTGCTGCGTAAGGACAAGAACGGTGGGGATGGGTTAGGGAACTTTCGCCCTTTAACGATGCTAAACGCTGAGTTGAAGATTTTGGCGAAGATCTTAGCCAACCGTTTGCAGCTTGTCCTGTCTAGTCTGATTGGCCCCGAGCAGACTTGTGCTGTGAAGGGCAGGACTATTCAGGATAACCTGCATATGGTACGCTTGATCTTAGAACAAGTCGACGGTGAAGCCGCGCTGATCAATTTAGATCAGTCCAAGGCCTTCGATAGGGTTGATCATCGTTTTCTGGAGGCTGTCCTTTCGTCGGCCGGTTTCGGAGCCGACTTTCGCTCCTGGATCCGACTCTTGTATGCGACCCCCGGTGCGCTGGTGGAAGTGAATGGAGTAAGATCGAAGCCTTTCGTATTGTCTCGCTCTATTCGTCAGGGTTGTCCGCTCTCGCCTTTGCTTTACGTTCTTGCGTTGGAACCTTTCCTTCGCAAGTTAAAGGCGAATCCGGTCCTGCGTGGAATATCTCTGCCTGGGGCTACCACCTCAGCAAGGTATTCTGCCTATGCTGACGACGTTTCGGTTCTTGTGTCGAGCAGAGCCGAGATTGACGAAGTCAGCAAAGAGGTCAGTGGTTATGAGATGGTGACAGGGGCCAAGATCAACCGTGATAAGTCTGTTGGCTTGCGGTTGGGTGCGTGGAAGGGAGTTTCTCTTCCCGGACCTTTCCTCTGGACGGATGGGCCGATCAAGATTCTCGGCGTCTGGTTCGGTCCGGATCTCCAGTTGGAAATGAATTGGTCGGAGGTACGAGAGAAGGCCGAGAGCGCGGTTAATCTGTGGTCTCGGAGGAGGCTTTCCCTGAAGGGAAGGGCGGAAGTATGTGTTTCACACATATATCCAATCCTCGTGTACCGACTCTCTGTACTTCCACTTCCGTTTGCCCCACTAATTTTATTAGTAAGGCTCTTGTTCTCCTTCTTGTGGGGAGGCAAGGCCCCTATGGTATCTCGGGAGATCTGTTGCCTTCATACCGCTGAGGGCGGTCTGGGTATGCCAAGCATTGAGATTCGTCAACATATGCTTCGCATTGCATTCCTAGACCGATTGTGTCGCGAACCGGACGAGGTGGGAGCCTTCTGGAAGGAAGACGCCCGGAAAAATTTCCCGTCCCTAAGAAGTGTGCACTCGTGCGAGGGGGAGGCCCGCCGTAGACCCCGAGCCGAAAGCTCCTTCTATCACGAATGTCGTCGCGCTCTGAAATGCCTCTTACGGGCGTCGGAAGGCCTCTCCAACGTCCAGGCGTTGTCTCGTAGGGCATTGTATCAGGTGTTAGTTCGGGGGTCCGTTCAAGATGCTCTGATTAGCGAGCTCGGTCTTACGAAGCAGCAGGCTCGCTCAATATGGCCTTGGGCGCCAGGGTTGAAATGCCTCACTAACGATGAGGCATCACTCACCTGGCGGGTGATTCGTAGAGCCCTCTGGGTCGGCAAAAGACTTTGTTCAGCGGGCTTGGAGAATTCTCCAGACTGCCGCCGCTGCGTTGGGGAAGTCGAGACCATTGGTCACGCCTTCTTTCAGTGCACGGTGGTAGTGCCGTTGTGCAAGTTCGTTGAAGGCCTCATGGTTCGCGTACTGCGGAGAAAGTCCTTTGTCCTGGATGTCGTTTCTGTCTGTAGCAATGTGGTGCCTCAGATGTCGAGGGCTGAGCATTATGTGTGCTGTTGCTTACTAGGCGTTATGAGAGTCGTGATTTGGACGACGCGTCAGAAGGAATTCTATGGTGGCGAGAAGTTTGCTTCTTCCGAACTGATCTTGTTCTTTAGGCATCAGCTTAAAGTCAAGATTAGGACGGAAAGGCGGCGGCTCACATCATCAGAATTTGGCGAAAGGTGGGTGAGTCTTGCGCGTTTGTGCCGTGTGAAAGGGGCTGACCTTGAGTGGCATTTTGATGCTGGTTAGGCATCAGGATATTGTTTGCCTGGGTTGAACTTGGCAACCCATCCCTGGATTTAGGATAGTTTAGTCTTTTTGCATTTGTATTTTAGTTTTTTAATTTCTGTAAAACTTAGCTAGAGTGAGTTTGCTCATTGGCCCCCTTTTTTTTCTGCCCCCCTTTTTCTTTTCCTTTTGTTTAACTCCCCATCCCTCCCCGCTTTAGGTGCTCAGTGATTTTAGTTCTCTGGAGGATGCGGGACGCCTTTCGTTTCGAGTGTGTGAGCTTTTCGTATGTTTGAGGCTGAATCAGTGCGTGTTTGTGCGAATGGTTGGGATGGATAAATGTTTATTTTATAAAGTCCCGTGTCGATTTCGCCCAGGAAATTGATTTTACTGTCACATTTAGGAATTGTGGGGGGGTTTTATTACTAACATGATTTTGTTTAGTTTCATGTATATAATTTTAGACATATTGTATATATTCATTGGGGATATTTATTTGAAATTTTTACTCCCGCCCCCCCCACAGACTTTATTGTACATATGGGGTTATTTAGGACTTTCATAGAGACCATGAGGTATTTTGGTGGATGTAGCATGAAAGGTAAGTATGAATGTGGCGTTTTGGTGAAAGGAATATTGTTTTGTATGCTTGGGTCAGTGCTTGGGACTAGCTAAGTTTAAGATTAAGACCAGTGATGACCTTCCTTTTCCCCAATCCCCCTTTTGGCCTTGTGCCGTATTTACTGTACATAACAGTATTAAATATTGTGGCCTGACGATTGCGTTTTGTCCTCCTTGTCATTTTGCTGTTTATTTTCAGACCGCCATACGACTGCTCTTTGCCTGAATCTCTGTGTGAACTGTTCTTTGGTTAAAGTTTGTTATTTTATTTATTTTCTGTTACAACTGTTTTAAAAAAAAAAAAGAAAAAAAAGAAAAAAAAAAAGAAGTCCTTTTGATTTTTTCTTCTATCCATTTTTTTATTTTTACCCCCCTCTTTTAGTTCTTTTTCCTTTTTATTTTCAGTTTTTTTCCCCTTTTAATTTTTTGTTTTAGTTTTTCTTTTTACCCCCGTTAATTCTGTGTTTTTCATTTTATCCCCTATTCTAGTTTCTCGTTTTAATTCCCTTCCCCCGTTAATTTTTGTTTCTACCCCGTTTTAATTTCCACGCTTTTTTAGCCTTCCTTAGAATTTTCATTTACCGTTAATTTCTAGCTTCGTTTTATATATAGTGTTACCCTTGTCCGTGTTTCGCGTTAATTAATTTTAATTTCTTGTTTCTGTCCTAACTCTACGTTTTACGTGTTTTTCGTTTTATAAATTTGTTTGTACTAAAATCGTTTTGTAATCGTTGTATTGTCGAATTTATTTGTTTATTTTCTTTATTGGTTCGACTTGTTTGTTTTGGGTCGGCCATTTTGAATTTTTGTTGCTAGCTTTGGTTCTTGCCAAAGTTCCGTATTTTCTTTTGTTATTGTTTTCGTCTAGTGTCGGCCATTTTGTTTTTTTTTGTCGAAGTTGAGTATTTTCTTTGGTTACCTTGTTTGAACGTTTTATTTTATTATTTAATTGTCGTTTTCGTGTTTTGTTAATTGTTACGCCTTTAGGCGATATTTGTGTTTAAGTTTTACGTGTTTTTTGTTTGATTTTTGTAATTGTTGTACGTTTAAAGTTAGCTGTTAATTTTCATTTATTTACTGGTTTGACTCGCTTCTTAGAGTCGGCCAGCTTTATTTTTTTTTTAACTAGCTTCGGCTAGATTTCAATTATATTAGGTTCCTGTCTACTTTTTCTTGAACGTTTTATTTTATTATCCAATTTTCCCCTTTTTATTTTTTTTTCGCCTTTTGGCGTTATTTGTTTGCTTTATTTTGTTTCGCCTTTAGGCGAAATTTATTGAATATCCCTTCCCCATTCCTTTACCCCCTGACCCCCCTTTTTTTTCTCCACCATGGAGAAGAAGGAAAAAAAAGCCCCTTCTTTCCTTATTACTAAAAAAAAGACAACAACCCTTGCTTCCATCCGAAAATCGGTTAGGAAGCACTTGTTTAACCCCAAAAAAGACCCCCCAGATAAAGACAATCCTGAGGAATATCCTGCACTCCCAAGGACCCCTACTAATGAGGAGATAGTAGACACCCTTAAAAGGGCTGCCAAAGCCAGGATAGAAAAAGAAATCCTGGAAAAAGAGAAAAATAAAACCCCAGAAAACACGAAAGTTAATACGGAGGTCGGGGATTCGCCCTCTTGTTGGAAGTCCCCTCCGAATTGTATAATCGACATCGCGGAGTTCCTGGAGCGTGCCAAGAGTTACGCTCACCTCGTGGTGAAAGACGGGCTCTTGGAGGATCCAGTGGAACTGAAGAGAGTCGAGAAAAGAATAGTGTCTGTCTTTGTCGTCGACAAGCGTTCGCGCAAAATTTGTCGTTCGACTAAAGACACAGTGTTTAAAGCACTGGAGTCCCTGGGGTTCAAACCCCTAAGAATTGTCAAGGGAAAGGGTTTTTTCATGTGGGACGTACTGCTGCCCACTGCAGAAGACTGCGTAAGAGCCACCCGGAGGGAGTTGATCACAAAGGATCTCATCCTCCGAACCGAGTATGAGGGTCGGCGAAGGACCAGGGTGGCAGTATACGAGGTCCCTCCTCAGGTTATCGGGGAACACCTCGCGGCTTTCCTGGACCAATACGGGGAGATATTGGCCGCTTCCTGTGATAGCCTGACTGGGGGATGGAGCTTTGATATGATGCTCGATCGTAAGGCCTTCAGCTCCGTCCCCAACTGGATTGACGTTAGTGACTTGAAGCTGCCGGTCATCGTGACCGGTCGTAAACCAGCCTGCTGGAAGTGTGGAGTGACTGGTCATCTCTCCTCTTCCTGCCCAGAGAAGAAGGCCTCTGGGACTCAGGTCACTAAAGACCAAACTCCCCCTCTGACCGAGTCTGCAAAATCCGCCGCGCCTGTAATGGGCATGCCAGCTGCCGGGACCGGAGAGGTTGTTCCCCCGGTTGGGTCACCATCCAAGCCCCCATCCCCCGAAGAGCCCTCTTCCACCGCTTCTGCGGCTAAGAAGGGGGAAGAAGGGGAATGGCAGGTAGTTGGCAGGGTCAGAGGGAAGCGTCAGCCAGCGGGTCCTCAGTCCCCTGAAGCCTCGGGGACTAAAGACACACACAGTCCCACTCCCTCTAGCAACAGCATGGGCGACGCCCCGACCTCTTTAACATCTGAAGAGCATATGAAAAAATATGAACCGTCTTACGAAAAAACCGTCAAACTGAAAGAACTTAAAAAACTAATAGACGTCCAGAGAAAACAAAAAAAATCCCCGGAAAAGAAATCCCCCTTGCAGTCTCCTCAACCCTCTTCTCCAGTCAAGTCTCCCCCTAAAAAGATGGCCACTCGCTCCACATCTTCCAAACCTATTCCTCCCACTCCATGTCCGTCAACCCCTCTCTCCAGAGTGAAGCCTTCTCCAGCCACCCCTTCCACTTCTCGTGCCCAGTCCCAAATCCCTCTCAGTAGAGACCCCAGTCCTTTTAGACATCCCAGTACTCCTCGCCACACTCCCAGTCCTTCACCCTCAAAAAAATTACCCACAACAGTAACCAAAAGGCCCAGAAGCCCTACACAAGATGGTGCGGATAAAAAAAAGAGACCGAAGCACATCTTTAACCCAGGCATAGAGATATGCAAAATATCTCCCCTACAAGCAGAAAAAGCGAGGGATTACGGGAATAGGATAAAGAGCCTAAAATTCCTCTTATCCGTAAAGAAATTTGGGGACAAAGACATTGAAGATCCCGGAAACTTCCCTAATGCCCAAAGGGTATTAACTGTAATCAGATCAGAGCCGGGAGCGAAATCAGTTTGGGCTATGGTGGATGAAGCGATTTCATCGTTCAGCTTGTCCCCGCCAATCGCCATAGTCCAAAATGATAAATTGAAAAAGATGAAGCAGTTTTGTGCAGGGAGGGTCCCGGTTTTTGTTCACCCCTCCCTTTATAGAGCACTAAAATTGACTTTCCCGTGGGATATCGGCGGAATCTCCGAAGACGGTACCATCAAGAATGAGATGGGCCATGGGTCTATGGGAGAGGCTGTCGGTATCCTAACCCCAGCCATGTTCAACGCAGATAAGCAACCCTAATCAGCATTTAATATGGCTCTCTGGTTAGCTACTTTAAATGTCCGGGGCCTGAGGTTGGAGTCTCGCAGGGCGAGGCTCTCTCGCGACCTTCAGCGCCTCGGGGTGAATATCTGTTGTGTGCAAGAGACCCGGTTTTCTTCTCATGATCGTGAGGATGTGCTGTCTAATGGGTTCGCCCTTTATTCAGCATGTTTTGATGGTCGTTCGAGGGGTGTCTCTTGGCTAGTGAGCAGGTCTTTAGACGCTGTATGTACTCTTGTTTTCGCAGATCCGGCGGGCAGACTTTGTATGCTGGACGTTACCATAAAAGGTAAGGCTTTACGTCTCATCGGCGTTTATGCGCCCGTTATCCATGCTGAGCGTCCTGGTCTGTTTCGGCAGATCGAGCCGTTTTTGACGACATCTCGTCGGGTAGTTTTAGCGGGTGATTGGAATGCCGTCCTTGATCCCGATATAGATCGTATAGGGAAAAAACGGGCTACTAACAATCCTGATGTGAAATCATTTCGGGGCTTCATCGGCGGGTTCGATCTCGTCGATAAGTACCGAAATGAGCATCCTCGGGATATAGCTTGGACTTGGACTAATAGTGGCAACTCGGATCCTGGGACGCTTGCGAGCTACCTTGATCGAGTCCTAGTTAAGAGAGTCGATGTAGGACTCTTAGGGTGTCCAAGTTTCCATTATATAGTTTATTCGGATCATAGGCTTGTCCGGGTCCGTGTAAACTTAGATAAGCCTAAGGTTAGGTTGGCTGGTTACTGGAAATTCAACTGTTCACTGTTTGGTGAACAGGGATTTCGGGACCAGCTGTTACTAATGATACAACGGGAATTGTCGGGAGCGGTTTTGGGGAACGCCTGGTGGGGTAACCTTAAATCTAAAATTAGAACGTTTGCTGCCGATTTTAGTCGTCGACTCAATCGAGATAGATTAGCGGCGCAAACTGCTTTAGAAGATAAAGTCGATCGGGCCGTGAAATCCCGTGTAAGTGGGGATGTAGCCTTAGCTAAGGCAGAGTTGGCCTCCTTGCTTATCAAGAAGGATCAAGCTCTGGTAGTTAGGGCTAGGTTAAAAAGAATGTCCTCTGAGGCGACGAATATGGCCGCTGAATTGCGTGCAGAGGAGAGTAGGAGTGCGTCTCGACGACATATCGCGTGCGTCACATTACCGGATAATCGGACCGTGACTACAAACGCGGGCATATGTGAGGTCTTTCGAGATTATTTTCAGGATCTTTTCACCAGGGAGCCCGGTCTGAGCTCGGCTCAGTTCGACTCCTATTTGGCCGACTTTCCCTGCCTCGAGGCAGCTGAAGCGGCTGGGTGCGAGGGTCCCATAACAGAGTCTGAGATCTGGGAAGCGCTGAAGCAGGTTGGCCTGGATAAGTCTCCGGGACTCGATGGTCTGCCCTACGAAGTGTACTTGAGGCTGTCGCCCGTTTTTGTTCCTTTGCTGGAACTGATTTTCAACCACTGGATGAAGCAGGGGTCTATACCTCAACGCTTCACCAGGGGTGTGATCAAGTTGCTGCGTAAGGACAAGAACGGTGGGGATGGGTTAGGGAACTTTCGCCCTTTAACGATGCTAAACGCTGAGTTGAAGATTTTGGCGAAGATCTTAGCCAACCGTTTGCAGCTTGTCCTGTCTAGTCTGATTGGCCCCGAGCAGACTTGTGCTGTGAAGGGCAGGACTATTCAGGATAACCTGCATATGGTACGCTTGATCTTAGAACAAGTCGACGGTGAAGCCGCGCTGATCAATTTAGATCAGTCCAAGGCCTTCGATAGGGTTGATCATCGTTTTCTGGAGGCTGTCCTTTCGTCGGCCGGTTTCGGAGCCGACTTTCGCTCCTGGATCCGACTCTTGTATGCGACCCCCGGTGCGCTGGTGGAAGTGAATGGAGTAAGATCGAAGCCTTTCGTATTGTCTCGCTCTATTCGTCAGGGTTGTCCGCTCTCGCCTTTGCTTTACGTTCTTGCGTTGGAACCTTTCCTTCGCAAGTTAAAGGCGAATCCGGTCCTGCGTGGAATATCTCTGCCTGGGGCTACCACCTCAGCAAGGTATTCTGCCTATGCTGACGACGTTTCGGTTCTTGTGTCGAGCAGAGCCGAGATTGACGAAGTCAGCAAAGAGGTCAGTGGTTATGAGATGGTGACAGGGGCCAAGATCAACCGTGATAAGTCTGTTGGCTTGCGGTTGGGTGCGTGGAAGGGAGTTTCTCTTCCCGGACCTTTCCTCTGGACGGATGGGCCGATCAAGATTCTCGGCGTCTGGTTCGGTCCGGATCTCCAGTTGGAAATGAATTGGTCGGAGGTACGAGAGAAGGCCGAGAGCGCGGTTAATCTGTGGTCTCGGAGGAGGCTTTCCCTGAAGGGAAGGGCGGAAGTATGTGTTTCACACATATATCCAATCCTCGTGTACCGACTCTCTGTACTTCCACTTCCGTTTGCCCCACTAATTTTATTAGTAAGGCTCTTGTTCTCCTTCTTGTGGGGAGGCAAGGCCCCTATGGTATCTCGGGAGATCTGTTGCCTTCATACCGCTGAGGGCGGTCTGGGTATGCCAAGCATTGAGATTCGTCAACATATGCTTCGCATTGCATTCCTAGACCGATTGTGTCGCGAACCGGACGAGGTGGGAGCCTTCTGGAAGGAAGACGCCCGGAAAAATTTCCCGTCCCTAAGAAGTGTGCACTCGTGCGAGGGGGAGGCCCGCCGTAGACCCCGAGCCGAAAGCTCCTTCTATCACGAATGTCGTCGCGCTCTGAAATGCCTCTTACGGGCGTCGGAAGGCCTCTCCAACGTCCAGGCGTTGTCTCGTAGGGCATTGTATCAGGTGTTAGTTCGGGGGTCCGTTCAAGATGCTCTGATTAGCGAGCTCGGTCTTACGAAGCAGCAGGCTCGCTCAATATGGCCTTGGGCGCCAGGGTTGAAATGCCTCACTAACGATGAGGCATCACTCACCTGGCGGGTGATTCGTAGAGCCCTCTGGGTCGGCAAAAGACTTTGTTCAGCGGGCTTGGAGAATTCTCCAGACTGCCGCCGCTGCGTTGGGGAAGTCGAGACCATTGGTCACGCCTTCTTTCAGTGCACGGTGGTAGTGCCGTTGTGCAAGTTCGTTGAAGGCCTCATGGTTCGCGTACTGCGGAGAAAGTCCTTTGTCCTGGATGTCGTTTCTGTCTGTAGCAATGTGGTGCCTCAGATGTCGAGGGCTGAGCATTATGTGTGCTGTTGCTTACTAGGCGTTATGAGAGTCGTGATTTGGACGACGCGTCAGAAGGAATTCTATGGTGGCGAGAAGTTTGCTTCTTCCGAACTGATCTTGTTCTTTAGGCATCAGCTTAAAGTCAAGATTAGGACGGAAAGGCGGCGGCTCACATCATCAGAATTTGGCGAAAGGTGGGTGAGTCTTGCGCGTTTGTGCCGTGTGAAAGGGGCTGACCTTGAGTGGCATTTTGATGCTGGTTAGGCATCAGGATATTGTTTGCCTGGGTTGAACTTGGCAACCCATCCCTAGATTTAGGATAGTTTAGGGTTTTTGCTTTTTAGTTTTTTTAATTTCTGTAAAACTTAGCTAGAGTGTGTTTGCTCATTGGCCCCCCTTTTTTTTCTGCCCCCCTTTTCTTTTCCTTTAGTTTAACTCCCCTTCCCTCCCCTCTTTAGGTGCTCAGTGATTTCAGTTCTCTGGATGATACGGGACGCCTTTCGTTTCGAGTGTGAGCTTTTTCGTATGGTTGAGTCTGAATCAGTGCGTGTTTGTGTGAGTGGTTGGGATGGATAAATGTTTGTTCTGTTATAGTCCCGTGTCGATTTCGCCCAGTCAATTGATTTTACTGTCACATTTAGGATTTGTGGGGGGTTTTTATTACTAACATACATTTTGTTTCGTTTCTTGTACATATATATTTTAGTCATATTGTATATACTCATTGGGGATTATTTATTGTATAAAATTTTTACTCCCGCCCCCCACAGACTTTATTGTACATATGGGGTTATTTAGGACTTTCATAGAGACCATGAGGTATTTTGGTGGATGTAGCATGAAAGGTAAGTATAAATGTGGCGTTTTGGTGAAAGGAATATTGTTTTGTATGTTTGGGTCAGTGCTCGGGACTAGCTAAGTTTAAGATTAAGACCAGTGATGACCTTCCTTTTCCCCAATCCCCCTTTTGGCCTTGTGCCGTATTTACTGTATATAACAGTAATAAATATTGTGGCCTGACGATTGCGTTTTGTCCTCCTTGACATTTTATTGTTTTTTCAGACCGCTGTACGACTGCTTTGTTGCCCGAAATCTCTGTGAACTGTTCTTTTGGTTAAAGTTTGTTATTTTATTTATTTTCTGTTTCAACTGTTTTGAAAAAAAAAAAAAAAGTCCTTTTGATTTTTTCTTCTATCCATTTTTTATTTTTACCCCCCTCTTTTAGTTCTTTTTCCTTTTTATTTTCAGTTTTTTTTTCCCCTTTAATTTTTTGTTTTAGTTTTTCTTTTGACCCCCGTTAATTCTTTGTTTTTCATTTTTTCCCCTATTCTAGTTTCTCGTTTTAATTCCCTTCCCCCGTTAATTTGTTTCTACCCCGTTTTAATTTTCACGTTTTTTTAGCCTTCCTTATAACCTTCATTTCCCGTAAATTTCTAGCTTCGTTCTAGTTATATTGTAACCCTTGTCCGTGTTTTGCGTTAATTAATTTTAATTTCTTGTTTCTGTCCTAACTCTACGTTTTACGTGTTTCTCGTTTTATAAATTTGTTTGTACTAAAATCGTTTTGTAATTGTTGTATTGTCTAATTTATTTGTTTATTTTCTTTATTGGTTCGACTTGTTTGTTTTCGGTCGGCCATTTTGAATTTTTGTTGCTAGCTTTGGTTCTTGCCAAAGTTCCGTATTTTCTTTTGTTATTGTTTTCGTCTAGTCGGCCATTTTGATTTTTTGTCGAAGTTGAGTATTTTCTTTGGTTACCTTGTTTGAACGTTTTATTTTATTATTTAATTGTCCTTTTCGTGTTTTGTTAATTGTTAGGCCTTTAGGCGATATTTGTGTTTAAGTTTTACGTATTTTTTGGTTTATATTTGTAATTGTTGTACTGTTAAATTTAGCCGTTAATTTTCTGTTATTACTGGTTTGACTCGCTGCTTAGAGTCGGCCAACTTTATTTTTTTAACTAGCTTCTGCTAGGGTTTTTATTTATATTAGGTTCGTGTCCACTTTTTCTTTGAACGTTTTATTTTATCGTCCATTTTCCCCTTTTTATTTTTTTTTCCCGCCTTTTGGCGTTATTTTTTTGTTTTTGTTTTCGCCTTTAGGCGAAATTTATTGATTACCCCTTCCCCATTCCTTCACCCCTGACCCCCCTTTTTTTTTCTCCACCATGAGAAGAAGGAAAAAAAAGCCCCTTCTTTCCTTATCACTAAAAAAAAGACAACGACCCTTGCTTCCATCCGAAAATCGGTGAGGAAGCACTTGTTCAACCCAAAAAAAGACCCCCCAGACAAAGATAATCCGGATGAATATCCTGCCCTTCCTCGAACCCCCACAAATGAGGAAATAGTTGACGTCCTTAAAAAGGCCGCCAAAGCCAGGATAGAAAAAGAAATCCTGGAAAAAGAAACCAATAAAAACCCAGAAAAGCCAAAAGTTAACACCGAGGTCGGGGATTCGCCCTCTTGTTGGAAGTCCCCTCCGAATTGTATAATCGACATCGCGGAGTTCCTGGAGCGTGCCAAGAGTTACGCTCACCTCGTGGTGAAAGACGGGCTCTTGGAGGATCCAGTGGAACTGAAGAGAGTCGAGAAAAGAATAGTGTCTGTCTTTGTCGTCGACAAGCGTTCGCGCAAAATTTGTCGGTCGACTAAAGACACAGTGTTTAAAGCACTGGAGTCCCTGGGGTTCAAACCCCTAAGAATTGTCAAGGGAAAGGGTTTCTTCATGTGGGACGTACTGCTGCCCACTGCGGAAGATTGCGTAAGAGCCACCCGGAGGGAGTTGATCACAAAGGATCTCATCCTCCGAACCGAGTATGAGGGTCGGCGAAGGACCAGGGTGGCAGTATACGAGGTCCCTCCTCAGGTTATCGGGGAACACCTCGCGGCTTTCCTGGACCAATACGGGGAGATATTGGCCGCTTCCTGTGATAGCCTGACTGGGGGATGGAGCTTTGATATGATGCTCGATCGTAAGGCCTTCAGCTCCGTCCCCAACTGGATTGACGTTAGTGACTTGAAGCTGCCGGTCATCGTGACCGGTCGTAAACCAGCCTGCTGGAAGTGTGGAGTGACTGGTCATCTCTCCTCTTCCTGCCCAGAGAAGAAGGCCTCTGGGACTCAGGTCACTAAAGACCAAACTCCCCCTCTGACCGAGTCTGCAAAATCCGCCGCGCCTGTAATGGGCATGCCAGCTGCCGGGACCGGAGAGGTTGTTCCCCCGGTTGGGTCACCATCCAAGCCCCCATCCCCCGAAGAGCCCTCTTCCACCGCTTCTGCGGCTAAGAAGGGGGAAGAAGGGGAATGGCAGGTAGTTGGCAGGGTCAGAGGGAAGCGTCAGCCAGCGGGTCCTCAGTCCCCTGAAGCCTCGGGGACTAAAGACACACACAGTCCCACTCCCTCTAGCAACAGCATGGGCGACGCCCCGACCTCTTTAACATCTGAAGATCATATGAAAAAATATGAACCGTCTTACGAAAAAACCGTCAAACTGAAAGAACTTAAAAAACTAATAGACGTCCAAAGAAAACAAAAAAAATCCCCGGAAAAGAAATCCCCCTTGCAGTCTCCTCAACCCTCTTCTCCAGTCAAGTCTCCCCCTAAAAAGATGGCCACTCGCTCCACATCTTCCAAACCTATTCCTCCCACTCCATGTCCGTCAACCCCTCTCTCCAGAGTGAAGCCTTCTCCGGCCACCCCTTCCACTTCTCGTGCCCAGTCCCAAATCCCTCTCAGTAGAGACCCCAGTCCTTTTAGACATCCCAGTACTCCTCGCCACACTCCCAGTCCTTCACCCTCAAAAAATTACCCACAACAGTTACCAAAAGGCCCAGAAGCCCTACACAAGATGGTGCGGATAAAAAAAAGAGACCGAAGCACATCTTTAACCCAGGCATAGAGATATGCAAAATATCTCCCCTACAAGCAGAAAAAGCCAGGGATTACGGGAATAGGATAAAGAGCCTAAAATTCCTCTTATCCGTAAAGAAATTTGGGGACAAAGACATTGAAGATCCCGGAAACTTCCCTAATGCCCAAAGGGTATTAACTGTAATCAGATCAGAGCCGGGAGCGAAATCAGTTTGGGCTATGGTGGATGAAGCGATTTCATCGTTCAGCTTGTCCCGCCAATAGCCATAGTCCAAAATGAAAAATTAAAAAAGATGAAGCAGTTTTGTGCAGGGAGGGTCCCGGTTTTTGTTCACCCCTCCCTTTATAGAGCACTAAAATTGACTTTCCCGTGGGATATCGGCGGAATCTCCGAAGACGGTACCATCAAGAATGAGATGGGCCATGGGT
Source organism: Acanthosepion esculentum (assembly GCA_964036315.1). Classification (NCBI taxonomy): domain Eukaryota; kingdom Metazoa; phylum Mollusca; class Cephalopoda; order Sepiida; family Sepiidae; genus Acanthosepion; species Acanthosepion esculentum. The sequence goes on along the minus strand of OZ038490.1, from coordinate 104,061,693 downwards.
CTATGGGAGAGGCTGTCGGTATCCTAACCCCAGCCATGTTCAACGCAGATAAGCAACCCTAATCAGCATTCAATATGGCTCTCTGGTTAGCTACTTTAAATGTCCGGGGCCTGAGGTTGGAGTCTCGCAGGGCGAGGCTCTCTCGCGACCTTCAGCGCCTCGGGGTGAATATCTGTTGTGTGCAAGAGACCCGGTTTTCTTCTCATGATCGTGAGGATGTGCTGTCTAATGGGTTCGCATGTTTTGATGGTCGTTCGAGGGGTGTCTCTTGGCTAGTGAGCAGGTCTTTAGACGCTGTATGTACTCTTGTTTTCGCAGATCCGGCGGGCAGGCTTTGTGTGCTGGACGTTACCATAAAAGGTAAGGCTTTACGTCTCATCGGCGTTTATGCGCCTAATATCCATGCTGAGCGACCTGGTCTGTTTCGGCAGATCGAGCCGTTTTTGACGACATCTCGTCGGGTAGTTTTAGCGGGTGATTGGAATGCCGTCCTTGATCCCGATATAGATCGTATAGGGAAAAAACGGGCTACTAACAATCCTGATGTGAAACCATTCCGGGACTTTATCGACGGGTTCGATCTCGTCGATAAGTACCGGAATGAGCATCCTCGGGATATAGCTTGGACTTGGACTAATAGTGGCAACTCGGATCCTGGGACGCTTGCGAGCTACCTCGATCGAGTCCTAGTTAAGAGAGTCGATGTAGGGCTCTTAGGGTGTCCAAGTTTCCATTATATAGTTTATTCGGATCATAGGCTTGTCCGGGTCCGTGTAAACTTAGATAAGCCTAAGGTTAGGTTGGCTGGTTACTGGAAATTCAACTGTTCACTGTTTGGTGAACAGGGATTTCGGGACCAGCTGTTACTAATGATACAACGGGAATTGTCGGGAGCGGTTTTGGGGAACGCCTGGTGGGGTAACCTTAAATCTAAAATTAGAACGTTTGCTGCCGATTTTAGTCGTCGACTCAATCGAGATAGATTAGCGGCGCAAACTGCTTTAGAAGATAAAGTCGATCGGGCCGTGAAATCCCGTGTTAGTGGGGATGTAGCCTTAGCTAAGGCAGAGTTGGCCTCCTTGCTTATCAAGAAGGATCAAGCTCTGGTAGTTAGGGCTAGGTTAAAAAGAATGTCCTCTGAGGCGACGAATATGGCCGCTGAATTGCGTGCAGAGGAGAGTAGGAGTGCGTCTCGGCGACATATCGCGTGCGTCACATTACCGGATAATCGGACCGTGACTACAAACGCGGGCATATGTGAGGTCTTTCGAGATTATTTTCAGGATCTTTTCACCAGGGAGCCCGGTCTGAGCTCTGCTCAGTTCGACTCCTATTTAGCCGACTTTCCCTGCCTCGAGGCAGCTGAAGCGGCTGGGTGCGAGGGTCCCATAACAGAGTCTGAGATCTGGGAAGCGCTGAAGCAGGTTGGCCTGGATAAGTCTCCGGGACTCGATGGTCTGCCCTACGAAGTGTACTTGAGGCTGTCGCCCGTTTTTGTTCCTTTGCTGGAACTGATTTTCAACCACTGGATGAAGCAGGGGTCTATACCTCAACGCTTCACCAGGGGTGTGATCAAGTTGCTGCGTAAGGACAAGAACGGTGGGGATGGGTTAGGGAACTTTCGCCCTTTAACGATGCTAAACGCTGAGTTGAAGATTTTGGCGAAGATCTTAGCCAACCGTTTGCAGCTTGTCCTGTCTAGTCTGATTGGCCCCGAGCAGACTTGTGCTGTGAAGGGCAGGACTATTCAGGATAACCTGCATATGGTACGCTTGATCTTAGAACAAGTCGACGGTGAAGCCGCGCTGATCAATTTAGATCAGTCCAAGGCCTTCGATAGGGTTGATCATCGTTTTCTGGAGGCTGTCCTTTCGTCGGCCGGTTTCGGAGCCGACTTTCGCTCCTGGATCCGACTCTTGTATGCGACCCCCGGTGCGCTGGTGGAAGTGAATGGAGTAAGATCGAAGCCTTTCGTATTGTCTCGCTCTATTCGTCAGGGTTGTCCGCTCTCGCCTTTGCTTTACGTTCTTGCGTTGGAACCTTTCCTTCGCAAGTTAAAGGCGAATCCGGTCCTGCGTGGAATATCTCTGCCTGGGGCTACCACCTCAGCAAGGTATTCTGCCTATGCTGACGACGTTTCGGTTCTTGTATCGAGCAGAGCCGAGATTGACGAAGTCAGCAAAGAGGTCAGTGGTTATGAGATGGTGACAGGGGCCAAGATCAACCGTGATAAGTCTGTTGGCTTGCGGTTGGGTGCGTGGAAGGGAGTTTCTCTTCCCGGACCTTTCCTCTGGACGGATGGGCCGATCAAGATTCTCGGCGTCTGGTTCGGTCCGGATCTCCAGTTGGAAATGAATTGGTCGGAGGTACGAGAGAAGGCCGAGAGCGCGGTTAATCTGTGGTCTCGGAGGAGGCTTTCCCTGAAGGGAAGGGCGGAAGTATGTGTTTCACACATATATCCAATCCTCGTGTACCGACTCTCTGTACTTCCACTTCCGTTTGCCCCACTAATTTTATTAGTAAGGCTCTTGTTCTCCTTCTTGTGGGGAGGCAAGGCCCCTATGGTATCTCGGGAGATCTGTTGCCTTCATACCGCTGAGGGCGGTCTGGGTATGCCAAGCATTGAGATTCGTCAACATATGCTTCGCATTGCATTCCTAGACCGATTGTGTCGCGAACCGGACGAGGTGGGAGCCTTCTGGAAGGAAGACGCCCGGAAAAATTTCCCGTCCCTAAGAAGTGTGCACTCGTGCGAGGGGGAGGCCCGCCGTAGACCCCGAGCCGAAAGCTCCTTCTATCACGAATGTCGTCGCGCTCTGAAATGCCTCTTACGGGCGTCGGAAGGCCTCTCCGACGTCCAGGCGTTGTCTCGTAGGGCATTGTATCAAGTGTTAGTTCGGGGGTCCGTTCAAGATGCTCTGATTAGCGAGCTCGGTCTTACGAAGCAGCAGGCTCGCTCAATATGGCCTTGGGCGCCAGGGTTGAAATGCCTCACTAACGATGAGGCATCACTCACCTGGCGGGTGATTCGTAGAGCCCTCTGGGTCGGCAAAAGACTTTGTTCAGCGGGCTTGGAGAATTCTCCAAACTGCCGCCGCTGCGTTGGGGAAGTCGAGACCATTGGTCACGCCTTCTTTCAGTGCACGGTAGTAGTGCCATTGTGCAAGTTCGTTGAAGGCCTCATGGTTCGCGTACTGCGGAGAAAGTCCTTTGTCCTGGATGTCGTTTCTGTCTGTAGCAATGTGGTGCCTCAGATGTCGAGGGCTGAGCATTATGTGTGCTGTTGCTTACTAGGCGTTATGAGAGTCGTGATTTGGACGACGCGTCAGATGGAATTCTATGGTGGCGAGAAGTTTGCTTC
>OZ038490.1:104030832-104053332 GCA_964036315.1 Acanthosepion esculentum | reverse complement strand
CGTAACGTATATTTGCGCCTTTTCTATAGATATGTCAATGGTATAAAAAAAATTACTTGTAATGGTTCTGATGAACATTCCTCTATGGTCTCTAGACTTTATGAATTTAAACGCAATACTCGAGCGGCGGGAAGATCTCATCATTTTACATTTGAAATTGGTAGATGCAATCTTAAGTTCTATTCTCTCGAATTTCTCGCTTGCGGAATTCTTTTCCGTTCTCTTTCTTCCCAGTAAACTTCGATTTTATAAAACTTAAATGCATTGTAAATCCTTATTTGTCTTTCTTGGAGTCAAATGATTAAAGAAACATTTCTGGTTAGATAAGAACGGTTTCGGTTAAATATGAATAAAATGTGTACGGACATTTGAGCTAAATCTATCTATGTTTCTATCAATTAATAATTGTGAGCACCTGTGAATATTAACATTCACGCCTCTTGACATTTAGATATGTCAGTATTGCCGAATATTTATATACAGAAATTGACATCTGTATCACTGCCAGATGAAAAACTAGATACTTAGCTCTTAACCCACACCTGAGGCTGGTCATTAAAATCTATTTTTCTGGTCTTACTTTTGATTTCATATATACTGACATTCTTGACGCAGCCGTTGTCAGCTGTGTTTATGCGATGTCCTAAAGAGATTTTCGTTGCGAAATCTCTTGCAGCGCAAGATCATAAGTAATGGAGAACGCTCGAGAAAGGCATGACGTTTAAAACTTCGCCATCTTTTAGCCAAAACCCAAAACACAGCATGAAATGTACGTTTCAAGAATGCGTGACAGACATGCAAAGTTAACTGACAGAAGCGCTATCTACTGTAAGAGAGAATAGTAACGCGCACATACCGAAGATCCTAAGAGATGATCCATTCATTCAAAATGATCCACTTTGGTTTCGTAATGGATGTCACATGGAAGAATAGGTTGCATTGCCATAATCCTCAAACGCAAAGGCATGCCGTCAGAACAATGGCTTTTACGTAAAATGGATTGATCAAGTAAGACGGAAGTACACGTATCGTCTATTCGTTCATGTTCTATTCAATGAAACCGCGGGAAAACTAAGCCTCACTACAAATTTCGTGAAGTACGAACGCACAAGTTGAACACCGACGTACCCTCCGTTGCAGTCTTCGAAATATGTAGTATTCGGTGGTGTGGATTCATTGTTAGAACAATGGACTCCAAGGTTGTAGGGCGATTTTCTAAGCACAGCTAAAAGGTGGCACAAGACCAAATATATGGGGCATCCAGTGAGGATCGAACCCACTACTCAGTCGTAATTGATCTTACATGGAAAGCTTAATAACCATTACACCATGTCGAAGTGCCCAAGGATTTATAAGCGTATCTCAGCTGTGGCACAAGGCCGAAAGTATGGGGCACCCAGTGATGATCGAATTCGCTACTCAATCGTAACTGATCTAGCATCGAAGTTTTGCTGATTATTGCACCACGTCAAAGTGGCCAATGATAGCGCAGCTTAGATGTGGCACAAGGCCGAAAGTATGGAGCACCCAGTAAGGATCGAACTTACCACTCAGTCATAACTGATCTAGCGTGGAAAGTTATCTGACTAGTACACCATGTCGAAGTGCCCAATAAGGGTAGCTCAGATGTTGCACAAGTACTGAGCCCCTTGTGAAGATCGAACTCGCGTCTCAGTCGTAATTGATCTAACGTTGAAAGCTTGCTAACCATCGACGTGCCCAAATCCAAGTTTGTGTGTATGAATATCCGTTTGTATTAAGATATAACTTTGATATTTGTAACTTAGCCTTATTTAAAAGGAATTAGGATAATGTTTTAAATATTGATCACACCTGGAAAATAATTATATGGCGGTTTGATTAAAAATTACACAATTCTTGTTGTTGTCTTGACAAAGACTGGACCGTAGCGAAAATCTTAAAACAAATTTGATAGAATTTTATAAGGAACAGTTTTAGTTCTGTGTAAATATCTTCGCGATTCAGTGATAATAATAATAAAATCGAGAAATAATGTTTGTTGAAAAAGTTGTTTTGGTAAATAGATTTGTACGTAGAAAGAAGGGAAGCGTTGGAAAAGGAAGGAAACAGTGATTGAAAACATGAGTAAAGGAGGCAAGAGTAGATCAACATAAAGAAATAATTTTATAGCAGCATTCCATGCATAACAGACACAATAAACATGAACAGAATATATACAACCAAGAATATTGTTCCACAGAACGAAATGTAAGCAAATATAAAAAGGCAGAAATCGAGGGGGCGTTAAAAAGGTCTTTCGTGTATCATCCAAAGTGGGACCCAGTACAGCTCTGTGATGTCTCTTTGTCTCTTCTTTAAAACACATCAGACTTGTCTCCTTATCTTTGGGAAGCTAAGCAGCAACTTACTATTTTCGCCAACAGGCTGTCATGTGACTCTCAAGGGTCACCTAAAGCATCAGAACATTCTCCTTGTCACGAGGTGGATAACCGCATTCAGTATCTCTACTGCGTGTCAAATTCAAATCTGACCGAGGCTGTTTCGTTTATTCCGCACTATACCCTTGGAAAAGGGAAGAATCCATCATCATCTAAATATAGTTGTAATATGGAAAATGGTCTCTCTTACTTTTCGAGACAGCTACTCGAAGTGAAGGGAAACTCTGAATTCAAACTGTAAATGATGCGGCATATTAAGATATTTACCCTTGGTAATCTACCAGTATTGGGGAAGGACACAATCAGCCTGAAAAGAATGAGTGACTTCAGGCGTCATGTAGACAGGCCCGCTGCCCTCTATGATCTGAAATTGGAATGAAAGCAGTGATGGCACATGCACTGAGTCCATCATTCAATTAAGGCTGTTGAATTAGTAAATACCAGACTTCCAATACCGCGATCACTTATAACAAATCTAGTATAGCAGGTAACGGAACTGAACAGAATACACCGTGGACCTTTGAAAAGACCATCATTCTTGGGGACTTGTGGATGGTGTTAGGGAATCACAAACAAACAATTGTAGCAGATACAAGCTACCACATCATTTGAAGATTTTTAACGGTAGCAATAACTAAAATAGATATCACAAGTAAGTCGAAGAGAATACAATGACATAATCAAGATGTTGCCCTTCCATACTACTTTAAACCAAAGGTTAGGAAGGAAACCCCCATCAGTACTGTTTTTGGTTTGGTTTGTTTTGTTTTATGGCATATCAACGCCAATGGGTCATTTAATGCGGACAACTTATTTTTTACATGGTAATATTTTTGTTTTGTCAAAAATCTATTTCTGGTAATGTTTTTTCTTCAAAATTGTACAGCTGGTAATATTATTCTTTTTTATTATTTTGCTGGTAATATGTTTTTTTCAAAAACATATTGCTGGTAATATTTCTTTCTTCAAAAAATTATTTCTGGTAATAATTTTTTACAAAGTATTTCTCGTATTAAAACCTATTTTTACACTTTCATAAAGCGTTTTACCTCAGTTTCGGGGTTAACTATTTGCCAATAGCTGGGACCCTAACAGGTGCTACCACCCCAGGTCAGGGTGGTTCCACGCTCCTCAAAGCCTCCTGATCAGAGGCTGAGCTATTGGACGTAGTTTATCGTCTTACCCTAGACGCGGATGTAGTGTATCGTCATACACAGGATTGCATCAGTACTGTAAAGAGCAGTAAAAGTCAATGGTCTTGTGGAATCTATTTTGATGAAATGTTTTGTGTTTTAAAGAAAGATTTGATGAATTTCAACCGAGCCTAGAAATTACTGTGTATGTCGACTGTTTTCTTATAAAGAAACGGCTAATATTACCATTACTACTGTTACGGCAGCAGTATAAGCCGTGTCCTTAAGACTCTGATGGGTTATGGGACTCATGTTTGGGAATTTAGTAACGTCATTGAAAACAGATATTTCATGTGTTGAACTAGTGAAATCTAAGTAAAGATTCCACAGGAAAATCGTGATTCTAGTAAAAACAAACCTATGTTTGTCATTTTCTTTAGACTCAAAACTGGACAATAATTTCATACTATCAAGAATATCTTGTAAACAAAGTGGTACCAGTGTTATGCGTTGACATAGATTCATTTAACCAGGCATCGAACTTTGTCTTCGTTTTCCATCATCACGATAAATCGTCGACATATTTGTGTTGAAAGATAACAGAGGACGTTATGAAGAAAAAAAACCTGTTGTAGAAGAAATACCCTTTCATCATTAAAATACGGATATCTCTCTTGCTGCCGATATCCAAGTTCTCATATCTATCTATCTATCTATCTATCTATCTATCTATCTATCTATCTATCTATCACTGTCTTTGTATCTCTCTCAATATATTTATATCTATTTTAGCCTTTTTGCATCTGTGCTTTATTGTTATATACATATCTATCTATCTATCTATCTATCTATCTATCTATCTATCTATCTATATATATATATATATATATATATATATATATATATATATAGTCTATTTTTCCGCTTCATATTTTTACAAATATAATCTATCTGAAATTGTACATATTCTTATCTATCTATCGATCCCGGCTTGAAGCAATCGGACATCTAGCCACACTGAAGAGATGTGATACAGTGAAACATATAACCGTCTATCTATCTATCTATCTATCTATCTATCTATCTCTTTTCACATCTATCTACTTATCTAAAATAGATAAATTGTGGTTTTTATTCATATATAATCGGAAATAGAAACTAAACTTTCATTTTCTAGATTTTACGTCATAACATAACATGTCGAATCAACTTTTGCTATTTTCTTCTAGAGAATAACCATCACAAGAAAAAAGACATCTTTGTTTTTTCTTTAGCAGCTATAAAAATAATCAAATTGTTATATTGCTTCTAAAATTATATGGCATATAAAATCTTTTTCTCGCAATTTTATCTTCCTCGTCATTGTAAATCCCGAACTGAGGCTGCTATCAGCAGATCACTTTTGCTATTAACACTAAGAAAAAACAGAAAAAAAAACATACAAATATTTTTTTACGAGCGTGCGCTGAAAGGTTTTCAACCCACCGAAGAAGAGATTTAAAAGATATGGTATAGGGACATTAGGGCTGGTATAAGAAAATTACAGCACCATCTCGTACTTGATCAGGTCAAAAAACAACAATGACCGTTTCACATCAAATATTATTGGCTGATAGAAGCCGCCATCTTGATTAAAAAAGCCGTTTATCAGAACGATTCGAAATGTGTTAATGCGCCTTAAAAGAAAGCATGTAAAAGTGCTGAGTGTAAATTGACACTAAAACAGATCAAAGGATGTACTAGAAACAGTTACAAAATTCAAAAAATGCAGTAAAGCTCACAGAGAAATAAAATGGCGAATTGGACATAAAAACAAAACTTGTTAGGTAAAGCATTAATAAAAGACTAAATGCTTTAAGAGGTTCAACAACATTTCAAGTCTTTGGTGGGCCATTAAAAATTAAAAACTACAAAAATAAATGAGATATATTTTAAACAACGAGGAGATTTATTTTTGTATTATCGTTTGTCGCTTCATATATTTTGTTTAGTTGCTTCTTTACGGGTTTATTTTTTTATTTCTTTTTGGATATTTTGAAGTCTCTGTAGTGCAGACATTTATTTGTTCATTTATTTGTCACATTCACTGTGTTCTTTCTTTCTTTCTTTCTGTCGGACTTTTACTTTTCATTGTTACCGTCGCACTTTCTTTTGTATCGCTAGGATTCCATCTTTTCTTTCTTTCATTACTTTTCTTTGTACTTTGATTTCTTTCTTATTTGTAAATTGATATTCACCAAAGGATTTTCATAGAGACGAAGAGGTGTTATGAATGTCGGAAAATAACACAACTGAGAAAAAATCAATTTAAATTCCGATACATTTCGAAAAGTATTCGAAAACTTTGTTTTCGGTTGGAAAACATATCAAAAGAGTATCAGACATCTTGTCATAGAACAATGTTAAGCAAAGCTAATGAAAGAGAGTAATACTTCTGTTGTGAGTTTTGTCACGCCGTACCATTATATAGCCTTATATTATACTTTACTTTATCTACCATATCCTTCAAGCCAACACGTGGGTGATCACGGCTTTTTACAACTCCTTTGTAACACTAACCAATATTTCAAGCTTTATTACCCACTCATCTCTGTTCTGGAGGGGTCACGGTGGAGTAATGTATAGCGGATCGGACTGAGGAATCGGAGGGCCGAGTTCAAATTCCAGTCGAATTCATTACATTCACTTAAGTACTACTACTCTTGGGAAAGGTATAAATCCTCTCCTTCTCCCCCACCAGCTATGGTTAAATAGCAGGAGAATCCGTGTTCTATAGCCTTGGAATGTAACTGATCTAGCGCAGAAAGAAATGGCAACCTAGTGCGCGAAAAAAATCTGCCTCGTCACTCATGTATCGAATGATACATTATCGCCTAGACGTATATCACGCATGTCACATAACTGACTGAATGTCTGTTCTGGCATCCATTTTCACATGATCGTTAGGTAGGTTACAAAATGTTTCTCTCGGACCTTATTGCCTTTAATATATACTGTGAGTATCAAATTCACCTAGCCTCTTTCCCTCATTACTTTTTTTTAAATACAAATGTTCTGTTTCGTTGCTTTTTCCTTAAAAATTCCTTGCTGCTCAAACGTTCCTACAATGATATTCTGACCATTTCACTTTGCCCCCCCCTTTAGAAAGCGTAAGTCAGGGAATTTGATTTGATGTGATTGAGTCGTTTTTACGGCTTATCAGCCCATTGCAGTTTATTTAAAGAATTTAATTCGTTTTTCAATAATAATGATTTAATGATAAATGTCTTACAAATTAACCCATAGCTGGTGACATAAAGGGTGAATTCATACTTTTCTTAAGGGTAGTGCGCTTAAGTGCATATAACGAACCCAGCAGGAATTGGACCTCGACTTTCCGTTTAACAATTCCGAGCCATTATCCATTCCACCACCCGCACATCCAAGCTGGTATTCCCAAGTGGTACTGACCAGGTTCAACGTTGCTTAACTTAGGTGATAGTACGGGAACCAATATTTCAACGTGATATGGCCATAAGCTCTAAGACAGAGAAAGAGAAGAAACAGGCAAAGGAAGCCGTTAGGGTAGAATCATCAGATAAGAGGTAATGGTATTCCATGATTAACATTCATAATGTTGTCTTCATCGTTGTTGTTATGAAATAGTTTCGGTCGTTGTGCCCTCCGGCCTTATTCAGAAGTCTATCAATCCGGTTAACTTTTATAAGGGGATTTCAAACTGAGCCGTTTTGTTTTTTTAATCTATCAATTTTTCTCGTTCCGCTGTCTATCTCTCGAGATATATAATCTTGATTAGATTTCATTCTGATCCCTTATTTCGTTGAGTCGACTAAGCAAATACCTACATAAATATTTATTTTGATTTTCCTGATGTTTTAAAAATTGGTTTGGTTTGGTTTATTTTATGGCATATCAACATTAACAAGTTTATGCCGACAAGATTTTATTGCGGGTAATTTCTTTTTCAAAAGTATTTTTAGCAGTAATTTTTGGAAAATATATTGCTGGTAATATTTCTTCCAAAAATTATTGCTGGTAATAATTTTTTCTTCAAAAATTTATTAATTTATTGCTGGTAATAATTTTTTACTAAAATGTTCTGCTGGTATTAAAACCTATTTTACATATTTTGACCCCAGTTTGAGGGTTAAGTATTTGCCCACAGTTGGGACACTAACAGGTGCTACCACTACGAGTTAGGTTGGACCTGGGAACACCAGCAATTAAAAACGTCCTGATCAGAGGCCTTGTTGTCGGATGTAGTTTATCATCTTACCCAGAATGCGGATGTAGTTTATCGTCATACCCAGGACGGTTTAAAAATTGTTTTAGGGTTTCAGCCTTGTCAGGTTGAAGCACCACTTCCCGTACCATCACCGAATTTAAGAAACGTCGAGCCTGGTCAGTATTTAGATTAGTGATCTAATTACCAGGCTCTCTATGCTTGGATGTGCAAGTGGTGGATGGATAATGGCACGAAATTGTTAATTGCAGAACCGAGTTCCAATTCATGTAGCATTTGTTATATTCATTTACACGCAAATATCCTTGGGAAAGTTATGAATACACATATTCTCTTCCCCTCAGCTATGGGTTAATTAGTAAGACTTGTATTACTAACCTGTTATTTAAGAAAGACAAATAAAACAACAATTCTTACAATCTAAAAATATTTGTTGGTTTAAATAACCAACAAAGGGTTGATAAATCGTAAAAACTAACCAATCAAACAAAAAAATTAAGATAGCGTTATACACAACTTAGTTATTACCTGAGCCTTAATCTGTTTGCGGTTAGTAAGAAGAAATCCTGATAGAAAGAAATATATTTGTTGTGTTATGCTTATAGATACAAAAATAACAACAGTAGCAACAACTGAGATGTAGTTAAGTAATAATTTTTTTAGTTCAGACCTTTGCTACTCGAACATTACCAGAGTCGAATCACCCACATTTCCTCCATTGTCTATTCGTAAGAAAGAAGATCTACTCAGCATTTTTGTCCTGGGAGCTGCAACAATGTCTCACAAGCTTTCGTGTAGGTGCTTCCCAGAACGCTACGATCTTCAAGTCAAACACTAATCGCCATCTATCATCCTTATCCTCAAATTCCCCACTTCCATCGATTTGCATTATCTATCCTCCTTATCCTCACATACTGCTTACAAATTTTTTTATCGTTATCAATTTCCTCATAAATCGGCGTGCAATCTCTATCTATCCTTCTTATCCTTAAAATATCCCTTCCTTCTGGCTCCATTATCTATCCTTCTTATTCTTCATTTTCTTCTACCTCGACTTAGTTTCGTTCTTCTATGAGAATCTCCTGAGCCTAGCATTGAGTGAGGATTAGCAGAAAAATGATTGAAGATCCGATATGTTTTAATAAATGAGAAAAACTGTGCCTATGTGAAATTTGTACAAACAGGTTATCAAATTTGTTTCAATATTTTTAGGAAGATTTCTCTCTGGCAACACACAATATAGATTTGAGCTTGATGCAAAAGGACGTCTCTTCAATCAAGATCTCAATCTCCCCAACCGCAGAGTCCTCAGGATACTCATGATCAAAGGTTATTTAAATGTTTGTAATCTTCTTTATCCGCGAAAAAGGAAAAAATTCAAGTGGTGGCAGTATGTGAAAGTCCTAAGTTGATTGGTTAATGCAACCACAAAGCAAACCTTAATTGGCTAATGGCAACCCTTAGTTGGCTAATGTAACCACATGGCATTCGACCGTTGTACGCTCCGGCCTTCTTCAGGTGGTTGGAATGTCGAAACGAACCCTTTATTTCGCTCACTGGGGTAGACTGTTCTAGTTCCACGTGTCATGTTTAATGGATGTCAGTTAACAGTTATCGCCTGTTAATTTCCCTCTGAAAATTTCTCCACTGCCTTAACCAGGTATTGAACTCGCACTCTTTGGGTCCAGTACCGTATAGTAATATTTATAGTATATTTTATCTTGATCTGTTCCCCGAAATATTTTGTCTTTCAGAATATCATTCCTTTTTCCATTCATCTTTGTGCATTTTAAATACTTTTTACTAAGCGATTTCCTGATTTGCATATTTCGCACTTGTTCGAAATGATATATAATTGTTTAATTATTATAAAAGTTTTACATCACCTTTTCAATATATTTTAAGCATTTATCCTTTAAAACTTTGAGCCCTGACCGCCGCTTTACGGGTGGTAGAGAAAAATGGCGTAATACCCAACCACAGGCTGAACAGTAGTAGAGAAAAATGGCGTAATGCCCAACCACAGGCTGAAAAGTGGTAGAGAAAAATGGCGTAATGCCCAACCACAGGCTGAATAGTGGTAGAGAAAAATGGCGTAATGCCCAACCACAAGCTGAATAGTGGTAGAGACAAATGGAGTAATGCCCAACCACAGGCTGAACAGTGGTAGAGACAAATGGCGTAATGCCTAACCACAGGCTGAACAGTGGTAGAGATAAAATGGCGTAATGCCCAACCACAGGCTGAACAGTGGTAGAGAAAAATGGCGTAATGCCCAACCACAGGCTGAACAGTGGTAGAGATAAAATGGCGTAATGCCCAACCACAGGCTGAACAGTGGTAGAGAAAAATGGCGTAATGCCCAACCACAGGCTGAACAGTGGTAGAGAAAAATGGCGTAATGCCCAACCACAGGCTGAAAAGTGGTAGAGAAAAATGGCGTAATGCCCAACCACAGGCTGAAAAGTGGTAGAGACAAATGGCGTAATGCCCAACCACAGGCTGAACAGTGGTAGAGACAAATGGCGTAATGCCCAACCACAGGCTGAACAGTGGTAGAGATAAAATGGCGTAATGCCCAACCACAGGCTGAACAGTGGTAGAGAAAAATGGCGTAATGCCCAACCACAGGCTGAACAGTGGTAGAGAAAAATAACTTAATGCCCAGCCACCGGTTGAACGGTGGTTAAACACTTGTAACAATGTTACCATAATATAGCTTCTCTTTGGCTTTTCTATAAATATTTTCATGCTAATTGTTTTGAGGCAAGAGACACTATTTACTACTGCGTCAAAAACAAATCTAGTGTCCCCGACAAAACTACCCAGGCCGTTTGTCTCGAAAAGGACCTCCAGTCGGTTGTAAACTGTTGCAGGAATTGGCAGGTGAAAAACAAAACCGCTCTCTATTACTCACCAGAGAGTACCATCCCTGCATCCCATTAGAATGTCTGACAGTCAACTCCACGAGAGCACCTCTTTGCGACTGCCCGGTCTCACATTATCTGCTGACCTAAGATTGAACAATTACATAGAGTCAATAGCTTCGTCCACCGCAAGAAAAGTTGGCTCGCTGTGCCGCGCCAGGAAATATTTCTCGCCGGAGTTGATCCTTCAAATCTACAAGTCAACCATTCGACCTTGCATAGAGTATAGCTGCCATATATAGTCTGGATCCCCTTCTACACAGATATGCAATGTAATTAGCTCTGATCTGGCATCTCGTCTGCTGTCCATCTCTCACAGACGCGCCTTTGCATCCGTCTGTCTTTTTTACAAATACTTTCACGGTAACTGCTCTAATGAGCTGCTTTCACTGGTTCCCAGACTTCATGAATTTAAGCGTTCAACTATGCTGGCGTCTCGCTCTCACCCTTTCACTGTCGAAACTGTTAATTGTAACCGTCTTTTCTACTCCAATAGCTTCATGGCTCGCACTTCTCATCTGTGGAACTCCCTCCCCATTTCTTGTTTCCCTGATAGCTACAATCTCCAATTGTTAAAGTGTAATGTCAATCGACATCTCCAGATGCACTGATCTATCCCCTATCCTTCTCTTCATCCATTCCTCTATCACTCCTCTATGCTCTCGCCCCAACTTTTTGTAACCCCCTGCGTGCTAGTGGCTTCCTGACTCGCATGTGGTGATACGCTTAAAAAACTATAACTGCCGTGAAACATTACTTACCCATTATTTGACTCAGGCAGAAGGTTTAAAATTTTCCAGGAACGCAGGGCTCAAAGGTTTAAGGCTATCACCTGTGCTAAGTAGATGTATTTCTGGACTACATCCAGTTCTTCATCCTCTATTCTTGTAATATTTTTCAAGACATTATTTTAATTGTATTCTCTTGTCTGACTACTTTTTGAATTCTTTTTCTTATTTCTCAGTCAGAGGCTAATTATTTCAGTAGTTATCGTGTACATTTTAAATACATTCTCTTAAATTGTTGGTAATACACTGCACTCGTAGTTAGTGAAAGAATGCTGTGCTTGATATAAAATTAATTGCTTTTTCACCAACACCAAACAAAGTGGTTTGTTATTTTCCATTTTCCACCAGTTTATCTATTGTTTAGAGATAATCTATTGTTGAGTAGTCACACGGAAAACCTGTCTGTTTTTATGGCTGGTTTATTTCAAAGGCAATAGTCTGTAAATACATTGGGGAATAATTTTTATATATGCTTGATAGTAATTCGATAGCTACAACCTTAACGTCTTCGAGTCTAGGATTAACTATTTATTCTCATATTATCACCGAAGTGAAGCAACGTCGATCCTGGTCAGTACTGAAATGAGTAGCCGATTGGGAATACCAGATGTTGTAACCTTGTATGTAAGGGTGGTATAATGCGTAACTGCTCGGAATTGGAAGTCGGTGTTACCGGTTTCAACTCTAGTCAGGTTCGCTATATTCATTTACGGGTAAATGCCGTTGGGAAAGGTATGAATCCATTTCTTCCCCTCACCACGGCTAGGGGCTAATTAGAAGGACTTGTATCTGTAAATAATTATTAAATCCCCTAAAATAATTTCTGGCTTTAAATAACCCGTAAAATTTTGATAAGCCGTAAAAATCAAATCAATTAATTAATCAAATTTATCTCCTCTTAAGTGCATGCAATAACAAATACTTTCTGTAAAACTCTACCTTGAGTGTTTCTTTCGCCTTGTGTTGGGTGGATAATTAGATGACTAGTAAAAATAAATTAATTTTAATTTCCACTTTTATCCAGTATTTAGAAGTATTTCCACTCCTTCCCTTGATTTGATGGTAAGATTCATCACCAGGTTTCCCGAAGAGTAGATACAATTCCAAACACTGTGCAATGAAAAGATGTGATTTTATATTATATAAACATATGTGCGTGTGTCTGTGTGCGAGCGCGTCTCTGTTCGTGCGCACGCGCATGCGCGTGTGTGTATGTAAGGGCATCGTTAGAGCGGGTGCTATTTTCTCTTTGCACGACGACGAATAAATCCCATTATTCTTTATTCCAGTTATGAGTGAAATATTGAAACTGCGTACTGTCTCTTTCTTCATTCGACCTCAGGATAGAGGGAGGGAGAAATATATAGAGAAAATAATGGAATGAAAAAGTGTATGTATAGGCGTAGAAGACATTTACTCTATTTCGCATCGTTTAACCGTCTCTATCAATATGGTTTCAATGTCACACAAAACACGCAGTAAAA
The DNA here is from genome assembly GCA_964036315.1 of Acanthosepion esculentum. Taxonomy (NCBI): domain Eukaryota; kingdom Metazoa; phylum Mollusca; class Cephalopoda; order Sepiida; family Sepiidae; genus Acanthosepion; species Acanthosepion esculentum. Next base: position 104,040,337 of record OZ038490.1, on the reverse strand, counting down.
CGCTGGACCTTCGAAAGAGAAAATGAACAAATGTGCCGTCTATGTTCTTGCATCGTAATTGTTTTAATATTCTCTCAAGTTATTTGTCACTCTTCGACTTTTTTTATACGTCTCAAACCTACCTAATCGTATTTTGTACGCAAGTCATAGAACTGGTTTATGAGTTTTATTTTCATTCAACCGCGTGTGACCATGACGTCTCCTTTCACATATCATACATAAATCTTATATCTGACAAGTGGCGTTTCTTAACATACTTCCAATAGTTACTTCGAAAAGAAAAATATAGCTTTGCAGGATCTTTCAGTCTTCTGTTGTAAAAAATCTGACAATGGAGAGGTTGGAATCCTTGACAACAAGACACAGCACAGCATGAGACTGGACTGAGGCAATATTAAATGAAATGTCAACTGTATTCTCTTTACTTGGTCAAACGCAGTTAATGCAATCTCGGAAAGTGTGTTTTCGTAAATACATACATTCATATATATATATATATATATATATATATATATATATATATGATACTGAAAAATTTATTTCAATTGAGCTCTCTGGGGAGGAAGTGTGGGTTTGTAAACAGTGACGGCTAATAATGCAAGACTCTTCGGTAAATCGAATCGAGTTCTCTCAGTCACTATTTGTTTATCTAAAAATAAACACGCTTAAATTCACATTCGTCCCTGCCGTGCGCCAACGGCTTAGTGCTAAATTCCCCGACTGACGCCAATTCACACGGGTTTCGATCCTAGCTATAGGCAACCGGACGCCACACTGATGAGCTGTGATACAGCGAAACAGTCTGTCTGTGGATGACACTATATATATATATATATATTATATATATATATATATATATATATATATATATATATATATATAGAGAGAGAGAGAGAGAGAGAGAGAGAGTGAGTCAGACTGTTTCGTTTTATCTCAGCTCATTAGCGTGGCTAGACATGCGATTGCTTCAACCCGTGATCGAAACACGACCGGTTTGTCAGTCGTAGTCTCTCACGCTTAGGATAACAGCGCATGCAGCGGAGACCGGGTATTTTTAATGCATTATGTAGATGATATAAGCACAACAGGCTGCCTGAGTGCTCAATTTATAGCGAAGAGCTTTTAGCGTTAATTAGCAGCAGCCGACAAATTGCTTTTCTTCCAAAGTGCACAACCTACCAGCAGATATATATATATATATTTATCCTCTCCGATGGACTCTGCTAGCAAGGCCGAGTTTGGACTCTGCTAGCAAGGCCGAGAGGTGGAACTAGACGTCTGGGCATCCCTAGTTCTCCATATATCCCGCCCAGGCTCGTAGCGCACCGCGATACTCCATCGTCTCTAGAGACGGTCGGATGCCGATGACGGGGGATATTATATATGTGCAGTACTGATTGGAAAGCGCTGAATGTCAGTGATATATTTAACGCAGTTGTATTGATGTGAGGTTGTGACCATGGGTTTCAAGCTCTTGCATATCTTCGTCATCTACACTGCTCCCATATATTTCGGCACATTTAATTTTTCCTAATATTTAGAAAACTAATTCAGCGATTCTAGAAACATAGTCACTTTTTATTTGGAGGTTATTTAAAATAATGTGTATGAATTATAATCCACTGTGTGCTACTCGGACAATGTAGTAACATTTTTACGAATTTAAATTTTTTTTTCAGTTTTCGTATTATTAATCAAATTTGTGAAACTCTAAAAAGCAGGGAATTGTAATTAAAAATATAATTATAGATCGTTAACAGACTTACAAGGAAATATTTGGATTAAAAATATCAGTGAAGAAAAATTAATAAAGACTTGAAATAATGTGTCAGATAATGAAATTTTGAACAAGTTACATGCGGCCTATTGTCTTCATTATTGTTTTTATAATGACGTTTCTTTCATTGTGCCCTAAGGCCATCATCAGGTTTATGTCGATCCGGGTAACGGATAGAGGTAATTCGGAATCGAACCCTTTATTTAATCTACGGGGGTATACAGTTCGCATTCTACTGCCCATATCGAGAGATATAGCTTCTAGTTCTTATTCTTAGTATTGATTATTGTTCGCCCTGGTTCCACTGAGTCCAATTGCACACATTCAGCCCAGGGATGGAACTCACAATTACAATGTCACCAAATTGACGAAAGAACGCTTTAATCCGTTGGATCATCATCTGTTGAGAACTGAGTGTTCACTGAATTTTTCACTTTTGTTACATCTGTTGCTTCTGCTGAAGACTGTCCCACTTTATTAGTAGCTTCAACTGTTGTATTTATTTCTATGCTAGGCCTACATGCATAGGTGCTGATTCTTTCAGACGTCTAACCCCTGTGTTCAGTAAAGTATAAAATGATGAAAATAGTCAAAATTTAAATAATGATGACTCCGAATACCAAAAGTTCAGTTAGAAATACTAGTTTTCGAAGTCGTTCATCCATTGATTTTGTGAGTTGTATTTTTTAAGAAAGAGATTATTCGCTATCCAGAATGCCATTCGAATTTTCATTTTCGCTGGCAAATTGACATCTGCCAATATAAACATTCCTTTTTAAAATGTTGGCCAAGTTTTTCCTCCCCAAAACAAACTATACGAAATCATGCCAAAAATTAAAAAACAGGAACATAATACGAAGCTAAACAGAAAAGAAGAAGTTACACTTGCAAGCATAAGAATAGGCCATACATTTTTAACCCACTCATATCTCCTGAAAGGAGAAGATCAACCTTTCTGTATACCATGTCAAACCCCATTCACAATTAAAAACATTCTAACAGACTGCATTGATTTCACAGAAACAAGGGAAAAATCTCTGCAAAGAAAAAAATATTAAAGATATATTTGAAAAAGCAGCCCCCAAATCATTTTTTCGTATTTCAAGAAAATCGGCCTCTATCAGAAAATTTAAAAGAAAGTTATACGTTTAAAGGTAAAAAAGAAAAAAAAAGGGAGAAACAGAAATAATTTTCTAATAAAACAATATTTAAAAAAAAGCCATCGGCATTAAATGACCTTTTGAGGTTCATATGCCGTAAAACAAAACAAAACAAACAACATTTGATTATGGTCAAGCGAATAAACCGCTTACATATGCGATTTAATTTTAAGCCAATTTAATTCATATATTAATTTACTTTTCATCGTCGAATCTGTTCTAAATGTTCTCTTCTCCGATGAAACGATAGTTGAGCTAAATTCAAAGGATAAGCGATCTAAAATCCGAAGAAGAAGCTTTGAAAGCTCTTTGAATTTAGCAGTAAGTACTGTCAAGCATCCGTTCAGTATAATGTTCTGGGGATGCTTTTCTTTTCATGGAACTGGTTTCTTAAAACCTTTTGAAAAGACCCTCAGGAGCGAGCAGTACAAGAGAATTTTAGAGTCTTGTCTGCTCCCTTCTGTTGAAAGGATGAACATCGATCTCACCAAGCTCATTTTTATGCAGGATAATGCTCCCTGTCACAAATCAAAATTGATGAAGGAATACTTTGATGAGAAGCATAGGCTCTCGAGAAAGCAGTTGAGCAACAAAGAGGATTTGATTGTGAATTTCATATCCGAATGGAATTCACTGCTTGGAGATGAGATTTGCCAGAAGCTAATCAAGTCAATGCCAAAAAGGGAAAATGTGGAAAAGATCGAACTTATTTCATAAGACTTCTAGCGCGTGAGAGAGAAGTTTCGGCTATGACAGTCCAAAGAACAAGGATAAAAGACTTAAAAATGAAACATGTGAGTCAACTTGTTACACCAGGATAGAAAATTAAAAGCTTATAAAGACCAACTTGAATAAGTTGGAAAATGATGCTGGAATAACAAATATATATATATATATAACTTTATTTCAATATTTCATGAGCTTCCGATCCTTAGCTATGTTTAATTAATTGAACATTTTCGTTTATAATTGATTTAATCACGGTACATTTCTTAATGTTAGAGTGTAATTATAAATTCTTTTTGTTCAAAGCAGAGTCCAATAGTATTTTAACACCTCGGAGAATTTCAGTAAGATATCATTCCGAAGATACAACGATTCAGAGCTTAAACCAACAAGTATAAGAACACACAAACAAAACTACTCTCTCTGTTCTATTATATCGCAAATTCCCACTCTTTCCTATCAATTAATAAAAATGATCAACCAATTTATCACATCATACCTTCCCAGGAAATACAGCATAACATCAACTCTTGAATAAATCCAAATGCTACACAATGAAAAAACTTACAATGTAAACAATAGCCTCACTTGATGTCGAAAATTTCTTTACTTAATGTCCCTGTTAGTGAAATTGTCAATATTATTATAAGAAACATATACTATAACCCCATCTCTACCTCCACTTAAAATTAGGCCTAATACATTAAATAAACTACTGGTAACTTTCAACAGCGAAGCCGTTTTCATGAAAATAATATATATACACAACGGGATGGCGTCTTCATGGGTTATGGGTCCGTTTTTTAGCAATTTCTCTATGTTTAATCTCGAAAACAATATATGTAACAATTTTAAAACCCCTTCATCTACCTAATATCCTTCGATGGTATTATATCAATCAAGAACACGGAAGAAGTACATAAACTCCAAAACCAATTCCAGTATAATTCAGTCCTTAAGTTTGCATACGAACTTAATAATAGCAACAAAATTCCTTATCTAGATATATTCATAAACTCTAATAACAATAAATTCATATATAAAAAAACAAAAACTACCAGCATAAATTCGTGCACCGTTAACTATAAGAGTGAATGTTTAATAAATATAAAAGAGCAATTATAAAATCCTAATAAACCGTGCAAAAATTAATTCATCCACAGAACAGATTTTCTACGGTGAACGAAAAAAAAAATAAAACAAACACTTATTAATAATAACTTGTCGGAGTTAGCTCCTCCTCACTTTCCTTAATCCTTCAACAGGGGTATCTCTCTCCCCTGGCTATAAATACTGGCTGACCCTTCGCCTCTCTCTTTTTTTCGACTCAGGCCTTGGGCCGCTACCTCGCACGGAGACGAGGTAAAATCATTCTTTTTCCACTTACACCAATATGTGACCTCTCACAGGTACAGCGTTTCCCATATTCTGGGAACGCGCTAAGAACAATACACGTACGTACGAACACTTACAACACGCACATAATTTCTCCATACAAACTCTATGTAACTGTTCATGTCTTTGTGTAACTCATTATTAATATATATTTGTTTACCCATGTATATCGGTCTTGTTTGTTTTCTTTGTCTTCTTCGGACTTAATTAAAGTCCGACATTTTCATGTAGCTGGACCCGCCAGCAGGAAAGTTTAACTTTCTGATATCTCTTCACATCTTCACCCCCGGTCGCTACAAACTTCCCTAACTATATTGTTGAATAAAAAAATATGATGCTCCATCAGAGATCTTTATACTAAACAAATAGAATATAATACTTCTTCAGCTAATATCAAACACATCAATCTTTTATATCGCAACCGAATACTTTCTAGTTATAAACAAGACGAAAATATCTTAAAATCATTAATAAATACTAATATATACACCAGAGATCCTAGCAAAAAAATAAAATTAATTATATACTACATCAAATGTAGTATATTTAATACAATCATTCGTAATGCCTCTTTCCCACCTACTAACGTGCTGCAGAAAACAAAAATCGTCAATAAATTTAAATATCTTCTGGTAGATCTCCAACGTTAAAAATAATATTTTATGTTGGACACACTACAACAATGTTGTCTCGGGAGTTGTGTTCTCATTTAATTGAAATGTCCAACATTCTAAACCTTTACAATAACATACGTGTCCACATTCGCATTTCAGAAAAATTCTTGTCGAAAATACTTCTATACTTTTTCATGAAAAGGATAAACGTAAACTAAAAATTATCGAAGCAATCTATATAAAAAAAATTGAAACTAAACCTTAATAAAAAATACTTATGAAGACTGCACAACTATTTTAAAATGTGTACAATAGATAGTTTAAAATATCAAGGATTTCTCTAATAGTTTTTACTACTTATTTTGTAAAACCTCAGCACAACCATATTCAGTTACCTCCCCTGAAGCGGTGTCAAGCGATCACACACTGACTCAGCGTTCTTCACTCCAAAAGTAAGGACTTTAACTTTCAGACGAACATAACAATTTTGTTTTCGAAAATAATGAATAAAACAATATTTGTCTTGCAATAAACAACCCATTGATGATGATTTTGTGCTATGTCGAAAGTACTCAGAATAAATAATAGGTATTCAACACAGCAATTTACCTTGTCCTTCAATAACAACACCAAAAAGCTTGTCCGTGAATATGAAAGGATCCAACTGAAAGAAAGTAGACACAACTTGTCTAAAATAGTCAATGGAACATGACTCAGTGAATACATGCTGCTTAAATATACGCCTAAACACACACACACACACACACACACACACACACACACACACACACACACACACACACACACACACACACACATATATAAATATATATATGTCATTATAATATTTTTGTAATAAAATATTTTACATCGCTACACAAAAAGTTCTATATTTCAGAACTTAAAAATTATTCCTCATCAGGAGATGTTCAATAACATATGATGAAAATGATTTACTTGGAAAATCAGAAAACAATTCGGTAGCTTATTTGGAAGTTAAAAACGAGAGGCGGAAACCAAGATTCGAAAGTTAAAAATGTATGTCTTAAGTAACCAATCAAAAGACGGATCAAAGCTAGAATAGAAAACTGAGGATAAGGTCAAAAGTTATGGGTAGGTGGGTTATAAATTCATGTCCAGATAAATTGAAACTTTTATCCACCTCAGCACAGACGACATTCGTTTATGAATATAAATTTAAGTAACTATTATAATAATATTGTGCTCTCCGTTGTATCAAGCACTTAAAAACAAAGTAAATGCTAATATCGGTGGATTCTTAATCTTTCTCTCTTAATTTTTACATATGGATATTTATAAATGGACCAGTGTCAGGCAATATATTGTAACAATATAAGAAATAACAGAAACTAGTCCTGTCAAAAATGAAAGCATATTCTGTTAAGTCCTTACTATTAAAATGTTTTTACATGATATATATATATATATATGTATATATATATATATATATATATATATATATATATATATATATATATATATATAAGGGAACATTGAAGTCAACACTCAGAGGTGACAGACTGTTTCATACTAGTTGCAATCATCATGCCTATATATATATATATTGTAAATATATTTATTATACACTGTTATATTAGAACATGTAAGTAACTACTACAAAACTGTATATTATGTTTCGACATTGAATAAATAAATATATATATATATATATATATATGTGTGTGTGTATGTGAGTGTGTATGTCTAGCTTAAATTTCTATAGATCTAAATTATAAATGGTGAATCATGTTTCTAGATATAATTAGTCTTTACGTTATTGATTTGAATATGCCCATCATCCTTATATATGCAACCAGACATGCTATTCTACAGATAATGGGTCAGTTGATTTCTTTATCATGTACAGAAAGAAAGATATGAAAAATTCTAATTTATATGGATTCTGATATAGTCTCTCTCTCTCTCTCTCTCTCTCTCTCTCTCTCTCTCTCTGTGTTCTTTTTTATATTTTGGTAGCAATTGGTGTATTTATTTAATTGGAATTAGTGAAATGTTTATGACAATAATAGTAACAAATAAACCCATAATTCGATAGGCAAAGGAAAACGAAAATGTATTACCATAAAAATCTGCATTCTTTGGAATTGTGTGAAGATGTTCTTTGTAATACACTTACTGATTATACATATCATATAATATACATACGTATATTAGACATATACGATATACATATAACATAGTTACCAGCTCGTTGCCGAGTATGACTATCGTAACATAACATTGGTGACAGGTATGACTACGGAAGCACACACGCACACACACACACACACACACACGCACAGGCGAGCGCGCGCGCAATCACACACACAAACTGGACAAAACAGTCCGTTTATTCAAAGAGTTAACTGTAGAATTTAAAACTACACACATGTACCAAAGACATTTGTATATATTCCTCTTCCAGCAGCTGGTCGTAATTTATTTTCCATTGTGAAATTTAACATTTTATTTTTCTCAGTGTCTGTGTAATTTTTTAGAAATAATTATTACAAATGTTCTTCTGCTTGTTTGACCGTTTTCTGAGTTCAGTTTGAGCCTGTTCTTTTCACTGGGTTTTCACAAAGCTATATTTTTGTTAGCGGAAGACACTTTGTCCGGAGTCAGACATAAATAGCTGGAAACTCTGTCATAATACAAACAACGTTGATTTGAAAATGTAAGCTTGTGATCAGATCCTTATTCTAGAGTGGTTACTTCCTTTTTCACGTTATAAAAAGAACGTTTTACCAACAATATTTTAACCAACAATATTTTAACCAACAATATTTTAATATGTACACTTTATCTGGAAATTCTGCTAGTATTAATCTTCTATATAAATCATGCATATATGTTATGGTCCAAGTTTAGGACCAAGGAAGAACAACACGAACACAAGAGTAAAAATAACAAAGATATATTACACAGAATAATAATACAAGATGTGAAAGGTGTTAGTAGGACTGTCAGTCTGGTTTGGAGTGAACTACTATTGGCTCGACTGGATTCCGTCTGCTTCCTCCCTCTTGGAGGCGCAGTTTTCATAGTGTCAGGAAGAGTTCACTCTGTCCTTATAGATAAGGTCCCATAACATCCACTCCGAAAGCTTTTACCTCGCAGGGGTCTTTAGTACGTTTTTCTCTTCGGATTAATCATCAAAGGCTCTGTAAATTTTCTTTTTCTGCTTGATTTCCGCGGTTCTGAAATTGCTTGAGGCCTTTGCGTATTGAATGTATCAAATATAGTGTCCATCACTTCCTCCTCTTTCTGAGGTAGACCGTTAGAATCCTCTAACAGCCTCTTTCTGATCTGATGTAAGTGCCTTTTATATGAGAACTTCGGACCCTGAATTATGTAAATCAAGTCCCCAATTCGTTTCTCTGTTGTACCTGGCTCCCAATAGGATGTATTGTTTTTGTACATTTAAAAATAAATTCTCCCGTGGGTTAAATTTTCTTTTTGGTACAAACGACGTTGGTGATTGCTTTGTCTGTTTTGGCAGTAATTTGTCGAATACCGATCTAATTTTTCGGGCGAACATTAGTTCCGCCGGCGATAATGCCGATGGCGTAGTAATGTTCGGTGTAATTCTAGACACTTGCAAGTATTGTTGTAAAGCCTTTTCTGTTTGTACGACATAAGCTTTCCTTAGTGCTCTTTTTAATGTATCTACAAACCTCTCCGCTTGCCCGTTTGATCTTGGGTGATATGGCGGGGATTTGATGTGTTTCACCTGAAAAGTTTCACAAAATTCTTGAAAATCCGCAGAAGTAAATTGTGTCCCATTATCGGTGACTAAGTAATCAACCACT
>OZ038490.1:103988332-104025832 GCA_964036315.1 Acanthosepion esculentum | reverse complement strand
GAGGATGCCGAACGATATCAGTAATTAGATCTGCAAGGAGATTATGTGCATTTAAATGTGGCATCATTGTGGTAAAAATAATCGTGAAATATGTGCTATGCGACAGACACAGTTAGAATTTCTGTGCGCTGAGAATAAATAATGGTTGAAGCTCGTAGTTTTATACATAATAAATCTTCCTATCTCGTAGCTTACGGTTCTCGTACGATCACCTGGAATACCAGGTGATTTAAGTTTGAATGGGTGGGTGGTGCAATGGATAACGGCTCCGAAATAGAACTCTGAAAACTGAGTTCAAATTCCTGTTGAGGCCATTATATTCTCTTACCCTCTCAAATACTCTCGGAAATGTATGACTTAAGCATTATTATCTTCAAGAAAATTTGTAAAAGCTAAAAATATTTTCTGGAGGTAAATAACCTGTACAAGGTTGTCAAAAACAAAATAAATCTTATCTTCACGGTTGTTAATATTATGAACGAATCTAAAGGAACAGCATTACAAACTGACACCTCGGCTTCAACCACGTTATCACTGGCATGGCCCGGATTACTTCTCTATTTTCTACATATATTTTTTCATGGCAACTGCTCTGGCGACCTTTTGTCCCTGGTGCCCCGACTACATCAATTTACTAAGTCCCACCCGTTTACTGTTGAAATAGCTAATTGCATCAGCCACTTATACTCCAATAGTTTCTTTTCTCGCATTTTCTGCTTGTGGAGCTTCCTTCTGTTTACTTGCTTCCCAAGTAATTACAATATTTAAAAATTTAAATGCCACATCAATCGTTATCTTGCACCTTCTTGAATACCATTCATCATTTGTCCTTTCTTCAATCCAACCTATACTCAGTCATTTCTCTTATTTCCTTTCTCTGTAACCCACTGCGTACTAGTAGAATTTCCTCCTTGCTTAGGGGGAAATGAGTAAGAAAATTGGCGTAAATTGCAGGCGATAACCTATTTAGTTACTAATACTTACAGAGGGGGAATGTTTTAAATATAAGTGGATGTTGAGAAATAAAGGAAAAACGCGATTTAAAATATCCTCCTAACAAATGTGGGCAATTACCACAAAGACTTATCGTAATCTCTTACATAATGGAATAAAAAGATTCTCGAAACAGTAACAAATTAAACAAGAAATGAAAAATGGTGAATGAAAAATTTCCTCGTGGAATTTAAAAAAAACTTTTCTTTCTTTGGTTACTAATATTTATAAAGGGGGATTATTTAAATATAACTGTATATTGAGAAATAAAGGAAAAACGGGATTTAAAATATCCTCCCAGCAAATGTGAGCACTTACTACAATGACTTATCGAAATCTCTTAAATTATGGAATAAAAACTTTCGAAACAGCGAGAAAATAAAGAAGAAATGAAAAATGATAAATTTAAATGATTAAAAAAAAATAACACTTTTCTTTCTTTTAATCGATATACCATAAGAAAGTGGTGCCACTAGAACGGAAAAAAAGTTACGGGGAGTGAGAGTGAAAGAGAGTGAGAAGACTGCGTATGAGGAGGATTGAGGAAAGGACAAAATAAGAAAAGGATTCTGTTATGGGAACTTACCCATAATAATAATGGACTATTCCGAACATCAGAAATACTGCGCCTCAAGAGGGAGCAGCAGTCGTTCAGAGTCAGAGACAGAGTCGAGTCAGAAGATTACTGTAAGAAATTGGAATAGTGATACTTGTCCAGACAACATAGTTCACTCTAACCAAATCTGATAGTCATTACTAACACTTCTACTTCTTTGTACATATTTCTGTTTGTAATATATCTGTGTTATTCCATACCTGTGTTCGAGTTATTCTTCATTGGTTCTACCTTGGACCATCACCGTTGGCACAAGGAACCTGGACCATAACAGATACAGAAATCGGAAGGGAGTTCCACAGGTGAGAAGTAGGTGCAAAGAAACTATTAGCTTGTTTAACAGTAAAATGGTAGACCTAGATGTCAATCTAGTAATACGTAAGTTGGAAGCATCACGGAAAAAAAGCTAATCAGAACGATTGCAATGAAAATATTTATATAAAAGTCAGAGTGAAGCCACGCGACGTCGCTGAGAAAGTGACTGTAGTCGAGATATCTGGTGTGGATTGATTAATTAGAGACCTTCCTTTGGATTTTGTCAACAATCTCTAGATATACAGCAGGGACACCTGATTAGATATGGCAGCTGTATTAAATGCAAGGACAAATGGTAGATTTATAAATGTGCGACATGGATTCTGGCCATAACATTTTCTGGCACGACACAGTAAGCCAACTTTCATTACAGTAGACAAAGTAATTGATTCGATAAAATCGCTCCCCTTCATGTCAGTAGAAAACGTGGAGCCAAGGATATGTAGTGTGTTTTTTCTAATGTAGTTTAGCATCAGCCATGCTGATGGCATATAGAAAAATTCTCTGTGGTGTTTAAATGAAAGCAATTTTGTTTTGGAGGTGTTAAAATTTACAAACTCTAAATATAATTTCTTGCTCCCCGTAATCACTGATTTGAAGGTGCTTTTCAGTAGTAGTTGTCAGGTGTATTTTGTCAGATCTAAGACAGGAGTAAATGGTTGTGTCATCTGCATAAATACCTATTTGGAAATTGATGACATCGAGGAAATCGTTGACGATGATTACAAACAGCGTAGATCCCATGGTAGATCCATGGAGGAACCTCGAGTTATTATGAAAATATCTAGAAGCAGGCACATTTAACATGATCTTCCTTACACGATTATTTAGGAACAATGTGATTATGCCATATATTCCTTCCGTGACACCGTAGTTTATGTAGAAGACCAGCATGCGAAACCCTGTCGAACACCTTCGATTTATCTAGAGCCACAGCCCGAACGTCGCCATTAGACAATTCAGGGCCTGTTGTTAACACGTCTGCGGTAGATCTGGCGAAGACGGAAGCTATATGGTTTGTCCGAAAGGGGGTTGTGTGAAGTAAGAGCCTCGAGTACTTTGCCAAAAAAAACCCAAAAAAACAGGTAAGACACTAATAGAACTATAATTTGATGGTTTAAACAGGAACTACAGAGGAGGGCTTCCAACATGCTGGAAATCAACAAACACCGAGACATATGTTGTAAAGTTTGGAGTCAGCTCAATGGGCGCATTTCTTTAGGGCGACGGCAGTTTCTTTTTACATCCGCTTGTGGGTATCTAAACCAGTGATGGGGTTATGTGCATATCACTCAGTAAAACCGCTGTCCTGGCGATATCTGTCAGAGTTAATCCAGAAGAGTTTAGACTGGAGTTAGAAGAGTACGTTCGAGCAAATCATTCTATCTTATCTGCAGTAGATGTTAGCACTTCAAATTAATCAACGAAAGGTGAGACTGAGGATTATCTATTGTTCAGCACACTTTCGCATAGTCGCGTTTAATCCCTAGAACCAAACTTGTAGGGTGCTGTACGGTATCTCATTCTATTAGCAAACAGCTACTCGCTCCTTTGAGGGCAGCTTGCAATCATTACGAGCAATGACATAAAGCTGTCTGTTACAGACCTGTCACTCTGTTATAGCCGGAAGAAGTGATTCGGGATGGCTATAGTGGCTGAACAGACAGGTGAGAACCAAGGATATGATCCTGGTTCTACCTGTTTTTTTCCGTGCTGAAACGAAAGCTTCGATAACAGCTTTCAACCAGGAAGAGTCATAGGTAGCACACTTATAAACAAAATGGTTAAAAACATAATTTCAAGAAACATTGCGAACACCGTCACGTAATGAGACCCATTCAGCGCGTTGATTATAGGAAAATATTCGTAATTAAAGGAAGGAGATTTCTACGGACACCACAGTATGAAGAGTTGCTAAGAGAACTGATCTACAGATCACGACATAAGTTCGTGGTGGGGGTAAAGAAAAGATCAAGTTGAGAAGCATGTCCGTCAGTATTACTGGTGAAACATATGGGGGAAATCTACCAATTCGGTGAGAGATTGTTTGATAGAAAATAGGTTTGGATGGCAGCAAGGTCAGTGCCATTCTGATAGAATATGTTAGGAACTCAGAAGACTATTTATCACAACGTTTCGGAAGTTGTATGCTCTGGCCTTCTTCAGTTGCTTGGAATGTCGAACTGAACTTTTTTATTTCGCTCGCTGGAGTAGACGGTTCTATTTCCACGTGCCATGTCTAATGTATTTCAGTTATCAGTTATCATTCACCTCTTCAAGTTCTCCACTGCCTTAACCAGGTATTTAACTCACAACTTTTTGGGTCTTGTCGCTGGATCTAACCATCGCCTGTATCCTTAAAGACATCTGTGTATGAATTTCTCGGACTTATAAACTTAATGTCTTCAGCAACCATTTTTACCAGTGCTCATATTGCTGTTTTTGCTGTTATCATTGCATGATTTTTAGCAGAGCTCATATTGCAATTTTCGTTGTTATTATTGCTTTTTTGTAGCACTCCATATTACTGGTTCCCATATTCTATTCACTTCTATGCTTGGTCGGCTCATGAGATTTTGTGGCCTAGCATATGTGCTGATGATAAGTTTTGTTCTTTGTCTATGATTTAACCTGATCCCACAGATCATTTTCTCTCCATATGTGGACAGCCACGACTGATTTTTTCATCTCCCCTCGTGTTAGAGAAAACTTTGTGTAATTGATCCAAGAGTCTCCAGTAATCGGATGATAATCTTGTATTTAGTGAGCCTGTTCACCGGAGTTGCTTGAGTTACGTTTCCACCAATCGTTGGAAAACTAACTGGAATCAGACCCCGAATTCGATAACTTAGTAGCGTTCCATTTGGTTACCTAATGTTGACCTTCTGTGTATAGACTACATTCTTCCAACTAGATTCTGATATATGCCAACAGGAGGCAGCGGTATGGGTTCAACGTTGCCACCAGTGATGGCGAACAATATTCTAGGTCGTGTTCTCACGGAGAAGAAAATGACCAAGTACTTTGGACTCAATTGCTTGCAGTTGTGTTAATGAATATATAGGTAAAACAAAACACTACTAAAAGCAAGTTAGTGGGAACATAGAAAAGCCGTGATGAGGAGCGTAACAATGAAACCAGGCTTGGCTAATCATGTATGAAGCCAAAGGATAATCATCACTTATGAACTGAAAACAATGATCAAGGCACACTTGATAATTAGGCGTCTGAATTCAGCGCCTATGCTAGATTATGTGTATTCCTTTGTAAGTCTAACATAGGAATACATACAATATAGGAGCTATTAATAAAGAACAAATATCAGGTCTTCAACGGCAGCAACAGTCTGATCTCTCGTCCACTGATTAACACTTTTTCAACCAACTTGACAATTCATTAAGCGAAAAGATATTCCGTTACAAGATACAGAAAGTGGCATCAAAGATTTATTTCAAGCCTATAGCCTATAGTCGATGTCAGAAATTATGTTCAGCTTTTAAATACATTAATTCAGGAATAAAAATTGATTCTAAAATCGGACATTACTTTCCGAACAATCTAATTGATTTTAAGGTTTTTAATCAAGTTTTCGATTCATTTAATGATGAAATAAGCCAGGATTTCCTTTGAACCGTGTAACATTCAGATAATCATTAGTACTCTTCGACAAATCCGATGGAATATTTTATGTCTAAAAATCGTATTCTTTCTGAAAGCGTCTTCTAAAATTAAAAGTATGCCTGAGCTGTCACCCTAACATGATCTAGAACTAATCATTATTTTATTACACAAAATCCGACTCTAACTCATCAAATCACTACGTTGGTCTTACACCACATTTTTTGTATAACGGTTTCCGTTAAATTCCCCATAACGTTCGTAGTTAGACTGCCATTTGTCACTGAAAAGAAGGGTTTGCAAAGCGATATTCATGTATTCTGTTGTTCTTTTTCTTTCGATTTTATGGATGGATGTCTTTTAAGAGGAGCAAAATATTGTAAGCTATAATTAGTTAAAAACATTTACACCTAGTTCTCTAGTTATGGATTAATGGTAATCGCTAGGGCGCCCAAGTCGCAAGCAGTTGTGACAAAAGATCCAAGGTCGAGTTCTAAATTGGGTTTAACGGTCACACCGTGTAAATATAAACAAGTTCCCACAGACACTGGACAATAAAGGGAGAGGTACTGACTGGGGGATAAAGCCCCTGGGAGTTGGGCTAATATTCAAAGAATAGAAATCCCTGCCAAAAGGTGAGAATTAATTTTGCCTCCAGCTGTAGCAACTGCTATTTATACGGTGGAGATGTGTATATGAATACAGCATTCTCTTCCATATTTTTTTAGACAATGTAAATTTTGAATACTTTATTTCGACAAATGAGGTAAAGGTATGCGCTTTAAAAAAAAAAAAAACTTTTTTTTCTTTTTAGTGTTCGAACCCGAGTCGTTTTGGTTCTTTGATGATACGCTTAGAGTATCTTGGAGAATTTGGAGGGAAATTTTGGGGGCGTAGTAATCAAACTAAGATGTTATAGTACTTGATTTAGGGCCCGATATCTTGTGCTTTTCTTGTATCTTCCCCGGTCGTCTAAACTTTTTTTCACATATTTCATGTCTTGACGGTATCGGATTTTCTACCTCCTCATATGATTGGCAAAATAAAATATAATTAAGGGCATTTCGATCGAGTTTCTCGACAAGAACAATCGAAGAAACGAAGGATAGTCTCCGTATGTCTCGTATAAAAGATTCGGTCCGTATTTAATTATATTTAACCTTAATGGGCGGTGAAAATCCATGTATCTTTGAAATATTTGGCATTAGTGATTTAAATATTAACGGCTATTTAAATGATTATAGTCTTCTGTCATTTTCTTCTCGTGTGATGCTAAAACTGGCTTCATGTTTGAAGGAAGTTGTTTTATCTTGGTAGTTAACAACTTAAATAACACAAGATGCGACTACGAAATATAGATGTAAAAAGTAAAAAAAATACTAAAATTTAAAAATCTGGGAAGTGTTTTAGCAGAGGACAGAAAATGTGACGTCTAAATCTGAATGTGAATTTGAATAGTGAACGAAAACTTCTAACAGCTAAGCAGCGTATTAAGAAACTGAAAAAATTCGTTACAAACAAAGACAAGAGTGTTCAATACCAGTCTTCTACCGCGCTAGACAATCTCTTCATATATGAAGAATTGACTTGAGGAAAGAGATATAGTTTTCTACAGATGGATGCTGAGAATACCATGGAGTGAATATGTGAGAAACGACAAAGATTTAGAGAAAATGGGAACAAAATAGACCCTTTATACATAGAATCAGAAAGAGAGAGTTGAAATATTTAGGACACATCATGTGAAAAGAGTGATTGAAGAATTTGTTACTAATGGGGCAAAAAAAAGGACAGAGGAACAGAGCAAATAACCTATGTAACGATATTTTGTAAAGGGATATCAGACAGTTGATTATGAAAAGACAGAGATCTAAAAGAATAGGAAGTTGTGGAGACATTGATCGCCAAGAGGTCTTGAATTTGCGTGTTAATATCCATAACTAGTGTAATATGAGCGAAGGCTTTTTCCTTTAGTATTTTTGTTTTGAGGAGATACAGAGAAACTGAAGCTCTGACACTGAACTCAATACAAGTAACTTATCTTTTAATCTATGATAGGGAGCAGCAGTTGGCATTTTTAACAATAAATCATTAACTAGCGTGAGAGCAGAATGAAATATCCCTTACAGCAAAAAGTGCCTCAAACAGAAAATATACTAATATACTAAAAACTACTATACGTTATACACACAAGGCTAGTTTGTCCTATACGTAATTGTTAAATATCTTTGTTAACCATTTGTCATTTTCAAATAAGCCACACATTTATCTAATGGGATTTTTTATCAACGTTGTATATCTATTTATGTTGTAGAGTAGCTGAACACTCCCACAAGATGGACTGGTCTAAAACTATTTAAAACTCTTTTATTGGGGGAGGGGAGTTAAAGATTACAGTTAACTCTGCATGTCAACTCTCTGCCTCTGGGCGGAGAGGAACCCAGACGTGGCTATGCAAAAGGGCTGAGTCTATACGGGGTCTGTGGGCAGTATTTGACCGTGCCGACAGGCTCGGAATGCCCCAGGTAAAACGAAACCGGCCAAGTACCACATCCTGCCTTGTAGAGAGGTCTCGGGAGTGTTTAAGTGTTTATTACATTAGTTCTGTGTTTTCAAACGTGTACCATATTATTTTCCGAAATAAACTACTTCTTATTTTCTATATGTGTACCAACCTTTCCTATTTGCGACGCAAAAATTTATTTATAAATTTCGTGTTACGCTCTGGAGTAGGAAGGAAGATAATTCAATTCAAGTTAGTAAATCTGTGGTGAAGATCCATTCAAAGATGACGGATACAGTTCTGGAAGCTTTATCTTTTAAGAAAGCTAAGAAAGGACTTTACGGAATGTAGGATCTGAGGCTGTACCATTCAACATTGGCGTACTGAAAGATAGTTCAGTGAAATGGTAAGTCTAAGGATGATATTACCTTTAACTATGATCCGCAATTGGTCAGAAAAGCCCAAATGAGACTAGACTTCAGCGGAGCATTTTTCTGGAAGAGATACGACAGTGAATGTGCGCGGCCGAATTCAGATTCATAACTACAGTTTTATACCTTAAACTATAAAATAAATACGAGGTGAGACGAGTTAATGTCACGAAATTGTCCTGTAATTAACCTTATGACAGCTGTCATATTTAAATTAATCTACTTTTCGTTTTCAATAATATAGACATGTGTTGTTAGATGTTTCAGCAAACTTTATCTTTTGAAATCGCCAAAAATTATAGGAGCTACGATTGCGAAAACATTGGGTGGCCAATTTTGGTAATGGATTTCTTAGTCAGGAACTAGCGATGACCTAATGGGTCATATATTCTATTCCCAAATCCTGTTTCGATCTGCCGCACTGTTTTTGATTCATGTTATTTTATTTTTTCTATCTGTTGCGCATATAATATTTGACCCGAGTTCATGTTTTCTTTGACTGTTTGCTACCTATTTCATACATAATCGTACATATATTTTCAACCTTCCATGAACTGCCTTTTCAACTCAAAAACCGTCGACTTCAACATAGCATGCCCGCCATAAGGCATCTTTAATACGACTAAGAATTCATAACACATTTATCAATCGTCAGACAAACCTTATGTTATTTCACTGCTCTTGGTTGCTTTCACCTATTTTCAGCAGCAGTATAGCATGAACATGTACGACCTTCTGTACTGATCGGCAACGAATGAATCATTTACGATGTAGTTCAAAGAAGTTGATGTGGGAACTTTTCCGGACATGCTAAGATACAGATTATTATCTAACTCATTAGACCACTGACAAGCTGCTATCATCACGGGAATTAAATTATCATAGCCACACATATACTTTCTTTCACTGGAAACATCAAACATCACAACAAAAACATAATTCTTCAAGGAGTTATTCAAAATAAAAAAAAGCAAATCTAGACAGAATATAGGCATTTGTGCACACAGATCGAATATATAAATCAAATACAAGAAAAGATAAATATGAATTACTAAAGCAGTGCGAAAAATGAGGATGTCGGTTAAGACACATGATGCGTTCGTCCATCGTAGGTGTATTTCTGGATCTTCTTCAATATGAACCTATCAGTTTCCCAGAAATTAGTTATCTGCAGTAGTGTGAGGATATCGTCCAGACAGGACGCAATGAAGCGGTACGAGGGTAGCTACCTTAAGAACTCATCTTACTAAACGGCGAGTTTTCAGCTTTACACCTGGTATTTATTTTTTTACATAAGTGACAGAAACTCAGCAATATTCCCTTTCTCCCTCTTCAATCGCAAAGCAGGAAACTGCATTCTCCACATTTTATGTGTCCTGGCATTTCAGAAAGTGAGCGAAAAGACCCTGTACATCTACGTGAATTTCATTGCTCTAAATAGCGTTCGGCATCGCACTATACCTTTTTTTATACTGAAACCCGTCAGCAGGTCTCACATTTTAATTGCAGTTCTTGTTTTCTTAAAATGTCTCAAATCTTCTTTCTATGTTATTCTCAACCTTCGTCGGTGGAACTATATCAATGATTCTTTATATCTCTTAACTACTATAGAGGATATTATCCGTTATTTACTGTTATATAAAAGATAGTATACAGCAATCGCGTGTAGTCTAGTTGTATATAAAGCCTTCATACGATTTCAAGTATTTTTTGTCTTAATCAAATGCAGAAATTTGAAGTAAAACAACATATATTAGAAAGACTTTTTGAAAGTCATTCAAAATCTTAATACTTGTTAATAAGATATAAGAATTCACTATTAAAACATTTGTAAAGAAAATTAGTTTATAGAAAAACCCTTCTTTAAAGAAACAATTAAAAATATTTCCTTGTTCTATATACAAATAAAAATGGATCACAAGTAATTTGGATATAAATGGTCACCGAATATTTGCAAATATTTCTAATCACAAAATAGTTTGTATTCACAATTTCATTTTTGAGAAAGTTCTGATGGAAAAAAAGAAGTCAAAATTAGACTAAGAATATCTATTACTGAAATAATGTGATAAAAATGATTAATAATGAGTGAGGACAATAAAAGGGGAGCTATTAAGAAGACAAAATATAACGATTGGCGTTGAATTAAAGTTTTTGAAGATCAAACTTGATAAGTACCCTGAAGAGAGATACACACGAGAGAATAGCGAGAGAAGAAACTGTTAGCATAGAACTTACGGTTATATCTTCGTTATATACCGCACCTATAAACACAAATGGGTATGTTCTAATCCTCATAAATACGTTGAACACTTTTGGGGTAATATGCTGCGGTTTACCTACTTCAGGCCGCTGGCGAGTATTGTATTTTGTTGATGTTATAAAGATTACCATTTCAATTCCAGCTTCTGTTTAGGTTATTGCTCATTCTGTAACCCTTCCTAGGTTACAACAATCTTGCAGTTTCAACTCTAAACTAATGAGACCTAGTTGCCAATCTAGAACTGCTTTTAAATTCCTGAAATCGTTTACCAAAAAGCGAAAGCTCATTAGAACAGGTACCATGGAAATATATATTAAAAAAGCTACGTTATGATGATGGGAACGTTACTGAAGTCGGGATAATAGGTCAGAACCAATAACATTGCAGATCTTTCTTGGGCTTTTGTGAAGAATCTATAAATATATAGCAGAAGCACCAGATAGCAATATTCAATGCATGGGCGAATGTAAGACATATAAATGTGTAATATATATTCTGGCGGGAAAGCCGTCGAGAACGACGGAGATAAAAATAACCTTCATGACAACTGATTCTATATAATGGTGCTACTTCATGTCAATGAAAAAGGTTAGCCCAAGAAGGCGCAATTAGTGACTCCTCAGCCATGTTGATGCTAAACAAAAATGTTCTATATGAAGTAGGTTTTTAGGAAAGGGAATTACGAGCTCCACGCCTGACAGGTCTTGATTTCAGTGTTGTCCTTCTAGTAGATTGTTAATGAAAGCCAGAGAGTACAGTTTCGTTGGTATGTAACATACTTCTGGGTATAGTTGAGATAGATTCATGCATTTCCAAAGAATATTTCTAAGAATGTCAGCGCAAGGAAACGGCTGAAATTTGAACTTGTCACGATGTTTCACTCCCGCGTAGGAAACTATTACGGTATGCGCACATCCTTCAAGATCTTAGCTCATTTATATATTACCCTCAAGCGAAGCTCTCAGTGGATATAGGGAAAGATATATGGAAACATGTATACATAAACAATGACCAAAATTCAAGCAGATATTAAAATTTAAGAATGACATCGATAGATATACGACCATAGATAGATAGATAAACAGATAGGAACACACACACACACACACACACACACACATATATATATATATATATATATATATATATATATATGTGTGTGTGTGTGTGTGTCTGTGTGTGTGTGTGTGTGTATATAATGCGTATATATATTAAATGAATCAATAAATGAATGCGAGAGAAAACAGGTGATGGAAAATAAATAGTAATAACGAGGTTATCTACTTCTGCTGCCCGGGGCAATCACGTGACCAACACAAAGGCGATAGTTTAAAAGGCAGTAATCTTCCTCTTATTCTCTCGAAAGACGACACTGAAATGGTAAGAAATCCCTCTACCTCATATCTTTATTTCTTAATTCTTCTCTTCCAAACATTGACCTCTCTGAAAAATGTTACACTTTAACCTGTGAGTTTAAAGACACTTTAGCTTTTCTTGAGGAAATGGTTTGCAAAGTCATGCCCAGATCCGTCCAACGGACAGATACACAAAGCAAAAACATGCATATTTTTTTATATTTTCTACAAACTAACACAGCACATACGTTGTCAAACGACTGAGGTTCAAATGATGTGCTTATGCGTAACTGAACTAATTTCAACTCGAAATTAATTTCACTTCGGAACTAATTTCAACTCGAAACTAAATTCAACTCGGAATTAATTTAAACTCGGAACTAATTTCAACTCTGTTTAAAATCAAAGTTATCAATTTTCGTGATTTCCTAAACAATATGCAATGAATTTGTTATTTTTTAAAATTTAGTATTAAAAATTCTTAGTAATTAGTTCCGAGTGGAAATTAATTCCGAGTTGAAATTAGTTTCGAGTTGAACTTAGTTCCGAGTTGAAATTAGTTCCGAGTTCAAATCAATTCTGCACCCCGTGCTTATTATTCAATTCGTTTGTCTTGACATTTTTGACGAAACAGAAATGGGTTCAAAATGCAGTATCTGCGTTTGGGCGGACTAAATACATTTTATCTCTCAATAGTGTTTGTGTCTTCGGACAGTAATTCCCGAGGGATTCCTGGTCACGGGGATTACAAACCTGTGGCAGCACCTCCTTCATTTTACCAAAGAGCTGGGGTAAGTGAAGTATCGACTGGACAAATTTGGGTCTTAGCCCATTTGCATGCGCTTGGGACCCAAACTTTAAACTAAACTTTTCCAATGTGGCGGGGTAGGGGTGGAAAAATAACAAGTGTAGTATCCTTTCTCATCTTTCTCATCTATAGTGATAATATTAGCTTTTTTTCTCATTAAGGAAATATTAGGCATTCAATGACCGAGCAGCCATTGAAACTTCCGGTTGAAATTTATATTATATTTTTATAGTCCAGTATAGTCCTGGGTATGACGTCAAACTACATTCGGGAACAAGGCCTCTGATCGGAATTGCTGTTGTTCTCAGGTTCACCTTGACCCTGAGTGGTAGCACCTGTTAGGTTCACAGCTATGGGCAAATAGTGAAGTTCTAAACAAAAATAAAACGCTGGAAGTATGTAAAAGATTAAAAGGGTTCATGTGAAATCCTCTTTCTAGGATTTGGAGAATTGGAACGGTTAAAAAGCGTTAAGGTCCCGAGAATATGGACCAAGGAATAAAAAGACAGATATTTTTTCCTTTCTGATAGCCAGAAACGCAGAATGGGATGTTGGGCCCCAAATATCATTTGAGAAATGTAACATGTAACTGATTGGCAGCTGAAAAAACACATGGAATTGTTATGATTCGCAAAGCCGATAATATAAACAATCTGAAAATACAATTTGAGAGATGTGGCATGTAACTGTTTGTTAGCTGAAAAAGGAATGAAATTGTTATAAATCGTAAGCCGATAATGTAAACAGTCTTAAATTTCGTTTGTGAACATGCAAATTGGACAAAGATTTTTAATCGGTCATATTGAAAAGTCGATAACAAAGATATTCTTTGACGTCAAGGACGTAGGAAGGATCTTCTAAGCACAAATTTGTTGTCGAAGAATTTATTGTTTTGAATAAGTGACTGACAGGGCCGGTTTGTGTGAAGTTTTGTGTCAGTATCGGTTCTCTAAAATTGGAGAGATATTTAATCTTGAGGGGTGGGAGAAATTGGGGAAAATACATATAAACGGCTAAGACGACCCAAAAACAAGAAGACGACAGAAGCAAAGAGACACCAGAAGAATCCACGTGATCTACTGCTAAAAGAAATCCTGACCTCGTTGTTTTTAACCTGCTCCAATATTTAATAAAAAAGACAGTGTAACGATAGAGATTTTAACGGCAAGGGTTAATTTTGTTGTATGAAAAACTATATAAAGCAATTGAAAATTAACACGGCGACCTTCATTATTCAGTTAGGTCATTTTTATTTTCGCCAGCGAAAACTCTCTTTGTATTTTTGTAGCACGGTTTCGCTAGTGTTCGAGTACGGACGAAATTCGGTCTTCACTGCTCTGTGATCAAAGAACACAACGTGGGCAGAATCGGATGAAGGAACGAAGCAGCAAGCAGATATCCATTAGTTGACTGGAAGCAATACTGATCAACGGAGGTAGGGCTCAGTATCGAGACTGACTAGCCATGTTATAAAAGTATAAAAATATATTTTTATGGTAAAAATCCAGAAATTCATTTTATCAGTAGTTGAAGGCATACAATTGCGTTCAAATTCTATTTCTATGTCGCCTCTGAGTGTTAACTTCAATGTTCACTTTATATATATATATATATATACATATATATATATATATATATATATATACATATATATATATATATATATATATATATATATATATATATATATATATATATATATATATATATATATAGGTTGTGCAAATTGTTATCTCTGGGTTGATTGGTCAGCAAACAAGACTTATTAAACTGCTCATGTCTTTGTTTTCCTGAAAATCTTAGTTGCTTAAATATAAAAACAGCAGAAACACCTATATGCGACCCTATTCTCTACAGGTGAGTCTCATCGCACTAAGATTAAGGCTGGCTCGTCTTACAGTATATGACAACTCAATTCGAGCCTCAGTTCTCTAAGTCTTTACATTGCAAAATATTAAATATTTAGTAAATGCCTCTCTCTTATTCTGTTTATATTCCTTTCTTTTGTTCTTTCTTTCTTAGCGCTTCTGTTATTTTCTGTCTATGTGTTGATCGATCGATTTCTGTGTAGGGTCGTTATATTGTGCGTACACTTAACACTTGTTATTGTCTGTGAAGTTGCTCCGGCCGGTCCAAGCAATCATAACCTATTTCTTAATATTCAATACACTCATGCAGAGTAATACCGGTGGACAAATTGCATGTAATAGCCAATCTGATCTTCTTTTCGAATTTCAAAAGTAGCGCCCTCCTATTTCGCGCCATATTGGTCGCTACTTATTCACAACTATCACCTCGTCCGTGGCTGAGATATTCGCTGGCACCTTTCACAACTCAATTTGGTATAAACGTTATTGCTAAATCTTAGGTTTACTTTCGAGAAGATAAGAAAAAAAAAGAAAAACAAAACTAATAATAATATCTATTCCTTACATCATATCCAAACTATGTGAGTTATTTCTTTGGAATAAATAGAAACTTGTATATATTTGCCGTCAAATTGTAAAGAATAAAAGCAGCTCAATGAAATGCATATAACAAAACATTCCTCAATTACAGCCGTTCGTGGCTTATATAATCCAGCATAACCTTAGCATCATACGATATTCGGACGAAGCAGAAGAGGAAAGAAATAATAAATTTCGAACTACAAAAAGGCATTGTTCTCAACAAAAAAAACGAAAAGACGAACCAAACTGTAGGGCGGGCGTCGAAACAATATAAGAGAATTTAACTATCTGGTCCATGTAGCAATCGAAGAAATGCGTAATACAGGACCCGGATGGGCATTATCATAACAAATATGTGTTCCTGGAAGTAAGGATAGTATTGATAATAAAATAATCCTTAGAAATAGAAAAACTTATTATTTACAGTATTTACGTTATTCGCAGTGTTGTCCTCATCTTTGTTATTATATTCACTTCATTTCGGTCGATGTACGCTCCGGCCTTCTGCAGGTGATTGGAATTTCGTTTCGAACCATTTATTTAATCCACCGGGTCAGATTGTTCTAGTTCCATCTTCGGGATAACTTAGTTTCAGTTACTTCCCTTTATTTCCAAGTTTTTGGTCTTCTCTGCTGTGGCCGGGTATTGAACACACAATTATTTGGTTCAAGTCCCTGGATTAACGACACTTTTATCCACTCGGCCATGGGAGTATGAATTTTTTGGACTTATAAAACTAATATCTCAGGAAGCATTTTTCTACCAGAGCTCACGTTACAATTTTTTGGCATTATTTTTCCCTAGAACTCCGTGTTACTGATTCGCAGTAATAACAAGAAATTGTAATATGAGCGCTGGTAAAAATGGTTACTGAGATATTAGGTTTATGAGTCCAAAAATCAAACACTGTGGATAAAAGTGTTGGTAATCCAATGACTTTGCCTAAATAATTGTGTGTCCAAAACCTGCCATAGCAGAAGTGAACAAAAACTCGGAAATTAAGGAAAACTAAGATATCCGGAAGAGACATGACACTTGGAAGTAGAGCAATCTACCTAGGCTTCTGTTTGAAATTCCAGTCACCTGAAGAAGGCCGGAGAGTACAACGTGAATATATTAACAAATATGAGGATAACAGTTCGAACAATATAAATATTTATAATACCTCATCTCAGAAATATAGACAAATAGATGATGGCCAGCTTTGTAATATTTAATACTCGTAAATGTTATCGAATGTCTTCTCAGAGGAAGAAGAGCACAGAAGCAACACAGATATGATTTTTTTCTCATGAGGAAACATTCACCATTTATTGACCAAGCGAGACAGTGATGTTGTCGTTTTAAATTTATAAGATATAAATATTAAAACATTTTTAAGGAAAAAGGCTTTTTCTTGATCCACTATTATTGCTCATTCCATTACAGATAGGGATTTTCCTCCATAGCCATTTTGTGAAGTACTGTAATATTTCAACATCTTGAATATGTTTTTAGTTTCTCTTCAAGTTATATGTGACATGGGCACCTCGACGTGGTGTAATGGTTAGAAAGTTTCTCTTGCTAGATCAATTACGGCTGAGTAGTGAGTTCGATCCTCACTGGGTGCTCCATACCTTCGGCCTTGTGCCACATCTAAGCCGGGCTTAGAAAATCACTATGTGACATTCATTGTAGTTATTACGGCTGTTGAAATTCCTCCATCAATGTCGTTTCTCTTCTTTCGTATATTTCTTTGATTGTGACAGTAGCACCAGTCCACGAGGTCTCGTAGCCATATTTAACCATCAATATGAGAAGGCAGGTGCCTACTACTGACGGTTTCCCTATTTCTGAACTGGTTTGGTGCCATAGGTAGCGTTCACATGAACATGTCTTGGATTCTTATGTTTATATGTTGGTTTTGTAGCAACGTGGGGTGATGTGCGAAACTATCCAAATCGCAGCGTATTATCTACATTATTTATATTATTCGGACTGTTATCCTCATCTTCATATTCACGACTTTTCGGCCGTTGTACGCTCTGGCCTTCTTCAGGTGATTAGAATTTGGAACCGAACTCTTTATTTTGTTTACTGGGGTAGATTGTTCTAGTTCGACGTGCCATGCCTCTTCCGGATGTCTTAGTTATTTCCCTTTAATTCAACTCTCCAATTTTTGGTTCACCACTGCTGTGGCCTGGTATTGAAATCATAAACTCTTTGGGTCTAGTTACTGGAATTAACCAACTGGGTAGCGTATTCCAGGGTCAATTTGTGTATCTTCTATAATAAATATGTTATAACTAATACCGAGAATAACATGGACCGGGCATTTGAGTAGGGGGACGTTTTAAAGAGAATAAGAACTACAGGAAAACTTTTGTTGACAATCAGAAAATGATAGCTTAATTTTTTAGGACACACAAAGAGGAAAGGAGACTTTCTGAAATTGACACTCACAAGGCATACTGAAGGCAAGAGAAGTCGTCGAGGGAACGACGAGTTATGTGATTGGAAGAACAAGAACAGTAGTAAGAGGGTGGGTAAATACTATTTAGACTAGTGAAAGACTGAAAGTTGTGGAGAGCTATGATCTCCCAAAGACTAAAACGTCATGTCATTTGAAAGAAGTTGTTAGTTCTGAAATAGCGTAACGCTTTGAGAGTATTATTTCTGACCCAGGAAGATATTACAGCGTACATTTTTGTTTTAAATGTTTGTAAAATTTAGCTAATAATTCAGTCTAAAAATTTAAATCGCAACAACAAGCAAACTGTTGCGGAGTAGCTGAACACGCACACAAGAAAGACTTGACTAAGGCGATTTAAATAACACTCTCTCTTACTGAGGGAGAGAAGTCACCGATAACGGACGACTGCTGGCGCAGGTTTCTGTAGTTTTTCTCTTGCCAGACAAGCGTTTCACTTTACGAGAATATTTTTGGACATTTTCTGTTAAGTATTTTTTATTTCTGTTTTTTGATAATGTTTGTTTCGCTTTTTTGTTGATTTTATTTTCCTTTTCACTTTTGTTACTTTCAGCTCCGGCCGAATTTGCTTTATTTTTGTTTGCAATGTAGTTTGCTTTTATTTTCATATTTTTTTCTTTTTACATCGGACTTGTTTTTTGCGTCAGATCTGTTTTGTTTTTTTTTTACTTTTGTATTTTGTTCTGCATTCTATTTTTGTTCCTGTTTTTTACAATGTTTGAACTTTGTGGCCGGAGGAAAAAAATATGTCTGTGTGAAAAGGAATAATTTCGAAGATGGCCGACCATAGTCAGACTATGAAAAAATTATTTGGATCCGCCACTAAGGCAGATCCACCAGACAAAGAAAAGGTGGCTGCTCCAAAGGAAAAAAACTGAAAGTCCGGTAAAAGTGGGCCCTATAAGGGAAAGTTAACCATCCCCGTTATAGAAAAGGATGAAGGAAAAGAAATGGAAAACGACATTAGTATGGTGGTGGACGAGGTCAGTAGTGTAGCGACGGGAGAATCATCCTCTATTTGGAGTCACATCGTAATGCATATTCAATGTGGCGGTGTTCGTTAAGAGATCCAGCAGTACGTCCATCTGGTTACCGTTAGCAGGCTTTTGGTAGACCTCGATGCACAAAAGCGCATTGCATAAAAAAAGTGTCAGACTTTGTGCCCGAGAAGCTCACGCGCAAGATTTGTTGGTGCGCAAAAGGCACTGTGTTGAAAACACTAAATTCCTTGCGGTTTAAGCCTCAACAAATAATTAAAGTTTCTAGGATTTTTCATGTGGGGCATACTGTTGACCACGCCAGAGGACTGTGCGAATGTAACGTTTCGTGATTTGATCGCAAAATACTATGTCATCTGCGCAGAATATCGAGAACGGCGTAGGACCAAATATACGGTATACGAGATTCCTGACTATATTTTTGCAGAGCACATGGGAGCATATTTTATGCAGTATGGCCAACTTCTGAGTGTTACTCCAGAATATGAGACGGGTGAGTGGGGGTTTAAACTGATGTTCGACCGGGAAGCCTTTACCTCCATTTTCAAAAGATTAGAGCTAGTCGGGAAAAATTACCCGTCATCGTGACGGGGAGGAAACAAGTTTGTTGGAAGTGTGACGTAATTAGTCGCCTTTCCACATACTGCCCAGAGAACCAGTCACTGGAGTTCCGCTTAAGTTCGATCCACCTTGAGCTGAAACTGCTTGTTCCGTGGCGCCTGTAATCGGCCTGCCTGCGGCCAGCGCCGGTGGTCATAAAGCCCCGGTCAGGTCTCCTCTTGACATTATGGGAAAATGAGGACGCTAAGAAGTTGAGGTATTTTTGATCAGAGAGGGTCCACTTTTTTGTTCACCCCTCCATATATAGACCACTGATGCTAAGTTTTCCGTGTGATATGGAGGGGTTTCGCCATTGATGGTCACATTGAGACTGAAATGTGCTAGGGGTCAACAGGTGAGGACGTCGGTATCCTTACCGCGACAGTGTTTAAGACAGGCGGCCAAACTTATTAGATCTGACAATCCAATCTTTTTAATCAGTCTGAATGTCCTTGGGCTGAGGTTGGAATCTCAAAGGGCGTGACAGAATCGTGACCTTCAGCATCTGGTAGTGGATATATGTGTTGTGCAAGAAACTCGTTTCCATTCCAGCGACCATGTTGATATATTGACGAAGAGGTTTGATCTTTTTTCAGCGTATTATGATGGCTGTTCTGGTGGTGGTGGGGTTCTTGGTTGGTGAACCGTTCTTTGGATGCTGTATATACGCTTGTCCTCGAGGAACTGGAATGTAGGCTTTGTGTTGTGGACGCTACCATAAAATATCAGGCATTTCGTCTCATTGGGGTTTATACGCCCAATGATTCCAGGGACCGGAATGCCTTTCTTCGGTGGATCGATCCGTTTCTGACGATATCTTGTCGGTTAATTTTAGCGGGTGACTGGAATGCCTTCCTCGATCCCGATGTAGATCGCACGAGGACTTGATTGGGTACTAACAACGCGGATTTCAGGACTTTATGGACAGGTTGCATCTTGTTGATAGGTTCAGGAATTAATTTCCTCGGGAGGTAGTTTGGACTTGAAATAATAGGGGCAGCTCGACTTCGGTGTTACGTACAAACTACATTAACCGAGTCTTAGTTAGGAGGGTAGACTTAGGTCTTTTAGGCTGCCCAAGTCGTCATACTATGTTTTATTTTGATCATAGGCTTGTCCGCGTTGTCTAAACTTGGATAAGCCTATGACTAGCGTGGCTGGTTATTGGAAATTGAAAACATCGTTATTCGATGAGAAGAATTTTCAGGACCAGCTTTTACTAACTCTAATACAGAAACTAACGGGGCCCGTGGTTGGGAATAAGTGGTAGGATCACCTTAAGGCTACCATTATATCGTTTGCTGCTGATTATAGTAAGCGGCTCAACAGAGATATATTATCAGAGCAAACAGCAGAATAATTTAGAGTAGAAAGGACTATAAAATCGGGCGATAGTGAGGAAATAGCAGCAGTTAGAGCAGATATTATGATGGATCAAGCTCTGGTAGTTAGAGCTAGATTAAAACGGATGTCTTCCAAGGCAACAAATATGGCCGCTGAATTGCGAGCTGAATAAGTTCGGAGTATAGCAGATGAGTATATCGCTTGCGTCACATTGCCGGATGGGCGTACCGTGATCACAAACGATGGCATATGTGAGGCTTTCCGATCTTATTTTCTGGAACTTTTTACCAGGGAGCTAGGGCTGACACTTATGTGACTGACTTTCCTCGCTTCGAGGTAACTGAAGCGGCTGGATGCGAGGTTCCAATAACAGAGTAGGAAATCTGGGAGGCGTTGAAGCATGTCGGCTGAGACAAGACTGCAGGTATCGATGGAATCCCCTACGAGGTGTACTTGAGACAATCGTGCGTGTTTGTCCCTCTGCTGGCACTGGTCTTTAACCAATGGATGAAGAACGGGAGTATTCCCGAACTCTTCATTAGAGGTGTGATCAAGTTGCTTCGCAAGAATAAACAGGGAGGGGATGAGATTAATAATTTCCGGTCCTTAACTATGTTGAATACAGAGTTAAAGATTTTGGACAAGGTCTTAACCAAACGTTCAAAGACTTGCGCTGTGAAGAGTCGTAATATTCAAGACACCTTTCATATGGTATGCAATGATCGTAGAACCAGTCAACAGTGAGGCCGCGCTGATCAATTTAGATCAGTCCAAGGCATTTGATACGTTTGACCATCAGTTTCTCGGGGCTCTCATCGAGCCGGCTGGCTTCGAGCCGTACTTTTGATTCTGGATTCACCTCTTGTATCAGTCATGCGGGGTGATTGTGAAAGTGAATGGCGTAATGTCGAAACCATTCATGTGCAGTTCCATCCGTCAAGGTTGTCCGTTTTCGTCGATGCTGTACATTCTTGCGTTAGAGCTCTCTTTGTGGAAGTTAAATTAGAATCCGGTCCTACATGGAATTACCCTCTGGTGCGAACACACCTGCCAAGTTTTATGCCTATGCCGATGACGTCACCGCTTACATGAACAGCAACGCCGAGATTAACGAAGTTGGGAAGGAAATCAACTGGTATGAGTATGGGAGAGGAGCCAAGACAAACTGCGACAAATCAATTAGACGGACGGGCCTCTTAAGATAATCGGCGTTTGGTTTGATTCCGACCTCCAGTTTAGAAAAATTGGTTGATATACGACAAAATGGCGATCCTCCAGTTCGTTTGTGATTTCGGAAGAGGCTTTCCTTAAAGCTGAGGGCGGAAGTTTGTGACTTGCACATCTACGTCGTCCTTCTTTACCGGCTCTCCGCACTTCCACTGCCGTCCGCCGAACTAATTTTATCAAATCTGTCAGCAAGATGCGGGTAGCGGCCTCTTCTGGAAGGAAAAACCTAAGAAAGCATTTCAGACTTTGCAAAGCGTGCATACTGCGAGGAGGAGGCCAGCCATACTCCTCGGGCCGAGTGCTCATTTTGTGGCGAGTGTTGACTCGCTCTGAATGATTTCACACGGGTTAAGGAAGGCCTTTCCGACATCCGACTGTTGTCTTGTAAGTCATTATATCGTGTTTTAGTGCGCGGGGCTGCTGGAGATAATCTAAGGGATAAACTCGGTTTGATGAAGGAGCAGTTTAACTCTCTGTGGCCTTGGGTGTCCAGGTGGCGGTGTCTAAATAACGACGAGGCATTACCTACCTGGCTGATTATGTGGAATGACGTCTGCGTCGACAGAATGCTCTGGGCTGCTGGGTTGGAGGTTACGTCAAAGTTCGTGCGATTCGGTGGAGCTGTTGAGTTCTTGGTGCACATCTTCTTCCTCTTTCGCGACATACGGCCATTATGCGAATTGATTGAAGGCTATATGGTTCGATTTATGGGCGGAAAGTTATGTCCTCGAGGCCAGTTCCGTTTGTCGCAATGCTGTGCCGCAGCTGAAAAGGAATGAACACTATTTGCTCTTGTTTTTACTTGGAATTATGCCAGTCGTGATATGGACGACGCCGTAGAAACAGTTTTATGGAAGTAAGATGTTTTCGTCTTCTCAACCGATTTTGTTCTTTAAGCACGAGCTTAAATTCAAAATTAGAACAAAAAGGAGACGACGCTCTTCATTAATGTCGGTGAAAGATGGTCGACTGCTTCGTGTTTGGTTCGTTCGGGAGGTGCTAACTTAGAGTGGAATCTGGAGATATCATATGAATAAGGATATTGGCCGCCTCTTTTAAAGATTAGTGTTAGGTTAGTGTAAGTCATTTTTCTTTTGTTTCAAGTCCATGAATTTAAAATAGCTAGGATATGGATGGTAATCGGCCCCTTTATTGTTTTCACCCCATATTCTCTTCCCCTACCCATTTATGTGACAGAGATTGCTGTTCTCTGGTTAAACTATAGGATGCCTCTCGCCTCTGAGTTTGATATTTAGTGATTTTTATTGAGTTTAAATGTGTCAGTGCTAGTGTGAATGATTGTAGAACGGATGAATGGAAATAATTTTATTAATCCTGAAGTAGTTTTTGCGTCCAGGTAACTGTTATCTCTGTCATGATTAGACTGCAGGGTGCCTGTTCGTAACACTAGTTTTTAGTTGTGTAGATAGTTTTTACATCATGAACATCGGGGATATACAGTGATGTTCGATAAATTTAAAAGTATACAGTGCTGTTCGATAAAAGTGACTCACCTTATTTTTTTTTACAAAATGTTCTCTTCTCCGATGAAACGAAAGTTGAGCTAAATTCAAAGGATAAGCGATCTAAAATCCGAAGAAGAAGCTTTGAAAGCTCTTTGAATTTAGCATTAAGTACTGTCAAGCATCCGTTCAGTATAATGTTCTGGGGATGCTTTTCTTTTCATGGAACTGGTTTCTTAAAACCTATTGAAAAGACCCTCAGGGGCGAGCAGTACAAGTGAATTTTAGAGACTTGTCTGCTCCCTTCTGCTGAAAGGGTGCAAATCGACGCTACCAAGCTCATTTTTATGCAGGATAATGCTCCCTGTCACAAATCAAAATTGATGAAGGAATACTTTGATGAGAAGCAGGTGAGTGTTATGACATGGCCGCCCCAATCTCCTGAGCTTAACCCCATAGAAAACTTATGGAGCATTATAAAGTACAGGCTCTCGAGAAAGCAGGTGAGTAACAAAGAGGATTTGATTGTGAATTTCATATCCGAATGGAATTCAATGCTTGGAGATGAGATTTGCCAGAACCTAATCAAGTCAAGGCCAAAAATGTTTGAAAAAGTTATTCAAAATAAAGGAGGACCTATAGATTATTAAATATTTCGAACTATATTACATATTATAAATAAATTATACCTCTATTATTCTTTATTTAAAACTGTTCGGTTATGTTTGTATTGATTACTAGTTGCAGGAAATAAGTGAGTCAATTTTTTTGCACAGAGTTTTTCCCTAAATCTCATTTATATCCAAAATTATAATTATCAATAGAATACCTTAGGGTGAGTAAACTTTTTTACTAGGTGATCGGGAAGAGGTCTTTATATTAGTAAGATTAAAAATTAGTTTGACCCCAAAAACAATAGGCGAAAAAATTTTTAAGTGAAAAAAATCAGGTGAGTCACTTTTATCGATCAACACTGTATATTTTAAAATTTTTATCAACCCAGCCCTCCAAAAAGCACATATTGGATTAGGTAGAAATTCTTAAAGTGAATGTGCCATTGTAGTGTATGTGTTTGTCAGTTGTGTATGGATGAGATATTTTAGTGAAAGGAAAATGTACGAATGTGTATTTAAAATACGAAGTTCCCAATTTGATGTAATAAAAAGTAAGATTAAAAATAAAGCTATTAATTCATTAGAATGTTATTTAAAACATTTTGTTTTGTTTGGTTATTTCAAGACCTAGCACCTATAGAAACTTTCACCACCGCTTCATATAAAATTATTAGTTTTTCTCAGGCCCCAAAAGCCTAATAAGGAAGTCATCCCAACTCTTGTTCTTTCGAAGAAGAGAGACTCCCCTTCAGAGAAAAGCCCCCGTATGAAATATTTATTGTGTTATACGCGTTACTATGAGTGAATTGGTTTGATCAGTATAATGGTTCTAGTTTTTTCCTGTGTATATTTCTTTATCTGTTTGGCTTAATCGTCGTTAGAAGATGTATCGAATCATTTCGAGACTTCGATCGAGTTTCCTACAACCCATTTTTTGATGTCAACTTATTCAGACGTGGTTTATTCCTTATGCCTTCATATGACAACGCTGCAACGGGTATGTTCTTTAGCAGTCTTTGTCTGTGTGATATCTTGTAAATTTTCTCATAGGAATTCATTTTCCCAATAATAATTTCTCGCTGCGTAGGATGAAGGACATTGCCTGAGAGATAAAATATATGAAAATAATATTGTGGGGTCGTCCACAGCCCAGTTTTATCTTCTTCGTATAATGCACTATTCTATTACATCAACTTACATACAAGCAATGTCAGCGAGCTACTTATTGTTCATTCTCCGCAAATCTAGCTCACTGATTGGTCCTTTTCGACCAATCAAGTCATCCGCACGTGCACAAGCAAATTTTGTCGCAATTAGTTCTGAGCCGCCCCACGTGACTACGACCTTATATAAACACAAAAACACGTGTGACCAGGAGCAGAGACCGAGCAGAGATCGACAGCGAGTGCGACATCGCCGAGAGACAACAACAGCAGCAAAAAATTTCGACCGCTCAGTCCAAGCTTCAAAATGTGACAATTACGAACACCCGTCTCGACGAATCGAGACGTTAAACATTTCGGCAACACTGGTGCCAACGAACCTTTCAGTCAGATTTCAACATTCAGAGAGACGCCAACCAAATCCACGCAATCCAAAAACTTGATTTTCCCGCGCAAATCAAACTCTGACTCAGCAACACATTGGCATAATCTTTCTCTCGCTATCGAACAAAACTTTACAAATTTCATTTGTTATATTTAAAAAAGTGACATTTTTTCACTGAAAAATGAGGAATAATAATTAACAACATTTTATTCAAATAACAGTTAAAGGTACTTAACTTCGTATGACAAAAAAAAAAGATTCTTGCTCTCTCTGATTCGACACACGGACGCGGACGGTCGAACCTAACTTCTCTACGTCACAACACCACTGCCAAAAATGTGACTCTCAAAGAATTCCAGTCTTGACTAACGCAATCAGACTTTAAAGAACTTTACAACAACTCATGCAAGTATAGTTCCAGCATCATTTATCCAACTTGCATAATACACAATTCACTCAATCTTCTCAACTGCATTTTTAGTAATCAACTCTTTCGTTATGAGTCTAGGTACAAATATTACCAAATCAAACGGATGCAACTCACTTTTCAGTTCGTATGCATGTAATTTCAATACTTAATAAATTCGATTGTTATGTTTTTAATTTATGTTCCTTTTTGTATTTCACCATTGCTAATGATTTCCACACCTTTCCTAACGAAAATAAATAATTGTGGAGAACAGCCCTTCAACACGCAACAAACATGGCTAACCATTACACACGCCATCATACACAGGGCCCGTTCCCCAACAGAAAATCGAAATAACAATTGATGCCATAGTCAGTACGTGTCTAGGGTCTGGAAGGCAAAATAGAATAGAGTATAAAAGATAGGGATGGAGAGAAAAAAAAGGATATGAAGAGAAAAGTAGAGATAAAAGTTGTGGGAGAGACATATACGGAGTGAGTCAGCGAGAAAGAGAGACAGGATCGTGAAGAGATCTCGAGTGGTAGAAGGAGAGGTAGTGTGTGTGTGTGAGAAAGAGAGAGATAGAGTGAGAGAGAGAGAGAAATAGAGAGACAAAGAACGAATATAATGAGATAGATAGAGGGTGAAATAGATGGAGAATGAAAAGTACAGATAGAGAGAGAGAGAGAGAGAGAGAGAGAGAGAGAGAGAGAAGTAGAGGGGAAACTGTTAAGTGTGGTGAGGTATAGTAAATCAGTGTCAAGAGCGGAAGGCGATACACATACATGCTCATAAACACCCACTCACAAACACACACACATACGCGAGAGTACAGACACATATACAAACACATACGCGAGAGTACACACTCACACACGCACGCACATACACACACACACACACACACACACACATATATATATATATATATATATATATATATATATATATATATATATATATATATACACATACATATATACATGTAGAGAGTGAGAGAAGAGTGTAGAGGTGAAGAAAGAGATAATAAAAGCCTGGAGAATTAGTGCAGATTGATTGACCTGAGACACGGATACAACAAAAACTACCATTGTATAATGATGCGTTTTAAAGATAACACTCCAAAAGAAGATCGTAAGTCCTCGTTAGTGCTTTATGTCAGGGAATTGGATACATGCCAATCCTGATTAAATATCAGGAAAAGGTAAAACCAAACATGCAGCCCTTGAAGGAACAGAGAACCAGCGTCAGTAATTATAACACTGAATAACTAATGACGCCGACATAGGGTGATGATTTCAAACTATCCCTTTGCATTGAACTTGAATGTAAAGAGATAAACAACCGTCGCCTCTGTTAGTACACATCTATGAAGTCTTACCTTCAGAAATGTCGAGAAATAATCGAGAATGTAAAAGAGAGAAAAGGACAAGTGATTATTATTATGATTATATCTAATCGCAACACAAAGGATCAGTAGATTGATAGTTAATACAAATAGAAAACAATTACCAACGAGTCATGACCTGATTTACATTTAGAAGTAGTCAGTTGAGATAGTAATACAACTGAAACAGTTATAAACCCCCGTAAGACTGACTCATTTCGCATTCTTGGGTTATTATTTTCCGCTGACATGAAGTGGAAAGATTACATTGAATCAATTGATAGTTCTGTTGTTAGGAAAGTTGGTTCCCTGTGTTGTGCTAGACAATTCTGTCTTGCCAGAATCTATTTTACTCATTCTACTATTCGTCCATATATTGAATATTGGTATCACTGGTGCTTTTACAATGAATATATAGATTTTGATAAAATCCTGTGATTCGAAGTGAACTGTCCTGACCTGGCATCTCGACATTATTCATGTTCCTACCACCATAGAAGAGCTTCCTTGAGTTTTTTAAATAAAGATTTTCATGGTAATTGTTCTGATGAACTTCTGGCTTTGGTATCTCGACATTACAAATTTAAGCACATTTCTTGATTGGCAGTTATGTCTCATAATTTTACAGTTGAAATGACTAGATGTAACCGTAAGTTCTATGCTAATAGATTCCTCTCCCAGATTTCACATTTGGGGAACTCTCTTGCATTTCAATCAAATTTGATCTTCAAAAAATTAAATACAACGTCAATCGTTATCTTTTGTCTTCTTAATTCTTGTTCTTTTATTGTTCTTTCCATTTCATATTTTTTCTCATATTCTTTCACACTTAGTAACATGTAAAGTAGTATGCGAGTGAACGGTTTGAGAAGAATATCCAACAATGATCAACGGACCAATAACAACCGAAAATTAATTCTTGATAATTTCTATGCTTACTAAAGACTTTTTGTCCAGGTACTAAGAGCCACTGGAGGTAGAGTATTACGGAGTAAGAGGCACTGTTTATGGTGATAAGTGAGCAAGATAACGTTTAACCATAGATATATGACGTTTAATTGCTATCCATCTATCCATGAATTTCTGAAATGATGGGTAAATTTTGTTCATTATCTATCTATCTATCTATCTATCTATCTATCTATCTATCTATCTATCTATCTATCTATCTATGTAGCTGTCAAAGTAATCCTTAAAATAAGTGAAAATGATTCTTGTCAACTGTTTGTAACTATATTTTGGATTTTCCAAGGTAATTCCCTAAACTATTTGAGACTATGCCGTGTGGTCATTCCATGGAAATGTCGCGACGCTTATTAATGTACTTGCCCAACTGTAAGGTTGCAGTAGGAGGATTTGGTACTCAGTTGGGAGAAAAACTGAGTGAGGGGGAGATAGATAGATAGATAGATAGATAGAGAGAGAGAGAGAGAGAGAGAGAGAGGTGGAGAGAGAAATATATATACAGAGAGAAAAAGACAGAGTGGAGTGAGAGGTGAGACATGCGAACCGGGATAAACTTAAAGAATTCTTTCTTGCATAAAATTAGAAAAAAAAGAAAAAAAAAGGATAAAAACAAACAAAGAACGATAAAGAAATGACATTTGAGATTTGTATATAATGTACCTACATGAAAAGAGTTGGCGTCTTCTTCAAGATTATGAAACGTGACCTATCCGGAGTAGTTGATGTGACGTTCTCCTGCGTTGATACCCAGATAAAAAAATGAAAGTTAGGATAAAATGAAGAGAGCAAAATGTTACGGGGAACGCTACTTTCTTTCATACGCCTGGACGAGTTATTTCCATTGGTTTGAATGCATGACATACAAGTTTTAAAACTTCCACTAGACTCTCCGAGTATCATTGCAAAAAATAAATATATGTATATAGGTACCTCCAAAAAATGTAATACCTAAGATTTCAAATTATTTTTTAAAACTGAAAACACTTTCCTGACGCTTTCATTTTAGTTTGAATACCAAGCTAATACATTAAATATAATATTTGCAATTATAAAAATAATTTCGTATATTGCAAAACGAGTTCAAATTGATTGGAATGAGTTTGTTTTTGTATTCGCTAAAAATAGTTGATCAAGCCATATTTAAAATTCTCTCAGCTCAACGTAATTCTATTTACTAAAAATTAATTCAAAGATTAAATATACTTCACTGAAACTTTCTTTGATGAAAATTACCTGATTTAAGGTTTAATTAATCTGATTTGAAACAAATATTACTTGTTTTTAGTAGAAAATATCGCAGAAAATCCATTTTAAACACAGAAGAGGGTTTTTCTATGACATGCTGACAACTATCTCGATAGAGTTATGTTTGGATTATTTTCTAGGGTCGACTTTTTATATAATTTTTCAACTTAGTTAAATATTCTAAGTAATCTAATATTTAATTGAATTTTAGGTACATTGGATTTAAATTGACCATAGTTCCCTCTTATTGAGGGCACATTTCTTTATTGAGATATACGTAATACGGTCTATTTAAATTAGAAAAAAAAACGATTCCAAACATGTTTATCCACTAATATTATCGTTTGAATATATATATACTCGACTCTCCCGTCGAATTCAACGTATGAGGGTCAAGCAGGTCAGTTCCTAGGAAACTGACAGCCCGACACCAGCACATAACCTTTGATTATAGTGGTGAAGGTTTTGTGCAGAACCATCCACACTTTATGAAGGGCCGAATACAGAGACTTGGTACACTACGTGCCACAGGATCCCCAAACGACCCTTCGCAGGTTTTGAATTCAGAGTTGTCATTCTCCTAGACCAGTTGCCATCCAAGGCTATAGAACCCAGTCTGTCCTTCTATTTACCCATGGCTAGGAGGAGGTGAAGAAGAGGATTCACACCTTTAGCACATTAGTTAATGTAATGGATTCGACTGGAATTCGAATATATATATATATATATATATATATATATATATATATATATATATATATATATATATATATATCTACTAAACAAAATTAATCACATACAAACAGTTTCCAGAGAATGCTATTCTAGTGACTATGGACGTAAGGTCACTCTATTCAAACATTAAACACATCGAAGGGCTAACCGCCCTTGAGGAAGCACTTACTAAAAGAAGAAATCAAGAACCCCCCACAGAAGTTATCATAAAACTCATGGAGCATATTGTTTACATTAAATAATGTCAACTTCAATGGAGCACACTACCTTCAAGTAATAGGTTGTGCCATGGGCACCAAATGCAGCTCCTTCATATGCTACAATATTCATGGGGAAATTTGAGGAGACCCATATCTATCCCCTCATTGGTAACGACTGCGTATTCTATGCAGGATATATCGATGATATATCCATTGTATACAAGGGCAGTGACGACAAACACATCCAATTCCTCATGGCCCTAAACACAGTGCACGACTCAATTAAGTTTGACTATAAAAAATCCAAAACATCGGTAACATTTTTAGATACTCGCATTTACATAGATGAAAATAGGAAACTACAAACGACGCTACACACTAAAATCACCGACACCCACAACTATCTACACTTTAAGTCTTTCCACCCTAAACACCTCAAAGACAACCTTCCCTATTCACAAGCACTTAGACTCAGAAGGATATATTCCCACGATGAAGAATTAAACAAACACATTGAAAATCTGGAGCATCAATTCACAACATGTGGCTATAAACAACACCTAATCAGGGAACAAATAAATAAAGCTATTTCCACACCGGGAGAAAGACACCCTAATGTACAAGATTAAAGATAAATCTACCCGCATTCCTCTAGTAATCAATTTCCACCCCACTCTGCCTCCACTATCACAAATAATCAAAAGTCGCTGGGAAATACTACATCTCAAACCAGACCTAAAATTCTTTTTAAGGAACCCGGCCTTCTAGCATATTGTAGACCTAAGAACCTAAAAGAAATCGTAGTCAGTAACCACATTTCAGGGGACAAGGTAATCCGTAATAAACTAACAACAAAAACAACAGGATTTTCCCAACCATGTAACAACAAAAGTAGTTTATGCCGCAACCACATTAGACACACGAATTCATTCACTAGCTCAGTCACTAAATCTACTTTCAAAATCTACCACGACTCTAACTGTAGATGTCATAACATAATTTACCTCCTAGAATGCACACTATGCCAGAAACAATATGTAGGAAAATCTTAATGGCCCTTTCACTACAGAATTAATAATTATCGCAATCGAATTAAGTCGATTCCCCATGAAAAATTATTGCCTGTAGAACAATATTTCCGCCTAGAAAAACACGATTTCAAAACTCATGCCAAATTCACTATAATTGAGAGAATAGACAAGTCCAGAGCAGATAACATTAGAAAGATTTTAGAGTTCCATGAAAATAAGTGGATACGACGTTTAAAAACACACTATCCAGCCGGGCTAAACCATAAATTTAACAATATAGATAGTATTTATACATAACTCTACAAATCAAAACCTTCCCACATTTCTCACCCACACAATACAGACATGCTTACGGAGGTGTTGAGGCCTCACACTTATACACCCACCCACACGAATATACACACTTACACACATCATACTCACTCACTCGCTAATGAGCCAAATGATAACACACACCCATAGCAATATACACGCTTACACATATCCTACTCACTCACTCCCTAAGAAGCAAATAACACACACACACACACACTTAACAGAGACACATCCCCTCCCCAGCAATTCAAAGCAGCATGAATCCATGCAGCTATTATCTCAAATAACAACTTAAAAGAGACTGTTTGACCAACACAAGGGATGTTAAAAAATTCATGTTAAAAAGATAAAAAACAACTAAAAAAACAAATGAAAAAAATTCATTTTCTCCATCAAGACATTCATTTCTGTAGTTCACTGCTACCAGCAAGCAGAAATATTTCTTTCTCCTGATGATGGCCATGTTGGCCGAAACTAGTCGAGGAATCTAAATGAAATAATAATAATAAAAACGAAAGAATATTAATCTACAACCCAGTGTGTCTGAAGATTTCAATTTTTTTAATAATTTTTATTGTTCAATATATATATATATATATATATATATATATATATATATATATATATATATATATATATAATAATAATAATAAAAAAGGCTCACACTAATATTCCATGGTTATAATCTATTACATTGGAATCGTAATCACGATGCAATTCATATAAAAAAACAAAATTTTACTAAGACTGTATGTGTGGGAGTGGGAAACAAGTGTGAGAGGGAAATGTATGAAAGGTCAAGCGAGAGGTGTAACAGAAGAACAGGAAGAGAGAAGTTTTAAAGAGAGGAGTTAAATAATGGTTTAAATGAGTGAGTTACAGATAAATATGAATTATTTTTAGAGGCATAATTCGCTGACCCAAATTAAAATAAAAAAACAGCTGGCATCCCTCTCTCACCCTTTTACTGTTGAAACTGTTAAATCTAACCGTCTCTTCTACTCCAATAGCTTCATATCTCGCACCTCTTGTCTGTGGAACTCCCTTCCCTATTCCTGTTTCCCTGATAGCTATAATCTCCAACTATTCAAATGTAATGTCAATCAACATCTCCAGTTGCCTTGATCTATCCACTATCCTTCTCCTCATCCTTTCTTCTATCACTTCCATCTGCTCTCACTAGAAATCTTCTGTAATCCCTTGCGTGCTAGTGGCTTCCCGCCTTGCTTGGGGTGAAATGCTTAAAAAAAGAAGAAAAAAAAAGACACCGGAAACGTGTGTATACATTAGTGGTGACACTACGCACAAAAAAAGACGATATGATCTAAACTTAAAATCCAGAAGATGAGAGAGAGAGGGAAAAATAGGTGGGAGAGGGGGCAAACTAAAAACGAAATGTATTTATAAGAGAACCGATGTGTAATCAAGAAAATTTGACAAAGCAAGTAATATCATCTACAGGTTACAGATTCATTGAGTTCTACCTGTATTCTATTTTCTTGGGAATATATATATACCTACATACACAGACATATATATATATATATATATATATATATATATATATATATATATATATATATATATATATATATATATATGTGTGTATTTAGGCAGCATTTTTTCATTAATACATATCTCATTAAATAATATAGATAAGCGTTGTCTATATATTTTATGTAAGTTTTTTTCATATAGTCTGATAATCTTAATAACATTATCATTAAATAATGAAAGAAAATCACAATATTGATACATACTTTTTTTTATTTAATCCAAACTGAGCTTTCGGCTTACATAAGCCATTATCAAAGATGACAATTACACAATATATTTATGCAATACACGAACAAGAAATTGATGATAGTATTATTTGTTTACATGGATGTATCAATATTGTGATTTTCTTTCATTATTTAATGATAATGTTATTAAGATTATCAGACTATATGAAAAAAACTTACATAAAATATATAGACAACGCTTATCTATATTATTTAATGAGACATGTATTAATATATATATATATATATGTATGTATGTATGTATATTGACCACTAATATTACCTATATATATATGTATATATATATATATATAATCAAAACTGTCACGTTCAGGCAGAGTGATCATTAGCATGAACCTAACAGCGACATAAGTATTCACTGTTTTGTGCTTTTACTTCATTTTACTGGTAGTCATATGGGTATATATGTATATGTGTCAGCGTAGACGTTAATAGGACAGAAAAAGAAATGGTGGAAATGAATTCAAATTCCATTTGACGTCATTTGTATTCAGTTCGAATGAACGCTCTTGGGAAATGCGTGACGCGGCTTCTCAAATGACTCTGCTGAGGTTATTTCCTGCTGGTGCTAACAGTTTACATAATACAGTCAGCCAAATACTAATTACATGGGGAGAAGAACCGTCAATTA
The DNA here is from genome assembly GCA_964036315.1 of Acanthosepion esculentum. NCBI lineage: Eukaryota > Metazoa > Mollusca > Cephalopoda > Sepiida > Sepiidae > Acanthosepion > Acanthosepion esculentum. Next base: position 103,991,492 of record OZ038490.1, on the reverse strand, counting down.
ACCCTCATTTGCCGATTATGTATTTTTGATAGAGTTCAAATCGTAGGATTTATGGTTTAATCCTTGTGCGTGTGGTGTAATTGATAATGGATCGGAATTCTTAATAGGACAGCCAAGTTCTAATTCCTGTTGGGTTCATTATATTCACTTATGCGCAAATAAAGGTATGAATACACATATTATCCCCATCTATGGATAAATTAGTACCACTTGTATCATTAAACATTATTACCTAAAAACACGATATACAAGGCAGTCCGAAAGTATTGTTACCTCCTCATATATATATACTTTTCTTTTTTCATATGTTTGACACGAGCTCCTATAGTTTGGAAGAGAGGCTGCTTGCAAGTATATGGGCAAATGATCGTGTGAATTCTGGCGCGGTGGAGCAATGGGTAGCGGAGAGCCGAGTTCAAATTCGATTCTAATCCATTACATGCATTTACTTGGGAAAGGTATGAATCTTCTTCTCCATCCAGCTATGGATAAATAGCAGGGCAGACTGGGTTCTATAGCCTTGAATGGCAACTGGTCTACCGCAGAAAGAAATGGCTACATACTGCGGGAAAATAATCTGCCACGTCAGTCATGTATCTTTCGATACATGACTGACGAGGCAGATTATATCACGCATGGCACATAACTGATTGAGAGCAAGGGGGAAGTTTTTACCGTAACGATACCCATCAGTTGAAAGACGTCATTTTGGAGAGCCTTTGCAACAATCAACAAAGCAAAGCCTCGTAAAATATCACAGATGGCGCCGCATCATTTTGTGCCACGAAAATGATGTTGTTCATACAAACCTTCTCTATGTCAATGAAAGTGAATAAACTCCATCCAATGCATGTGCTTTGTATTACTGTATTACTTGTTCTTCTATAGTTCTCATTATTTTGTTGTAGGGGTGGCAAACCCTTTGGACCGTCCTATAAATGTACTTTCTGGTTTTAAATTACCTGCAAAGAGCTAATAAATAAATAAAAAATCAATCAATATGTCTGTTCATTTTTTATGGATATTATATCTTTACTACTTCAGACAAGAGTTTAGTAACTCTGCTTAAAGTGAAATACTACTACTACTACTACTAATAATAATAATAATAGTAGTAGTAGTAGTAGTAGTAGTAGTAGTAGTAGTAGTAGTTGTTGTTGTTGTTGTTGTTGTTGTTGTTGTTGTTGTTGTTGTTGTTGTTGATGATGATGATGATGTTGAGGTCCTTCTGTTCTGGAATTTGTTATGCTTTATTATAAAGGAGCCTACATAATATTAGTATGTTCGGAAAGTAATTAGAATTTGTGTTACGTACACACACACACACACACACACACACACACACATTCACATATGTCATTATAAGTGTGGATTGTTATATAAATTTTAACGATATTTTATATGTGATTTCACAATCTCAGGTTCCATTTAATTACAGGCAATTCATATTTACTTCCCTTGATTACAACTTCATGCTGGGAAGTGATTCATGGAGAAATCTACGTTTAAAATAATTAAAATAAAACTATTCAAGAATTTAACAAATAATTTAACAAAGATAATACAAAGCGGTTTGTTATCAACATAGTATCACACATTAGTAATGGGATATATATATATATATATATATATATATATATATATATATATATATATATATATATATTTAAGAATGTTCTCTTCGAGGAACGTCGTGAATTACCAAGTGTTCAAATTCGAACAATATTCCATTAATAATTAGTGAAATGGAGGGTTTGATAGAGGTAGACAGTAATTTAGAAGAAAAAAAATTACCCCAATGACACCACTATTAAACTACTTTCACTTTTCGGCCATTTTTATTGTTTTAAAAAGAGATTATAAGAATTGGAATAAAACCTAATCATATGATGAAAGCGAATTTATAAATTATTTTGTTCTTGAGTATTTACAACGAAATATCAAGCACTATTTTTTAGATTGATTATTTTTATAACATTCTAAAATCTAGTACAATTACAATAAATTTAATGCAACATTTATCATTTACCAATTTATAAAGAAATAAATGTTAAAGTTTTATTCGTAAATTTATAAACATTTACTAAATTATTAAAATATTTCAACGAAGTATTAAGAAATCCTTATAATTTACTATTTTATAAATTTTGAATAAGTTGGAAATTAACCAATATTCTGCTAACTATTCCAGTAACATAATAAATAATGTAGATAAACAATTTAATACATAAATAGTGTTTATTATTTTTTGTAAATTCTCAAAAATAAAAAAGATGTGTAAATTCACCTTCATATATTTAGGTTTTATTACAATTCAAATAATCGCTTTTTAAAATAATAACCATTACCGAAAATGAAGGTAGTTAATATAATAGCGATGTCGTGGGAAAAATTGTCCTTTTAACACTGTCTTATTGCTGGTTCGTTTGCCCATGTTCGGCAAAAAATCATTTATCGATTATCTAAAATCAATCATCCAAAATCTTTAAAGGTTTCGTTAAATTTTCATCTTTTACACCAACAAAGCAACATTTACAAATATACCTTTTTACAGACACGGGGCTTGGAGAACATACGTAATGTAGGGTGGGGTGGCGTGTTGGTGGAACAAATTCTATTAGCCTTCCTGAACAATTTTGAACCGTCTGCTTGCACTCATGAGTCAAAATTTGCAAATAATTGGTATGCAATGTTTTACGGTAGATGTAAAAATAGTTACAAGTGTTTACCCACCGTTTAGCATTAAGTCATTTTTCTCTACCACTGTTCAATGGTGACTGGGAATTAGGTCATTTTTCCCTACCACCGGTAAAGCGGTGGTCAGGTCTCAAAGGGTTAAGTCTTAAATCCGGCCTTGTGTAAGTACCTATAGTATATTTACGTATTTATCCATTTTATTTACGTTATTCTTCGTGACAAGCCAGTGACAAGATATTTAGATAAAAATGTGACGGGAGAATAAATTCTAAGAATCGTATACATCACTGCTGTATGCTTCAGTCTGTATTTATTTGTGTCTATGTATGAGATAAAAACGTTGCGACCAGAAAAAGCGAATATATTAAGAGCCATGACGAAAAAAGATGTCTATGCGAAATTCTAGTCCTCGCATTCTCCCCGTTGTAATCGAATATCCATTTCTCTTATTCTAGACAATCTC
>OZ038490.1:103903332-103980832 GCA_964036315.1 Acanthosepion esculentum | reverse complement strand
ATATATACTCAAGAGAAACTCGCAGTTATTTACTAATGGGTAAATGGCAGATGCCATATATTATTTGAATGATTAGAATTGCTTCACTTCAAACTTTAGTTTGATAACATAAAATATACTCTGTTAAATTTCTCTCTCTTTCTCTCTCTTTCTCTCTTTCCCTCTATATTACCCACTCTCTTTCCCCTTTCTCTCTTTCTCTCTCTCTTTCTCTCTCTTTCCCTCTCTCTCTTTCCCTATCTCTCTTTCCCTCTCTTCTCCTTCCTTCTCTCTTTCTCTCCCCCTCTCTCCCTTTCCATATCTCTCTCTTTCCCTCTCGCTCCTTTTCCCTTATCTCTCTTTTTCTCTCTCTCTCACAGAACATCTAATAATGTGCGTCAGCATAATTACAATAAAAATCACAGGTAGGCTCTGTCGGTGCTGAACAAATGCAACTGTTTCGGAGCAGGCGTCTGCAATAGGAAATAGCCGCCGTAGTAGATGCGTGTGATTGTCCATTATATATATATATATATATATATATATATATATACTCAAGAGAAACTCGCAGTTATTTACTGATGGGTAAATGTCAGATGCCATATATTATTTGAATGATTAGAATTGCTTCACTTCAAACTTTAGTTTGATAACATAAAATATACTCTGTTAAATTTCTCAGATGAGATATCACCACTGCTTATAAATGGAGAAGCATAGATATCATCCGTATTTTCACTTTTAAGCCAACAGTATTTTCGCTCCAGCGCCTACTCAGGTAACTGGCCTTCATCACTTCAGATATGAGTCATAATTATGATGTACACTTTTCGTATAAAGTCCGGTGGCTCGTTGGTGCGTGTTAAGTGCTATTCGCGCGTCAAACCTTGGTGCGAAGAGACATTTGTAATGTATCGTTATGTCGAAAGCAGCAAACATGACAAGTTTAATCCTTCAGAAGTAGCCTGTTTGCATTAAAGAGATTAGATAAACCTGCTTCCGTGAGATAAATAAATTAAGTCTTTCGGCAATTTCCTGTACGTTAATGGTTGCGACAGTCACCAGATAAAGCCTGAAGCGCGCACCATTTGAAAAGTTATGCATGGAAGATCGCAAAGTTAAGATGATTGCATGTTTATTTTGGGTGATTTTTATTACATTTTCTCTCACCGATGTAAGAGTGGCCGATATCTCAAGTTCATTGATGTAATATAATGCAACGAACAGTCAGCTGTTGGGATGAGGTTAATTCTGTAGCAAAGTAAAATACACGTTGTTTTTAATTTTATTTAAACAGTTTTACAGCAAATTAAACTTCATGAGTCCATTGTTCATCACTCTTTCTAGTACTGATGTGACCTTTGTTATAATTCTTCGTTTTAAGCTAATAGTAATGAGAAAATACACCTTTCTCAAAATGAAACATTCGCTATGCACTGATTGTTTCATTGTTAGTACTACTGTCGATTGAAATCTTTAAAAAAAGAATATTCTGAAATAAATTTTACAGGATATTGAACTGTTCAAGTCCATTCAGGGTTATCGCCCCTTCTTGTATTAATAGCTGATTCATCCAGTCTCTTTAAGAACTTTTGATTTTATTTTGGAATGTTAATACCTTGATTATATCATTAGATCCACTTTTAGTTACATGTGCTTCCAATTTTGTGGTTGCTGCTGTTGAAAGTGTTCAAGTGATGTGTTTGTTTGTTATTTGATCTAACTCTATGTTATATTAAATAACAGAATACAGGATTTGATCTATGATTGTTTTCTTTCAGATTTAGAATATTTATTCCCCAAAAGACTCTTTTTAATCATTTATCTGAGAAAGCTTTTATATATACATGAATTTGTAGACATTTCTGAGTTATATGCTATAAATGATATGCATAACGCGTCTAAGAACATGTATTGAATTCTCGTGTTTATAATTTGATTTTGTCGCATCCCCTGTACTCTTACTATTCCTAGCTCTACCTAACCTGCATTTAGTTTCTTTATTTCCTTTTATCTTCTTTTATAACGTACTCAAACACCAATGTATTTTAAGTAATGGTAATGCTAATGCTGTTTCCCTATATCGAAATATTTAGCATTCATTGCCAGTAATGCTTTCGATTGTAATTTATAAAATATTTCTCTTAAAACAATTCTCAGGAAAATAGGTTTTTCAAGTCCAGTTGCTGTTAACGATCTTTCAAGTATTGATTCGGGTTTCCTTTCTGACCATTTGTTTGAAGTCGTGTGGAATGTCAACATGTTTATTATGTCATTATATTCTCTTCCAGTTACATTTGCTATCTATTTTAGTTGTTGTTGCTGTTGGTAGTCATCATAGTGCTGAGGTTACTTTTATTTGGCATAGCATTCTGTGATTCTGTGACGACAATCCACATTGCTTCCCATTCTCGAATCCAATTTTGACCATCTATCTGAGAGAGCGGCTTTATTCAGTGCCTGACAATTTAGATATTTCTGAATGGGTTTCTTGCCATGCGTGACATCCGTATGAAAATCTCTATCTGATGAGCCTAAGTACATGCCTTAAGTTTTCAGACCAACGTTTTACTTTTGTAGTAAAATGCAGTGTTGGGTAAAACTACATTTAGAATTTATTAATTCAACCTTATGACTTGTTATGATGGAATCAGTTTATGCGCCATTAATACTTTGATGCTAGTTATAATTCTGTTTCTGAAAGTTGTATCTTAAATACTCCTTCAGTTATGTCTGAATAACAGTCCAATGTAGAAAACACATTCATAGAAAACATTTATATGTTATGAGTTTGGTAAATCCATCAGCTTTTATTTCTTTCATCATCTGACACATTCAATTTAAATTTGTGTACATTTTTCGATGATTGTTTCTTCGGCTAAATATATAATACAACTTCGCATATACCAGAACTGTCTGTATCGAGGTTCATTCAGATTTTAAAGATCACCTAAAAAATCGCGTCAACATAACTGATTAAATTAAAAGTGTTTGTGTTCGTTTATTTATTAAGAATGCAATCTCTACATGACTTCGGAAAAGAATGGATATATTAACATACAAAATTTATATTATGTTAAAGTCTTTACTGTTGCGTTTTATTTCTTTCTTTGTATATTAGTTTCTTAGAAATAAAAAAAAAATCATATTTTATCGATGTGGTTTTAAAAAGTCCTAACTGGACATCCGCCTTTTTTGGATAATTTCTAAATCGCACAGGCAATAATTTAATACATTTTTTTTGGTCAAATTAGGCTGTAGATTTTTTGTAAAAATTCTAATGTATACAATTCTATAATAAATGTTTAACTTTAAGATGTTTTCTTTCTTATTTCACAAAAATGTACACGCACGCTGTTAGTATTACGCTAACAACTTGAAGACTAAAATGATGTTTAAGTCGGTCTCAATGACAAAGAAAAACAGAAAAAAAATACAAACCAAAATCTACTAAAATTTATAGAAGCGGACAAAGAAAAAGGCAAATAATTATTTTATTTATTTCACTTTTTAATTATGTAACTTCATCCTAGGAAATCGGAAATAAAATTTTCAAAGGACAATTAAATGTATGGTCTTCATTAAAACTTACAGGTTTCTTTGGTTATTAATCTGAAAAAGCTGTTGTATACATCTGCCAGTTTAAATATATCTGGAATATAGACTTGGAAAAAGACTCATACAATTGTACATTTCAGGTACGGACATTTTATTCCCCAACCAAACTTGTAATATTTCTTTTCTGATTATTTCTTTGTTATAAATTGTAGCTCATATTGAATAGTTCGGTCTTTTTTAATGTTTGTATCCCGTGTCGTATGATTTGCTTTTCGGTCTTTTTCTTTCCAAATCTGCTTTCTAAGATTACTAGAACTTTGGGGATCAGCAGACAGTAATATTACATTTTTTAAAGTATTTCACCCCAAACACGGCGGGAGTGCCACTAGCACGCATTGAGTTTGATAGAATGAAACTGAGAGAAAAGAGAGTGACAGTGAGTAAAAAGACTCTGTTTTTTGAGGAAAGGAAAAAAAAAAAAGATTGGCGGTGTTCAAGTCAACAGAAGATGATGGTTGACATTGCATTTACATTTTTGAAGATTGTAGTTATCAGGGAAGCAAGAAAGAGGAAGGGAGTTCTACAGTCGGGAAGTGCAAAAAAGAAACTGTTAAAGTAGAAGTGTCGGTTACATTTAACTATTTCAATATTAAAAAGGTTTGATCTAGATGATTATCTAGTAGCACGCTTAAATTTATGTAGTCTGGATACCATGGAATAAAGCTCGTCAGAGTAGTTGCCATGAAAATATTTGCAGAAAAGTCAGATTAAACGAAGCCACACCACTTTCTTTGAGAAAGTGACTGAAGCCTAGATTTGCATTGCAGATCTTTCATTTCATTTTGTCGAGAACATTGAGATGATCAGCAGGCCTACCAAACCAGATATGACAACAGTATGCCATGCATGCACGGACGGAAGATTTGTAGATGTGTAAGATGGACTGACGAGAAAAAAAAACTTTCTGGTACGACACAAAGAACCAACTTTCCTTACAGTAGATGCAGCTATTGATTCAATGTAATTCTACCTCAAGTCAGTCGAGGACGTGAGGCCAATAAGGCGTTGTGAGGTGCTCTTCCCGAGTCGAGCATGAACCATGCTTGTGGGAGGCAGGGAAGCTTCTCTGTGGTGGTTAAATGGGAACAATTTCATTTTGGAGGCATTAAAATTTACAAGCCATTTTCTGTCCCAGTTAACTACTGATTAGAGACCCTTTTCGAGATCAGAGGCCAGTTTAACTTTGTCAGCGCTGCCGAATTTAGTATTTAGACAGGAGTAAATGGTAGTGTCGTCTGCATAGATGCTTATTTGGGAGGTGATGACAGCAGGAAGGTCATTGATGAAGATCAGAATCAGTGTAGGATCCAAGATAGAGCTTTGGGAGACACCCGCATTCGTATGAAATGATATGAAAATTAATATGGATATTAAATTAAATAATTGTCTTGTAGGCTTACGTAATAGACGAGCATGCTAAACCCTGACAAACGCCTTCGACGTATCTATAGCCATAGCTCGAGCTTCGCCGTTTTTATCAAAAGCTTGATATACATATTCAGTTTTGACCATAAGCACACCAGCAGTAGACCGGGAAAAACGGACATCATATTGTTTCTTAGATAGTAGATCATGAGAATTCAGAAGCTTAACCAATTCGGCATTGATTAAAGCTTCGGAGACTTTGCCGCAAAGTTTTCCAGTATCTCACCTCAACGGTCAAATACTGGAAAACAAAGGGAGTTGTTTTGATTGTCTAAAACTAGCGTGGGAATGTTGGGTGTAGAAAGCGATTTCAGGGAGTTGTTTTACACACCATACAATGTAGATGTGATTTTTCCGTGTATTGGAATTTGCTCCCCAGTGCAGATGATACAGCGAACCCACTGGTGAATAAAACTAGATAAGTTTAAAATTCCTTTGTTGAAGTTCACATTTTACCTCCGAATAAACCAACTAACGATAACCGGCTGTGAGAGAGAGAGAGAGAGAGAGAGATGATCGAATCGACTCCGCCACCAAGACTGCCCCACCCAGCATGAAGCGTGAGAAGATCCAACAATGTGAGTTAATCAATACCGTCGCCCCCAAGACTACCTTCAGCACAAAAGGAATATGCAGCGAGGGGTCAGAAGGTTCTTCAGAGTTCTTAAAAACGGGGACTACAGAGGAGGACTTCCAGCAAGCTGGAAACCAGGATGCAGCGGGACAATAATTTTGTAGTTTGGTGAGAACTAGAGCCAGCTCGGGAGCATATTTCTTCAAGACGACAGCTAGTATCCCGTCATTTCCTCTTGCCTTATTGGAGTATTACTTTCACATTATGTGTCTTTGTCTGAAGATAGTTTAGGGAGATAACTTTAAAAGATGTAGATCAGAAAAAGATCCTATTCACTATAAACTATAGCATATATGAATATATATATAAGCAATATCTAAAAGGACATATATATAAAAAAGGTCTTGCTGGCAACATCTCTAGGCGGGACACGACCATCTGGGGGTGATCATTTTATGTTCTTTATAGAAGACGCATGGATTTCGCGCGTTGTCCTGACCTACGTTACCTACCATATTTCACCTCTCTATCGTCATCTCCGGATTGTCATCCACCGAGTGATGTCAGCTTCTAGGTGACTCAGGGACTATCATGTTACTAACATCTATCAGGATTTTAGTAAATTCCTCCCGTAACAAGTCAGATCATCGCCTTCCGCGTCCTGGAAAAGATTAAGAACAGGATTAAGCAGCTGACAGCGAAACGGAAAGATTATTTTTCAGACTGTTTTAAAAATTACAAAAGAGACTAGGAGTACATATGAACCCCTATGGGAAATATTTGAGGGATGTTAATCCGCTATTATCAAGGGATTTACTTTTTGATAATTTCAAACAACATCATCATTAGTAACGCGAGGTGTTTAAAAAATCTCATGTTTTTCTTCGACCTTGAGCAATTAGCAAACCAAAGACTCACGAGTAGGCAATTAAATTACAAGCAGTTTTATTTATTCATAGAAGGAAATGCTTCCCTTAGTAATAATGGAGCGATTCTTAAATATTATTCTCACATTTATACGCATTTAAATTCGCGTATTTATACAGTAATAAAGAATATAGTTTTAAGTATTCATTTCTGCAAATGTAATCTTCCATCAATATATTTCCCTTATGTTCCACTTATGCTAAATAGATTAAATAATAGAAAAAGAAATTATACTGGTCTTTGAATTCGATTTTTTCAAAGAAAGTTTCTTTTATTTACCCGATAAAATCCGGAATTTCAACTCACGATAATATCAAACAAGAAGAATAAAATTATATATCAATAATATTTGCAATGGTTTTACTGATCTGATAATATCCCAGGATTCTAACGAAGGGTTATTAAATTGGATCATTATTTTGAGGTGTTTAATAAACTAATGATAAATAATGTTACAACTAGATATTTTAATAATTAAAAAAGATTGATACAGTCATTCGCTTTAGATCATTTAGCAAATATTATAGTCAAATCTTACTATATATATATATATATATATATATATATATATATATATATATATATATATATATATATATATATATATATCCTGGACATTGAATTTTACCTGGATTCTATCCTCTTGGAAATTTTTATATATATATGTATGTGTATGCATGTATGTATATATATTTATATATTTATATATATATATATATATATATATATATATATATATATATATATACACACACAGACATGACAGAATTGAATAGACACCAAGATAAATTTTATTTCTTATTTTGTTTAATAATCAAGATAAATTAACTTAAATTTTTTTAATAACCAAGATAAATTAACTAAGATTATTTGATTAAAATTGAAGATAACAATACTGGAACATGACACGAACCAAAGGAGCATTAGACCTATCTGAATTTCAGCGAGGGCGTATCATGTGCTAACATGAAGGTGGTCTTAGTCAGAGAAAAATATCTGAAAATCTTTCAATACTCCTTTCTACTGTTAATAGAGTGATCGTACAATTCACCAGAGAGGGCAAGAAGTGCACAAAACATCATCCAGGCCACCCTGGGCCCTCTGAAAGAACCATGCGTCTTGTCGAAAGAAATGTTGAACAGGATCCACGTTGCAAGGCCTCTGACATAGCAACACAAGTTGATGTCAGTCCAGCTGGGCTACTATGGCAGAGCTGCGAGAAGGAAACCACCTACTCCGTCCAGCCAATATCAAACGCAGAAAGGATTGGGCTCATGAAATGGTGGAGAGACCTGTGACCTTTTGGAGCACTGTCATTTTCTCTGATGAGTCAAGATTCGCATTATTTTCTGACAATGAAAGTGTATGGGTATGGAGACTCTGTAGTCAAGAGTTTGATTTAAAGACTGCTGCCAACGCTGAAATATGGGGGCCTTTCAGTAATGGTATGGGGTGCAATTTGGAGTGATGCTTGTTCAGAGCTTGTGGAGTGTGAAGGAAACATTAATTCAACCAAATATGTTTCTATATTAAAGAAAGGGCTCCTTCCAATATTCTCAAGTAGTAGAATGAGCAAAGTTGACTCCCTATTTATGGAAGATGGAGCTCCATGTCTCACTGCTCAAGCAACGCAACATTGGTTGAGACAAAATGGGATCAATAAACTTTCATGGCCAAGTCAGTTCCCGGATATTAACCCTATTGAACACCTCTGGGGCATATCAGATCGAAAACTCTGCAAAAAGAACATCTTCTAAGCCTGAACTTTTAGGATTATTGCGTGAAACATGGCAAGAAATCCCTCAAGATGATATTTGTGAACTCATCGCTAGCATGCCTAGAAGGGTCCTTGCATTAAAAAAAGCAAAAGGGATGTCAACCAAGTATTAGTTATTAAATTTATGACCATTTATAATAACTTCATTTGTATAAATTACTTGTTTAATAAAATAAACGGTTTCTGTGAGCGTCTAATCAATTCCGTCATGTCTGTGTATATGTGTGTGTGCGTGTGTGTGTGTGTGTGTATTAACCACTAATATTATCTCTCTGTGTGTGTATATATATATATATATATATAGGGAAGAGGTTATAGCAGTTCCAACGAGAGAAAAATGTGTATAACAAAAAGAAGAGAGGAACCGCAAACGTTTTTGGTTGTAATGTGGATTTAAAAATATATATATATTATGCGTTATTTTCCATAATTTTGTTACAGTCATTTCAAGTCTCGCGACTTTCATCAGGCAAAGAGTTGATATTTCAACACATTATTAAAAGGAATTAATTTTTCTTATATTTTCCGATGTTAAATATTCTCAATATTAGACATACTCTTTTTTGTGTGTTAGTGACCCAAATGTCTTTATGCACGTTTCAGAAACCGAATAAGCATGACACAAGATAACGGATTTGAATATTTTTATAAATGTTATTTATATTAATTTCCTTATTCCAAAATAACGTAATTCATTAATTAAAAAACATACATAACTCTCTTAAGTAGCCAGTACTCAATAACTGTACAAAACCTATTTTAAAATCTGTATATAACGTCTTTTGAAAGAGATACGATAAGTGTAAGTAAATTTAATTGGTATCTTAAATACATTTCATATCTTAACACTGAAAAGCAAATGAACCTAACTGTATCTGTGAACCTGCCAGTGGGAAAAGTTGGAAAAGATATCTTTAACGTTTCCTTCATTTACTTATATATATATATATATATATATATATATATATATATATATATATATATGGTAAGTGTGTGTATAGAAAGAGAGCGAGAGAGTTATATTTTGAACATATAAATAAACACTATATTGTCACTGATAATTTCACAAACACACCCATATATATATATAGGAGATTAAAACGAAACCATGTTAAAAATCGATCCATAAGAGCAATCAGGTAACAACAATCCAAATGTGTCTGCTTGGACGATGGTAAATTACTGGTGAGTGAACCGTTGATTTAATTTCAAAAGCAGCATATTTCGTCTTTTTTTAGATTGACTCCCAAACACTGCGAAATGTTTATATTGGAGCTTCCGGCGCGAATTCCAAGCAGTACTTCATGTCGTTTCCAGATTTCTGTCGCAAATAATTGCGTCATGGTGCTCTTCCCACAGATGGTGCTCAACTGAAGCTACTATACTATACAGTTGACAAAAAACGAAACAAAAAAAAGCAGACAAATGGCATTTGCAAAATTAAAAATACAAACGGCTAACAATTTACCCATCGCACCCTGTATGTACCTATGTATATATATATATATATATATATATATATATATATATATTACTTCAACTCTTATTATAGTGGACACTTCGTATTTGATATAGACGCCCCTTTTTTATTAAAAGGATGTATTACGTCTATCGTCCTGGCCATTATCTATTTTGAATATAAAGTCTCCATTATAATAACGATTGAATGAATAAAAATGTCGTTTGAAAAATAAATCCAATAATTCTTTAGAAATTGCTTTGTTTACGTTTTAGGTATGAAACCAATATTTTTGTTCACGTGGAAAATTAATCTAATTGAAAGGTGTGTCCTTCACTGAAAAAGTAAAATATCGCCATGTTCGTTGTGACAATCTTTGTGGCCTATCGGTTGAACTCTCTGAAAGAATCGATTTTTCCCCTACAAAAGGGGAAGCAAGTTAGATTCCTGGCGGTGAACATCTTTCTTTACTGATTTTTGTCAAATGTCGTAGACGTAATACAAACGTTTTAAATGATAAAAGTGGCCAGTCTACTTCAAATACGAAGTATCCACTAAAATAATGTTTGGATCAATAAAAATAAACCCTTTAATTATATGTATGTATGTTTTATGGGCGCGGCTGGGTACGTTTTAATTATATTTCCCGATTATTTTAGAGCTATACATCGTAAGAAGATCCAAATAAAAGCCCATATCTGATTGGTAAGGTTGGTAAGATTTTTTCATATACTTTTCTTTGTTGGAGATGCATGAATTTAAAAGGCCGCTTGCTGAAAAATGGTAAAACAGATTTTAATAATAACATTGAAATGTTATAAAACTTTGAAAATTAAAATTTACTATGCATTCATCCCCCGAAGAAGTAATTGTGTATTCCTGACAGACTTGTGAACGTTAAAAATTGATCTTAGAGAAAAGAATGAAACCATCGATTTTTGACTTCGTATTTTGTTCGCCATATCTATTCAGATGCTAAATGTAGCATAAAAGCTTTGGCATCTGATTACGTTCTATACGGCATTTTAATGTGCGTTCTCACTATTTATCTGTAATTATCGGACTCAATGAAAACTCTTTGGTGATTCTTTTTTATATTAAAAAATGATAAATTGGGCTATAAATCACATACACGGTATTATGGGTTACACAAACAACTAATTATTCATATAGTAATTTGTTATAAAGTATTTTATTAATTTCTTCACACTGACAAACTCTTTCATATACTTTATTCACAACATACATACTGACTACCAAATATTTTTCACGAAAAAAAACCCCACTAAATTCAGTGTTTTCGCTACAAACGTAATGTAATATCTATTATATAAGTTAGGGAACTCCGAAAGATCTCCTCACAGATTAAAAATAGATTTGAAGCAAAAGAGGTGTTCTGCTGAAGAATGCTAAGAAATCCATAGATAGAACATGTGAGAAACAATTAATTATTTAGCAGAATGGAAATTACAAGGATCCTTATACTGGTAATCGAAAAGAAAAAAAAATTGAAATGTCCGTGGCAAATAAAGAGGAAAGAGGGCTGTGAGAACTTAACAATCACAAGAAGAGGAAGCAATGAATAATCTAGTTGACGACTTCGTGAGAATTGGAATGCATAACATGAACAGAATTGGCGAATAAAGAGTCCAAAGGTAGTGTATCAGAAAACAGGATGTGTAGAGAGCCGTAATCATCGACATCTCTTTCTTACAGCAAATAAAAGAGATACATAAAATGATGAAAACAGGGAAGCATATGAAGCAGGGATATAACTGTGAGCAGCAATAAGAAAAGACAGCATTTGAAAACATAGGCCCGTGTGACAGCCCGGATTATACCCGACGTTATTCTAGGCTAGGCTAGTTAGAATATCCCATTTTATACCACCAAATATGAAATGTGTTAGACTAAAATATACTTCTCTCATTCATAACGTACTAGCTCCTTTTTCCTTATACTTACTGTATACACAAATGATAATTGCGAATACTATTGATCAAACAGTATTAAGTGTGCAGAGTTTTCTCGTGTGGATTTTACAGCAATCAATTTTATTCTAGGCCTAAAAATATGGTTTCTTGACAAATATTGAACGAGTACTCGACAGCCATTATTACCAATGTGTGGCCTGGAACGTTAATTGGCTTGATCCTTATCTCTTGAAAACCTGATTTGAAAGTGTGTGTATATGGGAATTTTATCACAGAAAACAGGCTTATTTAAGAAAACAGTATTCTAATTGGCTGGTCAGATTTGTTCAAAAGACATTCCTGTATATTCTTGCCTGTTTCACTAAAAAAAATGTACAGTGTCATCTGAAAGTCTCGTTACCCCTACATCTATTTCAAACTGTAGGAGGTCATGTCAGCCATTTGAAATAGAACATTATATTATATAGAGGTGACAAGACTTTCGCACCACCCTGTAGATTGATTAAGCACCACCGACCAATCCCTTCCTTCAAAAGGTTGGCTTAGTATGTGGCTACGAGATTAACCCGTCCCCCATCTCATTATGAAGTTACCTGTATTAAAGATTATATATTGTCTTGGATTTACACAACAGAAGCATTCTCGATATTCCTTGATATGAGAATTGGCGCAATGTGGGAGACATTAACCCTTCTATGGCGGTCATCATCAATTGACATTTCATTGGAGGTCGGTGGATATCAATAACTAATGATTATCCTTTTTCCAATAATACAGGGATCAATAATTAATGATTCGGGTTTGAAGGTCTAATTATTAGGTTGGTGCAAAAATAATGTCGTTTTTTGACATGATCTTGAACGTCAAAAAACGACATTATTTTTGCACCAACCTAATAGCAAATCTCGAATTCATGAATTTTTTATTTGCTGTAATCTAAGGTGTTACTTCATTTCCTTCATCATGTGTCTGTAAATAAAGAGGGAAAACCAGGCCCAAAACACTTTTATGTTTGTATCCATACTTTTGGAAGAGAGCATCGGATAAATTGACACATCAAATGGACAACTCCATTGTACAAGGACTATCATACAGTTACGATATTAAATTAGGGACCTCACAAATATATATTTAACTTTTACTTATTGGTTTTATTTAAAAAAAAATATATAATTTATTGAAATCCATGTGTATACATCTCGCTTGCGGAACTCTCTTCTGGCTACTTGCTTTTTCGTCAAATTTGATGTTTAAAATTTTAAATGCACTGTCTATCGTCATCTTCTGTCATCTTAATTCCTGTTCTTTTATTGTTCTCTATCCTTAATAATGTTTTATTTTTCTCATTCTCTCAAACTCAGTAACCCCCGGCGTCTTAGTATCTTTCTTGCCTTAGTTGGTGTAAAAATGATGCACAATGTATCTAATTAAATAGTGCATTCTCGCGCAACCATTTCCCACCGTTTAGCTGTTAAATGATTAATGACAAAGTTTAATTGTCGGTATATTTTCGAAAAAAAACCCCCAGGAAATTGCACAGCAGAATGGTACATTCATAATATCGAAATATTCAGAAAAGTACAGCGTTTATTTATAACTGGGTGGAGGTTAGTAAATGCTACGTCGTGATTTTTCAAGCGTAGCTTAGATGTGGCACAGGGCCGTAAATATGGGGCACCCAGTGAGGATCGAACACACTACTCAGTCCTAATTGTTCTAGCGAGACTAGCTTGCTAACTATTACACCGCTTCGTGGTGCCCACGTAAACGCTACATAATGTATTGGGAGAATCCATTTTAAGGACTTTTATCGAATTGTTTGCAAAAGAGAGACCATTCAGTCAGATGTGTAGACAAACAGATATACATGTGGAAACGAAATTGATTTTTATAATTACATTTAAATAAGGAGGTAGGTAAGATGATAAAGATTAATATGTGTTGACCGAGAACCATATCTTTATATATATATATATATATATGATGGACTCTCCCGTCGAGGGTCAGACAGATCAGTTCCCAGAAACTGAAATCCCGACACCCACACAGGATTTGATTATAGTGGTGAAGGCCTTGTGCAGGGCCATCCACACTTTTTGGAGGGACGAATACAGGGACCTGGTGCAACGAATTCCACAAGGTCCCCAAACGACCCTCCGCAGGTTTTGAATTCAGAGTTGTTCTTCTTCTAGACCAGTTGCCATTCAAGGCTATAGAACCCAGTCTGTCCTGCTATTTACCCATAGTTGGAGGGAGAAGAAGAGGATTCACACATTTCCCAAGGGTATTAGCACGTAAGTGAATGTAATGGATTCGACTGGAATTCGAACTCGGCTCTCCGATTCCTCAATCCAAGCCGTTATCCATTACTCCAGCGTGCCTCTTATATATATTATTTTTATAATCGCAGAATAGAATAGGCATAGAAAGTATATTTAATAGAAGGTATATTTAAACTGATTTTAAAATATCTTAATTCCGCTCGTCCAAATTGGGGTAAGAGAATAAGATCCTTTTGTAGTTGTTATTGCCTTATAATATAGATGTGGGTTTATTCATGTATACACTCGTGTCTTTCACTAACGTTTGGGTATCAGCTATGATATGTTTTCATGATTTCTGTCGATATGATCTAGTTCTTTACGAATGAATCCGTCTACTTCCAAATAGCAGAAGAGTTATTTGTGTATTTACTTCCCATGATTATTTGAATCAATTTTGAGCTTGCAGTCAATTGTAGTTTTCAAGGTCCCCCAAGGATTTTTTTTAGGTAACAATTTGTACACAAGATTTAACAGATGTCCTGTCCACCAATAATCACTGGTACATATTGTGAGTGATTTCGTTGTAAGACAACATATTTTCGAATGTGACAAGAACAATGGCTATTTAATAATAATATTCTGATAATATAGCGTTAATAGAAATCTCCTAACAGCGTTAATAGAAATCTCCTAACAGCCTTACGTATCGACGCTAGGGGACGGACAATGTCTTCAAATATAAGAGGACAGAAATAACACAGCATTGTTGACCTCCAGCTTCGTCCTAAATGAAACGTTTCACCGAGACCAAACACATGTATCGAAAGCCTCAGTAACTCTGCTATATTCAATCTGAAATTTTTATTGATTCTTGTCACTGAAAATATACGATAATTGTTTTGAGATCAACTTGATTTTCTCACATGCTGTTAAAACCATTTTCCTGGATTTTCAGACGTGTGGCCCGAACGTCAACCAGCACAGACGACAACCTCCTGATTTGAAGGAGACACTTCACCTGACAAAAACCAATTACCTTGATTGACCGTACACAACCTTGCACTTGAATTACGATGAATTTTGATCGAGCTGCATCCAATTTTAAACATACTTGAATAGTCTCTGACGTTACCCAAATTGTACTTATTTATTCAAAGTTTACCAGCGGAATATTCATCTGCTCGACTGGGAAGCGGCTACGTATAGAGGCGCTAATATTTATTATAATAAACGTTATTCTTAGGATGAACGCGCGTCTCTCGTTGGGAATTATACAAATCTATATCTGCTTGCTTCAGTTTCGTTTCCAAATTTGTAACCGTATTCTTTGGCTACAGAAATGGTTTCAGTAATAGAAAAGGGTTACAGATTCAATTTCTTTTGGGAGGCATATTTTTCTTTATTAAGACTTCACGATCTAAGCCGGTTGTTATTAATTATATTGTCTTTTAAATAAATAGCAACACGAACCCACGCACCACGAAAAAATAACGTTTATAGTAATAAATAATGTTGGATTAAGAAGGGATCCATTTTAAGTGAATAATATATAAATACTTACTACATAGTAATTGTCTATATTTTTGGGATGAGGGGTTTTCACTATGGATTTCGTTAATCGGACTGACTTCCTCATCTTGGTTGCTTTCCTCACAACGTTTCGGCCGTCTGATCCTCCGGCCTTCCTCAGGGCGAAACATGCCGCCCCCTTAAAGTAAGGGTGGATGAACATCGAAAAGCAGTGACTAGAGGGGAGACGGAAAAGTCGGGTATAGCCTACCATGTATGGAAGGAAAAAGGGTGACCATCGCCCTCTCTGGGATGAAGTTAAAATAATAAACAGTGAGCCCCACTGGAAAGTGAGAAAACTCAAAGAAACAGCTCACATGCTAGGACATAACAACCTCCTGAGCAGACCAAGTATAGAACTGAACACGATTTGGGCACCCCTAATCGTAAGAGAGAACCTAGAATAACAACTTAGGTTTAAATATACCAAAAATTCATACACGATCGTCCCAGTGACACATGGCCGAGGCGACTAGGACGTTGGAACAGTGATTGCAAGTTCTCTCGATGTTCTGAGTTCGATCGGTGACAACGATAATAGAAGCAACAGCAGCAGCAGCGATGGCCTTAATGGAACGAGAACATGGTACCCCCGTAACAATAAAGGGTTGGGTTCGAAATTCCAGACCGACGGTTTCCGAGTTCGAGATGCACCTGAGGAAGGCCGGAGGATCAGACGGCCGAAACGTTGTGAGGAAAGCAACCAAGATGAGGAAGTCAGTCCGATTAACGAAATCCATACTTACTACATATCTACCATTCGTTTATTAAAGCTGATATAGCAAGACTCTTCGGCAAAAAACGAATTGAGTCCTATCGGTCACTGTGTGTTTATCTTCACCTTCATACCTCCTGTGCATCGACGGCTTAGAGTTAGAAACCCAACTGACGCCAATTCAGTCCGGTTTCGATCTAGAGGCAACCTGACGTCTAGCCACACTGAAGAGCCGCGATCTGTGGATGACAATAATATATATATATTTATTTACCGACAATCTGTTTTTACACTCTAGAGAAATTAACGTTTCGGAAAAGTAAATCTTTGGTATAACTCCTTATTTGCAGAACACTTAACAATGAATAGACTTTCACAACGACATGTTAGATTAATACAATTTGCATCACTCCCTACTCGAGGCCCTATGAACTATTTCAAGGGAAATATTAATCATAATATAATTGTCTGTAGTCTTTCAGCTCTCTCATTTCACCAGTTCAATATCTTTGGCCCCGACGCGTCTAATCCAAGAACAGAGAAAATGGAAAATCTCCAGAAACTTGATAACATCACTAGAATGCAGCTCTTAAGCATAAATGAAGGATAAAATGAAAACAAGGGGATGTTTATATTTAAAGTCTTTTGGCGTTTAACAGTTACTGTAGTCATAACTTGTTAATTTAGATTCCAGTTCGATGTATCTTAAATCACTGAAGAGTTCCATCTGTTATATGAATGCTATATAGCCAAAACATCTTGAATCGAACACGGAATGTCTTCTTCATATTGCGATACAAAATAATTCTGATATTTTCGTATCAATACAACTGAAGGACTCCAAGAAATAACTAATATTTGCCATTTATTGTAAAAGTTTAATACATCTAAACTAATATTTATTTATATAATTCATGTATTAAAAAATTCCAACCATGTAAAATAATTTTCCTTAAAAATTCTAATGTTCTTTAGGAGGTTATATCTCCAATTTTAATAAACTTAAAACAGGATTAAATTATGACAATAGTCGCAGATACAATACAGATAGGTTTCACTTATAGAAAATTTATGAAATTCAGGCATAATTCAATCACAAACAAACAAAAAGCAACAGCCAACATAAAGAAATTAGTAGATAATTTTCAAAATACTTTAAAGCACTGACTGCTAGTAGAAAGTAGAAGCTATTATTTTACAAAAGAAACAACTTCTTTCAGCAACAATAAACATAGAAGATACATCCATATTGTTTATCTGAAAGAAGTCTTTGCGCATTACTAATTGGGAGTTGAATAGATCATTACCACGTTTGCCCACCCCCCCCTAAACAGGCAGAATATTAATAAAAATTCGAAGAATCAGACGGATCGCCCGAGTTCTCAAAAAGAGGAACTACCGAAGAGGAATTCAGATAAGCCAGGAGTCAAGCAAAAAAGCAAACTGTTTATTGCAAAGTTTGGAGAGAACATATCCTAATTCAGGAGCACATTTACGACAATTTCCAGGATTATTTCGAGCCCGCCTGCCTTGTATGGATCAAGTTTATAGATAACTATGACCCAGACTGTAAAGCCGAATCGGTGTATGTAATTTAATGAGATATCGAACTTATCGTCTGACTCACATTCTTTTGACAAGCAATCATTTAATTTCTTTCTCTAAAACTGTTCTGATTAAATTTAACTAGCGGTGTAGAGGCGTACAAAGCTTTTGAGTAAGGAAAAGAAATGTAAAGTTGAATTTATTGAAAGATGAATAGGAAAATAAAAGGAAATAAATAGAATTGTTATTGGCGTTAATATCATTGGTCAGTACTTATCTTTTGGCTCATTTCATCGTTGTTACTGCAGTTAATGTACAAGAGAGAAAATGGTGGGGTGCTTGGGTAGTCGCTCTCCTATAATTACATCAAATGGTGGATGCATAAATATCAAAATTGTTCAGCGACATCGAAAGCGTAGAAATATCTGAGCTCTTGTCGATTGATGAAAAGCTGAGATGGAACTGAAGATTTACTGCTAATAATATCTGAGATGTGAGTTTTGGAATTGGCGTAGTTTCTTCGCAGATAAATGTTGATGCCCACCAATGATGACGCATTTCTCTTGGAGATTCTATGGTATATGTTAGTGATGATCATTGCAGACCCCAATGTATAACATAACGATTTAATAAGATGTGATACATATGGCACAAGGCCGAAAGTATGCACACACCCAGCGAGAATCGAACGCACTACTCAGTCGTAATTGATCTAGCGAGACAAGATTTTTCAAACATTACACCATTTCGAAGTGCTCATTCAATGTATGATATACTATTATTTCAAAGCATACAATTTTTGAAGAGAAACTAAACTTTCAGGGGGAATATAACTGCGGAATTAATTATATATAAATGAAAAAAACAAACATCCTAATAGCCTATATCACCTCAAGGATCTCATGGAAGATGGCAAATTTAGACGTTTCGAGAGTGAAAGGGTGGGACCGTGATGCCAACTTAGTAGCACGCTTAAATTAATGCAGTTTGGGAACCGGTGAAAGTAGTTGTCATGAAAGTGCTCTTGGACTTAAGGATGAACTAGACAAAATCCAGAGACGGATATGCAACGTGGTTGGTCCTGATCTGGCATCCCGTCTGCAGTCGTTATCTCACAGCTGTGCTGTGGCTTCCCTTTCACTTTTCTACAAGTACTTTCATGACAATTGCTCCGACTGGTTCCCAAACTACATGAATCTAAGCGTGCTACTTGGTTGGCATCTCAGTCCCACCCTTTCACTGTAGAACCGACTAAATGTAGCCATATCTTCTACTCCAACAGCTTCTTACCTCGCACCTCCCGTCAGTGGAACACCCTTCCTATCACTTGCTTCCATGATACCTATCATTCTCTCTATCCATTTCCCAAACACTCCTCTTTAATCTTACTCTCAATCTCTGTAACTCCTTGTGTGCAAGTGGCTCTCCTGCTTTGCTTGGGGCGATTTGCTTTAAAATATTTTCTCATAGGCTTTATTTTATAACAATTATTAATCAAACCTTGTAAATCATGCAGAGGTCTCACTAAGCTACTTAAATCCTTATCCTTTGAAGTAAAGTCTGTCACTTTTATTTCTCATACATATGTTGTATGCGAAGCTAAAACCAAAGTAATTGCGAATCTCTTTCTCCTTTACGGACTGCTCTTTTTTTCCCCTGTTTCTTATATCAGTCTTAGCCCTTTTATCTTACTGTTAATTCGGAAGTTTTCTGTCTTTCTGTTATTTTCTGTACATGTGAGATTTAATTTAAGTAATATCCATTTTCCTCCTTTATTTGTTGAAAAGTACAAATGAGTACTATTTGTTTCATTCTTTTATTTTTCATACCACTTTGAATTATCGTCGGTTTTCCGCCATTTTTCTGACATGATAAATTCATATAACGCCATAATATAACCCTTGCCACCTGGCATTGCAAATTCAACAGAGATAACTCTATTATAAAAAGTGGCACCGAACAAATATAAATAAACATGTTTATTTTATAAACTGATAAGCAAGTGGTTTATGTTGTGTAAATGTTGTTTTAAACTTGTCAGAGAAGGTATTTAACTATTCAACAAAATCCCATTGAGGTGATATATCACGCTGAAGGCCTGAAAGAAAAAAAATTAAAAACACATGATTAAGTTTCAATAATAAACATTGTTGCTATTGAAACAAAACTATTTGTATACATTTTTTGGGAAACAGTATATTTGTACTGAGAATGATATAAGCAGAGAGCGAATCGGAGAGAGTGATACTTGAGAAAGATGGGGGGTAGGCTAAAAAGGCAGAAAAGTACAGAAAAAGAGTAACGACGCAAGGCATTGTATGAGAGAGAGAGAGAGAGAGAGAGAGAGAGAGAGAGTGAGAAAGAGAGAGAGATTTTGCTTTGATTGCTGATTCATTTCTATCTGAAATGACGATCTTAGCTCGATTTGCGTTCCGAATGTTGAGATTCGTGTTCTTCTTGCATGATTGAAAAGAGTCATCCCTTCCCGAAGACCAAACCATGTAACCGAGCGCTGACGACAGCGTTTCCCAAGGCACTTGACTTCTATGAATACTAATGATATTGTAATATTAGTGATTGTTTCACTGGAATGGAAAATCGACAGCAATGGCAATATCTTTATGTTTATCAAGACCTTCTTTGATGAGGACACATGGCAAGATTCTGAAATACACCGACAAACATGAACAGTTATTCTCATTGACGTAACTTCTTATATATCTTCTCGCCAGAATCTATCTTAAATATTTATAAGTCTAGCATTCCTCCTTGCTTTGAATATTACTGCTACATCTGGCATGGTGCTCCTGATATATATTTAGAGATTCTTTATAAAATTCAAAGATTCTTAAATGTTATTAGTCCTGACCTGGCATCTCAGTTTTAGTCATAATCAAATCGAATGACATAGATTCCCTGTGACTTTCTTATAAAAACTTTAATGGTAATTCTTCTAAGAATCTTTCTTTAGCTAAGTTTAAGATAATATAAAACAATCCTTCTCCTACGGATCGTTTTTGGCCTTTCGCCACATTTTGTCTTAAAACAAAATAAATATTACTTTCCTCTAGTGTATTGATAACCCCACCCCCAAAAAGGCAGTTTAGGTATGTTTTATCTATAATTTCTTCCATCAGGTTAACATAGGTAAGTGATGTACGTTCATTGGCCTCATTTATTTCTGTCCTTAGTTTATTTCCACACCCACTCCTAAGTTAGGTGACAGAGATGTCAGATCTCTGGTAGATGTGGGACACTTTATGTTTTTCAAGAGTGTACCTCGTATTTGTTTTTGTGTCTGGCTGAGTGTGTGGTTGAGTGAGTGTTTGGGCAAATGATTATTTTTAATTACCTAACTGCGCATTAATGTCATCCAATTAACAGATCTTTCCCCCACGTTTAAGGATTGTCGTGTTTGTTCTTACTAAAACTATATTGTTTAGTTTCTTGTACATAGATTTTATTCAATAAGAATGTATTGTTTTTGTGTTAGTAATTCTGTGATATATTTGGACTGTGATCGTGGCTACTAAGTTAAGGATAAGACAGGATTTTGGTCTTGTACCACATTCTTGTCTTATTTTCTTCTATTGTATATAAAATTGTAACCATTATAAATATTGATTGACGTTTCATTTTTAAAAGTTGATATTTTTATCCACCCCAAGACAAATTGTAAATAAGTTGTCTAATTAGGACTTCATAGAGACTCTGAAGCATTGAGATGGTTGTAGTAAAAATGGTAAGTATGAATGTGTTGTTTTGATGCAAAAAATATTGTAGTTTGTTTGGGTCAGTGTTTGTGGCTAGATGAGTTCAAGATAAGACAGATTAAAACCTAGCCTTCCCTCATCCCCGCATTTTGGCCTTGTGCCACATTTTTGTATTTTACACAAAATAAATATTACTTTTCTCTATGATACGTAGACTTTATAATTTTAAGCGTAGTATTAAATAAGGGGTAAAATCTCTTCATTTCAAAGTTGAAATATCTAGACGTAACTGTGGGTGCAGCATTTTTTTTTAACTCGAAACTAAATTCAACACAGAAGTAATTTCAACTCGGAATTAATTTCAACTCGGAATTAATTTCAACTCGGAATTAATTTCAACTCGGAACGAATTTCTAGCAACGACCGCAAACACTTTTTGCTCAGTCACCTGACATTTTCTGTTTCGCCACCTGAAATATTCTAATCTAACCAACTTCAATTATATGTCAACTTCAAAATCAAACACTAGTAATTCTCCCAACTATTCTGTAGTTTCTGGACTGAGGATAGGATCCATGGTTTCTAAGTCTAATGAGTTTTTATACAATAAATCAAAAGCCTTACGGAAATTGATAACACTGATTTTAAATCGAGTTGAAATTAGTTCCAAGTTGAAATTAGTTCCGAGTTGAAATTAATTCAGAGTTTAAATTAGTTCCGAGTTGAAATTAGTTTCCGGCTGAAATTAGTTTCGAGTTGAAATTAGTTCCCGACTGAAATTAGTTCCAAGTTGACATTAATTCTTTCACTCGTAACTATAAACTTCGTATCAATATATTTAATTGTTTGGACAGGACTGTTTTTCTTACTGTCTTCAATCTGTCATCAAATACAATACACACCCTGTACTTGACGAAGGTAGCTTTTGATTATCTTACAAAATGTTCTATGTGGCGGTAATTGAGTATTACTTAACCTTATCATAGTCAGCAACTGGTAGGTGTTTAATTCTGGATTTGATTTCAAGTAAAATTCAGTAACTATAAGATTCTTAAAATGATTTTGAGAACTATTCTTTCAATTCATTGAAATTCCTGAATTCTGGCAGTAGATTGAGCCATTTTAGATTTAGTTTAAAACGCTTTCCATTTTCTACTTTCATGGGGAACCATTGAATCAAATGTAATATTTCCTGCTAGGAAATGTCAGCCAATGTTCATGGCAGACTCTATCTTACAGATTTATAAGTCTACCATTCGTCCATGCATCGTGTATTACTGCCACATCTAGTTTGGCGCTTCTGATATGTATCTAGATAACCTTTACAAAAGAATCTGCAATATCATTAGTCCTACCCTGGCATCTCGGCTTCAATTTTCATATCGCTGATTCCATGTCCTTTTTCTATAAATTCTTTCATGAAAATTGTTCGAAAGAGCTTTCTACATAATATTACGATTTAACGAATTTAAACGCAATAATAGAATGACAGGTCCCGTCATTTTTATGTCGAAATTACTGATGTAACCGTATGCTCTATGATAATAGTTTCTGCTGTCACCCGTCTCAGAATTCCTCGGCTTACTTTAGTGTCAACAAGGATCTTTAAAAATTCAAACACATTGCAAAACTTCATCTTTTATCTTCTTGATTCCTGTTCTTTTATTGTCTTCTCTCTTCCTTTTTCTGAAGTGTTTTCACTCACAGTAAGCCCTCATGTGATTCTCACTGTTCTTTCCGTGACATGATTTTGTAATATGTGCACACGAAATAAGCTTTGTTGTAAGAGTGTGCGATAGAAAGAAATAATTTTGATACACTAAAATAACTGGAAATTGGTTCAAGCGGAATCACAAAGCTTCCCTGCACAAGATTGCACAGGACCTAAACTGAGCTTTTGGGGAGCTACAAGCCACGCAACATGTTTGGATGTGTGTGTACGCCAATATGCAACGCAGCATAAAAGAAGTTAATAAGTTGAAGGCATAAAGCTCCGTTTAGGGAGATGAATTCAGTGCAAGGCCCTATCTTGATTACCCTTGTTTAAATGAAACCACTCAGTAAAATAGTTTTGAGCTTAGATTTGTTTGGTATATAACCAGTGGTATAGCTAGATTATGAGATGTAGGGAACGTGTTAGGACAAAGAATGGGTGAGTTGCGACGCCACTGAAACTGAAGAAATTATTTTTCGTCCAATATTCATTAGACAATAAACACCAAAGCATCTGTCAAAATTCTAATCCTACTGTTGGTATCGAATATAATAGCGACAATTGTTGTTGATCAAGATGTGTGACTGGCGCATTTACATAAAATAAAACAAAGAATGTACCATTTTAGGTCTAAGTGGCACCATCGTTAAATTATTGTCTTCTCACAGTATTAACGCGAATGTCATGGCAATTGAAATATTAGCCGGTTTCTTTATAAGGAAATATTCGTCATTCTTTGATCAAGTGGGCTGTCGTTTAAAATTTATACAGTATTTCTCTTGTGTGGAACATAAACATGTTGATCATGTCACTATTCTTTCTTTAAGCTACGTGTGCTATCCATTTTAGTTGTTACTGTTTACCATGTTCCCCATAGTCTATGAATATAGAATCCAGCGCAGTACGTAATCTGTTCAATGAAACAACGTTAAAGATTAACACTCACGAGTCAGACACTCTACTGAATCTGACTATATCGCCAATACCAATAGCAGCAGCTGTTCCGTAATTCTTCAGTATTCGATGTCAAAGGGTGGCAATGCATATTCCGGAAAGAAAAAACATGGCCGCCTTTATACACGTCCGATTGAATGTTTTGAGCCTTCGTATTGGTTAACATTTCTATTGGTGAACTATAAAATGAGTCACATCATTTTGGTTGGCTCACTAGTACACAAAATGTACCCAAAAACTCCAACAGTTACTACAGTTGGTAGTCCTCACATAATGTGGTTTATACTGTCTGGTAGAGTTCTTTGTTTAACATTTTGTAACACCAGTCAAAGAGGTTCGAAGAAGAATGTTCTGCACTGGGACTTACATGCTTCCATCAAACGAATCCAATTTTGACCATCAATCTGAGAGGTCCGTTGTATACAGGCTACAGCTTACATGTTTCTGTACTAATTTGCTGCCATCCATGATATTTATGTGAAATTCTCCATCTGACGAGACTATGCATCGACTTTAAATGTTGATGAATTGGTTTTGTAGCATTATGCACTGTTGGGTAAAACTACCTTTAGAATATACTAATTCTACCTTCTGACTTGTTATGATGGACTCAGTTTATGTGACATTACTATCTTCATGTCCGTTATAATTCGTTTTTCTGAAAGATCTATCTTAAATCTTTCTCCAGTTATGTCTGAAACGCAGTCCAATAAAATGAAGAAAAACATATTCAGTATCTGTCTATATTTCTGAGATGAGGTATTATGTACATTATTTACATTATTCGGACTGTTGCCCACATCTTCATTGCTATATTTACTACAACGGGTGTGAGTTCTATACCCGGTTAAGGCAGTGGAGAACTTTCAGCGGGAAATTAACAGGAGCTAACTGATAACTGACATCAATTAAATATGACACATGGAACTAGAACAGTCTACCCCAGTGAGCGAAATAATGGTTTCAGTTCGACATTACAACCACATGAAGAAGGCCAGAGCGTACAATGACCGAAACGTTGTAATAATTATGGTGACAACTATGAGAAAAATTGTCTGAATAATGTAAATAATGAAAACATATTCATAGAAAACATTTATACAAGCATTGAGTCCAGCCTTTGTAAAACCAGACCGACAAAATAAGAATATTTTTTTTACTTGCAAGAGACTAATATACAAAAAGGAAAATAAAACAAGGGAGAATATTAAAGATGGCGATAGCATAATATAAATTTTTCTGCGCTAATATATTATAACATAAATATATTATAAAATCATTACAAAATAGCCATTTTGTTTCAACACCTCCGGTGTCTTATCAAGTGATGATGTTGAATGTAGAATAAACGGTTTTAAAACCATTTATTCTACTTGATAAGACACAAAATGGCTATTTGTGCCTGTGATTTTATAACATATTTATGTTATAATATTTAAATAAATAATTATATATATATATATATATATATATATATATATATATATATATAGTCTTTTCTTTCATTTTTGAACTAGTATTTTGAATTTTGTTAGAGTATTGAGGCGTATAGATAGACGTGCAATTCTAATGCATTCACGTGGTTTACGCTCTTCCAGTATACGTCCCTGCATAGGACCTCACTGTTGAAGCACTAAGTATGGAACTAGATCTAAAAATGAAAGTTAAATGCTGCTCAACAGAAAGCAACATTTATAAATATTTATCCAGGTTTTAACCCACCTGCTATAGCAATATGTTAATGACCACTTTCTCGCAAACAGTGCAAGGGTGGCTATATCAATCTGAGAGTATTTGTGTTGCTTACTCAGTGAAAAAACAGATTCCAAGTGTTCATGGCACACCGATTATCAAATACAAGCCACACAGACGAAAATTTCAAAGCAAACTTGAAGCATTATTTTGAGAGAGAAAATCTAATATCAGAAAACGACTCGAAGACGTCGACCGAATAAAGAAAGTTTCCCTAGTTTAATTTATCTCAGCATTACTGAATAACGGATTGGTCGCAGCCAAACTTACCTGGTCATAGCTATCTGTGGCCATCCAAACACACCGCTAATTGGTATTCAAAGGAGAAAGGTGTAGATCTTCTTCGTTGCAACGATCATTGACAGGCGAAATGAAGCGCATGCGTAGTATTCAAAAGGAAGTGATTCACATTGATATATTCCTTTTCAAATACTCTCGACGATAGCAACGGGTGAGGATGAAATCAGCAGACACGGGTTCAATTCAAGATGAAGTGTTATATAAAGTATAATCAATGTTCGTCCCGATGTGAGTCAAGGTGTACTATCCTTACAGACTGGGTAGTCGTTTTTGTTCTGTTTAAGTGTGTATATGTATGATTGTATATGTATTAGAAGGTAGCGTAAATTTCTAATGAATGTAACACACACACACACACACACATTTATATATATATATATATATATATATATATATATATATATATATATATATATATATTATATCAAATTGAAATTGGTAGGAGTTATTCCAAAGAGGACTTTTAGTCCATTGAGAGATCAATGTATGATACAGAGCAAATAATAATAATAATAATAATAATAATAATAATAATAATAATTAGGAAAAAGCTTAAAAATGAAATTTATTTTGTATTTTTATCTTTTTATATCTGTCTGGATATATTGGTTACATTTCATAAATTGTAGTCGGTCTGATGAGATGAATATTCCTATATTCATCGAAATAAATTTATTACCGACAATGGATTTTTAAGCTTTTTCCTAATTACACACACACACACACACACACACACACACAAACACATGTATATATATATATATATATATATATATATATATATATACAAGAATTGTTGAAGAAAACTTTTCGACTTGACAAGAAAGATATTGTACCCAAATTCAGGAGTTTTAGCAGATTTTGGCAATTTAATTAGAGCTGATAACACACACACACACATCCAAACACACACACATCCAAACACACACACATATACTGTTTAGCACACTCTCATATAAATACTCATATATATATATATATATATATATATATATATATATATATATATATATATATATGTATATCTGTGTGTGTGAATGTGTGTGTATGCATACTTGTGTGTACGTGCGTGATCCATGCGTCTGTATTTGTTGATGCAAGTGTTTCGGTGTAAGTGTGTCCATCTATTCATATATATATATATATATATATATATATATATATATATATATATATATATATATATATATATATATATATATATATGTGTGTGTGTGTCTGTTAAGAGTATAAGTAAACGAAAAGTAATTGGAAGTCGACGAATAATTTAATCCGGCTATAGTCCAGCGTCCGTTGAGATGCCAAATGACCTTTTTCCCCAGGAGATCAATCAATGACTATTTTCGGAATATGTCTGGTTGGAGATGCCGAACCCTTTAATGAAGAGCCTTTTTCACATGAGAAAATCATTCTTAGCATGGCTTCATATAAACAATGTCTTTCTAAGACAATCGTTTAGAACTCTACTTCAAATTATCTTATGTCTGCTGTAAAGCCATATTTAGCTAACCAGGGTTGCTAAACCTGGCAAAAGCATGCGTATGAATGTACGTACTTAAGATGAATGTGGCGAATTTACACTGCCGATCAGTATATATTTTCATGAAAAGCATTGATATTGAATCACAGATCAGAATACGTGTTCTTTTTGAGTAGGATACGTGTTGAAACTTAAAAAATTTCTGCAATGTCCTTAATGAAGAAAATGACATTGAATTAATCGTATTCTATCGGCGAAAGCTGGGAACACAATGAACTGAACACTGAAGCATCGAAAAAATTATAAACTATAAGGAGTGACATCTGAAATTCATGGCTGACATTATAAGGAAAATGGGGATGGAGAAATTAACACCGATTAGATATATGGAAGACATGGGAAACACGGTAGAAAAGGTGAGTGACGTACTTAACGACAGTAGGAAATGACAAAGTGGAATGATATTGGGTTAAAAATCAAAATATGGCACAGTTAAAGAACAAAGATCTAGAATAGCTAGACATTAATTTAGTGCTGCCTGAAGATTAAAGGATTATTATTATTATTATTATTATTATTATTATTATTATTATTGTTTTTATTTTCTTTGATATCTGGCATTTACACATTTCCTTCCGGGTCCCGCCCACGGACCTAAGTTTAGAAATGGTATCATGACACTTTCCACTGCAAAAAATAAAAAATAAAACAATATTACATAGATAAAGCCCTTCGTAAAGTTTGGGCTGTACTTGTCAGAATAATTTTTTGTATCTCTTTGAGGCATGGACTTCCAGGGATCCCTTCAATTAGTCTACTGGAATATTTTCCAACCAATCCTAAGGCTCCAACTACAACAGGGATTGTTGATGTTCCCATGTGCCACATTTTTGAGATTTCTATTTCAAGGTCCTTGTGTTTTGACAGCTTTTCGAATATCTTCAAAGATACATTGCAGTCTGCAGGGACTGCCATATCAATAAGGAAGCATTTTTTTTTGTTTGTGATCTTTAATAGCAATGTCTCGGCGTTTGGCTTTGATTGTTCTGTCAGTGTGTATTGTGCAGTCCCATAGAATTGTAACAGGTCCTATCTCCGTAACCGGGTCTGGGTGGTGTTCGTAGCAGTTTCTTTCAGTTTCCTTCCCGTAGAAGTTGCAAATTCTCCAATGCAGATATTGGCCCACTCCAATATTATTATTATTATTATTATTGTTGTTGTTGTTGTTTTGGCTTTGTGTTCATGGAATTCCCATATCGACAATATTTGACTTCAACTATACGATAGATCCAACACATCGACTTGGGTCAAGCCGCAGTTGCTGACCATCGGCTCTAATCGCGCGATTGCGCGCCCATTCGGTAAGGTACCAGCTAACCACCCATTCATTTTTTTTAAAGCGTTTCATCCCAAGCAAGGCGGGAAGCCACGAGCATGCAAGGATAAGGGATAGATCAAGTCATCTGGAGACTTCGATTGACATTACATTTGAATAGTTGGAGATTATAGCTATCAAGGAAACAAGAAAAGGGAGGGAGTTCCACAGGTGAGAGGTGCGAGACATGAAGCTATTGGCGTAGAAGAATATGTATATGTTGTACCATTATATTCAAAATTTAAATTCCTTTCAAATAAAAGGTTACAAATAATAGACTTCTTGTTAAATTGCGATAATTTATTTTGCGCAAATACGCAATATAATCTATCTATCTATCTATCTATCTATCTATCTATCTATTAATCTCTCTCTATTTATGTATAAACTTATTTGGGCATCTCAAGGCGGTGTAATGGTTAACAAGCTGTCTTTTTCAGACCTTTTACTGACCTTTTTTTTGCCACGTCATATTTGCAATACTATTACCTGGATTATTTACTGATCTCCATTTCGTTCTGTTAACACTGTTTTTGTTTTACTTTTTCTTACATTTTCAATTTTGAACTGACTCATATTTGAAAAGTTTTTTTGAGTTTTTGAGTCAGGCCAAAATATCCAAACAAAGAAAAGATTATGGAAGCTGAAACAAGCCAATGCACTTTAAGAAAAGAACCTAGAACAGACAATACCAAAAAAGATGAAAATGTAGCGGTCTGGGTGACGTCCTCTTGCTGGTCGTCCCCTCCTAAATGCAGTATCAACATCACGGAGTTCCTTGAGAATGCTAAAAGCTACGCCCATCTTGTTACAAAAGATAGGTTCTTGACAAATCTTGAGGAGCTACAGATGTTTAAAAAAATTATGTCGGTCTTTGTGGTGGACAACCGTTCGCGCAAAATTTGTCGCTCCACTAAACACACCGTCATAAATTCATCGACGTCCCTGGGGATTAAACCACAGAGAGTCATTAAAGTTAAAGGCTTCTTCATGTGAGACGTACTGTTATCCACGTCTGCCGACTGTGAAGCGGTGAGCAATCGGGACCTAATAACAAAAGATCTATTACTGAGGACCGAATATCAAGGCAGGCGTAGGACCAATGTTTCAGTTTGTGATGTCCCTCCTCAAATTGTCGGTGAGCACTTGGCCGCCTATCTGTGCCAATTTGACCAGATGCTCAGTGCGTCCTCCGAAATCTGACAGGGGGATTGACTTTTGAAATGATGGTGGTTCGATAGGCCTTCGTCTCCATCCCCAACTGAATAGCGGTTGATCATAGTCACAGGTCGAACACCAGCTTGATGGAAGTGTAGACAGCTGTTCTCTTCCTGTCCAGTGATGAAGGCCTCTGGAGTTCTGGCCCCCACCGAATCCCCCCGGGCTGAGACTGTTGTTTCCGTCTCGCCTGTAATGGGCATGCCAACAGCTGGGACCGGTGTGGTAATACCCCCGGTTGGGTCCGTCTGACGTCCCCCACTCCCCGAAAAGCCTTCGCCCTTTGCTAGTGCGGTTGTGGAAGAGTTGAAGGGGGAATGGCAGGTGGCTGTTTAAGTGCTCGTCCTAATGAAGCCCCAACGGGAAAAGACACAAACAGTCCCACTCCCTCAAGCAATACTAAGGGTGTCTCCCCGACCAGCTATTCAGAAAAACTACGGAAACAAAAGCAAAAATATCAATATTCATTCGAGAAGGCCGGAAAACTGCGCCAACTCAAAGAGTCGCTTAAACTAAACAAAGGAAAAAATCTAGCACCAACTCATCGGCACCGTCTTCCCCGTCAGCCAAACAACATATAATGACCCCCTCCTCCAGTCCTAAGATCCTCATTTGCATCTCCTACGAAAATGACAACATTGAAAAAGACCCTCCATTTCAGTTTCATCATGAAAAGATCAAACTTCCACTATGACGATTAGCCCTACACCAACCCTATCAAAACTCTGACAGCAACACCAAAATGTCTGAGAATCCTAAAAGGCAAAGAAGCCCTTCACCTGAGAATATAGACCCTTCATCGCATAAAAACCCAAACCCATATTTAACACAGTCGAAACGTGTGCCGAGTCTCTAAACAACTAGAGGACAAGGCCTTGCAATACTCCAAGAAAATGAGAAATATCAAATCCCTTGTAAATTTCAGAAAAATCAACAATTTAGACATTGAAACCCCAGAAACTTCCCCAATGCTAAAAGAGTATTAACTGTCATCAGAGGGGGTGAAGCCTGTCAACAAATTTGGGCAATGTTTGCGGAGGCAAATGAAGTCTGTTACATGTTTCTGCCCATGGCCTGCTTTGATAACGACACTGTAAATAAATTGCAACAATTTTGTTCAGGGAGGTTCCCTCTTTTTGTTCACCCCTCCCTGTATAGAGCTTTGAAGTTAAATTTCCCTCTGGACATTGGCAGCGTCGGTACCATCAAAACTGAGATAGTTACTGGCTCGATGAGAGAGGCCGTTGGTGTCCTTTCCCGTCCATGTTTAATGCAGGATAGCAGCACTAATCGGTTTCATTATGGCTCCCTGGTCAGCTAGGCTGAATTTTCGAGGCCTCGGGGCGGAGTCTCGCAGGGTGAGGCTCCTTCGTGACCTTCAGTGTCTCGGAGTGAATGTTTGTTTTGTACAAGAGACCCGTTTTTCTTCTCAGGACTATGAGGACATTCTGTCTAGGGGGTTCTATTCAGCATGTTTTGATGGTTGTTCGTGAGGTTTCTCTTGCCTGGTGTGCAAGTCTTTGAAGGTGGCGGGTACCCTTTTCTTCGCAGATCCGGCGGACAGGCTTTGTGTGCTGGATGTTACCATAAAGGATAAGGATCTTCGTCTCATTGGGGTTTATGCGCCCAATGTACATTCAGAGCAGCCTGCTTTGTTTCGGCAGATCGAGCCGTTTTTGACGACATCTCGTCGGGTAGATTTAGCGGGGGATTGGAATGCCGTCCTTGACGCCAATATAGATTGTATAGGGACAGATTCGGGTACTAAAAACCGGGACGTGAAACCATTTCGGGACGTTGTCGATAAGTACCGGAATGAGCACCCTCGGGCGGTAATTTTAACTTGGACAAATAGTGGGGGCTCGGATGCTGGGGCTATTTCTAGCTACCTCGACCGAGTTTTAGTTAGGAGAGTCCGTGTAGAGCTCTTATATAGTTTATAAGGACCATAGGCAGGAAAATTCTTTGTCCTTGAAGCCAGTTCTGTTTGCAGCAATGTGGTGCCGCAGATGACGAAGGCTGAACAATATGTGTTCTTTTGCTTACTAGGGGTTATGAGAGTCGTGATTTGGACGACACGTAAGAAGGAATTCTATGAGGGCAAGAAGTTCAGTTCTTCCCAACTGATCTTTTTCTTTAAGCATCAGCTTAAAGTCAAGATTAGGACGGAAAAGCGGCCGCTCACCTCATCAGAATTTTGCAAAAGGTGGGTGACTCTTGCGCGGTTGTACCGAGTAAAAGGGACTGGCCTAGGGTGGCATTTTGATGCCGGTTAGGCAACCGGGTATTGTTCTTCCTTATTTGAACTTGGGCAACACATCCCGAAATTAGGTTAGTTTAGGTTTGGTTTTGAATCTTTAGTCTTTCCTTTTTTCCCCCCAGTAAATTTACCTAGGGTGTGTTTGCTCAATGGCCCCTTTTATTTCTGCCCCTATTTTTTCTTTAGTTTAATTCCCCATCCGCTCCCTCGTTAGGTGGTCAGTGATGTCAGTGTTCTGGTGGATGCGGGGCCCTTTTGTTGTTTTCGCCTGTGTGTGTTTTTCGTTTTTTTTGTTGTTTGTGTGTGGATGAGTACGTGTCTGTGTGAGTGCTAAAAATGAATGAATGATTTTTTTTTATATTCTTATAGGCCTGCATTGATTTTGTCCAGTGAACTAATATTCTGCCATATTAAGTATTGTGGGTTTTTTATTACTAATAATGATTTTGTTTAGTTTCTTGTAAATAGATTAATTCATATTGTATATATTCATTGGGGATCTTTTTAATTAGTTGTTTTATCCCCGCCACATACGATGATTTGTACATATGGGGACTATTTAGGATTTTCATTGAGACAATGAAGTATCATGGTCGATGTAGTAAGAAAGGTTGGTAAGAATGTGTTGTTTCGGTGTTAGGAATATTGTTTGTATGCTTAGGTCAGTGCTTGTGGCTAGCTAAGTTAAAATTTAGACAGATGAAAACCGTCCTTTTCCCCATCCCCTTTGTAGGCCTTGTGACACACTTTCTGTAATTTCATAGAAATAAATATAGTAATGGTTAGCAAACTGGTCTCGCTAAAGCTGTTACGACTGTGTAGTGAGTTCGATCCTCACTGGGTGCACCATGCTTTCGGTCTATACTTAGAAAATCATTTAGGGCACCTCGAGGTAGTGTAACGGTTAACAAGCTTGTCTTGCTAGAACAGTTACGACTGAGTAGTGAGCTCTTTCCTTACTGGGTCCGGCTTACTTTCGGCCTTGTGCCACATCCAAACTACGCTTGGAAAATCATTCTACAAACGTATTAATCTGTTTTTTTGCTTCCTCTTTCCTCCCATATATATATATATATATATATATATATATATATATATATATATATATATATATATATATATAGATAGATAGATAGAGAGAGAGAGAGAGAGAGAGAGAGAGAGAGAGAGAAAGAAAGAGAGAGAGTATTAATCTGTTGTTAACGCGATATACCTTGATATCTATAATGGAATTGTATTCTTCAATCTACTATGTAAATTCGATTGCCTCTTCGACTTATTT
Organism: Acanthosepion esculentum; assembly: GCA_964036315.1. Taxonomy (NCBI): domain Eukaryota; kingdom Metazoa; phylum Mollusca; class Cephalopoda; order Sepiida; family Sepiidae; genus Acanthosepion; species Acanthosepion esculentum. Next base: position 103,946,998 of record OZ038490.1, on the reverse strand, counting down.
ATTTGATCAGCTAGGTCAAGAAAATCAGTATCACGAGGATATATTAGTATAGCATCATCAATATAATAGAGGTTTGTTTGGGCAAAATGTTTCGAAATTTACCGGATTACACACATTGCAAGAGGATGCATGATTGAATGAAACCCTTGGTGAATTCGAAGCCATTTTGTTTATGACTTTTTGCTATTATGTTTACGGTGTCTCTCTCCTCTGCGGTTTTCGGTGGCATATTTGAATACTAAGCTCAGGGCTTCTCGTTCTCTATGTGAAAAGATTTATATCCAATAGATGTTGAATTAGATTAGTTTGCCAACATTTCACTGTTCCTGGTAGAGCTTTTAATTTCACAGTGTAGAATGCCTACTGAAAAAAAGTGATGGAAAGAAAAAGAAAAAAACTCTAAATGAATTCGGGTTGGTAAAAAAAAATCTAAAATACCAGCACCCCTCAGTTGCGTGCATGTGTAGTCCTACCAACACAACAAATTAATTCCGATGATGTCCTGTTGGACGAAACACGTCCCAAGTAAACTTTTTCCACCTTGTCATGCAATTTATCCAATATAAAATATCCAATATTGTATATATATATATATATATATATATATATATATATATATATATATATATATATATATATATATGACACTAATAAACTTATAAATGTAAGGCGCTATGCTCGTCCGGCAAAACCTAGGGTGTTTTAGCTTGTGGATGAACAAACTAATACCCAAGGGAAAAAAGGATAAAAAAAAGAAAGAAATAAGAACATGTACTTCCGGCGAAAATGTTCATCTAGAATCTAAGTTCAGGCTGCAAAGAAAAAAACCTCCGACACGAGTAAAGTAAAATAACTAAATAAAGTGCTCAATACGCTAAGTAGAGCAAAATAAGTAAGTAAACCTAAAGCGCCAGACAAACCTACCTAGGTTTCACCTACGCGGATCGTAGTCCGCCCTGACGATCCGCGTAGGTGAAACCTAGGTAGTTTTGTCTGGCACTTACTTATATATATATATGTATATATATATATAACTTTCTGAATGGATAGAAACCACTGACGAGATAAGTCAAAAAAAGCTTCATTGCCTCCGGTATTCATGTTCTGAAAGTGATTGTGATAATAATTCCATACAAATTATTATTATTTGTTAATGGGAATAAAAACAACAAAAACGTAAAGGTGTCTGAATCGATATCTCACAGGAAATTCATTTTTCATTTGTCCTCCATTTCCATCAGTGACCTAGATAATGATCTAGGACAATTCATAGATAACTGTTGCATCTTTTGTACAAAACAATTTTCAAATTCCCATCCAACGAAGTGTTGTACAAAAAAAAAAAAGAACACGAATATTATCCTAATAAAAATGGCCCATTTTACATTTTAAGATTTCCACTTAAAATCGCAGAATGTGGATATGTGACGAAACCTTCGTGTAGGAAACCTTGTTATTATTCTATACTTTCACTCTATGAAAAAACGGAATAAATCTATAGTGTTATGCTTCGCAGAATGTGAATAGTTGTTTTATAAGTCTACATATGACATTAAATAGTTTTCTGGTCATTACTTTTTATTTCATTTTCATACTCTCCCCAAATCTCAACAAACGTTCCATATTTTTCTCTTTCTCATTTCGCATTCGTAGACATTAAGATGTTATTAAACCACTGGATTTGTGCTGACAACATGGGAAGAGAAGAAAAGCAACATTCAAAAAATTCCTGATCAATATAAAAGATTGAATATATATATATATATATATATATATATATATTAAATTTTCTTTAACACCGAAAGCTACATGCAACATGCAGCTGAGAAGAGAGAAAATGTTGTGGCAAAAAAAAAAAAACCACAAACGTATAACACCGATGCAAATTTTTCAAGACAGATTTTTCTGTAAAAATCAGAAAAATTGGTTTTACAAAAAATATCTGTTAACAATGAAAATTAGTTTAAATTAATAATTTTCTTTTCTGTAAGATATTTTTAACGTGTCAGCCACCATAACATTTTCGTTGCTTTTAATTCTATCATCGATTTTTTTTATTGATTGATTGATTGATTTTCTATGGCTAATCACTCTTTTGCTGATCATTTAAAATCAGAAAATATTTTGTAGATTGTAAAATTTTGTTTTTTTGATATAATAATGATTTAGTGATACAGGTCTGACTAATTAACCTATAGGTGGAGGTAAGAGATGGATTCATACTTTTGGCAAGGTTATTTGCTTGTTAGTGACTATAACAAACCCAACACGAATTGGAACTCTGCTTTCTGATTAACAATTTCGAGTTATTATCGGTTGCACCACCCGCACATCGAAGCACATGATATTCCCAAACAGTCACACATCTACGTAATGAGTAGGTTCAACTTTGCTTATCTTCGGTGCTTGTACAGGAACCGCTGTTTCAGCGTAATGTGTAATGTAGCCGTAAGCCTCAACGAATTCTGTTGATTTATCATACGATTCACGTCCAGAATAAAAAAAATAGAATTTACCTAATAACTTATTTTTGAAAATACGTTCATGTAAAGGATAGATTGTTAAAGCGTTTATCATAAACCTAAATCTGATAATCCATGTAATTGTAATTCCTGTACACACATATTATAATCCGCAGTACAGTAGTATATATATTCGGCTATCATCCGGTTCACACTCCTCCCCGGGTTTTAAACATTCGTACAATTTTATTCCTTGTTCCCTATTTAAGATTGTTTTTTTGGTTTCTCTTGAAATTTAGCATTCACTTGCACCCCAAATAGCAACCTTGTGCCTTAGTGGCATCATCACCTTGCTTGGGGTGAATTGATTAAAAAATATTATTATTTTCTCTTCTATTTACATGTGATATTTATTTGTGTTGTTACTGCAGTTGAAAGTGTTCAAATGATGCTGTTTTGTTTTATTTGGTAATTATCTTTGGAATTTTGCAGCGCCATTAAATAGGCTCTGAGGAAGGAACTTTTTTTTTTATAAACGCCATTAAGATGGTTGATAGAGAAATAAAATATCGAAGGCCGCGGAAGAGGACAACTGACATTGGATTTGAATTTTTGAAGATTGTAGTTAAAAGGAAAATAAGAAGCCAAAAATTCAGAATAATCTGCTAGAATAGAGAGCTTACGGTTACAATTATCAATTATGAGACATAACTGTCAATATAGCACTGCGCTTCTTTAAGCTGTTTAAGACGTATATGTTTTCATTGTTTGAAGGGATTTTAATCGTTGATACGAGAACAAAAGTTGTACACATATCCTAGTTTGCATATGTAAACGACCTACACGCTAGGAATGAGATTCATATGCACGGTTATGTTAGATACAGTTGATAAAAATACGGCCTCTAAATTTCATACGTAAAATGAGTGTTTATACACTTCTGGTTTCTGTCATATTAATAACGTCCGTGAAGACTGATGTTCATTCAGAGACTTTGAACGAATGTTCAATATTCTAACATGAAGATGCGGGGTGGTCTATCTTCCTCCCGAGCGTCAGCCATTAATATTACTTCTTGTAATGCAGGTGTCTTTTCTGTTCATTACCTAAGTTCAGCTGTGTTGATTCCCTGTTATATGTCGGCAGTGTTAGCGTTAAATCCTTTGATGGTTAATTCTTCACTTGGTGACTATCAGATGACATACTCTCTGAAGCATCTATCTCTTATGATGTTCTGGTATGACACCAAGTATAAAAGTTACTTTCATATCTCTTAAAATGAGTCATAACATACACTCCTGATCAAAACTTTAAGACCACCTGAAAATTTTTTATAACAGAATGTTTGTCATGGAAACATTATAACCTTTTTCTTACTTAAGGTTACTAATTCTATAATCTAAAATGTTATGTAGACAAAAAGTTATAATCCGATCAATTTATTCAGAAATGGACATTTTTATAAAATGAGGCGTTTTACATTTGATCAATATTATAAGACCAGGGGGTATAAATTGTTAGATCTAGGGTAATTCCAATGTTTTAGTTCAGTTAGAAATTAGCAATCAACATGCCTAAAACAAGCAAACTTACCGAATTTGAGCGTGCTCGAATTCTAGATTTCCATAATTAAGTTTTGTCACAGCGGGCGATCGCGGCTCAGGTAAATCGCAGTAAATCTGTGATTCGCAACATTTTAAAGGACAGTGCGAAATATGGAAACGCAACGTCTACTGGTAGGCCCCAAAAATTTTCTCCGGCATTGAGTAGGAGAATAAGACGGGTTGTTGTGAAAACCAGTGGACTTTCTTCTAGTCAAATTAAGGTAGCCACATATGCTGATTGCAGTCTAGTAACCATCAGACGACACTTACGACAAAAAAGGCATGGTAAATAAAAAGCGCTAACAAATTCCTCGGCTGCTTCCACGTCACAAAGTGAACCGTTTAAGGTTTGGTCGTGAATACCAAACATGGGACATTGAGAAGTGGAAGAAAATCCTGTTTTCTGATGAGAAGAAATTCAATCTAGATGGTCCTGATGTCTTCCAAGTATACTGGCATAACAAAAACATGCCTCCTAAAATTTTATCCACACGTCATAGTGGTGGAGGTTCCCTAATGGTATGGTGTGCCTTTTCTTACAGAGGGACGATGGACCTCCAGGTGATGCAGGGTCGTCAGACAGTGGCTGGTTATGTTAGCATGCTACAAAAAGCATCGTTGGTGACGGAGGGCCATCGTTGTGTGGGGATGGATGGTTATTCCAACAGGATAATGCTGCAGTCCACGCTGCATGCCGGACCTTGACCTTTCTACAAGAAAATGGGGTCCATCTCTTGAGACATCCTGCATGTTCACCGGACTTGAACCCAATTGAAAATGTTTGGGGATGGATGGCAAGAGATGGCTATCGAAATGGCAAATAATATTCAACAAAAAATGAACTTCGTGAAGCTATCTTCAGAAGCTGGAGCAATATTCCTCTCAGCTTAATGGAAACACTAATTTCTAGCAGGCCCCAAAGAATTTTTGAAGTCATCAAAACCAGTGGAGGTAGAACTCATTATTAAATTTGGTTGTTGAATGTTTTCGTACACTTTTCGTACAAATTCGTAGATTTTTTGTCTCTGGTCTTATAATTTTGAATAAATGTAAAACGCCTCATTTTATAAAAATGTCAATTTCTCAATAAAGATGTTCGGATTAAAACTTTTTGTCTACGTAACCTTTTAGATTATAAAATTAGTAACCTTAAGTAAGAAGTGTTTAAAATTTTTCCATGAAAAACAGTCTATTTAAAAAAAAATCAAGTGGTCGTAAATTTTTGATCAAAGATTCCTCGTTGATATTAATTTCGATTGAGACCTTTGGTATTTACGGACGTGAATCACATACTACGCACATGAAAGTCTAGCTCCGACGACGATGTTTAAGAACATGGCTAGAGTGTACGGAAAAATATTTTAATTTGTGGCATCATATCATAGAGGGAAATGTATCTCTGGGGCAAACTAACCTGTGCTTTATTTCCTTATCTCCTATATTAAATTTGTTATAACTAATCAATACTGATATATAAAGTATTTAGAATGTATCACTTATAAAAATCGTGTCTTAAATTTATCAATTATTAAAAGAAAACGGGATATGTTTTACGTGGCGCAACAGTATACATACTAAAGCCATGATAGATTAGATTAAGTTTATAAATGAAAGGACATCCCAGTTAATGCATGCTTAAATATGGTAGTTGTTTTTCAAATTTTCTTCTTAATCCGATACTTGTATAAGTATCTAATTAAATAAATACTTATCAAAACTAGGTAAAATTAGTTGAGGTCGTGGAATACATTTTTTGAATTATGTGCTATTTCATTAAATAGCGTGGAATTCCAACAAGTTAATGAAATAAATATATTACCATTTTGTATAATAATTATGAAGAATGAGGGGCGTTTGTATGGTTTCCCGAAAATGGCATGTACTTTATGGCTTCTGTTGTACTTCATTTAATGTTTAACCTTTTAATTCAAGTACAAAAGTTTTCATTCGCAAGAGAGTTGCCGACTTAATATCTATAACTCTAATAAGATTTCGCTTGCAAAAGAAAATATATAATTGACTGATTAATGGAACTACATCAAGGAAAACACTCACACATATCCGTAAGCAAACGAACCAGCAAACACACACACACATATATATATATATATTTATATATATATATATATATATATATATATATATATATATATATATATATATATATATATATTTTAAACATGTAGTATTGAATGTTAAAGACAACATAGTCTTGCATATTTTCTTTTGAATTTTCTCATATTCTCTAATGAGACTTTTTATTTGAAAATGATTTCGAAATATGTATTGTCCATACGATGACCTAGCGCTTTCGAACATCATTGTTCATCTTCAGGGTCAATATTTTTAGTCAAAAGTTTTTTTTTAACAAACATTTGCCAATTATCTTGTAATATATATATATATATATATAGCTTGCCAGTCATATTCGAGGATACATGTCTACTAGGGCGGATAGCCAACCCCTATTGTAGATGCTCGTTCCGGGTCGTTTGTGTTTATTCAACACGCACAAAGCCCACCTGTGGTTTATACCACAACTATGCGTAGTAAACATTAGTTACAGTGCCTGGGTAAGAGCTAGTTATCTAGCGTGATCAACAATTTGAACATGGCCAGGACGATCAAGCCCTCAGCCATGATGACTTGTGACTTCGTGCTAGCATAGCTCTCTACGGCCTCGAAAGGGCTCCATCTATCCAATTTCTGTCACAAGGCTTGGGTCAACCCGTGGTATGGTTTTCAGGTACTTTCCATAGGTGCCGCACGCTTGGATCGACCCCTCCAATGCGATAACATCATGAAATCCCCTGACGAATCGAATATGGTGACATTTAAACCCGGGTCTGATGGTCTTAATACGGATGTTCCCACCACTGAATAAAAGTAAAAACAAAAACTTGTTTAAACCAAAATTTACGTTTTGGATAATAGATTTTGAGGAGTTTGTAGTATTATATACTGGGTGTAAAAACAAAATTGTCCAAATCATGTAAAAGCGCATTTGTCCATTTGTTAGATTAAGCTCTGAAAAGTTTCTCTTAGAAATGATTAAATATATTTTCCTGGAATCCTCGAGGTTTTATAACACTATTGGACTTTACTTTGAATCATAAGAATGCATAATTACTCTCCAAGTTTAACAGAAGAATTTTGATGAAATCGATCATAAATGAAAATAGCTTATTAATCATTAATTAATCATAGCTAAGGATAGCATGCCCATGAAGGATTGAAATTAAATTCAAATACATATATATATATTATTCCCGGGTCATTTTACAACTTATTCAAAACGATTTCGCCCTCTTTACTCGTATAATTTTCTGTCCTCAATTAAAAAAATGGCTAACAGGTTTCACGTACGATTTCATTTTCAGGATTCTTTCACTGCTCTTTGGACTGTCATAGCTGAAACTCCTCTCTCACGTGCCAATGGTTTTATGGATTGTGTAGGATCTTTTCTAATTGATCTCTTTAGGTCTAAGTTGAAATGATGATCCCTCTTCCTGTTGTGACCTCCTGATCCTGTTTCCCTCTCTACTGTTCTCTCTTTGTTAAACTTATTCACCGTTTTCTTGATGGTTATTGAATGGACACTGACGATGAAAGCCAGATTATCAATGTTGATACTATTACTGAAGGCTTGAATGATCGTTTTCCTCTCACCGTTGCTCAGTCGGAAAGCCAGTGAGTCTGACACAAAACAATTTTAACCTGCTTTCTTTTTAGCTGAATAAATGGAAGGGTTTTTCATTGACTCTCACGATAAATGTTCCCAAGTCTTATCTGAAACCCTGGAAAAAAGAAATTCAGTTTATCTAGTGTTTTTTAGATATTAAATATTTCGTGGAAGTGATAATTATGCTGTTATATGACTTGGACATTTTTGCCTGTATGTTAGTCTTTATCTAATTTATAATCATTATTGTTAATAATCCCATCTTTTTTCGGATAATTTTGTTCGGCTTTCTCTTAGAATTTTCGATGAAGTAATGACGATAGCAGAGGTTCTTGGAAGTGTTTTCTATGTATATTTCTTCATCGGGTAATTATTTAGGTCTGCATATTCTTCGTTGTAGAAACCTGTAGAATTTATTAAAATACGCATCTATGAAAACAGAAAGGATTTTATACACAAGAATTTATCGAATGCATTAGTAATTCATAGAAATAAATTCAGCCACAATTTCGACCTAAAGAATTTCAAACTTAATAAAATAGAAATTAACTTACTAAACGGAATATTCTTGACAGTGCCGATATCCATTCTTACCAAAATATAAATATATATATTTCAAAATAGCTCCGTTCCTAAAAGAATTACATCATTCCGAAGCCAACAGGCATCACTATAAAAACGGTTAAATTCCTAGCCTTATATTACTTAAAATATATGATAGATAAATTAATTCCAAACTAAAATAATTTAAATATTAATTACGTTGTATAAAAAGAAATTGAACAACATTTATTCTCTTTTTTTAAAGATTTGCCATTAAATTACCTCACTTCGAAGCCTCCATAATTTCCCTCGACTTTTCAGTTAACCTGATGAATATTTATGAGCATTTCTTAAATTTAAAAACATTTCGAAAACTAACAATAAATTTACATTTGTTTTTAACTACTTGTCGCAAAATAAAATCCTTACATTTGCCTTTATAAAATCAAACGTCCGCTAAGATGAATTTACCTTTTGTCTTTATTTGTATTGTCTGTTTACAGATAGGTTTCGTTGTATCTATAATTTTATACGCACACACGCGTGCACACATACGCACACAGAAACACTCACACACATACACACGCATATATATATATATATATATATATATATATATATATATATAGGGAGAGAGAGAGAGAGAGAAAGAGAGAGAGACACAGACAGACAGAGAGAGACAGAGAGAGCGATAGATAGATATAAGTGTGGATATAATCTAGATAACAAGATTGTAACTGAATATGTTTGCGATAGAAGATAAGCAAATAAATATTTATTTAATTTAATTTATGGTGCAAACAAAACACTGCTCAATTTATTTAAACAGAGCTATGTAGTATATATTAATAAATACACCTATACCTACATTTGTAGTGCAAATTTAATGTTTCATGGTTTCCCAAGTCATCAGGCACATAAGGCAAATGATGTATTTTTCAAAAATCCGTGGAGGGACGCTAAAATATGCGCAGATTCAAAGCTCAAAGTTAATAAAAACCCAGTATATTATTAGGGTGTAATTTCAAAATATTGAGTATGGAGGATGATATTGGGGAAAACTAAGCAACAAAAAAAACATGATTCAATCTTGAATTGTATATGGCATATGGCATATGTTTTTTCCGTTGGAAAAACGTTATAAAGCGTATGTCGGGTGAATTGTATTTTTGCTTATGTTTCAAGGGAGTTACACTGCAGAGTATATAAAACTAGCGTTTAATAATATTAAGGTATAAACTAAAAAAATAAAATGTACATAGACACAGAAAAAATAAAAATAAAATGAAAGAAAAGAGGAACGCGTGGGGGGGGGTAATAAATGTAATAAAAGTTGAGTAATAAGTATTTAACCTAAAATATTTAATGGACATTTGAAGTTGGGTAAAAAGATTTGTCCAGAATTAAAATACTTTAGGAGAGAGATTTTTCATGGGTACAAGCTATCATGAGCTCATGACGTTAGTTCGGCAGGTTTGGGGTCATTAATATTTTTTTGAGAATGATTCGTTTTATCAGCAAACACAGCTTATATCAATCGCTACGGCCGGGAAAAGTGTATTTTTGGCGACGAAATTCAAATTTACTACCGGTTTGTAGTTATTTGTTTTGATTTCCCAGTAAAATGGTTAAAGTTCCTTGGCATTTGAATATTGTTTATTGGTAAGAGTCGTTTTATGATGGTAATACTTAGTTTTGCCATTATGTTTAATGCTAAATTTATAAATAACGTCTTTATTCATACATTTATGATTTTGGGGACAGGTACTGTTTTTTCGACAATTACATTTTTTGTCTGTATTAATATTGTTATTAAGGTTTAAATATTTGTTTAATGTTATATTGTTATTGGAGGCTTTTGGTGCAGCTCTAGCTAAACTTAATGTTGTTCTTGTTGAAGATTTTGTTGAGCAATGATATATGACTGAAATGTTTGTGGATTAAATTAAGGAAAAGTTTACCGATATTGGTTTTGAAATTTTTGTTAAATGGTGCGTTAAACCAAATTATGTTGCGTTTTTTGTTCTTATATTTATTATTGGTATTCTTATTAATGTTTATGAATTTTAGTTTACCTTTGTGTTAACCTTTTTCTAGTGCATCTACTGTTTGCCTCATGAATTTAAACGTCCTACGAGGCTGGCATCCCGTTCCCACCCCTTCACCGTTGAAAATGTTAGATGTAGACGTCTCTTCTACTCCAATAGCTTCATGTCTCGCACATCTCGCCTGTGGAACTCCCTTCCTTATTCCTGTTTCCCTGATAAATACAACTATTTAAGTGTAACGTCAATCGACATCTCCAGTTGCCTTGATCTATCCACTTCCCTTCTCCACATCCTTTCACCTTTCATTCCTATCTGCTTTCGCTCCAAATCTATAACCCCCTTGCCTTGATCGATCCACTATCTTTCTCCACATCCTCTCCTTTACCACTCCTATTTGCTCTTCCTCCAAACCTTCTGTAACCCTTTGCGTACTAGTGGCTTCCAGCCTTGCTTGGGGTGATAAGCTTAAATATATATATATATATATATATATATATATATATATATATATATATATATATATATATATATATATATATATTAGTTTTATATTTGTCAAAAACAATTTTGTTGCTAGAGTTAGCTGAGGGTCTGTATTGCACCGTAAGTCAACGTAAGGAACTCGGTTTCCGATTTCTTATTCCAAACAGCAATCCATTGCACCGTACTCTCAGTATAATTGTTCATGCTCTCTAAAAGGCTAATTGGTCACAAATCTGCAGCTTCTGTCTGACATTTGACAATTAAAAGCTTTTTATTTAGCAATGTTCAACTATAAATTCATTTTAATTTCTTCATATTCTGCTTATGGTTCTTCTATATTTCTTTTTTGGGGTATTCACACACTCATTAAATTTCTGGTAATCTTAAGAGACGATGGAGTGATAATTTGGAGTATGTTTCAGAAATGGCGTCCGTTGCGGCTGGAGATGCCTTTTCCAGAATGACAGCATCTTCCACTGTTTGAGCTGACATTGGGCGCTCTTTTTCTGTTATTTGCCCTCTGACTTTCTCCTTTCTGCACTGACTGCCTCGAAGGCAACATCTTCCCACGTAACTGAGTCTATAATGAAGGTAAAGAACTCTTAATATCATGTGTGAGTTGAATGATGGAAATAATAGCTTTTATATATTATATGTTAATCGCTTTTTGTAATAAAACATATTGATGGAATTAAAAATATCCAATAATTAGGTAAAGTAATTTGAATATATTTATGATATGAAAAAATAATCTAGCAAATATTGACATAAAATCAAATTTAATGGGAGATGTATATTTCATAATTTTTTCATAATGTTTTGTTGTAAACTTGCGCTAATATACTGCGTTACTTAAAAATCGGAAACCAAAAAGAGAAAATATACAGTGTAACAAATAAATAACAACAAGTATAATAAATTGATTTAAATACATCCAAATATATAAATAAACTAACAACCGATAACGATAAACTAGCCATTTAGAAAAAAACAAATAAAGATAATCAACCCAAATAAATAAATTAAAATCTGTTCCCACCAAAATAATAGTCAGAACAAACCACAACATTCCACCCCACAATTCAACAAATAGCTTTAATCAATGACAAATAAACAAATATATAAGATAAAAAATAAAAATGAAAATAAATAAAAACAAGCAAAACAATTTGACCCAAATAAATAAGCAAATAAACGACTTCCGATAAATGACCGCCATAATAGACTACCAACAAAAAGCTATATAAACAAATTTTTACTACGTTAATTAAAAACACTGATCAAAATAAAAAATAAATAAATAAATATATAAGATAAAAAATAAAAATAAAATTAAAAAAAACAAGCAAAATAATTTGACATAAATAAATAAACAAATAAGCGACTTCCGGTAAAAGTAACCGCCAAAATAGACTACCCACAATTTACCACTGACCCTTATATGTAAATAGCCGAGAAAAATAACAGCACTAGTTGCCTGATGATTGCACTAGCATGAAACAGACTGTCGCCTCTAAGTGTTGACTTCTATGTTCACTTTTATATTTACACACGCTCTATCTCTGATATTGAGCACTTTACTCCATAAATATAGCACACTTTAAGACTATTTTTCTTTATATATATATATATATATATATATATATATATATATATATATATATATATAACAAACTTGCTACTGAAATCTTGTAGATATAGAGACAATTGTCCAGTAGAGGGCAAATGCAAATCTACCAGGTTTATATATCAAGCAATCATTTCTCCCAAAGAAAATATATAAGATTATAATGTTTACATTTGATTTTCTGCTGAAGAATGGAAACAGAGTGTCTATATCCATAGACACTCCTTTTCTAAACCTAAACTGAAACACCAGACAACTCTTTCAAAGAGATTTTGAGAACTGAAGGAGAAAGCTTTGCGCTAAGATAGTTTCCGAACGTACTTCTATTAGGCTTAGAGATAGATGATTTATGTTTCGAAGAAAAAATTAGAATAATTATATACAATCATCAAAGCCAACTATTAAATGAGAGGAATGAATTAGTGTTAAAATGTCTACATAAAAACATGTTGGAGTTTTTGGGTAGCCTGGTATACTAGTGAGCCAGCCAAATTGAGCTGACTCATTTTTATAGATCACCAATAGAAGATTTACCAATCAGAAGGCTCAAAATAATCAATTGACGTGTATAAAGGTGGACATGTTTTTTCCAGAATATTCACTGCCAACCTCTGATATCGAAGACTTGCGGAACAGCTGCTGCTAGTGGTATTGGCGATATAGTCAGATTCACTAGAGTGTCTGACTCGTGAATGTTAATCTTTAACGTTGTTTCATTGAACAGATTACGTACTGCGCTGGATTTATATATTCATAGACTATGGTGAACATGGTCAACAAAACAAATTCAATTTTCCACATGAGAGCTACTATAGTTCCATAATATTCACTCTCTTCTAATTCTTCAAATGCCGAATGTATAACTAATTTTAATTTCTATATTTACCTCTCTATAACCTCTTTACCTATATCAATTATAATTTATAAACTTTCCTCTAATCTAGGATCTGCCCAATTCTCTCTCCATTAATTCCTTACATCTTTTTATCTATATATTTTAAAGTTATTTTTTAACCCCTTTTTATTCCTCTCTCCCCCTCTCCCTCTCTCTCTCTCTCTCTCTCTCTCTCTCTCTCTATATATATATATATATATATATATATATAAATACACTGCTACAAATTCAAATTCAGCTTCCTTTACTATAGATTATTGAAATTCGTCTACAATACTGCTGCAAAATATACATACCTGATTATATTTTGGTCCTGATATAACGGATCCTTCTTCTTCTTCCAATAACAGACATTGTATGTTTTCTCTTTCACTCCTCCGTTCAACAATGTTTATTGAATCATATTTTAATCTTTTTGCGATGGAAGCGTTTTCCTATATCTGAGGAGTTCCAAACAAGTGTAGGTGCCTCATTTATCGTTTCTTTAAATGGTTTTCTTCCGTTCCGATTCACCATGACGCGGAGGGGAAATCATTTCGCAGATTAGATCGAAGCAAGCAAAAGTAGATATTATAATTCCGATATCTTCTATTCTACTTACTAGATTCAGTTCAATTTCATTCATCCGACAGGCAGGTGTACAGGAGGCGCATATGAGTTTTCCCTGCTCTGGGAATGCCGGTTTATCTCGCGCGTTTGTTTATTTGCTGTTTGTGTTGGGATATACATTTCGACTTTTTTTTCTCCCTTTGACAGGAGACATCTTTAATACGATACTAACTTCTCATAAGAGATTTTCGATCAGTTATTTTTGTATGTTTATGTATTTTGGCGAAAACTAAACCGAGAGAACTGCAAGATATTGAGGAAATATCGATATTGATCATAAATTGAAAAAAGATGAGAGAGGATGGCGGGTAAAAGAACATAATTTGTGAGGAAGAGATAGAAAAGAGTTGATGGATCTAGAATGTTTTATAAAAGGATGTTGAGATATCGAGGAACCCATAGCACATGTCCGAATTAGCTACAACAATCATTCTTTGGATTTGTTGAAGTACAGACAGCTTTATATACATACATACATATATATATATATATATATATATATATATATATATATATATATATATATATATATTAAATTGTGTTTATTTCGGCTGTAATTTTTCATTAATGTATGTTTCGTTAAATAATATAGACAAGTTTTGTCTATTTATTTTAAGTAAGTTCCTTTCGTATTGTCTGATAAGCTTAATCACATTATCGTTGAAAGACGAAAGGAAAACACCATATTGACGCCATATTGTTTGAATCCAATCTAAGCTTTCGGCTTACATAAGCCATTATCAAAGATGACAATTTTAATTAATCAAACAACACATATACGAAACCACAATAACGGACCGCGTTTACTGTTTGAATAAGCTCAAAGTAACGACAAACTCTTATTTACGAGCCAAGGAAGCGAAAAATGCGTCGTAGATCGTGAGGTCACACATGACCACGCGAGAGTTCAATTTTAGACATTTAAAATAACATGCCTGCCCACGTACTCAATTTCGGAAAATCCTTTTTGACAACAGAATTATACTTAAACATGAAAATAATGAACAAAAATTGAAAATCCTTGAAGCTATATATATAAAACAGTTGAAACCTAGCCTGAACAAAGTAAACTGAAATCTCCACAAACATTCTTAAATATTTGTTTTTATCTATGTATATGTGTCCGTATAAGTTATATTTTAATAAGTGGTTAGAATTTGTTTAATAACACTTTCAAACTTGAATATTTCTAGGTAGGTGTATCGGCGTGTTTTTGCCAATGTATGTCTGTATATGTACGTGTCATAATAGGTGTCTGTGTGTATGGTCACATGTGTGAACTTTTCATTGTGTATGTACGTTGTGTTTTTTCTTTCTTTTTTTAATAGTCGTGGAGATATTTCTTGTCTTGTCGCTTTTTTGTGTGTGCATATATCTAAATACGTCTGCTCGTTTATGTATTATAATCTGATTGTGTATGTACCGTCGTTTGCAAGATGTCATGCACCCCCTGCCTATGTATATGATTCAAATGTATCTATGTTGTCATGAAGTTCAGAGCAAAATTTGACCTTAACGTTTATTCCAACTAAATTTCAATAAAAAGAAAATAAATAGAATAACATATGTATTTTTCCCTTTTTCCTCAGTAATTATATAATTTTAAACATAATATAGATTAAATTTAGATTTTAAAAAGCGTAATTTTTAATTTGTAATTTCAAATTTTATCGTATAATTTAATATTTATTAGTTAGAATAAATTCTATTTTAGTCTAACCCCAACATTAAAGTGTTAAATAATTATTATAACCATAGTTCGTTGTCAAGTTTTTTGAATTCTCGTATATTTGTATTTTGATTGGTCATTCCAGATTATGTAACAGAGTTTCCATCAGCGAGGGGTGTTTGATTGATTTGAACCTTTTAAAACCTTTTATTCTGCAATGAACATCTTCACTTGATAAGACACCAGAAGTGTAGAAACAAAATGAATATTTTTGTAGTGTTTTTATAACATATTTATGCTATAAATTTCGGATAAATAATTATATATATATATATATATATATATATATATATATATATATATATATATGTAGACATATAATCTTAAAATGTGCTATAGTTACGAGATAAAGTGCTCAATATCAAAGATCGAGCGTGTGTAAATATAAAAGTGAACATAGAAGTCAACACTTAGAGGCGACAGTCTGTTTCATGCTAGATGCAATCGTCAGGCCACCGATTGCATCTAGCTTGAAACAGACTGTCGCCCCTAAGTGTTGACTTCTATGTTCACTTTTATATATATATATATATATATATGCAGCATATACATATATATATGCAGCATATATATGTATATATATATATGCAGCATATATATATATGTATGCAGCATATATATATATATATATGCAGCATATATATATATATATATATGCAGCATATATATATATATGTACATATATATATATATATATATATATATATATATATATATATATATATATATATATATATATATATATATATATATATATGCAGCATATATATAGGGTACACTGGGTTATTTAACTTTGGATGGCAACTGGTCTATGAGAAGGTCAACTCTGAATTGTGGCACGTAGTGCATCAGTTCTATATTTGGCCCTTCAGAAAGCGTAGTTGCATCTGCACAAAGCATTCACCACTATAATCAAATCATATGTGCTGGTGTCTAGGCTGTTTGTTACTAGGAACTGAGCTGCCTGACCCTCATCCGACGAATACAACGTCGGGCTTACCATATATATATATATATATATAAATATATATATATATAACATTATCTTATTTAAGTTTTGGAGTGTAGTAGGTATTTTAATTTAATTAATAGTTTGTATTAAACACTTTTTCTATCCCGCGTCTAAAGATTTTATTACCTATATATATATATATATATATATATATATATATATATATATATATATATATATATATATATGTGTGTGTGTGTGTGTGTGTGTGTGTGTGTGTGTGTGTGTGTGTTACAAGCACCGTACTTTGCAGTAATCTCTATGAGGGTTTCTATCAGTAGAAACAGTATATAAACTGACAGTAACTTTACTCTCTTCATAATATTTACGCTATTTTTAGGAACGTAGCTGTTTCGTTCCTCACAGTATTTCTCTTGTCTTCTGTTTTCTCCAGATTCTCTCCAACAATCTCCAAGTATATCCTGTTCATAGCGCTTCAATTACGACTTGCATGGATAGCAGCGCAATCATCCCCAGGTTTCTCAGCTTTCTTGGCAAACTAGCAGAAATAGACATGAAAATAGACTCAGAAAAGTGTATACTATTAGTAGTAGTAGCTCTACAATAGCCTTGCCTGCCTTATCCTATATTCTCAAAATTTATAATCATTAAACGAGGAAGAGACGGAGAATCAGGCCAGAGATTGGTACTGGGTTACATATATACGGATGCCATCGTGCCAGTCTGATAAGTGTATTCCAAACCTATGAATCACAGACAAATATTTATGGTATACTATAATGTTTTGGTAAATGCAGCGTATAACATTACAATACAGAGAGACCCATAAATAACAATGTTCAAAATGAGATCAGTACTGACCAAGATAGAATGGAGGAAAGCGTCAACAACAAATGGGATTGCAATAGAAATGCTCTTAGATTATTTCGGTATCGAAAAGATCACAGAAATAATACATGACATATACGACAGCAGCGAAATACCGGAAGGCCTTAGTAGATTCATCTCCTTGAAACCAGGTGTAAATGAATACGAGCTTCATCGGACAATCAGCTTTATGATCCACATAAATAAACTAATAATCCAAATACTGATGAATGGAACTAGATACAGCGTAAGACTGGAAATAAGACAAGAACAGTCTGATTTCTCACATTCACTGGATCAATAAGTGCTATATTTATTATCAGAAAAATATCTGTGAAAAATTATCAGAATAATATTGCTGAGAATAATTCAGATGTAGAAGTATGTAAGCTTACGTTTCACAGATTATGCAGAAGCATTTGATAAGGTAAGGAAAAAAGATGTATTCGAAATACTATGGAATCTTAGATTTATTAGGAATGAATGTTTGAATAAGACAGAACTTATATACCGGATAACAACCAGCTGAATACGAAAAAGAATTGAATAAGTACACAATACTTCATTATCGGTGTGTGCTGTCGCAGCAATAAAAAAACAACACAAAATATACCGTGAAACTACAGACCCTCCTAGATTATTTAGTAAAGGAATGCGATAAAAACATGACTAAATATCAATGGGAGAATTTATGATTTTGAACAAGAGAAAGATACCAAGATAAGAACTACGAAATGGAAGTGTAAAAATCAAAATGTATATTACTTTAAGAAGTGTTTTAACAGATTACGCAGATGTGGCTTCGAAATCCGTACGGGCATTCGAATTGAAAAATATGAAATTGCAAAGGCAAAGCAATGTACTAAGAAATAGATTTTCGTTAAAAAAAGACAACAGTGATGCATTCTTATGTAATATTAAGTTTTTAATATAACAGAGAATACTGGACAATTTCATTACAGATGAAGATGTGATTCAACGGAACGGAAATGTGGTCCTTCATGGACAGAGATCGTATGCAGCGAAAAGCTTTAAGGAAAATGAAAAAAGAGTCACTTTTCATCGGAATCAGATAGTAACTACTGAAATTACTTAGACACATAATAGGAAGGAGATAATCACAGGACATACCAATTGTAAAAGTGTCAGGAAATTGTATTTCAGCGTTCGTATATTTTGAAAGGTTTTCAAATTGTTTTGCGATGAAATTTCTATAGCCATGTCAATAAGGTAAAACATGTTTTTAGTAAGTATTTTATTGTTATATCTTCTTGGTTTGAATAGTACGGTCGGTATATACTTATTTTCTAAGCATAGCTTAGCTGCGGCACAAGGCCGAAAGTATGGAGCACCTAGTGAGGATTGAACTCACTTTCAGTCGTACCTGATCTAGTGAGACAAGCTTGCTAACCATTACACCACGCCGAGGAGCCCATACAGTCGTTATATATATTGAAGTTCTAGAGGACTGTCAACATTTCCCTTTCTGATGCTAATTTGTTTTTATATAATTCTTCTTCATAAGTTTATAATATTGACATATTTTGCAATTAGTTATTTTCCTTCCCTATCAAGTCTGTATTCAAATTTTGGTGTAGGGCATCCATATATTAATTTGTCAATAGTTTCTTCATCGTTTATACAAAAGCAACATTTAAAAACTGTCCCGGTTATTAGCACATGTTTCTGGAAGTGCCTTGCTGACAGGTTTTGATTTTGAGCCACTCTGATGAAGCCTTCTTTTACTGATTTTATCTCAGAGCCTAAGCAATCACGGATGCGTCAACTATTAGTCTTTTGCTCGCAGAGGTTATCGGTTATATAAATGTTTCCCTTTGGTTTTGAGGCTAGTTACGCCATTATTTCTGTTGTTTCTTTGTTGTATAGCATTTGCCTTTGATAAGTCATTGCTTAATATTATTATTTGAAAAATTATTTTTGACCGGCATTTGTTTCATGATCAAATGTCGGATCATAATCTATGACCTAGTGCAAGCGAAGGATGGGATTTTTTTTTATTTCCACTTAACTAACCAAAAGGCAGCTGTTAAAATAAAACATTAAATGTACAATGCTCCTCGCGGAATATGGGTTGTGCTTGTTATAACGATTTTTTTTATCTTCAGGAAAGATGTTGCACCGAGGATTTTACCGATTTGTTGTTCAGTTCCTTTCTTTATCAGGCCCGAACCTGCACCATGAAGAGTTTTACATTTGAAGTGCCACATATTTTCTATTTCCATCTCCATATGTTTGTATTTGCCTAGTTTTTCATCGTAGATATAATTGTGTTACTTGCTACGCTCATATCACTCGGTGTATAAACTGTTTCTGTTGTGTCTTTAATAATAATGTCTGGTCGATTTGCTTTATTTTTCGATCTGTGTTGATGGAAAAATCGTAGAAGATGCTCACATCTGTTCCTTCAACTACATATTCAGGATGATGTCTATAACACTTTGCAGCAGTTTATCTCGTAGTTATGATAGATTTTCCAATGCAGATATTGACCTATTTTGTCTTGACGGTTTTTGTACGCATTGGCTTTGAGAATTGGGCATCCGGAGGAAATGGGGTCAATGGATTCAGTGTATTAGTAACATTTTTGGTCCTTAATATTATGCAATATATTAGAAGTTTCGTGTAAAGGTTGCATTTTTGCTCCTGAGAAGAAACAAACTATAGAAAACTATATCCAACTTTATTCTATTTGATTTTGGTCGAAAAATGTCGCTTTTTGCTTCAGGTTTCTAGGTTTATTGATGATTGTATAGCAGTAGCATCTACTACTTATCATAATTATTTTATTTCCTTTGATTTCTGGTTTGTACTCATTTCTTTCCGTGTTCCTCCCAGACACCTAAGGTCAGAAATAGCAATGAGCAATTTAAAAAAAATAAAACAAAACAAAATCACACACACACGCGCACACATTTTACATAGATAAAGTACTTCGTAAGGTGCGAGTTGTAATTGTGAGAACAATTCTTTTGTATTTTTCTAAGGCAAGGGCTTCCAGGAAACCTTTCAATGAGTATATTGGAATATTTTACAATCAATCCGAGGGCTGCAACTACAACATGGATTGTTGATATTTTCATGCTCTACATTTTTGAGATTTCGATTTCAAGGACCTCGTATTTTGATAGCTTTTAGAAGTTTGCAGGGACTGCCATATGAATAAGGAGGCACTTTTTTGTTGGCGGTCTCTAATAACGATGTCTATGCTATTAGATGTGATTGTTCTGTCTGTGCGTATTGTGTAGTCCCATAAAATTATTACAGGTCCTATTTCCGTAACCGGCTCTGGGTGGTGTCCATACCAATTATTATTATTATTATTATTATTATTATTATTTTGAATTTGCTTGTTTTAGTACGAGTTGTTCAAACTTTCAATCAGAGGTCCAAAAAATAAGGCAAATACACTAAGGAAAAATTAATTGTGGGAATTGCACGGAGAGAAATTTACGCTAGACAGTGTAACCCGGATATAAGAGACCCGGGTATAAGAGAGATTTTCTCTGGTCCCAAATAAGAGCCTGTGTTAATGTATATATAATAGACCAAACCCGGATATAAGAGAAACCCGGATATAAGATACTTCTTCTCCGGTCCCGACAACTCTCTTATATCCGGGTTACACTGTATATGAAAATACACATTAGTATGATCTTTTGCAATTCCCATATTTTAGTGCAGCTAGGAATTCTAATAGCATTCCCAGAGCGTCAAGAAGGTAATGTTGTCTTTAGATACCATGTTCTACCTATTATTTTATTTACTTCGTTTCTCAGACGCTTACCAAGAAGTGTTTTTGTCGGTTGTGGTCTGTAAGAACTATCAGAAAACGTCTTTTTCAGCAGATGTTTTCACAATTATATCAGGTCCTTTTTTTTCTAGAATTACGTATTATTTTATACGCTGAAATACCATAGGCTGGTAAACTCATCGTTTTGTATCACATATGTTGTAAAATGTTCCCACCAATTTACTTTGTGAAGTAGGAGGAATGCGCAGTATATTGACCAATATAGTTACTGAGCAAACTTTTCATGTTGCTGTCGGTATTCTGTAGGCATCAGCTGGCCACACCCCGATATTACGTAGGCAATTGAACCTGGAATTATCCAAGTGCGAGACAGGATGAGAGCGCTGTTAATTGTAAGTGTATTGCATTGCTAATTCTTGGTTATAAGACGTTGATCCTAGCTACAGTTCTGAATACTCCGGTTTCTGTTTTGAGGCTGGAACCTACCATTCTTTGATGGTTACGTGTTTAATCTACATAAAGATCACTGGCTTTGATAGGGTATTTGCTGTCCAGATATATTTCCCTTCAATTTTCACCTCGTAAGTTTAAAGCCGTGCTTCTTTATATTCTTTATCTGATTTGATTTTTTTCTGAGGGGACACATTTGTTCAGGTTCTGGTCCATTTAGCTGCATTTCCCGAATATATTTTATGGAAGATTTTCTCAAAGAAAGCTGTTCTTTGAAACAACTCGTGATTGAGGACGAATCTTAACAAGCAGCCATGTCTCTGATGGAAGAAAGTAAAAAAAAAAAGAAACAAACAACCAAACAAACAAACAAAAAGAGATTGCAGTTTTCAAAGATAGTTCCATTTGAATTGATCCGAAACCATCTTCTCTTTTTGGAATATACAATCGGTCATTTTCTGATTTTGGGATGGGCATGCATTATAAGTTTTCGTTTTTGGGATGGTCATACATTATGAGAAGTTTTCGTATTTCGTTATCAAATTTAAGATATACTGATTAAAATATTGAAACTGTACGGGATTAAAAGGATGTCTAATGTGTTTATGGCTTCCGTTTTCATTGTGACATTAAGCTGTGTTTTTATAATCCAGCTTACGCAGTAATAGCATTAATCTCATATTATTATTATAACTCTATTTGATGTTCCCTATGACTCTGATATTTCGACCAGATGAAAATAACCATATCTCAACTCTTACACGCAGATTAGAGACATAACTCTTTCCTCAGTGTTGTGACCAAGTAAATGATTAAGTAATAGTAAAAACAAGGTTCGCATATATATCGCATATTAAACAGTACGTACACCACGACTAGTGGGTGTGTATCGAAGGAACTATCGCTCAATCTATTCACAGTTCACTGTTCCTCGAACCTTCTCTCCTACTAAACTTATAGTAGGCGGAAGTGTCTAACATAGACTCTTTAGAGGGTGGGCACAACAACACTCAGCAAATAAGCAAATCTAAGCATCGTTTTCACCTGCCCAGTCCCGATCATGTCAGGTATCCTTAAAACATCTACTGAAACAGTGATGTTTCTGAAAATAGCTCAGTGTGCGTCAACCAAAAAAGTGGTTAACTTATTTGCAATTATTATTATTATTATTATTATTATTATTATTATAATTTCCTTGGGTTTCTGTTGTATACACATGCCCTTCCGGAGACCAACCCGAGACATAAGGTCAGAAATGGCTCCATGACATTTTTCAATGATAATTTTACCCCCCCCCCCAAAAAAAAAACACCATTTTACATCTTAAACAGGAAACAAGGTATAAACCTCTACTACTGTTCAGAAGATTGGGGAGGAGTGCTAATTTTTTCTGTGTATATTTTTTTGATATATTACATCTGCAAGTTTGTTTAGTATGTTTCTATATCTGGTCAAACCCGAATTGTGCTGCCCAGTTGTAATATCTCAGGGACGTAGTGTGGAAGTGGCTACGCTATGACGGTAAAATAGAAAAAAATAATAACACGTTAATAATAAAATAGATATCGCCAACACTCCAGGAAATAAGAATATAAAATTAATCCAAAATGAATGAGGGAGTAAGCTAATGATATTGTGAATTTCTGTCAATATTGCTGCCGAAAATATTTACATAAATTACAACCTAGCGAATTTAAAGAAATTTGATTATACTGGGTTTAAATGCGTTTTAGATGAATTCTATCAACATTTCCTTAAAATGCAAAAAAAGTAAATGAGGTAGACAGTCAGAACTGGTGTTTCTATACTTGCCTTGTTGTGGGTGATGGCAGTATGACAAGCTTATGACATTCTTCTTCTTTATTGCCTGCAAAAAAGGGGAATGGCTATATGAAAAAAGGAAAGCAATGAGCACAAATAATATGATGAAAATGAAAAGAATGATATAAAAATGGCAAAAAAATGTTCAAAATATGAATATTATTTTCGCCCTTTTTCTCATGTTATTTGCAATATTTCTTTACTTTTTGTCTGTTTTATTCGCAATAATTTCTTTACTTTTCGTTTTTTTTCTGCATTTTACATCCTTTTTATCTTTTATATTCGCAATATTTTCAAAATTATTCGTAGTTTTCTCCTTTTCTTCGCAATATTTTCACATTTTTTTCCTTTATCTTCTTTTATTCGCAATAATTTCCTCATTTTTTTCTTTTATTCGCAATAATTTTTTATTTTTTCTTCTTTTATTCGGAATAATTTCTTCATTTTTCTTCTTTTATTCGCAATAATTTCTTCATTTTTCTTCTTTTATTCGCAATAATTTCTTCATTTTTCTTCTTTTATTCGCAATAATTTCTTCATTTTTCTTTTTTTATTCGCAATAATTTCTTCATTTTTCTTCTTTTATTCGCAATAATTTCTTCTTTATTTATCTTTTCTGCTGTTATTCATAATATCTTCTTCGTCCTTCTTTTTTGCACTTTCCTCCATTTACTAATAGTACAAATAGTATGTTGAATAGTAATAAAACGGACGAAAAGTGAAGATATATTGCGTATAAGATGAGAAAGAGTGCGAAAATGAAGAAAAAGAAGAATTCCCTGCATAATAGGACAAGGAATTGCGCAAAATATCAAGACGAAGAAGTCAAAAAGAGTGAAAATGATTAAAAAACAAAAAAAAAGAAATCGATAAAATCTTATATAGGAATGACAAATATTTACCACCAACAACAACAATATTAACAACCAAAAAAAAAAAATTCACAAGATGTTGCTACTCATCCTTAAAAACGTAATTTCCTAATCGTTCGTTCAGGCAGAGACGAGATCTTGCGCGAGACTTTCAGAAAACTTCAAAGACTTGAGTCAAAAAAGAAAATGAAAAACTTTCAGGATATTTTGCTAATAATTTGGATGCGAAGCAGGCGACAGTATCTCTTTTACTGACTCATATAAGTTTCCGCTTAATGTCTTCACACTTTCTGTCGGGACCAAGTCGGCCTTTTGCATTAAAAATGATTAAATATTGACTTGATTTGATTCAACTTATCGTTTAACATTCAGAAAGCGAATGAAAAATGAATAGCTACGTCTGAAAAGTGAAAATTCATTTACCCTTATACAGTACACACTAATCACACAACATATACACTATACATCTATAGACATTATAGACATGTACAATAAACACTGCATACTGGCTGTCAGTATCACACCTGGAGGGATATTTACAACAAATCCTTCAAACCACAGACCAATACACACACACACACACACACACACACACACACACACACACACACACACACACACACACACATATATATATATATATATATATATATATATATATATATATATATATATATATATATATTGGCAGACAGATGGTGATATGTGTGTGTATGTGCGCGGGCGTGTGCTTGTGATTAAACTCATCGGTTACAGGCTTTTATAAGGATGCTATTCATCGCTTCCAGCTTGTTCTGAAATGTCTGATCTGTCATCTGTATACAACCGTTTTCCTAGATCACTAATTGAAATGGCTTTCGGCGAATTAATCCTTTATATCTTAAAAGCGAAAATCCTTCATCAGAACCTAGAGACTGCCACTACAAAACGACAAATATACTCGCCAAACACATAAACCCCACCTCTTGGAGAGTTCTAACCGCAACAAGAAATATAACGGGTAGCACATATGAACAGAAGAAATAATAACCATATAATCATGTTGATATCTTAACAGTAACAATAAAATTCAAACTGATAGAGATGTCACCTTAATAATCAATTACAACTAGAAGTAAACTTATATTTTAAAATAAAATGTTATTCTTTTAATGTACATTCTATGAATATTTTTCTAATCGACTATTTCATATTAAATCCGCAAAATTTTTGTAATAAAGTTTTTTTTTTAAATTGCTAACAAGCATCAAATTAAATTCCTTGTAGACTGTTTAAACATTCAAATTTATATGAAACATTATAATATTTATAAACCCCCAAATTAACACTTTCAAAACAACAGCGTCTATTTCGTTCATTCCAAAGAAAATCAGTGATACCTTATCTCATGACTTTCTTCTCTCTTTTTTCTTTTTAGTTTTTTTTCTCTTCTCCCCCTTCTATATCAATATATAACTTCCGTTAAGTTAACCGATTAAATGTGTCAATGTCTGGACCTCCTCAAGTAATATTAAGTATGAAAGAATAGGAATATTAGTTTACATCTAAATCAATCATGTCTCTCCCCCTCACTTCCTCACTTCGTTAATTTGCATATGCTTAGTACTGCCCGTCAAAAGTGTGTAAATTTCTTTTCATTTTTCATTTCAACTTTTGGAAGTAAAGTCTGATGATCCGCAGTCTTTTAAAAGGGCTGTGGTGAAATAATTTAATATATGGAACCTTAAAGTGGTCTGTTTTTATTTAAATTATTAGCTCTGATTTACATTCAGCTCTCTGGATTTTATCCTCCTTGGGTGGGTCTACCCATATGGATTACCTAGTTTTTCATAAACTATATATATATATATATATATATATATATATATATATATATATATATATATATATATATATATATATACAAAAATCTTGTACCATAGAATTAAAATATGGGTTTGAGAATGACGGAACACATTCTTTTAAAATGCTATTTAGGATCTTCTTCGGGAAGATTCGTTGGAACGACAATAATCAAAACGGTGAAACTGAAAAGGTAGTCACGGGGTGGAGAAATAAAAAGGATCCACGATTAAAATAGATTTATTAGTAAAAACAAACAGATCAGTGTAAATAAGCCTCTAGTCTGTATAAAATATAAAACGAATTCCTTACGACCAAACCATAGCAAACAGTTAACGAAGAATATTCTCTTTCTGTCTGCACAGCTTCCAAAAACCTTAAATGTTTAACCGACCGAGCCTTGTACATCAATCTAAACGCTCCGTCAACATATTCGGAAGAGGAAACCGTGTTGTTAATCAAATAAATTCCAATTGCTGACACACAAATTGACTGAGTCAAGTGGTTAGTGTTACTAGCACCAACCTATCTTTTATAGGCAGCGACATGTTGTCAAGTCCTGGTTCACCTGGAATTATATATGGATATGATTGAATTCGTTTGTGGGCATGTTAGTTTGTATATTTGTAATATTCAACCGACAAGGAATATTTAATTTTCTATTTATTTTGCCAATTCTCTCTCTCTCTCTCTCTCGCTCTCTCTCTCTCTGTATATATATATATATATATATATATATATATATATATATATATATATATATATATATATATATATATATATTATTTATTATTATAAATAAATAAATATATTTATTAGATCGTACGAGAAATTATATAAAAAACTAAAAAAAAGCACCTTGTCAGTCGTTTTTAATGAAATGTCCTTGAAAGAAGGATTGCTGCCTAAATACACAAATATATATATATATATATATATATATATATATATCAATTTAAAAGTGAACATAGAAGTCAACACTTAGAGGCGACAGTCTGTTTCATGCTAGTGCAATCGTCAGGCAATCGTCAGGCAAGAGTTGCCTGACGATTGCACTAGCATGAAACAGCCTGTCGCCTCTAAGTGTCGGCTTCTATGTTCACTTTTATATTTACACACGCTCTATCTCTGATATTGAGCACTTTATCCCATAAATATAGCACACTTTAAGACTATATTTCTTCATATATATATATATATATATATATATGTGTCAAAGCTGTTTCATGTGAGTTCTGTTTAACCAATAAAGAACAAACAGCACAAGAGTAAAAAGAAAGAATTTTCGTTTAACATGCATATTTCATTTTCTGATGAAGTTTAAATAAACCGAAACATTTATAAATATCTCTTTATATGTATTTTTCATATGTTTGTTGGCGTAGGAGTGTGTACTCTTGTAAAATTCAAACGGCAATGTGTGTTTAATTTTCTATTTATTTTGCCAATTTTCGAATAAGTTGTTGCATATCTAGATGTCAAAAGACTTCTCTCTGTCTCTCTCTGTCTCTCTCTCTCCATATATATATATATATATATATATATATATATATATATATATATATATATGAAGGCTGATTCATGTGAGTTCTGTCTAATCAAGGAAGTACAAACAGTCCAAGAATAAAAATACCAGAATTTTCTTTTAACTTACATATTTCATTTTCTGATGAAGTTTAAATAAACCGAAACAATTATAAATATCTCTATATATGTATGTTTTAATATATTTGTAGACGTGGGAGTTTGTACGCTTGTAAAATTCAAACGGCAAGCTACATTTAATTTTCTATTTATTTTGCCAATTTTCGAATAAGTTGTTACCCATCGGAAGTTCATTTCCTTTTTGGTCGTCTTACACATGTATAACTGTTAGTTTTGTTTTAAGGTTTTATTTCAGATTTAACACCAACAGCAATCCAATATATTATATATGCTGTGTTTATTATAAATACGAGGTAACCACAAAAGTTCTGTCCGTTTTTTGATTAGTCATTGAATGAAGTTGAAATATATACTAAATGCGTGTAGCAATTGTTTTCAAATTCGGACAGCCGGAAGTAGGAACATCAGACGTTATAAAAAACACGTGCACCGTGCCCGGCCATCAGTTATAAGTCAGACAGCTGTGAGAAGGATGGATGTGTCAAGAGATCTCATTCGGGGCTGTTTACTTTACGACTTCAAAGTGGGCTTATCAGCAAAGTCGCCGCATATGTCAAGCATTTGGGGATAGTGCTGTGGATGAACGTACTGCAAGGCGTTGGTTTCGAAAATTCAAGCCGGGAATTTATCTTACATATCCATAATTCTACCATTCGTCCGTGTTTAGAATATTTCTGCCAGAATATCTGATACCCCTACTATATGCCTTGAGGTCCTTTATAAGATTCAAAGAAAATCTGTAATATTACAATCCTGATCTAACGACTCAGCTCCAGTCACTTTGCCATCTCAGTAAGGTCGCCTCTCTATGTCTTTTCTATAAATGCTTTCATGGTAATTGTTTGAATGAGATTTGCGCTGCTGTACCTAGCATTTTTTTAAAATTTAATCGCAGCACTAGACTCTAGGGGAGATCTCTTCAATTTAGAGATCAGCTGGTTAGATGTAGCCGTAAATTATATGCCAACAGTTTATTCTGTCCCACTTCTCTCTTGAGGAACTCACTTCAAACACCATGCTTCCCAGCTAAATTTAATTTTAAAAAAATCAAAGATTTAAATGCAATGTCTATCACTATCTTCTGTTCTCCTGAGTGCTCATTTCTCGTTCTACTCATTACTAATGTTTCTGTTCCTAATTCCTCAACACCCTGTAACCCCTTTCGTGTTAGTGGCTGTACTGCCTTACTTGGGGTGATACCGATTAAAAGAAAAAAAAACGAAACAAAAAAAATGAAATAGAAGGTTCCATTCAAAATCAAGGAAAGAAGGCTTGACGTTATAGCAGTCGAATAAGATGAAGATATATATATAAAAGTATTTTGTGACTTCATAAAATGCTTCATAAAACAATAAAAAAAATTCCCGATTGAAATTTCTTGCACTTTTCGCTTGAGTGGCTCTCTTCTGTCTTTATGTTTTCCAGTCAATTTTAATCTGCAAAAATTTAAATGTAATGTGAATCGCTGTCTACTGTCAGCCTGAGTACTCTCCTCTCTTTCTGAACATCATTAATGTTTTGTTTCCTAATTGCTCCCGACCCTGTAACCCGTTGCGTTATAGTGGCTTTACTGCCTTACTTGGGGTGATTCGGATTAAAAAAGAAAATAAACAAAGATGTTTTCTTACCCAGTCTACGCTTCAATGACGAGATTAGGGTAGCGATTTTCCAAGCGTAGCTTAGATGTGGCACAAGGCCGAAATTAAGGGGCATCCAGTGAGGATCGAACTCACTACTCAATCGTAATTGTCCTAGCGAGACAAGCTTGCTAATCATTACACCACCTCGAGGTGCTCTCGATTTTCCAAGCATAGCTTAGATGTAGCACAAGGCCGAAAGTATGGGGCACCCAGTGAGGATCGAACTCACTACTCTGTCGTAATTTTTCTAGAGAGACAAGCTTGCTAACTATTACACCGCCTTGAGGTGCCCAAAGTTGCTAGTTTACGTAGTAGGGATCTGCTTACAGTACCAGGTGTTCCCAAGCGGTCGCCCATCTAAGTACTGACCTGGCTCTACGATGCTTAACTTTGCTGATCAAACGAGAACGGGTGTTTTCAGTGTGATTAAGGACGAGCATAGGGCAAGGCGAAAAGCGGTCACATGATGAAGGACATTGATTATATTCATTTTATAATCGAAGTGAAAATTCCGTTTTTTTTTCGAATTCGTGTGAAGCTTGGTTGATTTCTTCAAGTACGTTTTGCAAAAGATCAGTACAAACAAAACTTTGAAAATATGGCGCGAATAATCTCAAATTTATCATGTCAAACTTCTTTTTTCCAACACAATATATTGTAATATATGTAATTATAGGTGTTTCTAATAATCAATATTTTTTCACCGACTCATACATATCATGCACACACACACACACACACACACACACACACACACACACACACACATATATATATATATATATATATATATATATATATATATATATATATATATATATATATATATATGTGTGTGTGTGTGTGTGTGTGTGTGTGTATGAGTATATATAAAATTTCGAATATGAATAAAATATATAAGGTGGCCGAAAAAATCGGGAACTTTTTAACAATCCAATAAAACCAAGAGTGATGGAAGAAAAATATTTAATTCCTAGTAATTGAAACCTTAAAACATGCCATTTAAGAAACAATGATGGAATTTTCATTTTTTTAAAATTACGTCCTGTAGATGGCGTCCTCCTGTACGAATGCATTCTTGAAATCTGTTGTTGAGATTCCTCATTGACTGCTGCAACATCTCAGCTGGGAAACTGTGAATTTCATTCTCGTAACTAAAATGGCGAAATATTTACTTGCTCAAGGTCACTGTCTCGCAGTGTTGCCACTTGCTCATGTCTGGCAATAAGCAATTTAAAAACTCTCGTTTTTTTGGGTCACCCTGTATATATAAAAGACAATAGGAATACAGACAAAAAGAACATTTTAATACCAACGCCTTTCTTACTCTGATAATAATTATATTATCAAATTAAAAAGAGAAAGTAAATAAATGTATATGATTAAATAAGGAAAAAAAATGTCAAAAAAGCAATAACAATATTTTACTCAATTTCGGTTATTACGCATTAAATGTCATCGCTTAACATCGGCCATAGTCTCCATTGACTTTGACAGGCTGATGAATATTTTTGACAGTTCTTAAATTTAATCAGATTTAAAACATATTTTACTTCGGTTTATAAATATATCTCGCAATATAAACCACTTACATTTGCCTTGATGAAGTCCACCACAGGTCGAAAGGCAATGGTTAATGTTATGGTCCAATATCCTCGCACCACTGTTATGGTGAAAGGTTAGGACCAAGGAAGAACAACACGAACACAAGAGTAGAAATAACAAAGATATATTAAACAGAATAATAATAATACAAGAAGTTGAAGGTGTTAGTATGACTGTCAGTCTGGTTTAGAGTGAACTACTATTGTCTCGACTCGTTGCACTTTCTTCTCTCACGTCTCTCTTGAGAGGCGCAGTCTTTATAGTGTCAGGAAGAGTTCATTGTCGTTACAGGTAAGTTCCCATAACAGTTAAAGAAAGTTTTTATGCGTTTTTCTTTTGTATAATATACTTAAGACATAGTTTAAATGTATGCTATATTTACGGGTGCACAATATCAAGGATAGAGCGTATATAATTTTATCCACAGTTATAATTCATTGGTTAAGCAGGCTTCACATATATTTAACTTTTAAAGCAGCATTCTTGTGTATAATTTATGTGTGTAAGTGTATCATAATTCTAGTTTGTCTATGTGGGAGTCCGATGATAATGTATATATGCGTGAGTGTGTCCAGTAGGCATTATTTATATTTCGCGGTTGTGCGCGTGTTGATTTGGGACATTTTTTCTTCAAAATCGGTTGTGTTATTTAAATATACGTTAGCTAGGAATGGATTTAATAAACGTTAGCAACGTAATATAGTGTTTTTAAAGTGTGTTTTTAGTTAGTAACAATTTTATCTGGACACACTCGAAATGTTTACGACGTAAAGAATTATGTTAATTTAAAAATAAAATGGCGTTTATAAAATCAAAGTTATGGCCAGTCTTGTTTCTTTGTATTACAAGTGATTATAACTGGTTGACTCAACGTAGCTTTCGATTGCGAGATGCCTCACCAATATAAGTGTATCTTCATTGCAAGCAAATTATTCAATAGATCTCGGCATCTATAGTGGTGTTGGATCTATATTTCTTCATATTTATACATCAGCTTGTCTTGGAGGTGGTAGTAAAAAACTATCGTTGGGGTTATCCAATTTATTTTCTAATTTAGTAGCTAGAGTGTTACACGTTATCATTTTCAATTATTGCGTTGTTAGTGATAAAATAGCCGTTAAAAATGTAATCTTTAACGAAAGTTAGTTAAACAAAAATTACTTAAATTTACTTGCAACAAGAAAGGTAATAAAATTTACTAGCATGCAAGAGGTTACAGAAAGTGAAAGAAATAGAAAGGACAATAAAGAAAGAAGATTCAAGGTGACAGAAGATGATATCCTATTTAAATTTTGAAGATTGGAGTTGGCAGAAAGTTAGGAAAACGGAAGAGAGCTCCACAATCCAGAATTGCTAGAAAAAATCTGTTAGCATAGAATTTAAAAACCGCAACTACAAATGTTAACAGAGCTACCGATTACATGGAAAATATTTATAGAAAAGCACAAGGAAGATAGGTTACAAAGGTGGGAAAGCAATTGAGGCCGATATGCCAGATCCGGATTATTAAAGTTGCAAATCCTTTTTTGGATTTTATTAAGAATCCCAAAATACACGACAGAAGCATCATATCAGATGTGACAGCAAGATTCAATGCATGGACGAAAGGTATATTTATATGTCTAGATTCTGTCGATAAAGCTTTTATAGCACAAAGCAGTTAACCATCTTTCCTAGTAGCAGTGGTAGAAACTGATTCAATATAATCTAGATTTCTAGTTATTTATCAGAAGCACCAGACCATTTGTGTCATTAATATTCGACGCACAGACGAATTGTTTAATTATAAATGTACGATAAATTGTCTAGTACGATTTTCTAGCGACAGTCTTAGCAGACGATTCTATATAATCGTTCCACTGCATTTTACTCGAAAACTACAGAAGATGGCAGCGGCAGTGAGTTGCTCTCCTGGTGGTTAGTATCAGTCACGTCAATGGAAAGAGAAAGTTGTTTTTGAAGGGGATTTATACAGATCGATTTCATTGTGGAGGCGTTTAAATTAACAGGTGATTTCTTGGCTTATTTGAATGTAATATTTGAGACCATCAGCAAATTCTATATTACCGAGTTTCTCTCCTGACGGGTAGCATAATTTCACGTCAATGGAAAGCGGAAGTTGATTTTGAAGGGGATTTATACAGAGTGATTTCACTTTGGAGGCTTTGAAATTAACAGGCGATTTATTGACTTATTTGAATGTAATATTTGAGACCATCAGCCAGTTCTATATTACCGTACGTAGCAATCATACTATTAAGACAGGACTACTGTCATCATTATAGATATCGAGTGTGGAACCCACAACATCTGGAAAGTCATTGATGAATATTAAGAAGAAAGTTTGTCGTTAAAA
The DNA here is from genome assembly GCA_964036315.1 of Acanthosepion esculentum. Taxonomy (NCBI): domain Eukaryota; kingdom Metazoa; phylum Mollusca; class Cephalopoda; order Sepiida; family Sepiidae; genus Acanthosepion; species Acanthosepion esculentum. Next base: position 103,913,453 of record OZ038490.1, on the reverse strand, counting down.
ATCTGTAACACAGCTTCCGACAGACCGTCTCCCCGCTTTCACTCACAAGGCTTGCGTCAACCCGTGGCATGATTTTCAGGCAATTTCCAAAGGTGCCGCACATTGGGATCGACAAATCGACTATGGTGAGATTCGAACCCGCATCTCATTGTCAGTATGCGCATGATCTAACCACTCGGTAACGATATATATATATATATATATATATATATATATATATATATATATATATATATATATATATATATATATATATATATATATATTAACAGATATAAAATATGGTTTTCGCTACACAGTAATAACCATGTTTCAAAAATGGATGCTAAAAACATCAAATTTAATTTCATAATTAATTATAATTTATATATATATATATATATATATAGAGAGAGAGAGAGAGAGTGTGTGTGTGAAAAAGTTGGTAGATATCTAACTGCTCAATTAACAGGCTACTATATGCACTTTGGCTGACGAAACTTATATATATATCTTGTATACATACACATACACCAATATTTATATATCTTTGTGTTTAAATGTGCACTAAGATATAATGTGACACTTATATATCTATCTACACATACCTCTATTTATAATACTATTTTTATTTATCAATATAGACATACATGTATCTATATAAATCCCTGTAGATATTTCGAATATATACATACACGCATATATATGTGAGTGTGTGTGTCTTTTGTGTTTGTGTGTGTCTGTCTGTGTATGTGTGTATGTATATATATATATATATATATATATATATATATATATATATATATATATATATATATATATATATGGGGGGGTGTACGTTTGTGTGTATGAAAATAAAAAGATACACAATGAAAGGTAGACTTTCTTGCATGGAAAAATAGGTATACACATATATGACACAATTACACTCATGTAATAACATACTTACGCATACATACATACATATTCATGTGTAAGGCAACCACTTATTTTTACCGTTTTTTGTGCATATGTATCTATGTAGATAATAAAACGAAAAAAGAAGCTTCCGTCCGTTGTAGACATTACTGCTTCCCTTACCCACGCCTCAAGTCTTTCGTTCATCTCAAGAACTGTCTTTTAAGAAAAAAGACATCATGACAAAATAAAAAAATATATATATGTTATTCATTTCGTTTAGCGTTTAGCGAAGCAAAATAAATATCCATAAATAAGTAATTATATAGATAAGTAAATAAAATAATTGTAGTGGTAATTTACTTCTATTTGCCACGACATTCCCCATAAGTTATTTTAAAACTATCCAAATAAGTCGACAATTTTAATATATTTATTGGTATAGCATTTTACAACACTACGATATAATTTTATTTTTTGCTTCGTTTTTCGTCGAAACGTTTTATTTTTCTATGTGCCTCGTAAACGATGTACTTGTATTAAATTAACTACAGTAACGTTTGAAAAGCATTCCACATTAGGCCGACGATTAAGAAAAAGGAAATCAAATATTGAATGATGTATTTCAAATATGAATGACACGTAATTTTATTCTCATTCAAAAAGAAAATAACAGTCGACGTATCCTTTGAACAACATTAGGTCGTATTCGGAAATTCTCATAATCTTACACAGACAGCAGACGACATATTTGTCTTTTTTTTTTTTACTAATTCAGTTTTCCCATATTGTGTCACAGATTGATGTATAATGGTTCTGCAATCAGGAATTAGAAAACTACATTTACTTCCTTTTGCTGCTGATGATAATATCATGACCGTAGTGTCAAATTACGAACTAAAGTGCTAAAGAATATCCATTTTCAGCGGAAAGATAGCAATTTTAAAATTTCTAGATGTGTCAAGTGTAGGTTATTTCACAAGAAGTTCGTTATTACATATAAGAAATAAAATATGACTATTTTTAATATTATATAAGTATTTCATGAATTGTTCTGCTACTGAATACAGTGGGGAGAAACAAATATTAGTATATATATAAAAAAATAATTTATTGTATTCCCAAATAATGAATAAACGCATTTTTTGTATTACATAACCAGACACAGATGCATAACTAAACATACTTAGAAAACAGAACAAAATACTGAATAGAAATGAACCCCATTTATTCACAGAGGCATAATAGCTAAACATACATAGAAAACACAAAAAAATCTAATAGAAATAAATCCCATTTATCGATTTTAATGGGTGAAAAAAGTATACTTACAATGCAAAAAAGAATACATAATCTTCATTTAATATTTTGTAGAATAGCCATTTTTCATTTCTAAAGCAACCAACTTGTTGTTCTCAACGATTTTGCAAATTTCAGTTGGTATTTTCTTCCACCCTTTGTCGCATATGGCCTTCAGAACCCGGATGCTTGTTGGAGTTCTCGATTGGATTCGCTTCAAAATTATTTGGACTTTCAAGAAATAGAGGAATAATAGAATTTCACCGATAACGTTGAAAGTATGAAGGATGATGAAGAAGACTGGGATTCATTAGAGAGAAAGCTATTGATGAGGTTATCGAATTCATGGAGAAAAATCTTTGTTCGGTAGTACAGAATGTCCAAGGGCACGTAATTTGCAGAAAGTAATTATAAAATTAGAACAGCGAAAATAAAGTAATAAGAAAGACAACTGAAAATAAAACTAACTGAACATTAAACATTGCAAATTAACATTTACTTCGTGAGACACGTAATTTTTCATATATTGCTATACGTTCTTGTGTTTTGTTAAGTTATAGTTATATTACACGTGACACGTTATATCCGAACCCGTCCTCATATCCGTACTACTATGAAGTTCAGATATGTGGACTTCAAGTGACTTCTACTGTTAAAATGTGGATTTATACAACTTTTAGTCATAGTTTCTATGGCTTGCACAACTACCAATCAATATTCGTTGACATTGTAATAATCTTTCAGCATTGTGATCTTTTGTCAAAACACAAATCTAAGCATGGGGCAGTCGCTTTAAATCTATTTTATTCGTCTTCTTCATTTTTGTACTTGTTCATTTCGATTCAAAAGAAACTCATTCTGGAAGATACAATGTGTTGTGAATATTATAATTTGTCTCTGGTTTTTCATATTTAGGAAAGTTATCTACCTCAAATTTACCAGTCTGATAAAAGATAAATTCGTTTTTTCTTTTTTTTACTTTTTTGAAAGACAAAAAGTAGTGTTCTATCAGTATTCTGGAGGAGCAATTAAATCTTAACAGTGCATATTTTATTATAGAGAAAAGAAGAATAAGAATTTTATTGGAATTGTTTTTCTATCTATGACTGACATTACGGACAAAAAATAAGGATTCGACTCTATATAAAAAAGAATTATATTCGTATAAGACACAATATCCAACAAGATGTACAACTTCAAAAACTTCTAAGGAAGAAATTGAAAGGCTTTCATAGGATAGCAGTAGCATTATAGACAGAGAGTAACAATGTACAGTATTTTATTGACGAATTCAAAGCAACTTCATGAATCTGAAAATAGGGGATATCTTGGAATTTTTGAGATGGGTAAAGAAAGATGTTAGCTTCGCAGAGAAACACAATTTAAATAATGGATTCTTTTTTTAGAATCGAAACCATTAATCGACTTGGAATAAAAGAGGATAAATTAATTACAGACAAAATCAGTATCGTTAAAGAAACACATTTTATACAGTAAATGATGATAGCTTAATAGCTTGCTGAAGCAATATTGATTCAAAATTCAAAGGAATAAATTATTAGAAGGAAAACTATTCTAATAATGTTAGAGTGAATGTTGAAAGAAGAAATGGAAAAATATATTTACAGGCTTTGTGAAAGGATGAAAATAAAATAGAAAAGATAAGTAGCATATTGGTAACTGTAATTACGAAGTCTGCAGAGATAATAGGAACCAAGCGTAAAAGAAAGAACTTGAAACATTTTCGCTTAGAAATCCGCCGGCGTAAACAGAATTCAAATGATGGGAAAACTGTTAAGATTAACCGCAAAGAAAAAATACATTAATAAAAAAGGCAAAAATAAAACACGTTACAGATTAGTAAAGTTCCTGGGGAATAAAAAAAAAACAATATTGAAAATATGCAAAGCGAAAATGCATCAAGTGAAGATGGCATAGCAACAGGCCTTTTGAAAGTTACAGCAGAAGAATATCACAATAAAGTTACACTAGGAATACTACATACTTTACAAAATGAGATGATATAGGTTATAGCAATTATCGCTATTTACTACCAGACAAATGTGAATTATTATTGAAAGTACTTCAAAAAGCCTAACATATATTGAAGAGGAAAACATGAACGTTTTAGTAGTCGCTACTCATCAGTAAGGATTTTATGAATCTTAGATCAAATAATCGAAAGAACAAAGGTCCATCGTAAATTAAGCGAATTTTTAATGTGGTGTTATATGAGAAGAAGAAGAAGAAGAAGAAGAAGAAGAAGAAGAAGAAGAAGAAGAAGAAGAAGAAGAAGAAGTTCGGCTGTAAGGACATTATACATAAAAGAAAATAATAGTGGAAAACATTTTACGTCAAAGCGATTCCTTCTCCGAGAAATATTTTGAAGGCAGTATAGCTTAACAAATAGATATATAGCTCTATTTATACACATAAGTAATATGGTGTAAAAATTTAACAAGTTATTTTAAAATAATTCAAGGGCTTTATGTTTGATAATTGTCGTGATGAAACAGGAACTGTTTCGTCATTTTTCCTGGTTAAAGCCATGGAACAATGTACAGTTTTCTTGATAGCTTTTCGTTACTCTCTTAGACATTTAAAATATTGCTCTCCCAAACACAATGTCTGAGGCTAGACTGAGGCTATCAACTTCTCTACAGATGACGCGAACTTGGCCTTCTTTTTGCATGTGAGAAAGGGTGATTCCACTTTATGGGTTGTGTCTTTGTCTCTGACTCAAAGCAATGAACCCAACAGTCAGCCTATGTGAGGAAACTTTGAAGGAACCCAGCTAAATCTTCCTCAAACACTTTTAGATTTTCCCTTGATGTGATCAGTCTAGTGCGCCTTTGATCATGTGTCAGAAGACGTGACACTCACCCAGCAGGAACCTTTGTCATGCCAGGCACATTTTGCAGAATATTCTCAAATCTCTCGTGAGATATGCTAATAGTATAGTCTGTTTGGTTTATAGTTAATCTCATATCATCGATTACCAAGTGGTGAACGCGATCAATGTTTTCCTCGGTAGCGGTAGTTGAAGGACGTTCAGAGCCTGGGTCATCTTCAATATTATCCCTTTCCTTCCCAAATTCAGTTGCCTAATTTTCACTATTGATAAATCTAGAACGTCATCATCTAATGTAGAAACCATGTCAGCATGAATGTCCCTGGGGAATAAACTCTTTCTCTGCAGTTACTTTATTATGCCAAAGTTTGAGAATTTTCAACAGAAGTCGACACCAGCTACAACTGAAGTCTTCTTTTAAAAGTGAGATGTCAGTTTACTTGTAAGGAAAAATGCAGTTATTAAGGAGAATAATTACAATTAATGCATACACAATTTCAGAGCTCTAGCGTTACGCCTGGCTAGTCAGCCTATGAATTTTTCAGTTCAACCTCGTAGATATAAAGGAATCAACACTGGATGATATGAATGTCACTTTAGGTCTCTGTTTCTGTCTCTCGCGCTGTTTGTCTTTCTGTCACTCTCCCTTTTTCTATCATTCTCTCTCTCTCACTTTATATATATATATATATATATATATATATATATATATATATATATATATATATATATATATATATATATATATATGTATGTATATATATATATATATATAAGCAGTATTTCTTCCCAATATAAATTATCACTGTTCAAAGAGAAATGTAATACTGATCAGACAGATTTCGACTATAACATTTTTCCTGTAATAAAATAGAAGTCTATAGATAATTTCCATCGGATATTCATTAATTGTTTCTTTTGCAAACCTAAATCCGGCAAAAAAGCAATATTCCGAGTAAAAACGGAAAACAGTTAAATGTCAACCCGTCGTTTCATGTGCAACACAAAGTTACCACTTTCAGCTATCAAAGACAAAATGGAAGCAAGTTAGAAATAAAACTTACAAATGGATAGTTTTTTTTTAATTACAGACAGATATTTAGAAATGACAATATCTTCAGATAAATGTGAATTAATATGATACACAGATACAAATATTTTGAGTTCGATCATGTCTTGTGCCTGATTGGGCTGAGTTTGATAAATCCCTCTCACAACAAAAGGGAATTTGATATATACTTCGTGCATATCAAATATCGCTTGATCCCAGATTAGGGAAGGTTTATTAAATAGAGATAATGTAAATAATACTAATAATTATGAAATATATATATATATATATATATATATATATATATATATATAGAGAGAGAGAGAGAGAGAGAGAGAGAGAGAGAGGGAGAGAGTGAGAGAGTGAGAGAGAGAGAAGCAGGGTGCGATGGATAAATTATCCTCTAAATTACGCAAAAATGAGAGTAAAACTAAACTCATTTTAACAACTTTATTTACCATAATTACACAAAATTATCTTCAGATACTAAAGTTGTTTAAGTAGTTGAATGCTGCTATAATTATTTCCTTCAGTTCATTTTTAGTGTTACCAGAATTTCGTTGATCTCTCGCTCAACTACTCCCCCAGACATAATAATCAAGGGAGAGTTTGTGAAGTTACGTGACCAGATCTAAGGGGTTATGTGGTCGCAAAAATAGTCTGATAGCCATGATTGTGTTCTCCTACTTGTGTGGCATGGTTCAGATTCCTATTGCCGGACATATGCTCTGCGAGTAACCGCCCTCTTGACCCAGTGTAGAACTACCTTCTCAAGGCACTTGATGTAGGCCTCTCTGTTGAATCTGAGGCCCTATGGGAAGATGAATGGAGGCATAGGGTCGCCATCACGAGTGATCACTTCAAACACTGCCTTTAATCATCATTAGTCTCATTCAACTCTTTTCGCATCGTCTGCACCGCCTTCAGATTGACCCTCAAAAACTTTGAAATGTCCGGAGTGAATACCTAGCTTTTTCCTTAATTTCTTGCGGAGTCAATTGCTTTAGAGTGTTCTTTTTCTCAAAATACGGTGAATTATTATATTTCCCTCGGGACCTCGTAATCTTCACATCCTAATACCTTATCTTATATTCATTTGACGCAAATCATTATAACTGTTTTTAAAAATAATTTATCTTGAGTGGCTTTCGAACCTTGTATGAGGTGAAGTTTATTATGAGAAATCATTATCTGTATTCCAGCTATATTACCTGTATTTATTTTGAGTAAACTTAAACACATATTTAAGTTGTCACTAAATTATGTTCTGTCAACTGGTACGCTTATAAAACATGTACGTTTCTGAGGAAATGCATTCTAGGAAAGCAAATCATCTTCAGACAGAAAGTTTGGTAAAACCATCCATTATCCTTGTACCAAATTAAAGTTAGTCTCGTCAATATGGTAAGAGAAACTAGGAAAGATGTTGATGTGTATAATTTAGGAAAAAGGATTGCGTTTATCTCTCTTTGGTTTTATACATTGTTTCTTTTCCTACAATTAATCATTCGAATATCTTCTCTAATAAAATGTTAAATCAGCTTATCTGTATGAAAATATCTATTAAAATATTCTTTAACATCGGTCTCTCAATTAAAGCTAATTAAATATTTGAGCTTAAATAAATATCGACAAGTTATATAGTGATGTTTTTCTGTCAGACTCATGTGAGAAATGCTTTTTCGGAAATGGTCTCAGTTGAACCAAAGCAATAATATAAGCGTGATATTTCTTGGCAGTTCTTTGAGGGAATTATTTCTACAGATTATAAATACAATATTATAAGAAAATAAAATAAGAAAAAATTTAACAAAAAACAAAACGAAAAAAGCAGAAATGGTTCCAGTTTGATGTAAATATATAAAATAATTGACAATGTGAGTAATGATTGAATTTTGTATTGAATTTACTTACAGAAATAAATAAATTCTGATACTGATGAATTCATAAGATATTATGTTTCCTTGCCCTTGTAATACCTGCTTTATGACACACTCAAATATATACACATACAAAGGTAGGCGGAAACGTTCATAGAGTGACAAAGAAGGAATGATGCTAGAGCTGTGAAATCGTGAATGCGTTAATTTCAAACTCATCTTATTAATAAATACATTGTTTATTTCCAGGTAAACTGATAGTTTACTATTCAAAGATTACTGTTCATCCTGTTGGTCCAAAACGCCACCAACATTAAAGAGTCAGATGTGATTTAACCGCTGAAAGAAACAATGCAGTTATTAATAACGATTGTTGAAATCAATATATGCAAGATTTCACATCTCTAGAATCACTTTTTCATAGTCAGCTAATTCTCGTACATAGACTTTAAAGTACACGGGCTTATTTTTAACGACACTATGTGTATGTAGAAATAATGATATATGAACCTGTAGCATTACTTGAAATTTTCACTCTTTCTCGAAGCATCTACGCAAATATAAGAATCCACTAAATATAACGTTGAAACTGATAAAAAAGATGTCGGATTAAAACATCGAAAACCATTTGTTTGTTTAAGTTGGGATACGAAACTGAGACTATATAAACAGGAGAGGTATGCAATTTCTTTGAATTGTAGGATGACACGCATGCACCCGCTAAACATATATATATATATATATATATATATATATATATATATATATATATATATATATATATATATATATATCCGATGCGGTGGGAACGAAAGTAATATATAAATTATATAAATTCTAACGTTCGCAGCATTCATTCAAAAAAGAGCTCGATACAGGTAGTAGAGCGATAATTATTTATTTATTATAATTTTATCATATGGACAAAACCATTTTACTCACAACAAAGATGCAACTTGGTTTCAGAGGGTCGACCCTCACCCGTAGATGCACTGAAACCAAGTTGCATCTTTGTTGTGAGTAAAATGGTTTTGTCTATTTGATAAAATTATAATAAATAAATAATATATATATATATATTTTATAATAAAAATATTTTTATTTAAAAATTATTTTACATCGGTACATAAAAATTTCTATGTTTCGGAACTTAAATTTGTTCCATTATCAGGCGATGTTAGGTAAATTATGACATGTTAGGATATAAGGTACCTTATTTTAAGGCATAAATTACCTAATATCGCCTGATGATGGAACAATTTTATGTTCCGAAACATAGAAAAATTTTATGTAGCGATGCAAAATATTTTTAAATAAAATATTTTTTATTATAATATGTAGTAGCAGTATTACTCGCTTGAAAGACCTGGGATGATTCAACTTGTAGACACCTGAGGACAAATTGGTACCCGAGGAAAAAATTGGAAGTAAAAAAAAGAAAAAAACTAAAAACATCGGAAGAAGTTGAAAAAATTAGTGAAATGTCTTAAATCCTTAGTCCAAAGAAAAAAAAACAAGCGAATCTAAAGACAACAAAAACGTAGAGGGCTCAATACGCTGAGTAGAGGGGTAAATTAGAATAAATCCTAACGAGCCAGGCAAACCCACCTAGGTTTCACTTGAACGGATCTTCAGGTTAAACAGCCAGTTTACCCTGAAGATCCGTTTAAATAGATAGATAGATAGATAGATAGATAGATAGATAGATAGATAGATAGATAGATATGTGGATACAAAATTGAAACAGTAATTAAATGATGATTATTTGGGAAGGATATTAAAATAATGCAGAACGTATATTCGCAGCAGACGTCCTGTATACATAAAGAAAAGGAAATCAGTAAACATACGAAAACAGAAATGAGTGAAAGACAAGAATGTGTCTTCTCACCAGATGTTTCAACCTATACAGTGTGTAGATTGTGTGAGAATTAGAAGTATTACCAGTGGTCATTTTGGCGGCCACACGACAGCATGATGCACAGATGACACAAGAGTTGGTAGTAAAAATAGAAAAGAAACTACAATAACTCCAACAGTAGGTAGTGAAGGAAAGCGACATGGAAGACCTAAAAGTCAATTTCTACAAGAAAGAAAGCTACTCAAACATGCAAATTTCAACTCTCAGGATCAAACAAGTAAAACAGGAGGTGCTTTTACGGAG
>OZ038490.1:103875832-103898332 GCA_964036315.1 Acanthosepion esculentum | reverse complement strand
TCAATATTATATTTTGAAAGGATTAATTTATTAACCTGATGTATGTTTGCATTTCCTGATTCGGAAAGCATTTTTTTATCATTTGATGATGGACTGTCTTGTCATTTATTTCAGTCTTCACTCCACATATTTACAAATGGAATCACAAAATAGAGCTTATGTAAATATAAAAGGGAATACTGAGTTCATCACCGAGTAACGACAGTCTCTGTGATGCTTGAATGCACACTTCAGGTTATCTGCTCTTATGATAGACTTGAGATTTTTCGTTCAATCATGAATCCGAATGTTGCCACTCGGTGGTGACATCAGCGTTCACTTTATATATGTATGATGCAAATGTGTTTACTCACTTTTCTATGGACTTATATACCTTCTTATATGCTCAGCATTTTGAAGAAACAATTTTGATACAATGTTACGCCTACGTTTATATCCGTATATTTCATTTTAGTATAAGAGATTTGATTAATGAAATCTACTTTGTATAACGGAATGCGGGTTTCTAATGGCGACTCTAAGACTTTTCTGACATAATGACATCTGAATATTAAAACATTGTATACACACATGCTACCTCTATGTCTATCTATTATTTGTTAAGTCGAACTCAGCGAGACTCAGGGTCCAATGACATCACATGAACCTGACACATCTGAAAACCACCCCTGGTCGACCCTTTTTCCTTATCTATCTATCTATCTATCTATCTATCTATCTATCTATCTATCTATCTATCTATCTATCTATCTCAGTGTGTTCATATCTATCTATCTCAGTATGTGAATTATCTCAGTATGTCCATTATCTATCTATCTATCTAATGGACATACTGAGATAATTCACATACTGAGATAGATAGATATGAACACACTGAGATAGATAGATAGATAGATAGATAGATAGATAGATAGATAGATATCTCAGTATGTTCATATCTATCTATCTATCTATCTATCTATCTATCTATCTATCTATCTCAGTGTGTCCATTATCTATCTATCTATCTATCTCAGTGTGTCTATTATATATATATATATATATATATATATATATATATATATATATATATATATATATATATATAAAAGAAAATAAACAGACATATAAACTATATCAGATATTTTGTAAATCTATATTTCAATTTGTGCGAACCATTCGATGTTGGTTGAATTGTCAGGATACAACGTTCTTTATTAAGACTTTTTTTCAACATCATTTCACCCCAAGCAAGTTAATAAAGTCACGTAGACGCAAGAGGTTACTGATGTGATAGAATATGAGCAAAAGAAAACATTATTAAGAAGAGAGGACAATAAAAGTAGAGGAATTAAGTAGACAGAAACTATAGATTGTTATTGCACTTACATTTTTGAAGATCAAAGTTGACTTGAAAGAGAATTCCACAAGTAAGAAGTATGAGAATGAAACTGTTAAACTGCGTAGAACTTGCGGTTACTTAAAACCATTTCGACAGTAATATTATGAGCCCTTGCCGCCAAAGCGGTACTTCGCGCTAATGTGTAAATTCTAGGTATAAAGGAAGAAATCTCATCAGAACAATTACCATAGAAATATCTACAGAAAAGGCACGTGGAAGGTAGGTTACGGCGGTGGAAAACTGATTGAATCATAATCAAGACATAACAATACTTGTTTTTCTTTGTATTTTATCAAGAAATTCTAAATGCCTAGCAGACGCACCAGAACTAATGTGGCAGCAATATTCAATGCATGGACGAATGTTATGCTTATCAATATGTAAGATAGATTCAGGTGCGAAAAATTATCTAATACAACGCAGTGAATCAATTTTACTAGAAGCAGACTTAGTAATTTATTCAATATCATTTTTCCACTTAGTATCAGCAAAAAATATTAGCCCGAGAGGAGGCAATGTGTCATCATCCTAGAGGTTAGCATCAGACATGTTGATGGAAGGGGAAATAGGTCCTCCCAGACGATTACATGAGAGCGGTTTCATTTTGGAAGGAAGTTCTTACCCGAGGTAAGAACAGCTGTATGTCATTTTTTTTTTAAATTATTAGACCCAGTGTGACAGCAATATTGAATGAATGGGCGAATCGTAGACTTACAAATATGCTAAATAAATTTTTGCCAGAAAAATTTTCTAGTCCGACACAATGAATTCTGCAGGTTTTGATATATTGTTCTGTTAATCAACGTTAGAGAACCAATTCTTCAGAAAATATATTTTCTTATTCTACGATGTGTCCCTGAAAATTTAGCGACTCTAAGCAGGATTTCGATAAGGAAATATCATCGAGTTGTTTTACAAGTGCTTCAACATGTATATTTTTCAACACTCTTTCTTATTATAATGTACAATTCCTCTGAAGTTATTATGCAATATTTAAGTATTTCAAACATGTGTTATTGCAGTTATTGGATTTATTATAAAAACTGCAGTTTGAAGTTATACTGATTAAACTAATATTAGTTTAAGGTCTCTGAAATCGATTAAAACTATTTAAAATAAATTCCATATGGTGAAACTTGTGTAACTGAACGGATCTAACAACTGTTGAAAAACAGAAAATGGCAAAGTTATTCAGTGAGCAAATATCCAAGATGGAGATATCAAAGCCCTTCACAGAGATCATCGAACGATAAAGAGGACTGTTGAAAATATAACTAAATTGAGATCTAGGAGCAAAGGGAAAAAATCGAACTTCTCTCCTTAAGGGTAACATAAAATATGCCGTGTTATAGCGAAACAACCACTTTGGATCAGTTCTCAGATCTTTCAACAGGCTGTGATCGAGGGAATCAAGAAGGAAAAAAATGTGAAGAATACTTCGCAAATTGGGACATATCAAGTGATATTCTTTGCAAACTCATATCGAAGAAGCAAATACTTTTAAATCGTCAAAATTAGACCAAGAAATACATGAAAATGAACTTTTCTGAAGTAGTTTTCATGGACGAATCTCGCGTGAGACTCAATAAAGGATGGATTTTTCCCAATGCAGATATGCATGTGGCAATAGGAAAGCAGCAAGGAAACAGCAGTGTGATGATATGGGCTGGGATTTTCGGCCAAAATATTTTTGTACCATTCAATGTCGGTTTAATGAAACTGAACAGTGCTAACTATTGCGATTTCATGGACAATAATTTATTTGAATGGTACAAGTTCCACCCACGCAGTTTCAAACTGAAGTGTGTATTTATGCCCGACAATGCTCTTTCTCATGTATCTAAGCTCACCGAAAGATTTTGGGGCGTAAACAATTTATGGGACAGAAGATAATGGAAAGGCCAGCATCATGTTCCGATCTGAATCCACTTGATAATCTATGATCAATTATGAAGATGAAATTATATAAAGGTGGCAAGCAATATCACAGCAAAACAGACTTAGGGGAAGCAATTAAAACCTCAATGTCAGTAACTTAACCAATTAAAGTATATAGGTACCTTCCCGAGATCGCTAAAAAAGAGCAGGCATGATGAAAAAGACGCCAAACTTGACGAAAACAAAATTTTATCATCTAAATGTTTATGTTAAGAGGAATGATCAAAGATTATCTTAATTACTTTTTCAAATTTTTCCTTCTTTTTAGAACAATCTGAATTTTCATTTAAAAATCCTTGTTTCTCTTCTATCACCGGAAGTAGTAAAATAACATATACAATTTTTAGCACGTTGTTTTTGTATGACACACATTAATTTGGAAAATCTTGCAAAAATAAAAATAATTATCTGATGTTAATGAAACTTTCAGAAACTACTGAGAGCTGATCGAAATTATTACGAATATGTTTTCTTTTATTAAAGTCATGGCAGAAATATTTTTTTTTATATTTATTAACCACCCCCATAATTAATTTTATGAAAACTCTAGAAATTCGATCAAGTTCACTTTAGTAATTATAATAGTTAAAAACACAAGGCTTTGAGGAATTCAAATCATTTTTTTTTTTAATTGGACCCCCCTACCTGAAAATTAGCTCTAAATTGTAACATACACAACTCAATAAAACAAATATATTATTGAATTTCAAATGCTTTTATTTGCTTTTATTTGTATTTAGGAATATGGACAATATTTTCTGAAAGCAAAAAAAAAATGTCGATGAAAAATGAATTTTTAATACAATTTTTAGTTATTTTTTAATTATAATAGATTTTTACATTTAAGTTGTTAAGATATTATAAAATTAGTTAAAAGCCACATTCACTTTCTAAAGTGTCCTTATGAGATAGATCTTTTTTTAGTGCGTTGTAAATTGTATCGTTTTGATTAATCAGAAGACCCGCAGTAATTAAGAAATATAATTTTGTGTTTATAATCGGGCTCTAATTATAAAGTACGGAAGACCAACCAGAATACAATTAAGTTGTGTTATTTCAGTTAAGCATTGTTTTCCGCTGTTAAGGCCTTTACTTTTGCGAAACCCGTGTGGAGAAGTTAATTTTTATTTTTCAACTTCAACTGAGAAGGGTATCTAAAGTATAGGGTATCATCTTATGAAATTTATATGATCTTATTTTTATATTAATCTCAGTTATGGCATTTTTTTCCATGAATGAAATATCAAAATTAATAATAAAATGAATGGAAATACAAATAACACAGTAAAATATAGTAAATTTACATAAAATTATAGTATTTTATGTACACTTCTGATAAAATTTCATAAGAAAGGTACCTATAAATTAATTAGATACCTTTCTTATGAAATTTAATCTCACTCTTAAAAGTCTTATTTTAATTTCTTTATAATATGTTTTACATAAAGCATCGTAAACGTAAAGTTGAAAACTAAGTACAAAAAACAATAAATAAATTAGATCGTTGAAAGTTTTTCTTAAAAATAACGAGGTAAATAATTTGTTCACATAAATGTAAATAATTTCACTTTTCTCCTTCCGTAGAACAAATTGTCCTCACGGAATCCGTTAATATGTCATTCATCACCTGTCAAGTGACGCGAAAGTTTATGACCTGCTTTGTTTTATTTTCAAATTACATCTTTTCGGTGCAGAAGCTAAGTTAAGCTTGGTTCAAAATATTTTAAATAAACATTATAATTTCTGATTTTCTTAAAATAAGTTTTGAAAAAAATGATAATTGATATTTAAAAGAATTTCAAACTGAGATTTTCATTTTTTTATAAAATGGAAAATAAATGGTTGCCATCTGTCAATTTTGCTGACTAAAAAAAAAACAAGATTTTTACCGAAAATTTCGGACGTGCTAGGAATGATTAAAAAATGTAAAAAAATACCCAACAATACTTTGATCTATCCTCTTAATAAGAACATAAATATTTAGACGATAAAAATTTGTTTTTGTGCAGTTTCGCGTCTTTTTCAACAAGCTATACTCTTTTTTAGCGATCTTGTTGAGGTACCTAAGTATAAAGAATTAACCATATCAATAGATAATAGATTGCTAGCTGCTATTGAGAAGAAATGTCACTAGATTAAGCGTTAAAAGCTTCAAAAACTTATCATATATGTTTCTTATTTATTCTATTACAGGTGTGTATAAATTGTAGATATTTCGTTGTTATTGTTTTATTATGTTGTTATTGAAATAAAAAGTTATTTTTTAAGTTTTGTATAACTTCAAAATGCACTTTTTAGAATAAATTCCATAACTTTAAACGACGTAAATGTTTGCCAAAGCTTTGTCTTGACATCTATATCAATCGTTTGAAATTTGACAATAATTTTTGGAAGCAAATTCAACTTATTTAGGTTTAGGTGGTTTACATAATAACCGCAGACGGATTGTATATTTTGCATCTGTGAGTGTTATATCTTAAATGAAAGTTTGTCGGGTCTTCCTATTTCTCGGTACACTAAATCACTTCACGAACAAAGTTCTGAATTTATTTTTTAAAGTTTTGTTTTCTTCCATGCCTTTCGTTTTTTCTCTTCATTTCATTTGTACCTTATGTATCTCGAATCATTGCTGCATAAACTAGCTTTCTTTTTCTAGTTTGTACATTATGTTATTTCTTAATTAAAATCATAGATTCTTTAACATTTGAAGCTGGTATTTCTTTCGTTTAATATGGCTTGTTACTCATCATTTTTGTTACTTTCTTGGCTAACAATTTAAATTTATATTGTTTGTGATTTATTTTTCCTGCTAGTAATTCAATTTAAAATCCTAATTTTGCTTCGGCTTGTTTTAAACCTGATATTTCTTGGAGTGAGTTTCCCTTTCCCGTATCCTGAAAAAAAGAATTTTAATCTCTCAAAGAATCCATCGATGTTAAGTGCAATAGCAAAGCAATGTAAAGAAAGTGTTTTAGAACCAATATTCGGTGGGGAAAATGCCTGGTATTTCTAGCAACCGTTAACGGTTTGAGTAGATATGATTTAAAGATTTTTTTGCAAGGAAGCCTCAACAAGAATATCTTATATGTGTAAATGTTAACGAAATTTGAACAAAAATATCTGTAAATGGTAAAAGAGAAAGAGTACATGTGTGGTTAACTAGTTCAACAATAATAAGTTTTACAACAGAACCTGTCCAGATACAGGGCAGAAATTACGGAATCGGAACAAAGTTTCGTAGTGATTATGTTGAGTCTTGACTCAATGTTGAATCTCGCCTATTGCATGGAATAATAATGCAACACAAAATGTACTTAGAACAAGAATGTATTATAACAAGAAAGTGTACACAATAAGTACATATAGTATTTCTGTATATTTCTGGGAAGACGTTCCTGGAGAATGTGTTGACTAGTCGCAGTCGATCAGAGTCTCTAGTTGGATCTCGTGATTCCACTCTCGTCTTCCGGTATCAACCATTATTTATATAGTTGGTAGTCACCTATGCAGATTAGGTGGATCCCACCACAACAGATTATTAGAGAATTTCTAAGAAAATGACAGATATTTAGACATGATTACAATATATATCCCATATTGCTCCACAAACTTTCGCTATCTCTGAAGCGACTTAATGATTCCATCCTCTCAGAATATAGCATGTTTATAAGTGATGAACTTGTCTCTTATCTTTAAGCTTTCCCGAGAATTGAATTCATATGAATACAAAAAATTTGTAGAGACCTAAATAATTGGTATCCGAAGGTGTATGGTCAAATGAGTATGGCGGGTGAAGTGAGCTCTTCCAGCTAAGATGTATACCCGTGTCTTCAAAATATTGTTCAATTTGGAACAGCGATTGTTTGAATTCAAAGTCAGACGGAGCACAATGTTTTCAATACCATGAGATACACAGTATCACGATGTTTGGGTACAGTCCGGCTTTGATCATTTGCAAATCAAGAAACCGAAGGTGTTCCAAAACGAGTGTAGTTACTTATACTTATAAGATTACTACTACTACTACTACTACTACTACTACTACTACTAGAAATATATATATATATATATATATATATATATATATATATATATATATATATGTGTGTGTGTGTGAACACTACTTGATTTGAGTTCTGCTTAACCCATGAAAAAAAAAACATGGACAACCCATAAGAACAAATTGCACAAAGATATTAGAATTTTCTTTTCACCTACATATTTTTCCGAAGTTTAAATAAATCGAAACATTTTCAATTTAGAAACATCTCTATATATGCTTGTTTATTGCGTTTGTAGGCATGTGGTTCTTTATATTTGTAATATTCAACCGACAAGGAATATCTAATTTTCTATTTATTTTGCCAAATTTCAAATAAGTTGTTGCATATCCGGATGTCGAAAGATCATTTTTTTCGAGTTTATTCGATCGTCTTAGACATAAGAACTGACTGTTGTTTGTTTTTATTCTTTATTTTCGGAACGTTTTCTTTCAGGTTTAATACCACCATCGACCTAGTATTTTATATCTGTTGTTCTTATTATGAATATGAGAGTTATATATTATGTAAATTTTAAAATACCATGTTTCAGAAAATGCAGTCACCTTTAAGTTTTTTCTCGCAAAGTGTATTGTACAGTATTTTGGTATCATCTACTAATATTTGTCTTATCTTAATTGCTATTTTGGCTGTGTTTTGATGATCGACATGCGCGCATCAAAATAAACCTATTAACTTAAGAGATATATTCGTAGATAATAAAAAAATAATTTCTCTCTCTCTCTCTATCTATCTATCATAGACGTGATAATATATATATATATATATATATATATATATATATATATATATATACTTATTATTACGTGTCCATCAAAGCGTTACATCAAATAACTTCACTTTTCTTATTAATAGTCATGTTTCACATCTACTAAAAATCAAAGGTTACTTCCTAATGGCGATATATAATTTGCATGATCAGCTTTAATTCTTTTTTAAATTACTGTTTCAGTTATTCATTTTCTTTCTAGATTCTTTTCCTTTTCAATAAGGGATAGTTTTGTGCATATTATTTTATTAAACTATTTTAATACCGGCGTCTTTCAGGACAGAGGCGATAATGTCTCACTACAGATTCCTTTTCTTTATTATCTACTATTTGTTACACTTCTTGGGTAAGATATTCGTTTCATCCTGCCTTCTCTACGATTTTGAATTCAGATCGTTCCTTCTCTTAGACTGATTATCACTGCACCGCCATTTAGCTGCAAGTTAGGAGGACAACATTTTAGCCTACCATAAATTCATTTACGTGAAAGGCCGGAATTTAAACACTTCTCACTAAAGTCCTTTTTTCGCGCCGTAACCATTACACTATCCGTATATTATCTCTACAGCTTTGACGAAAATTGAGTGAAAAACGTATAGATGGCATAAAATAGTGTTGACATGTGTAATAGAATATCTTTAAAAATTAACAAATATTATTATTTATATTATAACATACTGTATATGAAATAAAAATGGCCAAATTATTTAAACTTATGTATATGTTATACGCCTCTATTGCATTACAAAGTTCTATCAAAGAAAAATGACGATTATGTAGCGAGCCAGATCAAAAGAAATTGACTTCGTTCGCAAAATGTAACTTATTACAGTTATATATTTATATTTAAATAAAAGTTGTATTAAAATCCGTCTGCTAAAATGAAATTGATAGAAACAATTCTGTTGAAACTGTATTGAAAAAAAGTTTGTTCTAATTTTATAAATGAATTTGAAAGTTTGGAAAAATTATAAAATCACGCTTAGAAATCACAAATAAACGATATTTCCGGTGGCGTTTTAAGTGTTCACTTTCGTAAATGAAGTTCCAAGCCATAAACGCAAGGATCGTTAGCATTTTGATTAGATATTCCATTAAAGAGAGTTAATTAGAACATTTACCATTTTTTTTCCTGTCGAAGCATTCAATTGACAAGACAAGTAAAATATTTAATTATTGAATTTTTCTTCATTAATGGTAGAAGTAAAATATTCTGGGCTGAAGCACTTCAACGTAAAATCATTTATTTAATATTTGTCATTCTATGTCAATGTATAAAGATAGTATCAATTTTCTGCGATCTCCACATGTGGAAGATTTCACACTAAAATACTATAGTTTTGTGCAAAGAATTCAGGTTTTAATTACTGTATTTATTTATTTTCCTTTCGTCATTTTAGTTTTTTCTTTCTTTTTTACAGTCATATTCTTTAGGGCATTACTTCATTGATGCTTTTTATCTGTCTTTCTTTCTTTCACTGAGTGTTTCTTCCTTTATTACTTACATTTTCTTTCTTTCTTTCTTTCTTTCTTATACCCAGTCCCACTTCTAATTCATTTTCTTTCCTTTTTACCATATATAATAGCCGAGGACTCGTCACATGATCAAAGACGGGCTTGCTGAAATTGATGGGAGTGAATCAAATCTCGTGGAAAATCTCGTGAATTGAGAGACTTTATATGAAGCGAGCAGCAATAATTTCTCAAATGAAATATCGACACACACAAGATGCAGGAAAGATGGACGTAGCAAGAAAGGTAAAAAATAAAATATCTCGCCCTTTTCGAGTGCCCAGGGTTTTTAAAGCGCAATTTTACGGTTACATACTTGCTTGATTCTTTCTCTGACAGATTAAACATTAAAATTAACGACGCTTCTTATCCCCGTGGAAAATTCAGTATTTGTTCAACCAAATATGTGAAGGTTTTTGACAATCTCCAAATTTTTCCTGTTGTAAAAAGTGTTTGATCTGAAGCAAGATGTGTTTTTAAGTGCATAGATAACGCTCGATCTTTTATCCTATGTCTATTATGCATATGCAAGTATTTTTTACTAATACTTACAGGGATACGTATGAAAATTGTATACACACTATACTTTGGAGAGATCACCGGTTCTACAGAAAGACAATATAATCATTCTGGGTAAGTGCTCAGGCTGTTTTAACGTAATCATAACCGTCTTTTAATTTTTAAAAAATATTTCTTTTTTGGTTTTTACTCGAGAAAATGGATGTCTAATGGATGTCAGTTATCAGTTATCACCAGTTAATTCCCTTCCCAATTACTCCACCGCCTTAACCAGGTATTGATCTCACCCTCTTTGGGTCCTGTCACTGGATCAAACTAACGGCTTTATTCACTGTGTCATGTGTCCTTGGAGATAACTGATAACTGACATCCATTAAACATGCGGTATTGAACACACTTTTGTGTGTGTTCAGTACCTTGTTAAGGCGGTGAAAACTTGGAGAGGAGAATTAACATAACTGATAACTGACATCCATTAAAACATGGCACGTGGAACTAGAACAGTCTACCCAAGGTATCGAAATAAAGGGTTCAGTTCGACATTCTAACCACCTGAAGAAGGCCGGAGCGTACAACGGCCGAAAGGTAATAATTATGGTGGCAATTATGAGGACAATATTCCGAATAATGTAAATTGTGTACATAATACCTCACCTCAGAAATATAGACAAATACTGATGGATAGACAGTTCTTTAGTCTCGGATTCCAGCGAGTTTCGGAGATGGATTACTCTAAATAAAAAATTTAAAAAAAAACATAAAGAAAGAAAGAGTGAAATACACTAATATCCCAAGAATAGGTCAGTACAAAGCTTACTTCATACTGCTAGTATCGTGTAACCCTGTACAACCTGGCATGTATTAAGAATAGAGCAGGTGTAAATGTCATGATAGCAATTATTCAGAGCAGTAACGATCTCATAGGCCATGGTTTAAATTGGAATTGCTTTTTATAATATCCATTTATTAATTCAGATGAACGTAGCACACCTACATGAGAGAATAATATTGCAAAGAAATTACACCAATTTTATAATTTGGTGGGATTATAAAATCAGCAAGCGAAATCTTGATTTTACGTAGGATCGAACATTAACCTTTGTTTTAAAAAACGTTTTTGAGTCGTGATGATATTTAATCATGC
Organism: Acanthosepion esculentum; assembly: GCA_964036315.1. NCBI lineage: Eukaryota > Metazoa > Mollusca > Cephalopoda > Sepiida > Sepiidae > Acanthosepion > Acanthosepion esculentum. Next base: position 103,887,008 of record OZ038490.1, on the reverse strand, counting down.
CTCCAAAACAATATGAGCAAATTTTTGCCACCATCTCATACTCACTGGATTGTATGTTTTCTTTTTTTATGGTGATTCACTATTCCTCTTATCGTTTTTGTCTGAAATCAGTGCGTGAATGGGTAATATATGTGAAACGGATACCCAGTTATCATTCTACAGGTATTGGTGGGTACAGCTCATCAGACAGTAACATACCTTAACTCACCGCCGGTTGGATCTGTTTTGATGTAGACGTTAATGCGGGTATATAGGCATTAGAAATATTAGGGGAATAATAAATGAAATTTACAGCAGTGGTGACATACTGGAAGGCCTCAGTAAATCCATTTTCATATCAATGTCTACGAAGCCAGGTTTAAATGAATGCGAGCTCCATCGAACAAGGAGCTTAATGAGCCACATAAGGAAACTTATTTTCTGGATTCTGATAGGCATTAGAAATATTAGGGCAATATAAATCCATTTTCATGTCGTTGTCTAAGAAACCAGGTTTTTTTAATCATATCACCCCAAGCAAGGCCGGAGGCCACTATCACGCAAGGGGTTAAAGAAGGGTTGGAGGAAGAGCAGATAGGAGTGGCAAGAGAGGGGATGTGGAGAAAGAGAAAGACAGTGGGTCGATCAAGGCAAGGGGGCCACAAAAGATCCGGAGCGAGAGCTGATAGGAATGAAAAATGAAAGAATGTGGAGAAGGGAAGTATATAGATCAAGGCAACTGGAGATGTTGATTGACGCTACACTTAAACCGTTGGAGATTGTATTTGTCAGGGAAACAGTAATAGGGAAGGGAGTTCCATAGGCGAGATGTGCGAGACATGAAGCTATTGGAGTAGAAGAGACGTCTAAATCTAACAGTTTCCACGGTGTAGGGGTGGGAGCGGGATGCCAGCCTGGTGGGGCGTTTAAATTCACGAGGCCAGGGGACAAGCGAACGCAACTCCTCAGAGCAATTACCGTGGAAGTACTTGTAAAAAAGGCAGAGCGAGGCAACATCGCGTCTGTGAGAGAGCGACTGCAGACGAGATGACAGATCAGGGCCAATCACGTTGCCTATCCGTCTCTGGATCTTATCAAGAACCCCGAGGCAAACAGCAGGGGCTCCAGACCATATATGGCAGCAATACTCCATGCAAGGGCGAATGGTCGATTTATAGACTTGGAGGATCGATTCCGGGGAGACAAATTTCCTGGCTCGGCACAGGGAACCAACTTTCCTTGCGGTGGATGATGCAACTGACTCGATGTATTTGATCCATCTCAGATCAGAATGTGAGCTCCATCGGACAAATTGCTTAATGAGCCACATAAGGAATCTTATTCTCTGGATTCTGATAGACATTAGAAATATTAGGGGAATAATAAATGAATATACAACAGTGTTGATATACTGGAAGGCCTAAGTAAATCCATTTTCATATCGCAGTCTCAAAAGCCAGATTTAAATGAACGCGAATCCATCTGACTAACAGCGTAATGGACCACATAAGGAAACTTATTAGAGAATAAGTATCCTTACGTGGATTCTCAGTTAGTCATAGTGTAGCAGAATCAAAACGTAAACAGAAGTAGAACATTGCAGAAATTTCCATCAAAGAAAATGGAAGAAGGAATGTAATATTTATTCTCACAATGATATGCAGAGAAATGTATACCTTTTATTGGTTATCAAAAGCGTTTGATAAGATACCACATAAAAATGCTTGATCTATTAAGAATTTGAAGCTTTTGGGAAATATATAAGGATAATCTAGAACTTATACTGGGTGAAAACTTCCTGCATGCGGTTAGAAAACGAATTAAGTAAATACACAAAAAATAGAAAGGGGCTTAAGATTTAGATGTGTCTTATCACCAGTCTTTGTCATACTTCACTGCAAAGCGTTACTGAGAGAACGAAAATACACATCAATATTTATTATTGGCGGACACAGTTGTAAAAACCTAAAATGAACAGATGACACATTGTTGATAGCAGAGACAGAAAATAAACTCTAGGAACTCCTCTAGAAGTTAGTAAAGGAAAGCCAGATGAAAGAATTAACCTACAGTTTTAAGAAGGCAGGATGTGTGCTTTCAGGAATAGGAATTGCCCGAGATAAGAATAAGTAATTGAAAATTGTCAAATCAAACGATTACGAAAATTTAAATATGTTGGAAGTATATTAATAGCCGGCAAAAAACATGACAACGAATTGTGAAGGCGCTTTGGAATTGCAAAATATGCATTCTAAAAGCCAATCAGGTAAGAAAACTTTTAAAACAAAAGAAAACTATTTTAGAATCATAGAAAAAGTGCTGAATTTTTATTTAATGAAAGCCGTCGATAAGACAAAGAATTCGGGAAAAAAAAACTTGGGGCAATATGAATGTTGTTCTACAAAAGGATGCTGAGAAAACCAAACTGGGCATGTAATTAACGAGGTCGTTTCAAAGAAAATGGAAATTAAACGGACGCTTATACTTAGGATCAGAGAGTTGAAACTTCTAGGAAATACGAGGGTCATTCAATAAATAAGGTGAATTTTTCGGTACAAAGAAAAAGAAAACAGTTGAAATCTTCGGGACGCATATAGGTGAAAGCAGCTCACAGCAGACACCGTGTTCGATTTCAGGGTGCAGCTTCTTCCATTCAAACGCTTGTGGCTTAAAAAGAACCCTTCGTCATGACCGTTACCCACGAATTTTTACCATGAGAATATGGAGAAGTAAGCTGATTTTATTCTAGGGTTGTAACATACTGCTATAGACGAGAGAAACTGAGACGAGGCGTAGGTGAGGGCGGGTGAACGGTCTAACGGGCGTCTTCACACGTCGTTCTCCCTGGGCCCTCATCGGCTCTCTGACTTTTCGCGATCAGTGGCCTTTGTCTTACAGAGAACATTGTTCTTTGTCTTTTCATCTTTGTTTAAAAAATAATTTACCTTTATTCAGTGACTCAATTTGTATTTTGTTATGTACTTGTGAACACCACTTCTCACAGCTGATAACCATCGGAACCATAGATTTCCAAATCCATTTTTGTGACAACTCAACTGTTTTCCATTTAATAATATATTAGCTATCACAGGTTAAAATAGAGGCATGTGTTTTGGTGGGTGGGAAAAGAGAGAATTATCTACTGAACTACAGTATTTACATTAGTCGGACTATTGTCTTCATCTTTGTCGCCATATTTGTCACAACGTTTCGGCCGTTGTACGCTCCGGCCTTCTTCAGGTGGTTGGAATTTCGAACCGAACCCTTTATTTCGATCACTGGGGTAGACTGTTCTAGTTCCACGAGCCATGTTTGATGGATGTCAGTTATCAGTAATCCCCTGGTAATTTTCCCTCTGAAAGTTCTCCACTGCCTGAACCGGGTATTGAACTCACACTCTTTGGGTCTGTCACTGGATCTAACCAACGCCTTTATCCACTGTGCCATGTGTCCTTGAGGACATCTGGGTATGAATTTCTGAGTATTATAAACCTAATTTTTCAGCAACCATTTTTTACCAGTACTCATATTGCAATTTTGCTGTTATCATTGCATGTTTTTACCAGATCTCATATTGCAACTTTTTGTTATCATTGCTTTTCTCTGGCACTCCTTATTACTGGTTCCCATATTGTATTTATTTCTATGCTTGGCCGACTCAGGAGATTTTTGTGACCTAGCATATGTGCTGATTCCTTAAGTTTACGAATTTTCCAATGGTGTTCGAACCATCTGACATTCCTACACCGATGCAGAGACCTACAACTCATCCCTTCAGGCTTGGCACCAAGACTTCCCATCAATTCAAGGAGAGCTCGTCGGGTCGCAGAGAAAGCGGGACATGCCCTTGTCCGAGAGAGAATCCAGTACAATCGTTGGATAAAACATCGACTACAAGCTCATATCTCCCAGACGCTCGAGGACTTCTTCAACAGAATTACTAATGAAGAAGACCAGAGAAGGATCCAAAGTGACTTGGATAAATCCTTCAGACATGAATTTGATGTAGTCAAGGCTCGCCAAGTGCAAAAATTAAATAAATTGAAAGATCAGAAGGTGACGCACAAGGTCCATCACCCACCAGTGAAAGCAGTAGTCAACACCAGCCAATATCAGCTGAGTGCCTCTGAAGAGTCAGTATTGAATAAGGGTCTCAACTTCTCCACAACCATCAGGCGGGTGCCATACTTGGACATCATTGCCAGAGTCGAGGAGGTGGCCTTGAACATCCCTCAGGCTCAGGCGGATGAACTGAGATGGAAAGTGAGACAGACTTTGGAGAGAGCCAAGCTGCCCAGGTCTAACATAACAAAACTGGAGAGACTGGCGATTGGATCCCTACAGAGGAACGAAAACATCATCATACTACCGGCTGACAAAGGTAATGCGACTGTAGTGATGGACAAATCAGAGTATACAAGAAAACTGGAAGACCTCATTAGCAATGGTAGCTACAGCAAAGTGAAAAAGGATCCTACTATGAAAACGGAACGCAGACTGTCACAGATCCTAATCAAGAACAAGGATCACTTCGCACCCAAAATGTATAGGCAGTTATCGCAGCGTTACACCAAGCTACCTCACATATACGGTCTCCCTAAGATTCACAAAGACGGTATTCCGCACAGGCCGATTGTTATTTGCCAAGGCTCTGTGTGCCACCCTCTAAGTCGCTTTCTTGTAGATATAATTGATCCATTGATCGGAAAGTCTCCTTCATATGTCCGAAACTCAGCCCACTTCGTGGAAATAATCGAAGATGCTCCCATCCTATCCAACCAGATGGTGAGCTTGGACGTGGTGAGTTTGTTCACCAAGGTACTCACGGAGGAGGCACTCTCGGTAGTCAGAGATAGATTGACCTCTGACTCTTCCCTAGAAGAACGGACCAGTATTCCAATAGATAATCTGATGGAGATGTTGACTTTCTGTACACAAACAACACACTTCGGAATGGGATCACACATATATCGACAGGATGAGGGCTTAGCAATGGGCTCGCCATTATCACCAGCAATAGCGAATATATACTTTGAAGAAATGGCATTAGAATCCATATCTCTAAAGCCAACTATATGGTTAAGGTACGTAGATGACACCTTCATACTCTGGCCACACCAGAAAGATGTCCAGGTTCTACTGGACCATGTGAACTCAATAAGACCATCGATACAGTTCACAATGGAGAAAGAGAGTAACAACACACTCCAATTCCTGGATGTACTAATATCTCGAACAGAGAATGGGTTCAAGACATCCGTATACCGTAAACCAACATTCACCGGGCAGTACCTTAATTTCAACTCCCACCATCCATACAGATTAAAGAAAGGGATCGTGCGTTGCTTACAACACCGAGCAAAAGTCATAAGTGGCGATCCAGAGACGTTAGATAAGGAATTGGTCAGTATAAGTAGTACCCTACAACGTAACAACTACCCTGGGTACATGGCAGCAGCCCCCCAAAACTGGGATAGGAGGGTACAAGAGGAGGAGGAGGACAACAACACTCAGAAAACAGTCTGCCTGCCTTATGTGAAGGGGTTATCAGAGAAAATACAAAGGATCTGCGGTCCATATAACATCAGTACAACCTTCAAAAGCGTGACAACACTTCGCAGATATCTCTCTCGAGTGAGACCCCCCATAGAGGAGAACAGGACTAAAGACTGTGTGTACGCTATCCCGTGCAGCTGCGGAAAGGAATATAAAGGAGAAACAGGCCGCTCCCTCAAGGTAAGGCTTCAAGAACACCAGAAAGCTGTAACGCGAGGGGAAGTAGAAAAATCAGGCGTGGCTGACCACATATGGAGAGAGAATGGAGATCACCGTCCCCTGTGGGATCAGGTTGAGATCATAGACAGGGAACACCATTGGAAAATTCGTAAACTTAAGGAATCAGCACATATGCTAGGCCACAAAAATCTCCTGAGTCGGTCAAGCATAGAAATAAATACAATATGGGAACCAGTAATAAGGAGTGCCAGAGAAAAGCAATGATAACAAAAAGTTGCAATATGAGATCTGGTAAAAACATGCAATGATAACAGCAAAATTGCAATATGAGTACTGGTAAAAATGGTTGCTGAAAAATTAGGTTTATAATACTCAGAAATTCATACCCAGATGTCCTCAAGGACACATGGCACAGTGGATAAAGGCGTTGGTTAGATCCAGTGACAGACCCAAAGAGTGTGAGTTCAATACCCGGTTCAGGCAGTGGAGAACTTTCAGAGGGAAAATTACCAGGGGATTACTGATAACTGACATCCATCAAACATGGCTCGTGGAACTAGAACAGTCTACCCCAGTGATCGAAATAAAGGGTTCGGTTCGAAATTCCAACCACCTGAAGAAGGCCGGAGCGTACAACGGCCGAAACGTTGTGACAAATATGGCGACAAAGGTGAAGACAATAGTCCGACTAATGTAAATACTGTACATAATACCTCATCTCAGAAATATAGACAGAATCTACTGAACTAGTTTTTGTGAATTTGGATAAAGCAAGAGGCCGATTGTAAGCAGTCAAGAAAAAGCTTGAGAGGGTCAGTCTCGTCTTTGTCATGAAGAGACATGGTACATAAAAGAAGAAAAGGGGTTAAATTTATTATTGGCGGAGAAGTTAAATAAAATTCCGTATGAAGTTTGTCTATTTTATTACTGTTTCGTTTGTTTTTGTATTTATTAAAACTTTTCTCAATTACTTTTTTGTCTTACAGCTTCTTTTCATTTTTTCATTGTTTTAATTTTTTTTACCTCTTTTTGAATTTTAGCTTTTGTCTAAGCCATTGTTTATGGCTTATTTTAATATTCGTTTCTTTTCTTCGTTATCCTTTAATTAGTCTTTCATTAATTCTTAGTCTTTCTTTCATTATCTTAAACTTTCACTTTGTTTTACCAGGAATTATTTTTTTCTCTTTGTCTTTCTTTCTATTTTTCTTTCTTTTTTCTTTCTTTTCTGTTTTTTTTCACACTTTTTCCTTCTTTCTTTCAGAATTTTTCTTTCATTCAATCTTAGTCTTTCGTTCAATCTTTAATTTTTCATTTTTTAGTAGTTTCTTTCTTTCTTTCTTTCTTTCTTTATTTCACACTGTCTTTTTCATTGTTTTTCTTATTCTATATTCATTATTTCTCAGCCTTTATTTTACGTTCATTCTTAGTTTCCGTTCAATCTTTTTTTATTTTTACTTTTTAGTCGAGTTCTTTCATTCTTAGTCTTTCTATTTTTCGTTTTTTTTTTGTTGTTCCAGGCTTTCTTCGACTTTTAGTTTTTCTTTCGTTTAAATTCTAAATTTATCTTTCATTTTTTTCTTAGTTTTTCTATCATTCTTATTATTTCGTTACAGTCCATCTCATTCTAATATGTTTCATTCTTAGTCTTTCACTCTACTACTCTTAATTTGTCTTTAATTCTCAGGTTTCGTAATCTAATTTATAGCTTTCTTTCTTTCTTTCTTTCTTTCTTTCTTTCTTTCTTTCTTTCTTTGCGTCTTTGATTCTTTCTTTGTTTCTTTCTTCCTTTCTTTGTCTTTGTTTGTTTCTTTCTTTGTCTTTTTCTTTCTTTGTCTTTGTCTGATTTTTTTCTTTGTCTTTGTATTTCTTTCTTTCTTTCTTCCTTTGTCTTTCTCCGTTTTTCTTTTTTTCTTTGTTTTTGTCTTTCTTTCTTACTTTCTTTCTTTCTTTCTTTGTCTTTGTCTGTTTTGTTCTTTCTTTGTCTTTCTTTCTTTCTTTATTTGTCTTTGTCTGTCTTTCTTTCTTTCTTTCTTTCTTCGGCTATATATATATATATATATATATATATATATATATATATATATATATATATATATATATATATATATGATTGTTTTTCTTTTTCTTTTATTCTTTGTCTTTTTAATAACTTTTTATTTCTCTTTCTTAGACTTTTTCGTTCATCCTTAGTGTTGTTACTCTCATTTCTCATCTGTCTGTCTCAATTTTTCTTCGGTTTTCTTTCTTCCTTTTTTTATTCTGACTTTCTTTCTGCTATGAAATCATAATTTCCAAATTACGAACATAAAAATGGAAAAATATAGAAAAGCAAATGAGAATGCGATGATAATAAACAGAAAATGTGAAAGTCATATTTTTCCTTAGGAAAGAAAAAACCTTTCATCGGACCAGGCTTTCTGGTTCTCAAAACACTCATCAAAATAAAAATGTCAATTAGGAAAAAAATAATTTGGAAATGTAATTACCAAGATAATTTGACTGAACGTTCTAAACTTCGACTTAAGTCGGGTTGCATTAAATAAAACAAAGGAGCAATGGCGAAGCAGACCGACTCGTAAATAGATAATGTGCAAATCTACTAGAAAAATCTACCGAAATTATCAACTTTTCAAAAACGTTTATGATCAAACCTTTAACGGGGAGACTAGGGTTTGTTTATTCCATTAACACCGTTCTCCACACAGTTGAGTTTCTTGTGAATAGCAAATTTGATGCCTGGTTTCAATATGGCTGAGTGGAAAATTGAGCAACAGTTGAAGATTTCTACAAGTTGCCCAGTAAACAAATCTGTAAATTCAGAAAGAAATTTATTTAGCTATCATGATTTATGTAAAACTGAACAATTATCGAAGAGGTTCGAAGTCGTTGCCTGAAAAATCAACATAAAGTTGGTCTTTGCTTGACAACCTAACTGTCAGGGATTTCAATTTTCGGTAGTGGATGTGCATTGCTGATGAGTCCCAAATATAGGACGAAAGGGCCGTCCAGTGCTTTCTGCATTCTGTTGAGGTTTCTTTCAGACTCAATGAATTAATTAATTATAATTATCAAATACTCCTTACAATTTCTATCATATATATATATATATATATATATATATATATATATCCGTATGTGTGTGTGTATAAAATCCGCACGCACACAGACACATACACGTACATATATATATATATATATATATATATATATATATATATATATATATATATATATATATATAGAGAGAGAGAGAGAGAGAGAGAGAGAGAGATACAGGATGCGATGGGTAAATTGTCGGCATTATATTTTTAATTTTGTTCATGCGCGTTACTTGTTTTGATTTTGTCGATTGGACAATATAGTCAGTTGTACACCGTCTGTAAGAAAAAAGATCATGAGGCATTTCACTCCAGCAGAAATTTGTAAACGGTATGCTGTACTGCTTGGCATTTGCGCCAGAAACTCCAATACGAACATTTCAGAGTATTTGGGCAGTCACTATCTTTTACATACCTGGGAGCAATTTTCCGATTGCCTTTGTTCTATCAGGTTGGTGCAAAAATAATGTCTTTTTCTCACATGAAGTTGAACGTCAAAAAACGACATTATTTTTGCACCAACCTAATATATTGGCTCGACTATTTATATATGTTGGGTAATGGTGCACTATGGGGAGTATTGTATTACCCTAAAAGTTATTGAGAAGACGGTAACGGTTATATCCCAAATTATTCTAGGGATTACTCAGTATATATATATATATATATATATATATATATATATATATATATATATATATATATATATTATAATTTTATCATATAGACAAAACCATTTTACTCACAACAAAGATGCAACTTGGTTTCAGTGCATTTTAACTCCACATCTACGGGTGAGTGTTGGAAATGGTTATGAACAATCCTGTTTGTAGGCAAGCCCGGATGTAAAACGTCACTTCCTTTTCCCATTTTTTGAGAAGAAAAATGTACTTACAAAATATACATAGAGTATCTAAGTGAAACAATAGTTGTTGTTGACAGCAGTTTGGTGTTGGGTGGACCGGGTAGTTAATGTTGAATGGTCTTTGTTGTGAGTAAAATGGTTTCGTCTATATGATAAAATTATAATAAATAAATAATTATCGCTCTACTACCTGTATCGAGCTCTTTTTTGAAATAACGCTGCGAACGTTAAAATTTATATATTCCTTTCGTTCTCATCGCATCGGATATATATATATAGAGAGAGAGCTCGATACATATATATATATATATATATATATATAAAGAGAGAGATAGATAAATGTGGACATTGAAGCCAATAACCAGAGGCCTGATGATTACGTTTAGCATAAAACACTGTCGCCTCTTGTTGTTGACTTCAATGTCCACTTTTATATTTAAATACACTCTATCCCTGGTATTGAGCACTTTCAATGTTGATAGTTACATTTTAGTCAATCATATGTGCTGCTTGATGTAGTTCTCAACATAAATATTGGAAAAAAATGTAATAAAATATTCTATAATATAATACAAAAATGGAAAATATAATAAAAATCAACAATCACACATTGTGAGTTCGTTTCAATCAAACTTGTCTGGATATATATGTATATATATATATATGTAGCGGTTTAGGTGTGGATAAACGAAGAAATAAGCGATCTTCAAACGCGGATCTAAAAATGTAAATTTTTATTCTTGACTATTAGTTTTCCTTCAGTTTGAAAAAATTGAATTACAAATATTTTTTCGCAGAAAATATTTTTGTTTATATTTTTTACAACGCCACAGCTTATATGCGTTAGTATGCTAACAAATAGAATGCGTCTACATATGAGATGTTTCTGTCCCGTATGCATGTTGTTCTTTGTATACGTGTAATTTTCTAATAGCAGCTTGTCAGCAGGCAAGGAAGCTGCATTACAGCTAACATCTGTGTTTGAAAATAGGTCGGTTCGTAAGTTTGTTGTGTTTTCTTGCTTCAACATGGGTAAGCCTTTTTTTGTAATATAGTATACTTAAGTAAAATGAGAAAAGGTCAGTAATTAATTAAGCTTTGAGAATTTCACTTTGTATAACAACGAACGAACAACCCTGGTAAAAGTTTTACGGATAAAATGTGAAAGCCAATATCTGCGAAATAAAATGATCGCTTTTATAATCGAAAAATTGTCTCCAAAAAAGCCTAAGATTTAGTTTTTTATTAATCTGACATGTTTATTGGTTAATAAATAATTTCCCAATTTTAAAACACCTATTATAACGGATAGAAAGTATTGTTGATCATTTTCTGGAGAGAGGTTTCAAATTTTCATAGCAGACGATAAGCATTGTTTGAAAATTCAAAGACTACAGAGCGTTTCATATGACGTCACTGATTGCTTAATGTCCACGAATATAGATATTCAAATCTGGAGCCTACAAAGAAAACAAAAATGAGTCAAATATTATGTGTG
>OZ038490.1:103860832-103870832 GCA_964036315.1 Acanthosepion esculentum | reverse complement strand
TTTTATATTTCTGCAAGCTCGCACAGACCATTTGTATTCCGCAAATATTTTCATGTCTGTTATTCTGATGAGCTTTCTTCCTAGGTATCAAATCTGAATAAATTTAAACATGCTACTAGATTGGTACCTAACTCACACAGTTTTACTGTGGAACTCGGTAGATTCAACCGTCTATTTTATACTAATATTTTATTTTAGCGTTCTTCACTTTTGTGTATCTTCTGATTCTTCGCTTCCCTGCTATAAACATTCTTCATCGCCATCTTCTGTTTCCCTAAATCCTGTTCCTTTTTTGTCCTTAAAGTTAATTCTCACTAAGAGTTTTCATTCTCATTCACTCCTTGTGACCCTTCTGTTGGGATGTAATAATTAACATACAAACACGCACACACACACCAATACATATATTTATAATGGCCGTTTCACTTGCTCAAGTATATATATATATATATATATATATATATATATATATATATATATATATATATATATATATATATATGGGTCTACCCATACGGATTACCTAGTTTTTCGTAAACTAACTATATATATAAATATGTATATATACATATATACATATATATATATATATATATATATATATATATATATATATATATATATATATATATATATATATATATACATATATATATATATATATATATATATATATATATATATATATAATATTAGTGGTCCATATATATATATATATATATATATATATATATATATATATATATATATATATATATATATGAATTACAAGAGGATAGAATCAAGGTAGAACTCAATGTCAGGAACAGAGTAAGAATATAATATGAATGGCTCAAACACTAATATTCCTTGGTTATAATTTATTACATTGGAATCGTAATCACGATCCAATTCCAATTTAATAAATTATAACCATAGAATATTAGTGTTTGAGCCATTTATATTTTATATATATATATATATATATATATATATATATATATATATATATATATATATATATATGTGTGTATGCTATTCGCAGACAGTACTCTTTCGCTGTATCACAGCTCCTTATTGCAACGAGACATCCGAATGCTTCAAGCCTGGACCGAAATCCGACCTATTTGGTGTCAGTCAGAGTTTCTGCCGCTGAGCTAATCATCATTCAGCAGAGCGAAACCGCTAATTCTAGCATATAGTTTTTACGAATGTAAACAAACGCCAATCAGTTAGAGGGCTCCAATTCATTTTACTGAAGAGCTTTGCATTAGCGCAGGTGACTGTTGTTTACAGAATCAGCTTATCTCTCAACAGTGCTCAATTTCCGTAAGAGGTGAAATAAACTGAAAGATTTGAACTAGGAAACTCAAAATCTTGCGACTTCGAGAGAGCACAACTATCGATGGATTCCTAAATGTTCCATCTACCCTACATCACTCACAAGACTTGGACCGATCCATGTCATGGCGCTCACACTTTTCCAAAAGTCTCGCACAATGGGATCCCCTCCATAGATCTATAACACGAAGAATCCACATTCCTGGCAAATTGAAGCGAGTACTGATGGTCGGAATGATAACGTTTTAACCACTCCTCGGCCACGTCCCCCCTATATACATACATATATATATATATATATATATATATATATATATATATATATATTATAAATTAATTGATTTAAAATATGGTTTTATAGCGAAAAAAACATATTTTAAATTAATTAATTTATAATATTAATGCTCCGTAAATTTACATTGAGCACTATTGTGTAAAAATAAAAATATCTATAAGAACATCGTACTTTATATCTTACTGTTCTTTCTTATATATATATATATATATATATATATATATATATATATATATATATATGATTTATTCGAAAAGTATAAACTAAATATGTTATAAAATCACTATAAAATAGACATTTTGTTTCAATACTTCTGGTGTCTTATGAAGTGATTGTGTTGTAGAAAAACAGTTTTAAACGGTTCAAATCAAGCAAACACACCCCAGTAGGGGATCGCTGTTACATAAGTTACAATGACCAATCAAAATACAAGTACATGAGAAATACATATACTCGACACAAACAATATATATATATATATATATATATATATATATATATATATATATGTATATAATCAGACAACTTATACATATAATGAAAAGTAATCTTCCACACCTACATTAATGAAGACATAGACATATACACACCCACAATGATTCAAGTTTGAATGTGTTAGTAAACGAATGCAAATAGACCATTAAAATATTACTTACATAGGCAAAGATATATAGATAAAAAGATGGTTCAATAGATAAAATTTAAGGTTTGTGGAATAGGAAAATAAGTATTCGGTAATGAAAAACGCAAAGAAAAAAAGACAATTAAATATATAGAAATGGACAGAAAAATAAATACATACAAATACACACACATAAAAGAACACCAAATTCAAATGTCCAAGCAAAATGGAACATTTAAAATATCCAGCTAATATTTCAAAAAGAAATATAATATAATATAATTTAATATTTAAAAATATTTTAAATATAATATAATTTAATATTTAAAAAAGAAAACACATTAACACATAAATGTATATAAATACTTCACATATACTTATATACTCATGAGTATATATACACGAGTACAAAACTATAACAATATATATATATATATATATATGTATGTATGTATGTATATATATGTATATATAAAATTAAGTAGGAACAAACACAAAAAATATACTAACAATATTATCAAAATGGCAATAAAGGATTCAGTGGCCATATACGATTAAAGTGTAGCAAAACAGAACTGTTGATTATTAAGTCCACAAGCAAATTAAAAATCACTATCAAACAAAATTAGAACAGACTTAGCATAGATAATCCATTCAAAAGCACCAAGATATACATGAATACAGATATATATATATATATATATATATATATATATATATATATATATATATATATATATATATATATATATATATATATATATATATATATATATATATATATATATATGATAGAATTGTAATGAGTATTTGATAAATATAATTAAGTAATTCATTGAGTCTGAAAGAAACCTCAACAGAATGCAGAAAGTACTGGACAGCCGTTTCGTCTCATATTTGTGACTCATCAGCAGTGCGCATCCACTACCGAGATTTGAAACCCTGACAGTTAGATTGTCAAGCAAACACCATACCAACTGTTCCAACGGGCCTCGGTGACGAAGAGGTAGCAAATCAGACGCAATATCACCGCTCGCTCACATATTCCGTGGTGGAACTTAACTGAAGTTCTCTGTAACCATAGGACTGTGCCCCGCGGAGCCACGACTACTATCACCAAGCCGCTCAAACTGAAGCATTAGAAGCTGGATCAAGCAATGATATACATATGATAGAATTGTAAGGAGGATTTAATAATTATAATTCAGTAATTCATTGAGTCTGAAAGAAACCTCAACAGAATATAGACATGAAAACAGACATGAAAACAAATTTTTACTACGTTACTTAAAAATCGAAAACGGAAAAAAATGGCAATACAATAAGCAAAATACATTAATACAAACAAATTACGAAATCACACCTGTTAGAATAGAAGATATAGAATAAAAAATAAGAAACAGAATCAATATATAAGGTAAATAATAAACAAATTAGCAAAATATGCTTTAGACTATAAAAATCAAACCAAAAATCGGGCAAAAAATAGCTATAACTGTATTATATCGATAAAAAATTAATAAAAAATAAAAATAATATACTACGTTACTTAAAAATCGAAAACAAAAAAGAGAAAATATACATTATAACAAATAAATAATGACAATTAAAATAAACTGATCTAAATACATCCAAATATATAAATAAACTAACAACCGATACCGATAAAGTAGCCGTTAAAAAAAACAAATAAAGATAATCAATCCAAATAAATACATGAAGTAATAATTTAAGCCAAATAAACAAATAAACGATTTCCGGTAAAATAACCGTCAAAATAGACTACCCACAATGCACCACTGACCCGTATATATAAATAGCCGACAAAAATAACAGCACTCGTCGCCTGACGATTGCATCTAGCATGAAACAGACTGTCGCCTCTAAGTGTTGACTTCCATGTTCACTTCTATATTTGTATATATAAATATATATATATATGCTTACATGCATATCCATATATATATATATATATGCTTACATGCATATCCATATATATATATATATATATATATGCTTTCATGCATATATATATATATATATATATATATATATATATATATATATATATGCTTTCATGCATATATATATATATATATCCTTTCATGCATATATATTTATATATATATATATGCTTTCATGCATATATATATATATATATATATATATATATGCTTTCATGCATATATATATATATATATATATATGCTTTCATGCATATATATATATATATATATATATATATATATATATATACAGTGTAACCCGGATATAAGAGACCCGGATATAAGAGAAACACGGATATAACAGAGATTTTCTCTGGTCCCAAATTAGAGCCTGTGTTAGTGTATATATAATAGACCAAACCCGAATATAAGAGAAACCCGGGTATAAGAGACATATTCTCAGGTCCCGACAACTCTCTTATATCCGGTTTACACTGTATATATATATATGAGCGTCGTGTGTATATATATATTGTGTATATATATATATATATATATATATATATATATATATATATATATATATATATATATATATGAGCGTTGTGTGTATGCATGTATATTTTTACAACTGGCTTTATTTATAGAGGAAAATTAATCTATGTCGGCGATGAAACGTTTACATCCATACAAAATGTGCACATAGTAATCAACAACTGCACGTTAACTGTTATTTTCTCACTTCCATCCAATTTTCAAAGAAGTCTGCAGAATTGCTCTGAAGAGTGCATTTGAATGCGGTCGTCACTAGGAGATATTGATTCATCTTCTTCCACTGCCGTTATCTATCTATGTATCCGTTCATATCCATCTCTCTGTTCACATCTATCTATCAATCTATCTTAGTAACCTGTTGTGTACATATCAAAAGTTATCTAGTTTTTCTAATTTTGAAAACGTATTGATCACTCTTCCTCAGTTTTCGGTTAACTAGCAGGGATGTATGGGTTCTCTTGTTTAACAGAAGACAAACCCTTGGATGAAAGATTCTTAAATAATAGGACAGACTGGTCTCTTTTTAAGTCAACCAGTGTAGAAGAAGGACAACTCTAAAATTAAATAAAAACTGCCAGGAGAGGGATGGTCTCCGTCGGGTTATTTTTCGCTACATTTTATATTTGATGACCCACCAGTTATTTATTTTTTTATTGTGACGATCATGAATAGAGTGCATGAGATAAATTTGTTCTTTCAGATAAAATGTCACAGAATAGGAACATTAATGGGAAAATATAAAGTGATTCATTCCAAAGAACTTCAACACGAAAAACGGAAACTAAACGTATAACAGTAGCAAAGACAACAACAAGAACAACATATCCACATTAACTGGTTCATTTATTCTTATTTCTTCTGGTCATTCCTATTACCTATATAAAAAGCTTTTAGCTTTGAATTAAAGACGTACTGCGAAATCCATTAAATAAGTACAAAAATGAAATCAACATATATGTGTGACTACTGAAAATGTCTAACCTCATACACTACCCACCGCCCAAAATCCCACTTTAGATATTTGAATGTTTGGGCATTGAAATACTGATTTGTTAAATGGGTCGGACCGAGGCGTTTTCACCAACCATATTATATATATATATATATATATATATATATATATATATATATATATATATATATATATATATATATATATATATATATGCGTTTATCTGTGTGTGTGTCGTATTTAACGCAGGTTTGCATAGTTCTTAATGTGTTTTGTACTAAATATACGCCTTGCAACTTAAATACTTTGATTCAAAGTTTCGCTTGCGTAATTGAAGATCTTTTTTTTTCTCTGGAGAAATTTTATTTTGAAAGGTTTCTCAAGTAAGTCGCCTTCTTAAAGGTTCCCCAAAATAAAATTCACATTAACTTGACTTGAATTTTTCACATTTGTCTTCTGTTTGGTAACGGAACAGCAGAAACCTCACGAGCGTCCATATATATTCGTCATGTAATTTTATTTTTTCAATAAGCAAACTTTAATTTTTTTAAGCGCCAGTTCTTTTATCTACCAGCTCCCTTCAGACTCGGGAGGTAATAACTCTCAACAATTCCCAATCTCCACAGACTTAAACGCTTCACTTTTTACCCTCCATCTTTTTCCCGCCCAACGATCCATTTCCGAAAATCGACCAGCTAGGTCATTCGATACTTTCTACAGCGTTTCTTGCCTCAGTATAACCCATGAGTTTTAAATTCTCCAAAGACTCTTTTCCCATTATATGGTACAGAAATTTCAACTTTTAACTTCTTATTGTGAATAAAGGTGTCCTTTAATTCTTATTTTCTGTTCATCGTTTTCCAGGTAGTCATCAGTCCCTTCCAGACACACTTTCATCTGTGAGGAAATCTTCCATATAGAAGGACAGATATGACACAGCAGTTTTGGAACATATGATATTTTAATCAGAGAATATTTTCTGATGTATAAGATTTTAATAATACGAAGTAATGGAATAAGCCGGTACCCCATGAATAAATACACTATAGATAGTAAGTACCTATAAAGTCAACTCTCAGATAGAGAGAGAGAGAGAGAGAGAGAGAGAGAGAGAGAATGAGGAAGGGAGAGAGAGACGGAGAGGGAGGGATATATATATATATATATATATATATATATATATAGAGAGAGAGAGAGAGAGAGAGAGATAGGGACGACGCAAGCACGTCCGACCTTCCAATTAGTGACACTCACTACGAGATTGACCTGTGTGGATAACTGTACCCTATTTCATATTTCTTATAGTTTTCGACATAAGACGAACGGGTATGTCTCTCCGTGCAACATTAGATATCTTTTGTTTTAGGGTGTCATGTAACACCAAAGATGAACTGAAGTCAAGGATTGTGGCAGCATGTATCGACTTAAACATGGACATAGCCCGGAAGAGTTGCGGGAGATTCCGAAGGCGTGTGTAGGCCGTGGTTGTGGCTAATGGCGATTTTATTGGATAAATCTACTCTTAATATGTTAACATAATTTTTGTGTAATTTTCGTTAAAATGAAATAGTGTTATTTTCATTTTTGCGTAAATTTTCCGACAATTTATCCATCGGAATCTCTCTCTCTCTCTCTCTCTCTCTCTCTCTCTCTCTATATATATATATATATATATATATATATATATATGAGTTCTCTCAGTCACAGTGTGTTAATCTAAATATAAATACGCTTAAATTCACCTTCTTCTCTGCCGTGCGCCAACGGCTTCAGGGTAAAATTTCCGACTGACGCGAATTCAGCCGGTTTTCGATTCTAGCCAGAGGCAACCGGACGTCTAGCCACACTGATGAGCTGTGATACAGCGAAACAGTCTGTCTGTGGATGACAATATATATGCTCCTGAAAATTTATTTCGGTTGAGCTCTCTGGGGAGGATGTGTGGGTTTGTAAACAGTGACTATTACGGCTAATAATGCAAGACTCTTCGGTAAATCGAATCGAGTTCTCTCAGTCACTGTGTGTTTTTCTAAATATAAATACGCTTAAATTCACCTTATTCTCTGCCGTGCGCCAACGGCTTCAGGGTAAAATTTCTACTTGTGTATCGAGCACTGTTTTTTAAAAATAAAAGCAAAAATACTAAGGAACTTTATATTATTAAGCTAACGGTTCTTTGCTATTTTCTCTATATTTACACACGTACACACACACATATATATGTGTGTGTGTATGAATGCGTGTGTGTATTTAGTATGTGTATATACTTATCATGTATCTTTGATGTTTAGACAAGATATTGACATATAATGATGAATGGATTCATGCTATTTACATTATTTGGACTATTGTACTCATCTTTGTTGCCATATTTATGACAACGTTTCGGCCGTTGTATGCTCCGGCTTCTTCAGGTGGTTGGAATGTCGAACTGAACCTTTTCGCTCCCTGGGGTAGACTGTAACCGTTGTGATAAATATGACAACAAATATGCGAACAATAAGTCCGAATGATGTAAATAGTGTACATAATACCTCATCTCGCAAATGTAAACATATACTGAATGGATGTATCCCGAAAAATTACAAACAATCTGAATCCGATACTGCATTTCAATCTCGAATTTGACGGAATGTATTGGAGATATCTTAGTCTATAATTAAAAATTTTATTAGTCTCGCCAAAAGCCTTTTTTTTGGAATAATAAATTCTTACTAACAATCAAAGAGCGAGGACCTGAGTCTAATCGAAAGCGTTCTCGATTACTATTTCTGGAATCGTTATTTGTGTATGTTAATCCGTCAGTTTTCCTCATCCACCGATGTTGAGTTTAAGAGTTTGATCCTATGTCTTAAGAGAATCTAGTTGAAACCCCTCTTTAGTAGAAAGTGCAGTGACTATCTATATTTCTGGGATGAGGTATTATGTACACTATTTACATTATTCGGACTATTGTCCTCATCTTTGTCGTCATATTTATTACAACGTTTCGGCCGTTGTACGCTTCTTCAGGTGATTGGAATGTCGAAATGAACCCTTTATTTCGCTCACTGGGGTAGACTGTTCTAGTTCCACGTGCCATGTTTAATGGATTTCAGTTATCAGTTATCTGTTAATTCCACTCTGAAAGTTCTCCACTTCTCTCTCCATAAGTGGTCAGTCACGTCTGATTTTTCCACTTCCCCTCATGTTACAGCTTTCTGGTGTTCTTGAAGCCTTACATTAAGATGGCGGCTTGTCTCCGCTTAATATTTATTTCCCAGCTGCACGGGATAGCGTACACATTGTCTTTAGTCATGTTCTCCTCTATGGGGGCGGTCTTAGTCGGGAGAGATATCTGCGAAGTGTCGTCAAGCTTTTGAAGGTTGTCCTGATATTATATGGACCGCAGGTCCTTTGTATTTTCTCTTATAACCCCTTCACATAAGGCAGACAGACTGTTTTCTTAGTGTTGTTGTCCTCCTCTTGTGCCCGCCTATCCCGCGTTTTGGGGGGCTGCTGCGATGTACCCAGGATACATGACTGCAGAAGCAGATTTTTTTCCCGCAGTAGGTTGTCATTTCTTTCTGCGGTAGACCAATCCAAAGCTATAGAACCCGGTCTGTTCTGCTCTTTTCTCATGGATGGGAGGAGAAGAAGAGGATTCATATCTTTCCCAAGGGTATTAGCACGTAAGTAAATGTAATGGATTCAGGTGGAATTCGAACTCGGCACTCCGATTCCTCAATCCGAGCCGCTATTCATTAATCCACTATTAGTTAGTAAGTCTTATTTACAATATATCGGCAAAACAACAGCACTGCCCCAGACTGGTAACTGCTAGTCAGTATCTTTTTTGATCTAATTCACCCCAAGCAAGGCAGTTAAACCACCAAGACACTAGTGGTTACTGGGTGTGAAGGAATTAGGAAAAAATCGTTATTCAGGATCGAGAACAATAGAAGAGTGATGACGATAGCAGTTAAATTTAAAAAAAATGAAAGCTGGAAAGCATGGACCCGCAAGAGTTTTTTTAGAAGTTACAAGTGGGAGAAAATAAACTGTTAGCAAATAAATTACGGTTATTTCTAGTTAATTCAACTGCAAATTGATGAAACCCTGTTGCCATTCTAGTACTACGCTTAAATTCATAAAGTCTAGGTACCATAGCGAACAATTACCATGAAATCGTCTATAACTGGGAAGCCATGTTACGGATGTGAGAAAGTGACTGCGGTGAGGGAATATGTGACAATCAGAGATGGTGATGTCAACTATACTGTTAACTTTCATTTTTCGTACGTGCGACATTTTCCCTGTCGATTAAAGCC
>OZ038490.1:103765832-103853332 GCA_964036315.1 Acanthosepion esculentum | reverse complement strand
ACAGGAAAAACTACACATTATTATGTTTCTAAATAATGAAAATTTATTAAACCATAGACATGAGTTAACGGTTTTTTGCCCACATCGACAAATTTTCGCATTAAATAATTTGCATAAAACAAATCATAATCTAATAAAAGGTTTAAAAGCTTAACCCAATCATATGATGGAAAAACCCTTTATGAAGTCGTCGAAACACACAATTTGTAGTTCAGTGCGACGCGTTTTTGCACGAAACATCTCTTTAGAGAGAAAAATAAATAAAATAAAATTCTCTAGACACTTAACGACGTATTATGGGGTCTACAGCTATTTGTCGCTGTGACTGACCAGACGATGTGCGTACATGAATGCCATCATTTGCTTTGAAATTGACACCCCGGCCCTCTTTTTTTCATTTGACCTCTTCTGAAAGGTGACTGACATCTTGATACAAATTAACTCGTATGCCCCTTACCAAAATGGACGTTTCCATAGTAATTAATTTTGCGAATGAACATGCTTATAAAGAAGCTTAAATTTCAAGATTGGTTAGTCCTAAATTTTCGCTTAAGTAAGAAACAGGGTTGTTTACGTTAATTCAATTTAATTTCAATTATTATATTGAGTTTTCGGCTTTAGTTTTCGAAACATGTGAACACTTATGTAGCGAAGAAATCATATTTTTTTTTTTAAAATAATTATAATTTAAGCTCTACTTCTGTATGGAGCACTGCTTTTTAAAAAAAATTAAAACAAAATTACTAAAGAACCACCGATTATTTACCTAACGTGTTCTTTCCCTATTTTTCTACATATTTGTATATATATATATATATATATATATATATATATATATATACATACACACACACACACACACACACACACATATATATATATATATATATATATATATATATATATGCAATCAAGAAGATAACCTGGGAGGTATATGTGAGAGATTTTTCTGCCGTACCCATATGTGTGTGTATATATATATATATATATATATATATATATATATATATATATATATATATATGTGTGTGTGTGTGTGTGTGTGTGTGTGTGTGTGTGTGTGTGTGTGTGTAGGTTGTTCATGCATCTAAAATTTAACCAATAGCCAAACAAATATGTAAAAAAAAATTCTGCTATTGTTTTAGAATCTCGATTTACAGATCAGCTTACACAGAAACTGAAATAAAATCTAGCGACCCAGATGGGCATATTACGAAAATGATTTGAAACCTTCTATGCCAGTTTGTCTCGGAATCTAAGTTGAAGCCAGATTCTCTAGGAGAAGGAAACTCATATAAAAACCGGTATTTAAATAGAGATCATCAACTATTTCTAATGGTAATCTATTTACTACAAAAAGGTGCTGTAAAAATAGAAGAAAAAAAAACAATCACATTGAACACAAGATATCACTTTGGATATCAAGAGACGCGTTTCTTGGCGGCTCATCCAAGCGAGGTCAACCAATCAGTTACGGTTAAGAAAACCTTTAGTCAGCCATTTTGCCCATGTAAAGAATGACGTACAATTGACTAAAAATAGTTGTTTTCAGAGAGAATATTTCCAATCAGGCATAAAGGACTTCAGAATAAATCTCTGGAGCATTTCATTAAGTCGGATATTGATGTGGTTTTTATGCAAGACCCGCGCTAATTGGCGAATATGTTAAATGATAGATTTAGACTATTATTTTTTAGTAGCTGTGTATTTGGCTCTGACCTTCTGAGGCTGACCTTGGATTAACTGGTTGACAAAATAGAGATATGGATTTTAATTGGCTTAGCCGAACGTGGGAACGTAAGAGTTAGAAAGTGTTTTCTGGAGTTAAATTTTACGCGTCGAAGAATACAGACGTGCTAATTTGGTGTGCAGAAACTGCTTTGCAGTGAGGGCTGACAGAGCGACCCCACTGGCCAGTTAAATATGTACACGTCGACGTGTTTAATAAATAGATAAGTTTAAAATTCCCTTTTTTTGAAGTTCTCATTTTGCCTCTAAACCAAAAATATTTCGATACTCTGCCGGAAGATGACAAAGAAAAGTCTGTACTACGCTTAAATTTAAAAAAATAGGTACCATAGCGAAGTGCTCATCTGAACAATTATCATGAAAGAATGCATAGGGTAGGAATGCAAACTTATGGCGATGGGAAAGTGTCTACAACCGGAGCTGCCAAATCTGGACCGATAATATTACTGATTCTTCTTTAGGTTTTATGAAGAAGCTCAAGATAATAGGAATTGCAATATTCTAAGGATGGACGAATGATAGACTTATAGATATGTATGATAGGTTCTAGAGAGAAAAATTGTTTCGCGCGACACAGTGAGCCAACATTCTTAGCAGTTAACATCGCAATAGATTCAATATAATCTTTCCACTTTATATCAGCTGTGAACGTTAGCCTGGGAAGGCACAACGAGTCACATTCGTGCAGGTTAGCATCAGCCATGCTGTTGAAAAGCAGAGAGGGATCTCTCAGATGATTAATGGAGAGAAGTTTAGTTTTAGAGCAGTTAAAATTAACAAGCAATGTTTTGATGCAGTTAACAATGGAACTGAGGTCTTTTACTCAACGGCCGCCATTTTGACCTTAGTAATCAGATCAGCCTTACTATCGAGACAGGAGTAAATGTTAATGCCTCAATATTGTTAATGCCTAAAAAAAAACTGCTCTCTATTACTCACTACAGAGAACCACCCCTGCCTCCCATTAGAATGTCTGACGCTCACCTCCACGAGAGCACCTCTTTGCGACTGCCCGGTCGCACATTGTCTGCTGACCTGAGATGGAACAAATACATTGAGTCAATAGCTTCGTCCACCGCAAGCAAAGTTGGCTCCCTGCGCCGCGCCAGGAAATTTTTCTCGCCGGAGTCGATCCTTCAAATCTACAAATCAACCATTCGCTCTTGCACGTAGTATTGCTGCCATATATAGTCTGGAGCAACTTCTGTTTGTCTCAAGGTCCTTGATAAAATCCAGAGACGGATATGCAACGTAATTAGCCCTGATCTGGCGTCTCGTCTAGTCGCTCACTCACAGACGTGCTGTCGCCTCCCTGTGACGTTTTTTACAAATACTGTTCCGATGAGCTGTTTTCGTTGGTTCCCAGACTTCATGAATTTAAGCGTTCAACTAGGCTAGCATCTCGCTCTCACCCGTTCACTGTCGAAACTGTTAAATGTAGCCGTCTCTTCTACTCCAATAGCTTCATGTCTCGCACTTCTCGCCTGTGGAACTCCCTCTCATTTTCTTGTTTCCCTGATAGCTATAATCTCCAACTATTCAAATTTAATGTCAATCGACGTCTCCAGATGCCTTGATCTATCCACTATCCGTCTTTTCATACTCCTCTCTATCAGTCTTTGCTCTCGCTCCAACTCTCTGTAACCCCTTGCGTGCTAGTGGCTTCCCGACTTGCTTGAGTTGAAACTCTTAAAAAAATGATTGTGTCATCAGTGAAGATAACATTTTGATACTTGATGCCCCTGGGAATGTCGTTAATGAAAATTAAAAAAGAAAGGAAAATGACATGATCTCGCTGTTAGCATTCTACACTGCCAAAGTCAAAAGGTTTGGAAGGAAACTCGCATCACTACTAGAGACGGAATTAACATTTAGTGAATTTGAGAATTTCCTGAAAATCTGATTCGAGACAAAGATTTGATAAATTACAAATGATGGTAATTCTAACTGTTCGGTCAATGAAAACTGAACGTTTCCTGAATGGAAAAAGTTATGTTAACCATTACTATAAAATTTATATCTAATATCTAAATTAAATAAATGATCGAAAGAAGAAAAAAGAAAGAAAACAAAATGGCAGCTAATAAAATACAAGTTCTTATCCGGAAGATGAATAGAGATCTCTATGAATAGATATCTCTTTCCGGCAATAGTAATCATTGAAATTATAGATATAAAACAGTGAAGTATTTAAAGGTAAGTTTTGAGGCAAATTTCTTGAGGTGGCTGAGACTTGCAGATATTGCAAACGCCTTTGTGCTTAAAGAGGCGCTATTGTTTACGATGTTAAAATAAAACGAAAACCTCCAGGGTTTGCGTTGTATTATCAGATTTGAAAATAATTTCTTTTCGGCACAGCTAATGAATAAAATTTATTTCTAAAAGATTATAAAGACATTTAGAAGGTGGAAAATATATAAAAAAGAAACGTTAATTCAGATTTATTCTCAGCGTTCAAATGAATATTTTGGAATAAATCTTTGAATGTCAAGTAAAAGAAATAAATATATAAAGCTTCCACAAAATTACGTGTAGGAAAATTATTTTTTGTTCTTTAAGCCTTCGGGGCGATTACCAAAAGAGAAATCAATCTCATTGAGAGAAGCGTGCCCGGAGAATTCAAGAGCTTGGACTTTCATTAAAACAAAATGAATTTTGAAAGAAATAATTTGATTCTTTTTCATTGGTGTTAAAAAAAAAAGAAAGAGCTGAAGGGTTTTTTCCGCCATGTTGAATCTAATTTTATAGCTTTTAAATTTAAAAAAAAAATATTTTGTAAATACCGCTCATTTCGCTGGTCTCGGAAAATGATGAACATGTCCTGTTTTATTGACGCGATTTACATTCCAGAGAAATTATTGCATCCCAAATCCTAGTTAATTACAATTCACTGAAGACAAGTACTCTTTAAGAGATAAAACTAATTTTAATTTTTACATGTAACATGCATAAAAACCAAATATTTAATAAAACATGAAAGATATACAAAAAAATACGGTTTGGGCTACACGTGCTGGTCTAACAAACTTTGAATAAATTTTAATCAGATCGATGGATTCATAGGTGACGAAACGTATACTGCGACCGAATACAGATGCCGAGTTCATAACCTGGTCGAGGCAATTGCGTTCCCTGCAGAAAATAAATAAATACATTAGACATGAAATTCGGAAAGATTATTGAAAATTATTATCCCGCTAGACATTTTCAAAAACTGTCAAAATGCAAAATATTAAACACATATACCTGTCTGGTTGAAGTTACCAAAATTTGTTTTTATCTATTCTTGTTGTGAAAACAACTGTGATTAAGAATGACACAAACTGTTGCAAAGTAGTGATGATTTTTCAGTCAACACTTTTTTTTATTTCCGTACGCTGTTGATGATACTGAACATTTTCCCCCATAAAAAGAGCATAATTTAAAAATATTTTATAAATATGTATATATATGCAAATATAATAAGTTGTAAGGATATGAAGACTCATATGCATACAACTTATTATGTGAGCTCTATCACTGATATTGAGCACTTTTCACTAAGTACCGCGCATATGAAATAATATATATATATACATACACATGTACATATATATATATATATATATATATATATATATATATATATATATATATATATAAATAAAAAGAAAGAACAGTACGATATAAAATCCGGTGTTCTTATAGATATTTTCATTTTTACACAATAGTGCTCTATGTAAATTTACAGAGCATTAATATTATCAATTAATTCATTTAAAATATTTTTTTTTTTCGCGAAAAAAACATATTTTTTTTAAATATATATATATATGTATATATATATATATATATATATATATATATATATATATATATATATATATATATATATATATATATATATATATATATATATAGGCAACCGGACGTCTAGCCACACTGATGAGCTATGATAGAGCAGAAAGTGTCTGTCTGTGGATGACATTATATATATATATATATATATATATATATATATATATATATATATATACACACACGCGCAAACACACATACACACACACACACACATATATATATATATAATATTTTATTATAATATTTTACATCGTTACACAAACGTTTCATGTTTCGGAACCTTAAAATTGACCCTCATCAGGCGATGTTATATATTGCCAGGTATACGATCTCAGTGCCTACGCAAATGACACCCTAGACCAGACTTCTCCCACATGATTCGCAAGTATAACATTCTTTACATTATAAAATGTCTTAGAATTTCGAGAATCATCAGCATGTTGGATTTTAGCTGATTTATCCTCCCACTATTGATTTTGCATTTCTCTCAGACTACTCTGAACCTGGGCTTTTACTGCTTCCAGCTTAAATTTGAGTTCAAATTTAGAATAAAAATGCTGACCAGGAATTGTTTTTGGTCAAGCATATGTTTTATGTCTGTACCATTGTCATCAAACCAGTCTTGATGTTTTCTGTCTAAATTTCCTAGTACTTCGAGTGAGGCAGTATAAAGTTTAGATTTAAAATCAGACCAAACATTAATTTCGTCCAGAGGTTCAAAAATTGTACATACCTATTTGTATATGTTGAAACTTGACTAATGCATGGAATATTAATGCAAATACAAAATGTAGTTAGAATAAAATGTATTGAAACAAGAAATTGTACACAATATTTACATATAGTCTTTTGTATATTCCTGGGAAGACCGTTCCTGGAGAATGTGTTGACTAAGTCGCAGTCGGGCAGAGTCTCTAGTTGGATCTCTCGATTTGCCTCCTTGTCTTCCGGTACCAACCATATTTATATCGTCGGTACTCCGCTATGCAAATTAGGTGGATTCTACCACAACAGTATATATTGTTAATATATACAGATAATTTGTATCTCTCTCTCTCTCTCTCTCTCTCTCTCTCTCTCTCTCTATATATATATATATATATATATATATATATATATATATATATATATATATATATATATATGTATATATATATATATATCTATATATATATCTATATATATATATCTATATATATATATCTATATATATCTATATATATATATCTATATATATATCTATATATATATATATCTATATATATCTATATATATATATCTATATATATATATCTATATATATATCTATATATCTATCTATATATATCTATATATATATATCTATATATATATATCTATGTATATATATATATATATATCTATCTATATATATCTATCTATATATATCTATATATATATATCTATATATATATATCTATATATATATATCTATATATATATATATCTATCTATATATATCTATCTATATATATCTATCTATATATATCTATATATATATATCTATATATATATATCTATAGATATATATATATCTATATCTATTTATATCTATCTATATATATCTATCTATATATATCTATCTATATATATCTATCTATATCTATCTATCTATCTATATATATATATATATATATATATATATATATATATATATATATATATATATATATATACTTAACATATACACACACACATATATATATATATACATATATATTTATATATGTATGTATGTATATGTATATGGGGCTGTAAAAATACGAGATAGTGTACATGTGTAAATATGAATAAAAACGAAAAGACAATTTATATTAACCAACGCGTTTCATCTTATGTGGAACTTTAGCAAGGCAAATGCAAAGATTTTATTTTGTAACCGGTATTCATATACAAGAGCAAAATTGTTATTGGTTTTTGAAAAGTTGGAATTCAGAAAAGCTCATTAGTATTGATCAGGTTAGCTGAAACTTCTGTCAAGCTATGGGAGATCCAAAGTGATACAATTCAATGTCTAACAAACGAAAGTGTGTAAGTTCTGTTTTAGAAGTTTTTGTGCAAATTAGATTTAAATTAATTTATGTTCAGATTAATTTATGTGTTATATATATTGAAAATTAATTTAAATACAAATTTCCACAAAATAATCCCAAAAATCACTTCATAATGTAAATGAAATCGTTATTTTCTGATTATTTCCAGACGTTTCTAGAAGATGCCACCGAGTAAAGTTTGTTCGACATAAATCTAAGAGTTGCCAGTCGTCCTTTGAATAATATATTCAACTTAAATATTGCATCTTCTTTCTGCTATGAAAGTAACGAGAGGACAAAATATAGCATGGAATTTGTTTTCTTTGTAGTAGACCACAGTGTGCGTTCAACTGAGCAGAAATGTTGACCCAAACAAGGACCTGCATTAGAAATTTGCCGATGATTTTCTTAACGCAAGGTACAGGAATGACACAAAAATGACTTCTTTAGGCAGTTAAGATATTCAAAATGGGCTTTCGGGTTATATTATATTTAAACATAATATAATTACAGGATGTGTTCAGATTGAAGACGGCAGATTTGTGTTTCGGGTCATAAGAAATCTACAAATTTGATTGATGCACGCAAAAGTAAAAGCGTATTGTTTGGAATAAAGAAAAAAAAGAAGACTTGTACGAAGGAATAATCAAAGAAAGTTGTCTCCTCTGCCGAGAAACTTTAAACTACACGGACCCGATAAAAGAAAATATTATTCAAGCGACCGTTGGAAGGATATTTTTTTAATGGAGGTTATGGCAAGCAATGAAAAGTTTCGACGTCACATTAGAATTGTTAGGGAAAATTCTGGTTTCATTTTTCAAGTGCTAACTTGGAAGAAACAAGTTACCATTCACTATGCATCACAAAAGACTGCAGTGAAAACCTCGCGGTCATGGACACAGTTGCAAATTGAAAAATGAAAAACTTCTAAAGAATTATGTTAAGACGTCTATATTTTGGACATCTAGACGTCACGAATTCCGTAGACCAATAGGGAAACTACGTGAAGAGCATCCATAGAAGCAAATGTATGGCTAGCGCCTGAAAGACTGACGGAATATATCCCTCGTCATGTTGGGTTTGAATTCAGAGGTTTTTCTTCTAGATTGCTCACACACTAACATGCACTGCTATTTAATCCACAGAGAAATGAACTGGTGCCATTTTCAGGGACTAATTGAACCCAGCAGAGTCGACTGGTATTTTGAATTCGTGTCTTGGTAATTTCACTTACTACGTCGATATCCGTTACACCGAATGCACACAGGTTTGGTAGACCACAAATAAAACCAGTGTTAAATAAAGCCTTGCTGAAATGGAACCTTCAAAAACGCGCATGCTCGCAAGATGAAACAGATTCATTCAGAGATTTAAAACTGAAAAGAAAAGCTAATAATTATCAATTACTCTCCATTTGATATTTAATTAAAATGTAACACGTCGTATATTTATTTTCGCCTTCGTAATGCCTGAGGATGTCACATTTTCATATAACTATGCATTAAGGACGCCTAGATAAAAGGATCTAAACCATTTTTCCAATGATCGTTCTAAGCGTCACAAAGACGAACATATAAAGTGAATCGAACTCACGACTCAGTCGTAATTGATCTAGCGAGACAAACTTACTAACCATAACACCACGTTGAAGTAAGCGAAATCATTTTCCAATGGTAATGAGACAGATCACATTTTTTGATCAATATTTGAAATTACAATCTATGTGAATACGTAAGAATAATTTTTTTTCCCATGCCATCAGTAAATACCTGCCACAGTTTGGATTAAATTGGTATATTATAGAAATGTATATCTCATTTTATCTGTTCTTAACGCTCAAAAGTAAAAGCACAATTTGAGATAATAAAACAAACGGAACAAATGAATAGTACATTTAATCTGACAATTATTCATAGTAAATAAACGGTATGAATAAAACGTCGATGAATTAATCATGAGAGTGTCGACCTGCGTTTACTACAAACCGTTAACACCGAGAATCAAATTTCTCAATGAATTTGTCAGTTTAGACAAAGGAATCACATAGCACACATCTGGCGAAGTATCAGGATAAATTTTATAAATATCTTGGAGTCATTGAATTCTCGTTTGATTATGTCTCACATAGACTTAAAAGTATTGTGAGAGTTGGAGGCTCAGTTCCGAATCAGTACCAAGGCGAAAGAACCCTTAGAAGCTCTTTGGCTTTGTCTATCGTTGTGTTATTCTATACTGCAATAAGGTTTCGGAACGGAACATTCTATTATAATACTATCCAACTAAGGGATACTTTCGTAGTTTAGCCGTTATTGGCACAGACAATGGGATAGTCGTGACGAGTTCAAATCCAATCCATAATCGCTGCGTCCTTCTTCGTACAAATAACTTTGGAAAAGTATCAAACTATCTTTACACCACTCTGCTACGGTTTAATAACCGCACAGTTCTGAATTCAAACCATATGGGGATGGCCCTAGTAAGACCAACGCGTAAACAATACGTGCTAAATCAGAGCAGCAACAATTAGCACGATGCTGCCCTATAAACAACAAGGGGTCTACAGTTTTAATGTACATCGATAAACCGTTCTCTATTCAGCCGGTTTCTTAAAAAATGGAAGTTTCATTTCTTTTTTCTTTTATATCTGAAGCTGTCGCAAACCATATCAGAAGAGATCTTTAGTGTCGACGCTAGTTTCGGTATTGACGCATGTTCATTTGTATTTTTCCAAACACTTATGTGACCGTCACTTCTTACCACTTTAAACTGGGACGAGCCAGACGACAGGAATCGATACGAGATACGCTTATTCCACATCCAGCGGTCAGTTGGCTATCCCAATCTGTCCCACTTGTCCATTTGTCTTAATAGTAGCTACTAAGCTTTATAGCATAAATGCCAGTAGATCAGAAATGTCTGCTGCTAATGTGTCTACCGACTCTGTCCATAAATTTTAATAGAAGTATAGGCCTTCTCTCGGACAAGAATATCTAGGTACCAAGCAACCTATTCTGATGTAACACGGAGTGGAGCTTAGGGAAATCGGACACATTATTGATTTGGCGATATTTATGGATCAGTAAATTATCTTCACACTCTGCCAGAGTAAAGTGTATAGATATCTTTCGTGACAACGACCCAGAATGATGACTGAACTGATTTATCAAGTATCATTCAAAAGAAGACTTCTTTGTATTTTCACACGTATAGCATTTGTGAATCTTAAGGCGATATCATATTGAAACACCAGATCTTGGTCAGTGCCTAGATGGGTGACCGCTTGGGAATACCAGGTGTTGTAAGCTTAGATGTTAGGATGGGGGGTTTATAACGGCTCGGATTAAGAAATCGTAGAGATGAGTTCAAATCCTAGTCTAATTCATTCACAAACCCTTCGAAAAGGTATGAATCCATCTCTTCTCGCCACCATTTATGTGTGAAATATCAGGGCAGAATCTGTCCTGTAGCCTTGGCTGACAACCAGTTTGTCACAGGAAGTAATGGTAGCCTACTTTTGGAATTCTTTTGCTAAGTCAGTCATGAATTGAAAAAGACCCACAACCGCCAAGGCATGTATAACGAATGGCACCAAAGGAGGAAAGGAATATTTTTGAAAGGAAGAGATTCTTACTGGATGCTATATATAACACTTTTTAAATGCATGCTTACAATAATTTGTTATATGTGTCAGTCCAGAATTGTAACGCTTTACTCTGGACAACGAATGATATAAAACACTTTTCATTTAGTAATTATTAATAGTTTTCCATGTTGATAAAGTACACTCACATACACACACAGAAAGGCGCACAAACACACACACGCACACACACACACACACACACACACCAGCAAGACCTCTGATAGAGAGATTAGAGGCTTTGAGGAGCGAAGAATCACCCCTTAAATGTTGTTGTTCCCAGAATCCCAGCTATGGGCAAATTGTGAAGACTCAAACAAAAACAAAAACTCTAGAAAAGTATTAAAAAATTATAGCAAAAATAATAACAATACATTTTTATCTACCAACAATACACATTCATAGTGTAATTCCTAACAATACATCTTATAGGAAAATGACCAACAATACCGTGTATCTGTAGTTGAAGGCATACAATTACGTGAAAAATATTTCGATTTCAACATCAAATTACCCGTCATGGTTGATATGCCGCTAAACGAAAACAACCAACCAAAAAAACAAATATGAAAGAACTCTTTCATGACATGAATCCTTATAATATCCTATTATTACCTAAATCAAACTGTATCCCAAAATATATCTTCAACAAAATACAACAAATTATACGCATCATCGTCTCCACTAATAATATGTAAAAGAAAACATGTATATGCACAGAAGCTGAGTATTATCTACCATGTATTCAATTGTGAAAGCAGAATAACATACATTTGTATTACTTCAAAGCTCCCAAGAAAATTAAATTTCAGCATTACATGAACCATAAGAGGTTAAGATATGCCGTTAAACATACAAATCAGTCAATAGATAAAACTTCAAAGAGGTAAAACAATAAATAATTGTATTCATTTTCAAGATTAGAAAGTGCATTGCGATTTGCAACGTCATTCGATACCGGTTTAGATACAACGAGTCAGCAGTATATATTAAGGCTACCGATTCTTTGTGGAATGGGCGTGTAGACTAGCATTGTCCGCGGAATAATTTCGTATGTCTGTCATGCACATTGAAAAATAAGGAAAAATATTCAGAAGTTTCTCTGAATAGACAACAAACTTTCAAAAGAATACGGGCTAATTTGCACATTCTCTGTTTCATTTTAAAAATAAAATATACATTATTTAAACTATGTTTTGGAATTTTATTTCTCTCCCATCTCTGTCTGCTGTCTTCGACTGTAAACCTTTATCCCCCGTAGGTTCATGTTTCGAATGGAAAACATTTCCTGATGAAAATCACTGATCCCACAAGGTTTTACATGATTCCTATCACTATATCTCGTCTGTGGGCACCGCTGCGACGAGACGTGTTAAAGAAGATGTTTGTTTATTTTTTGTTCAAAATCTGCCATTAATGTGAACTAAAAGTTTCCGTGAACATAACAAAGACTTGATGAATTTGTGAGTGATTCTAGAGAGACATGATTAAGTTTCGCTGTTAGCATTCTTCGAAGAAACTCAGCTTTTTCCATCAGTGCCTCTCTATACGTCCCGCCTCATTGGGACACCCGCGGGTTGTCGTGATGTATGTAGCAGCAGGACATGTTTGCCATTGGCATTTCCCGCATTATGGGCTGGTCTCCGATTTCGATTCATGATATGCTTAAGGTGCTTTCAAGGAAACATAGAAAATCGACTCACTACCCGACAATCCACCCATACATTTTATTGCTTGACAGACGTACAGTGATGTGTAAGAGCATCGAAACAAAACAGACGTTCACGCACAAGAGTTTGTGAGTGTTGCAGCATATTGTTATTAAAAGTAACGTTAAAAAAGACAGAAACAATGTTATAAAATATTCGAGTGGTTGAGCATTAGAAAATTAAAAAAAATATA
This sequence comes from Acanthosepion esculentum, assembly GCA_964036315.1. Classification (NCBI taxonomy): domain Eukaryota; kingdom Metazoa; phylum Mollusca; class Cephalopoda; order Sepiida; family Sepiidae; genus Acanthosepion; species Acanthosepion esculentum. The sequence goes on along the minus strand of OZ038490.1, from coordinate 103,840,150 downwards.
CGTTGGAACAGAAATAATTTGCCAAGAAAAGAATATAAATGAGGGAGAATAGCAATCAAATTTTAAAAATCGATAATTTTTCTCAAACCAATATTGACTCTAACTAATGTGTTTTACCGTGTGGCGTCGCTAATATCAGGTATATATTTGGAAATGTATTCAGTAATATGATTTCAAATTAGAGGAGGTTCGGAAGGATAAGACAATATGGCCAACTCTTATAAGTTTCACTGTATATTTTTACGTTAACTGTATAATTTTTTTAAAAAAAGGAGATGTTATTAATTTCAACAGAGAGTTATTCTTTTTTGATGATTTCTGTTAACTCACATTCTTTTCAACACTTTTAGATTCTAGTATGAACAGTTGATAAAAAAATGCAGCCTTTACATGACTACTGTTAATGACGTTCTCTCTTGCCAACATAGATTTGGTTGAAATAAAAAAATTCTGATAAAGCTATTTGATCTGCGACACATATGAAAATGAAGCCTTTCCTATTTGTATACCTTTCAGTAATAACTAATGGTAAGATCTGGATATTTTAAAGTGAGAGCATAGCAGGAATTAGTTACTTTTTGGAAGAATAATTCTAGAGGAACTAAAACCGTGTAAAGACTCCAACTGCGTATCCGCATATAATTTAAAGTAGAAACTTTTGGTATTTAAATGCAAAACAGTATTGCAGTTAACCAATGAGGAAAAGGATTAGACACCGGAAATTCATATTTGAGACACTCTCCTCATAGGACCAATTTGGCACCATCAGATCTCTGTTCTTCAAAATGTATTTATCATCCGATATCGTCATTGATAGTCAATGGATATAAAATGCACAGAATTAACAAGTAGACGAAATCACTAGGGGAAAGTGTATCAGGAAATGATTCATTTGAACGATTAAAAGATCTACATTACTTGATCAAAGTTTCATTATGAAAACTGAAATGTGTTTTTAGAGTTTTGCCGAACTATCAGTAATATCCCCGAATTTTTGAAAGGAATTAATTTACTTATTAACCAATCATTGTAAAGTTGAATGGACGCAATATTAGATATCAACGAGCCGTGTGAATTCTGAAGGGAAACCGCTCTACGTATCATAAACCATAGTAATGTTGAATAAATTACTTGTCAATAAATTCTGGTTATTTTAAAGAGAAATTAATTTACTTATAAATCAACAATGGAAGCCATAAAGACAGAAAAGAATTACACATTCATCAAACCTAATAATTCTACTAAGATATAAATTTATTTATCAGTCACCCGTAATTACGAAATGTAATACATTTACACGCAATCGAAGCCAATTTATTTACTTACGCAATTTTAAAAGAAGTGAATTTGCATACCAACCAATCTATGTAATTTGGAAAGAAGGAAATTTGCATATCAACCAACTTAAGCAATTTTGAAAGACGTCAATTGGCATATCAACCAATCTACGTAATTTTGAAAGAAGTCAATTGGCATATCACCAATCTACGTAATTTTGAAAGAAGTCAATTCGCATATCAACCAAGCTACGTAATTTTGAATGAGATTCAATTTGCATATCAACCAATCTCCGTAATTTTGGAAGATGTCAGTTGGAATATCTCTCAATATTTTGTAATTCTGAAAGAGCTAGATTGGCATATCAATCTACGTCATTTCGAAAGAAGCGAATTTGCATATTACGTACTTTTGAAAGTGATTAATTTATATTTAAAACAAGTCTCGTAGTCTTGATATATTACTAGAATATATATATATATATATATATATATATATATATATATATATATATATATATATATATATATATATATATATATATATATACTAGAAAGAGAGATAACAGACTTTTGAAGTTTATTTTCCTTTAAATCTGTTCTGAGAGAAATAGTTTATAAATTCTAAACAGCACTAATCCTAACTGCTCGGTCAACGAATGCTGAATATTTTTCTGCATGGAAACCGTAAATTACACCTTACCACTTTTGACATAAACCATCTGTTTATGGCTAATGTTACTATTAAGCAACTAACTTTGAATTTTGAATACTAACTTACTTATTAGCTGTCGTCAGATAGACAACAGCATCGGAGATTTTGAAATGGTTAAACTGAAAACTGTATCGCTATATTATTGTTTCTACAAACAAGAATTTTACTTTCCGTATATTTCTTGTAACGCTCGATTGTTCCAGAGTGGATTTAAGACTTCCGAAGATTAAAATCTTAGACACAACTTGGGTTGAGAAGATTTACTGATAAGTTAAGACATTAGGGTAGGCATCCACAGTGATCAGGGGGGTGGAGAAAGGGTTTATTATAACAGGCGCTTTTAAAAGTCTCCAATATTTTTCTGATAAATCCCAAACCTGAAGACTTTGGCAAACTGAATCGAAAATAGTGGCCAGACTTGAGAGAATTGAAAACATCGTGATTATTAAAGTCGGATTGTATCTAGACGGGTACTTTGAGCAGTTATTACTTGGTATTTGCTAGCCAAGAAGACCTATTAAATACGATTGGCGGGCAAATACTAAATATACTTTGTAAGACTTTAAGGAAAATAATCATTTTAAAGATAAACTAGAGTGAAGATTCTACTTCACAATAAGAAAAAAATATACTAGTTAAATTGATTTCTGTGGAAGAATAATTAAAATCAATTATATTGGCACGTTTCGGTTTATAATGTCTCTTATTTTATTTTTTATTTCGTTAATTTTCTTGCTGAGATGCAAAACATTATCTTCAGAATAGCCTTCTCACGTTTCGCGAGAAAGACGCATGCAGGAAATTATTGGTTTTGATAAAATTTCCCACCACCGTGTATTCTTCATTGACTGCGTGTTAATTTTTTTCTAAATATCAAAACTAAAAGCAGATGATGATTTAAAGAAACTATATATATGACATGAAGTGGAGTGATTATCACGAATCAATTGCTAAGTCTGCAGCTAAGAAGGCTAATTCCTTGCTAAAGAATCCATCTTGCACATTTATATATTTACCGTTCTCTTGTGTAATGAACATTGCTGCCATATCTGTTCTGCTGCTCCGGCTATCCATCTCGAACTTCTCAATACAACCCCAAAAAAGACCTGTAGATCCTGACCTGGCATCTCGATTTCTGTTACGTTCCGATCGCCATGACATGACTTCCCTCTGTCCTTTGATAAATATGTTCATGGCAGTTTTTTATAATGACCCTTGATACCTCGATCACGGGCATTCTAATGTACTACTAGATGGCAGGCAACGTCTCCTCTGTTACTGTTGGAATAGATAGAGATAACAGTAAGTTCGACTCTAATAGATTTTCCTCTCATTTCTTACCTATCAAATACTCGCTTAGTCTCTTGGTTTCCTGCCACCTACAATCGTCAATGATGTAACATTAAACGCCATCTTCTGTCTTCCTGAAGCCTGTTAATTTAATGTCTTTTGTCCTCAATAAAGTCATATATTGCTCTTTCACTCTAAGTAACTCCTTGCGTTTTAGTGGCTTTATCAACTTTTAAATTACACAAATACACGCACACACACACATATATACATACATACATATATATATATATATATATATATATATATATATATATCACATATATATATATATACATACACAGTTCGATGTTCCAGTTATATATATATATATATATATATATATATATATATTACAATGACTCATTCATACAAAAAGTAGATTAGTAAAGTTAATGATATAAAATGGCGAAATCCCTTCGCTAACAAAATTTTAAAGGTGCATTAACCTACAAATCGCTCGATGAATGTTATGATCCTTGTTTTTAAAAATTATATGCGGTATAAGAATATATTTATTCCATAATAATTCATCATGTCTAGTTGAATAATTCATCATGTCTAGAAACCTCAACAGAATGCAGAAAAGCAATGGACAGTCTTTTCTACCTATTTTGGGGATTCATCAGTAGTGCGCATCCACTACCGAGAATTGAACCTTTAACGTTACGATACAACGCAAGTATCATTCCACTGCGCTAGTGTGCTTCGCTGACGAAGAGGAAACTAAGTAATTAGGCTCGATAGAGCGCAGCTAATCCTATTTCTGGTGAGGATATTCATCGAAGTATTCATAACAGACGAGACTGGCTCCAAGAGCAACGACTAACTTCAAGCCGCTCTATCGACAGCCTTAGAAGCTGGACCTGGACTTTTAAACATCCTCTGTTAAGTATGAGGGAGAAGTTTATTTAGTTTTCCAACGTAGTTTTTCCTTAGGGAAATTTAATTACGTTATGGACAGTTTTTGTACTCCCTCATCGAGTACAAAAAATGTCCATAACGTCCATTGTAGCAAGCGCTTTCGGTCACTTCCTTAGCCATTTTCAAGGGGGGGGGGTCGTTTTTGGTAATGTTAAATTCTTTTCATATTTTGACTGCGTGACATATATTGTTTGTGTGGTTTTGAATAGGAGCGTTAATTCCGCGCCGTCTCGTGTTGGGCATGGCTAGAATCTAAGTGCGTGACTTTCTATTTTTAAAAGTCTTTCAGCACGGAGCTCTCATTGTTAAACAAGATGAGGTTGATGGTGGGAGAGAGATGTCTGAATAACAGGGCCTATTTTATATGAGATGTTTTTGGTAATTTGATTTACAATGAACTCTTGTGTTTTCGACCAGTATTTTCCTTACGGTTTCTTGTAGATTGTGTGTTGAAATTCTTTTTATTATATTCTGTTCTGTTGAGTGACATGTGAGCCGTCTACTCAAAGAGGTGGTAGTATGTCCAATATAGATAATTGATTTATGACAAGAAACACAGTCTTTTACGGAACGGTGGCATTTATATACTATATTGATCATCGCTAGTTTAGATTTGATGGGGTGGTTTTGGTTAGTGACAAGGTTTGCGGTTTTCCATTTTCTGCAATATTTTAAGTTTTACATGTTTTTCCACAATTACAGCGGAATATAGCGTTTAATGGTTCTTCATATATCGAATTTAATCTGCTTATAAAATCTTTGCAGTAAAACATGTTGCTGTTTGTCGTGTGTTTATTACTGGTGTTGTGTATTCCATGCAAGGACGGATTGCATGGAATATTGCTGTCATACATGGTCTGGTGATCGCGCTGTACGTCCCGAGATCCTCGACAAAATCCAGAGACGAATATGCAATATTATAGGTCCTGATATGGCATCTAGTCTACAATCGCTATTCCACACACGTGCCCTGGCTTCCCTCTGTCTCTTTTGCAAGCATTTTCAAGGCAAGTGTTCCGATGAGCTACTTTTGCTGGTTTCCAGATTGTATGAATTTAAGCGAGCTACCAGACTGGCATATGGGACCCACCTTTTCACTGTCAAAACAGTTAAATGTAATCGTCTCGTCTATTCAAACACCTTCTTCTCTCACAATTCCAGTTTGTGGAACTCCCTTCCCCAATGACTAATCTTCAAATATTCAAGTTTAATGTCAATCGACATCTGACACCCTGACCTTGTCCCCCATCCTTTTCTGTAATCTTTCCTCAAATATGCCACTTTACTCTTGTTCTCAATCTTCTGTAACCCCTTGCGTGCTAGTCGTACTCGCGCCTTGCTTGGGGTGAATTGCTTTAAAAATAAAGAAAAAATTTATCTGTTTATCAATGATATATTTAAGATAATATTGTTGACTAATGTTTGCTTTATGCGTTTTAATTCACTTCTAAATATTCTAGGGAAGTGGAATTTAAGTATACTCTATTACAGACATTTTTTTCTGTTATTTTGTATCTTCCCGGGAATTGCCTGTTATAGTTTAGAAGACAAGAGGTCATGTTGGCGATTTTTGTATGAAAATAGTAAATAGTAAGTAGTAGTAAATAAATAAAAAGTAGTAAATACTTTCGATTTTGACTTTTCTTATTTTATATAATTCGCCTGTCAAATTTGTTGTTTTTAACCTATTGTTATGAAAATTGAATTTTATATTAAATTTTTTTGTGTGCTTATTAACATATTTAAAAAAACTATGCATCGGGTATTAGATTCTGAGACATGGATAAAAATATTCAAAATTGATGGGTGTACGAATAATTTCATCGTTGACTGTATGTTCTCAAATAGAATAACATTTAGAAATCTATCTTTAAAAAATACTGTTATGGTCCAGGTTAGGACCAAGGAAGAACAACACGAATACAAGAGTAGAAATAACGAAGATATATTACACGGAATAATAATACAAGATGTGGAAGGTGTTAGTATGACTGTCAGTCTGGTTTGGAGTAAAACTACTATCGGCTCGACTCTTGAGAGGCGTAGTATACATAGTGTTAGGAAGAGTTCATTCTGTAGTTATAGGTAACAAATACATAGCCAACTGAGTAGTATTATTCTATGTAAATAGCTTTCTAATCATTGATCCAAGCTGATGCCCCGTATACATACATTTGATTACTAATATTCACCCGACACAAGACCCGAGAGCAGCTCGATGTAGAGTCTTGTTGTGTGAGTGGTTGGGGTATGTGATAAGAGGCGCAGTTTATGAGCATAACAGTACATGTTTAGATCGGGGATGAATCCTCTTGGGAGTCTATTCAACAAGGTAGCGGTTCATGTAAGGAAGCTGTTTGGGTGTAAATTATTTGTCACTACAGGAATACGAAGGTAATGTATGTGGTTCGCTAGTGTGTACTTGGCATGGCTAGAAATGTGGTGGAACTAAATTATGTAGCGGAGTTTGAACATTTGAGTGGAAATAGCGATAGGTATACGAGTACCTCGCAATGTTTCGTTTGTGAGAAAACAATTGTAGGATGAAAATAAGGAATCACCCACAAGGCAGCGGAGACTCTTTTGGAATCTATCAAGACTGGCAAGTGAAGACTGGGTAGATTTTAGAGATGACCTGGCTCTTTAAAGTTAACCGATAGTAAGAGGTGTCATGTAACTGGAGCTTTATAAGGTACTGACAATTTTCTATGAACTTTTGTGATGGCACGATTTCCACTTGAGTTATTGACTAAGATTTGAAAACGGAGCCTTCTCCTTAAAACCAGAAATCCCTCGTCAAAATGTTAACTTTTTAGATTATAGTTTCAGATGTCTTACATATGCCGTCTTTCTTTGTTACTGTACAAGTTTGTCTATTACGACACAGCGTTTATATTTTATCGTTATTATACACAACATATTTAACGTAGGAAAAATAGAACACTGTGAATTCTTCAACATGGCATTTCAGACACACATTCAATCATTCAGTGTTCCTTTTCAATTCTTTCCAGTGTATAGAAGAGCAAGAAATTGAAATGTAATCTCCATCAGGAGCATCTGATCTAAAAAGATTTGATATGTTGTGAATCCGAATATGTACTTGCTTCAACCTAAGAAATATCAAAGTATCTTTTTACTTGCTGTTACATTAGAACAGCAGAAGAACAAGAAGTATAAGTCGGTGACACATAAGGTAACCTTGCAGCCACCACGTGCAGAATCGGAGTTGAAAGGATGTCGGGAGATGAACCAACATAAACAAATAAGTGAACTCAATTGAACTCACCAAGCAACTAGATAACTGATAGTCATATAAACGCCCCACATTAGGGGGAGATCCATCGCATGCTCGTCAGCAACTACATACTAAATGCTACATACTTTTAAGTCAACCGAAATTAATTTGAAGGAATCCAGAAATGAAAAAGATTCTTTTACATGTAGAAGATTTATCGCCCTCTAATTATCAGACGTTAAAAACATAATGTTAAATTCATTTTCTTTCCTTACTGGAAAAAATAAAAATAAAATAGACCAATTTCGTTATCTTTTGAATTCATGCGCATGTAACAGTTTGGGCATACAATAAAAACCATATATTTGAAAACAGTCAGCTTTAATACTCTATACATTCAAACGGACAAAATACACAGATATACTAATGGCTAATATATACATATATATATATATATATATATATATATATATATATATATATATATATATATATATATATATATATATATATATATATATATATACAGTGTGTTCGATAAAAGAACATGATTTTTTTACTTAAAAATTGTTTCGTCTATTGGTTTTGGGGTCAAACTAATTTTTAATCTTACTAATATAAAGACCCCTTCCCGACCACCTAGTAAAAAAGTTTACTCACCCTAAGGTATTCTAATGATAATTATAATTTTATATAAATTAGATTATGGGGAAAAAGTGACTCACTTATTTCCTGCAACAAGTAATCAATAGAAACGTCACCGGACAATTTTAAATAAAGAATATTAGAGGTATAATTTATAATAGGTAATATAGTTCGAAATATTTAATAATCTGTTATGGACCAAATTCCTTGTACCACGGTCCAAAGTAGAAACAATGAAGAATAACACGAACACAGGTATGGAATAACACAGATATATTACAAACAGAAATATGTACAAAGAAGTAAAAGTATTAGTAATGACAATCAGGTGTTGGTTAGAGTGAACTATGTTGTCTCGACAAGTATCACTATTCCAATGTCTTACAGTAATCGTCTGACCCGACTCAGTATCTGACTCTGACTGACTCTGACACTAAACGCTGCTCCCTCTTGAGGCGCAGTATTTATGATGTCCGGAATAGTCCATTATTATTATGGGTAAGTTCCCATAACATAATCTATGGGCCCTCCTTTATTTTGAATAACCCTCCAACCCTTTTTGTCATTGATTTGATTAGGTTCTGGCAAATCTCATTTCTAAGCACTGAATTACATTCGGATATGAAATTCACAATCAAATCCTTTTTGTTGCTCACCTGCTTTCTCGAGAGCCTGTACTTTATAATGCTCCATAAGTTTTCTCTGGGGTTGAGGTCAGGTGATTTGGGCGGCCATGTCTTAACACTCACCTGCTTCTCATCAGAGTATTCCTTCATCAATTTTGATTTGTGACAGGGAGCATTATCCTGCATAAAAATGAGCTTGGTGGGGTAGATTTGCACCCTTTCAGCAGAAGGGAGCAGACAAGACTCTAAAATTCTCTTGTACTGCTGGCTGCAGGGTCTTTTCAATAGGTTTTAAGAAACCAGTTCCATGAAAAGAAAAGCATCCCCAGAACATTATACTGAACGGATGCTTGACAGTACTGCTAAATTCAAAGAGCTTTCAAAGCTTTTTCATCGGATTTTAGATCGCTTATCCTTTGAATTTAGCTCAACTTTCGTTTCATCGGAGAAGAGAACATTTCGTAAAAAAAAAAAAAAATCAGGTGAGTCACTTTTATCGAACAACACTGTATATATTATAGACATTATGCGCGAAAATATATATTTGTATTATAAATATGCACTAAAATATATATTTGCAATATGAAACAAATGCTTTGATTTCCATTCTGTGACGACACACACACACACACACACACACACACACATATATATATATATATATATGCATTTGTTTTATATTACAAATATATATTTTCATGTATAATGTCTTTGTCTGTAAACAGCATTGCAAACACTTGGGCCAGAGAATATTGCCATTGATCCATGCAAGACTGTAACTATGACATCTTCCCAAGCAGATTACATTTCCAGCACTTTGGGGGTAATCATTGCATTTGTGTGAGGAAGAGATCACATAAGGCTATCAATCCATCCCATCTGCAGAGTGTTGTACATGCTGGCGGATGATTTGAAATATTACTGGATATGTCCTGCTGCAGTTCCTAAGAACCATGAATAAAGTTGGACCGTCTCTAATCAGGTCTTGTTTCAGACCATTTTATGCTTAACAGCTTTCTTGGTACTGATAGTTTCATCGAGACAGCCCATCTAGATACAGGTAATGTGAAACTGGTTCCAGGAACTCTTGAATGACATCCACATACTGTACTTATATTACAAATATATATTTTCCTACGTAATGTCTTTGTCTGTAAACTTCATTGGTGAATATTAATGTCAACGATGGAAGATTATACGATGAAAATTTCAGATCAAAATTCAGCAAATAACTAAGACAAAATGCAGACTTATTGAAGTATAATCTTATTTTTCAGCACATTTAAGCAAATGTTGAAATCCACGAAATTAATTAATAAACATCCTTAATAAACATAATAGAAATTTATTTTATTAACTCTTGTTCCGCTTATTTCGTCATCATATCACAATCGATGTTGGGATGTTGTGTTATAATTTTTGCTGCTCTTGCTAATAGAAGTATAGATTGTCCCAGACATTGTCAAAAGAAATAGGAACTTTTTCAGAAACCTTTAAGAGAAATACAGATTTAATCAAAATCTATCGAAAGAAATGCGAATTTTCTCAGATATTGTGAAAGACGTACGAATTTATCCAGATCTTGCCAAACAGTTTACTCAGATCTTGCCAAACCATATCTTGCATAACTAAGTAGGAATTTTCACAAATTTACCACAAAAATACGAATGCCCTCAGATCTTGCTACAAGAAGTATGACTATTTTCAGATCTTACAAAATATATCTCGTTATTACTCAAAGCTTGCCAAAATTAAAAGGATATTTTTTTCAGATCATGTCAATAGAAATAAGGATTTTTAAAAGTTATGGCCAAAGAAATTCGAATTTTCTAGATATTCCTAAAAGAAATCCGAATTTTCTCTGATTTTGCTAAAAGAAATGCAAATTTTTCCAGATTTTGTTAAACGAAATACGAATTGATTCAGACTTTGCTAAAGGAAGTACGAATGTTTGCAGACTTTCGTAAATGAATTACGAGTTTTGTCTGATTTTTTCTAAAAGAAATACGAATTTTCTCAGATTTTCCTAAATTTATTTTTTTTTTTGCAATATTACTGACTTTCATTGAAAACTGCCACAAAATGATCGATCGTCAATAATTGATGGATTTATGAATCCAATTCAGTGTTTACCAATGCTAACTGAATATGTGGAAAAGACGAATAGTGTATGGCACGAGTATTTCATTAAATAGCTTCTCTAACTTAAAAATTCAAAATTTGAACCAGCTCTTTATCTGGACCGGAATAGCGAAATATGGCAAATACATAAGAACATCAATCAGTAAGCATATTATTTAATAAATTCGATTATTTAAGATGTGTTAACTCTATCAATCCGAATTTCAAGAAGATCATCACATTTGTTTGCTATATTATAAAACTGCTGCGACATTTTATTCCCTCCAAAAATCCTAATCATTTATGTTAAAAATGCTATCGGAAAAAGGCTTAGATAAGAATTTATAATTTTCTCATGTGCTAAGCGAACAATAAAACTGATTTCAACTCAGAAAACTCATTTTTTGTTTATATAATCCTGTCCCGTATCTCACATTGGTAAAGAAAAAAATGAATATATTTACAAATTGTATTCAAGACTTTACTCCAATATGTCTCATTTATATTAGCACGAAGGGAGGACAGAACTCAATGGATGTTAATGCTGAAGATACAGCTAAGCATATTCACTCGATTAATATTCACATGCAAATCGTTCTTATATACCAAATATATTTGGCTGAATTCAATTTGACTTTTAATGGAGTTTAAATTTCATAATGGAAAAATTGAATTTGGTAAAGAGGATGGAACGCATTGAAATATCACAAGAGATCAACGTATAAGACGCATGAAAGTTTGAGTCGGCCTAAGACACACGTAATAATGCATTAGGAGGAGGAACGGTGGAATAATGGATAGCGGCTCGGATTAAGGAATCTGAATTGCAGTCAAATCAATTACATTCACTTACGTGAAGAGGATTTATACCTTGGAAAAGATATGAATCCTCTTCTTCTCCCCCAACTATAGGTAAATAGCAGAACAAACCGGTTTCAATAGCCTTGTATGGCAACAGGTCCACCAGCAGAAAGAAATGGCAACCTGCTGCGGGAAAAATCTTTATTGTCAGTCATGTATCGAAAGATACATGATCGGCTAAGCGTATATCACGCATGGTATATAACTGACTGATGTTAGAAGCGTTAGGAAAGCCGAACGGACCTTCAAAATTAGACAATTTGTTGATCAGTATCCAACCCAATGTTAAATGTTTGTAAGGTAGCGGATAGAAACATAATTACTATTGAATTATTTGTTCATGCAATAAGAAAATACAATATTAATTTAATGGACGTATTTCGCTCGAAATGCAATCATTTATAAATGTAAACATAATTTTGGGGGCGCAAAAGAAAAACTTCGAATGGTGTTAAATAACTTAAAGTGAATGTCTTTCGTGACATTTAGGACATGATGTAAAATACCTTCGAAGTAAAGCAACATTTTTCTTAGTCTTAAGCGCCATGAACATTTATCTCTTTCTGTACAGACATATCGAAAATTAAAAAAAAAGATACATTCGATGCAGAATCTAAATCCTCGTACACGTAGGCACACAGAGATAATAATACCAAAAATGGAAGGTAAATTATTCAGACAGCCATAAAATTGAACTGAGCTGTGTACCACGAAAAAAAAATGTTTAGAAATAAAATAAAAGCACTTAAGTCGAAATTGGTGAAATAAGGAAGATAAAATATACGCATGCGCAAAGCAGACTCTGGAATTTTCCAAACGAAATCACAGTAAATAACAGCGTCGGTTTTATAACAAGATAAAGAAAAGTAGAAAAACAATTTCAAAAATATTAATGTGATTTTTCAGTCGAAGTTATTAAAGATATTAAACTTGCATGAGTCACATGAACCAAAAATATAAGGAAAAATGACAAAACAAAAAACACTGTCAACAGTAGAAGTGAAATAATCATCAGGCGACGACTAAATGAAGAAACCGCTACCTTATTTTAGTTCAATATTATTTTTATTAGTCTTATTGATCGATTCAATGCGATTTTTTTAGTTGTTAATGATGTGTTATTTCTCTTGGAATACTTCATGTTCTTGTTTACTAATTGTATTAGTTTTTTTTTAAGAAGGAGACTGTTTTATTTTTCGGATGTCGTGATAATTTGGAAGCCGGTCATTAGTTCCTTAAATAAAGAAATAGAGGGAAAGTAATTGCGCTATTGGGATAGTTGGTAATACAAAAAGAAAAAAAAGAAGTATTAAATTTAGTTGTTCGTATTTGTCTTGCCTTATCTGTCATATAATAATTGTGTATGTCCCTTCCATTGTTAGTTTGCACGACCGATACGACCTGTCAGTACCTCATAGATAATGGAATATTCCGTTTTGATCGCGTGCAAAGGCAAAAGAATTATTAGAAATGCTACTCAGTTTCAATTAAAAAACACTGAAAGGTTTCCCAAGTACACATCAAATTAGTTGATGTCCCATTTAACGCCAGTACCTATTTAATAATGCATAATCCATTTGTATTTTGTGGAACGAATACTTACCATGAATTGTATAAAATATAATGACATATGTTCCAAATTGCTCTCCACACGTTTATAGGAAAAGAATAATTTTTATGCGATTGTTCTTAAAAAACAAACCTTGTATAGACATACTTCAGACTAATAATCATCAAGAGTTCCATAATTAGTAGTGAAGAACTCATAAGGAGAAAACTGCGTTCAATAGGTTTATTCATCCATCACTAATGCCCATTGCTTTTCTGTCGAATTATTTCATGGTATCAAATGGCATTCATCTAGCGACTCAGCCATACTAAATTATAGAAGGAAGACACCGTTCTTAAGTTGATTTCAGTCCGTTCTACACTAATGCCGGCTAAGTAAAGGAGTATCTTCTATTTCCCACAGTTTAATCACAGGAAGATACTTTTTGATAAAAAGAAAGTTTTTTTTTCTTTCTTTCATTACTGAATTTCACTCTCACATAATTTGCAGTTAGGTATCCATATTTTCCATGCTATATGACGCTGGCTGTTTTCCACCTCAGAAATTACTAACAACCCCCCTCCTTTTTGGAATCTTTTTTATTATCGCCTTCTTGTTTTATTTTAGTCATTCGTTTTAGTATTTGAAATCTCATCGCGATTAAGAAATAAGAAACGATTTTATTAAATACCACATCATCGCAAATAATTATCGATGTTAACTAATGCTCGGTGGTTTCTAAGGTAACCTTTTACCACAGTACCCCTCCCCCCAAAAAAAACTGGTAAAACTAGAGAACGATGATCGTGTTGCGGCAATGGTCTCAAGCCTAATTGCAAACTTAACTGTTTTTTATTTGTACTCAAACAAAAACCACTGTACACAGTTGAAAACACTGTTCCCTAATATAACAATCTTTGAATTCCCTCTTCCTATCATCACAAACAGACATACACCCCACCATACACATCCTACACTACTTATAGATTAGTACAACATTTGAAATTTTGCGAAAATATTAAAATTATAGATACTTCAAGAGGTTCCCAAAATTGCCACATCTATGCAAGAGATTGTAAGGCCCCAGCGGAACTATAATGCCACACCTCCGCTGATTTTGTTTGAGAAGGAATCTAGAGGTTGCCATTGCTTGAAATAGAGTCGAAGACATCATAATATGTAGACGTTTTGGGGCAGATAATTGTGGTGCGTATAATCAATGAAAATTGTAATTGTAGCAACGTCTTTATTACGTAACAAACATAAATTTCTCATTTAATATGTTACTTTAATATATCAAGTGAAATTGCTTCCACAAAGGTGGATTTATCGATTTTATCTTTCCGTTTATTCCAATATCATGTCCCATAAAACTTATTTATAATTTATAATGTTAAAATCGTGTAGTGATTAAGCAATTCGATTAATTGAATTAAATGCAAATATAACTGAATTGTTAAAATTGACAAATACAAATAGATTCGTAGTGTAGAGAGACAAATATACGTTTTCTTTAATTTCAAGAAAGTTTGCCTGTGTATAACACGCTTTGTTCAGTAAATTGGTTTTTGGCTAAGAGCAAGGAATCAGTGAGTTGAGCTCAATTTTCGATTAAGGCATCTGTATTAATTTTGCGCTAATGAATTTAGGACATACATTTGTTCCCTCATTATATATATATATATTTATATTTATATACATATATATATATATATATATATATATATATATATATATATATATATATATATATATATATATATATAAATAATTAAGTAATTCATTGAGTCTGAAAGAAACATCAAAAGAATGCAGAAAGAACTGGACGGCCGTTTCGTCCATATATTTAGGACTCATCAGCAGTGCGCATCCACTACCGAGAATTAAAACCCTGACAGTTAGGTTGTCAAGCAAACACCATACCAACTGTTCCAACGGGCCTCAGTGACGAAGAGAAAGCAAATCAGACTCAATATAGCGCCGCTCGCTCACATATTCCGTGGTGGAACTCAACTGAAGTTCTCTGTAACCATAGGACTGTGCCCCCCACTCCGGAGCCACGACTACTATCACCAAGCCGCTCAAACTGAAGCATTAGAAGCCGGATCAAGCAATGATATACATATGATAGAAATTGTAAGGAGGATTTGATAATTATAATTAAGGAAATCATTGAGTCTGAAACAGTTGGAACAGTTGGTATGGTGTTTGCTGGAAAACCTAACTGTCAGGGTTTCAATTCTCGGTAGTGGATGCGCACTGCTGATGAGTCCCAAATATAGGATGAAACAGCCCTCCAGAGCATTCTGTTGAAGTTTCTTTCAGACTCAATGAATTACTGAATTATAATTATCAAATCCTCCTTACAATTTCTGCCATATATATATATATATATATATATATATATATATATATATATATATATATATATATATCTGATGGATTCTCCCATCGAGTTCGACGTAAGAGATGAGGTTCCGACAACCACTAACTAATTATCTGCATGCGGATGACGGGCCCGAATTTTGAGGCCGGCTCGAGAATTGCACAAAAGATCACAAACAGTACAGGAGAATGTATTGTATCCAAATGCAGCAGGAACACTGTTTGATTTCTTATTTTGCTTTCTCGTTTCATGTAGTCTATTGATGGTTACCTCTCAGTGCAGCTATATCAATGTTGTACTTCTTTAGCTCCAATGTGACCACAGCTGTTTTTCTTTCTGGTGCTGAGTTGTTGTCCTGGAGAGTTCGTACATTCCAAGTACCAAAATGAAGTTGATATTGTTTCGTAGAGTTTTTTCGCAGTAGCCAGATATGTATGGAATTAATTAGGTGTGATGTAGTAGTCAGAAAATCAACACAATGATTTGTTTCAAGTGGTGAAGGCCTGAGTCGGATCATCCGCAGTTTTTGAATCTGTCGATAAAAATATAACGGAGCAAAAGACTTGCCAGGGAAACTGCGAAGGATAGTCCTCATGTGTTATCGCGGAGTTTAACATCTTTGGATCACAGTCAATACCAGACAGTACACGCCTCTCGGCAGAAACATGCGATATAATAACGGGGTTAATCTGTTTCCCTTCCCATCTGAAGTTTTTTTTTATCGTGAAACCAACACTAAAAGGATTGCTAACTAAAGCTCAGAGAAACCCATTTCACCCTCATGAAATATTTGGAATATTTGTAAACTGCGAACGGCGTTTTGAAGCGTAATCACTACAGTTTTAGAGGTGTCAAAGTTAACTGACATAAACGGGTGGAAGTTACCTGGATATTGGAAATCGTTAACCTGCATCATGATGATTCTTGCCCGGCCTTAAAATGGTGCAATCATCACAGCTGTTCAATGCTCTTTTAACACCGTGAAAACAATAAGAATTGGAATAGTTACCTGCAACGGAGACTACATGGCTGTGGCTTGTAGGAAAGAACGCAGCAGACATTCTCATTACTTCCGTACACCAACATTCATCCAGCAACTACAGAAGATAGTGATAGAAGACCCAGGTAAGTGAATGCGGGCATTTGTGCGGGAAATGGATGTTACAATTTCCACCATGAAGCTGGCCTAGTCATACAAGAGGAGTAATAGTGAAATTCTTACAAAAAAGGCCCGAGAAAACCTTCTGACAAAACAAAGAAACTCCTAAACAATGTTAAAAATACTGCTGAACCAGGTACAATCGGGTTCTTCTGTAATTAAAAGCATTTTTGTCAGGACCAGCTTCACAATCCCCCCAGAACAACAGATGGCTTGCTACAATCACTTTCCTCATGTCATTAAGACCAAGTTTCGCCTGTGTTAGTGATGTCATGACACATCACATCTTCGAACAGGGTCTCAGTCTCAATTAGGGTTGCTATGTGGAGTTGCCGAACACTGTGATCAAGCATTGGTTGGAGAGTATGGCTTGTCAGATAATGTTTACGACTTCCCCACCCACAACGTCTGCCCCCTAACTCACCAGATTGTAATCCCATGGATTATTATGTGAGTGGTACGGTTGATAAAATCGACAACCATACTGTCTGTAACACCAAGACCCACCGGATCAACAGGATTAAGAAGTCGTTTTGAGCCTCTACTTAGTGACACTGTGAAGGCAACATGTGCCAAATTCCGAGGTTGGATCGAGGCCGTGGTAGATGCTGAGGGTGGCTTCTTTGAGTGAATTGTATTTTAATAATTATAACGTGTATGCCACTTTTCTATTTTTTCAATAAATTAATTTTTTGCCTAGATATTCAATTTGTTTTACTAAAATACCCTGCCAAATTTAACCCGAACTCCCTGTATCTATTTTCTGTAAAAGAGAAAAATTCCGAACTGGAGCATACGGTGAGGACAGTACAGCTGTGAATTTTTCCTAGATAAACGTTATTTCTTGTTCCCGACACCTAAAGCAACAAACATAGTTATTTTATAAGATTAGCCTGGTAGAAGGTCACAGTTGTGAAGCATCCAAAGACTATTAATTTCATTAGGTTATCCATGATTGGCCGGAGAATATCTGATAAAACATGCGATAATTTTCATTATTTTCTAACTTTACTATACATCTGTAGACGAGTGACCTGTCCAACTGACAACAGCAAATGATGTCAACTGTATCTAATTACTAAATAATTCATATTGAACAGTTAATTAGGCAAACATATTTTTCTTTCCTTCTCAAGTTCCTCGTGATTTTTAAAACATCAAAATATTTGACAACAAAGAGAATTCCATATTCATATGAATGTCGCCTAATCAATGTTGTGTCATAAAATAAATAGATGTATGTCCTTGAAAGGAATCATTTACTGTTCTGCAGGAGGTGTTAATATAATCATCTTTTTGATCTTTGCAAAGATTAAGGGATTCTGACACAAAATAATATGCCTGTGATACCCAATGAGTAACGGAGATCTAATTTGTTTCATGCAATACTAATTTGTGCTAGTAGGTAGTCAAAAGTCATCATGGTTGTGGTTTCCAGCGTACTAGCATTCATCAAAATACTGATAACACCAGATTATGTGATTTTTCCAAGAAATTGTAACTAAGGTCCGATCAGATTCTTTTTTTATGTGCCGTATCTATGCAGACCCTAGGGGATTATCGCTCTCCACAATTTCCTCTCATCCGAATCTATTAATAATTTTTTTCGTAAAACTTTCTTCCGCAATCCATTTACTCAAATACAGTAAATAGGTTGTACGGTGTTTTCCTCTCACCCCATTTCCTTCAGTATCTATCCTATGTGCATCAGATTTTCCAAGCCGTCTTTCCTAGAAATTTCAATTGTCACTTCCTGAATTTTAAGTATAAGTGTCCTGTTTGTTTCCATCGGTGTTGTTCAAATGCTCGATCTATGGTATCACCAGTATCATTCTGTATAACACATTTCTGTTGCATCATGTTTCTTCTTCAGTTGGGAGGGGCCAGTATTGTATAAACCACACGTGGACTCATTTGGATGACAGGCGTCTTTAACAGAGATGTACTAGCCGTCCTGTTAGACGGGTGTAATCGGAAACTGTTATGGGAACTTACCTATAATAGTAATGGACTATCCCGTACACCATAAATACTGTGCCTCAAGAGGAAGGAGTAGTGTGAGACCCAGTCCTTTTTGGACGTCTCACCTATCAGGTCGAACTCTCTGCTTCTGAGGCAGAGGGGAACTCTCTGCCTCCGGGCAGAGAGGAACCGGAACGAGGCTCCGCCGAAGGGTAGAGCCTCGTTCGGGGTGGTTGACCACCCCGATCCCGTTTATACGGGTTCTACGGGCAATTTTTGCCCGAGCCTACGGGCTCGGAAGGCCCACATTAAACCGGCCTTGTGCCACATTCGACACACGTGGGCGTGTTGCTAAACATCGTGTGAGATTCAGTCCTTTTTGGACATCTCAGCTAGCCGGTCGAACTCTCTGCCTCTGAGGCAGAGGGGAACTCTCTGTTTCCGGGCAGAGAGGAACCCGAACGAGGCTCTGCCATTCGGCGGAGCCTCGTTCGGGGAGGTTGACCAACCCGATCCCGTTTATACGGGTTCTACGGGCAATTTTTGCCCGAGCCTACGAGCTCGGAAAGCCCACATTAAACCGGCATTGTGCCACATATGACACACGTGGGCGTGTTAATGAACATCGTGTGAAATTCAGTCCTTTTTGGACATCTCAGCTAGCCGGTCGAACTATCTGCCTCTGAGGCAGAGGGGAACTCTCTGCCTCTGGGCAAGGAAGAACCCGGACGAGGCTCCACCGAAGGGCAATGCCTCGTTCGGGGAGGTTGATCAACCCGATCCCGTTTATACGGGTTTTACGGGCAATTTTTGCCCGAGACTACGGGCTCGGAAACCCCACACTAAACCGGGCTTGTGCCACATTTGACACACGTTGGCGTGTTGTTGAACATCGTGTGAGTTCAGTCTTTTTTGGACGACTCAGCTAGCCGGTCGAACTCTCTGCCTCTAGGCAGAGGGGAACTATCTGCCTCTAGGCAGAAGGAAACTCTGCCTCTGGGCAGAGAGGAACCCAGACGAGGATCCGCCGAAGAGCAGAGCCTCGTTCAGGGAGGTTGACCAACCCGATCAGATTTATACGGTTTCTACGGGCAATTTTTGCCCGAGCCTACGGGCTCAGAAAGCCCACATTAAACCGGTCTTGTGCCACATTTGACACACGTGGTCGTGTTAATGAACATCGTGTGAGTCAGATACAGTCGGTGTGAGTCAGTCACTGACAGAGTCGCGTCAGACGATTACTGTAAGACATTGGAATAGTGATACTGGTCGAGACAACATAGTTCTCTCTAACCTAACCTGATTGTTATTACTAACACTTCTACTTCTTTTGTACATATTCTGTTTGTAATATATCTGTGTTATTCCATACCTGTGTTCGAGTTATTCTTCACTGGTTCAACCTTGGACCATCACCGTGGTACAAGGAACCTGGACCATAACAGAAACCAGTAATAGCAAGCCATAGATTGACAAGGCTCGATAGCCACTCAAGTTATAAGGTGACTGTTAAGACGATTATGAAGAATGAGGTGAGATATCAGTGGAAGAGGATTAAGTAGGAAGTGCATATTTTAAGGACAAAAAGAATGGATAAAGATTGACACTTGACATAAGGTTAAGATTTTAATGTGCAGGGCAGAATCCATGCCGAAGACTGTTTGGCAACGTAGGAATTGCTAGGAAGACGCTGTTAGAGTGGAGTATTCTTATTTCATTTGAAATGCAAAGAATATAGATGTGGATATAGCATGACGTGTGCTAGGTTAAATCTGAGAATAATTCCTGCTAAAAATGTCGTTTAAAATGCAAACTGTTTAATTACTTGATTATATATTTTGTCTGTAATAGGTGGAACTAAAAAAATGGAACATTTGAAGAGAGCATTAATAGACTTCTCACATGGAATGGTTAAATGTTGTAAAATCATCATAATCCTGAAGGTGAAATCCCCTTGCCTAATTTAAATTTAAGACACTAATATATTTTATAAAACTTACCGTCAAACAGATAATCAAGAAATTAAAGGGGTGCATATTTTTCAAAAGAAATTTTAAAAACAAATTATTCTCACATTTAAATAAAGACTTATTATATCTAGAACAGAAATGAAGTGATCAACAGACAGAAAAGGACATGTTATAGTTAGAAACTTTTCAGAAAATTACGAAGAATGGAGCAAAAGGAAAAGGGAAAATAGGAAGTAATTTTAGCACGGATAATGTTGAACATTAATTATTCTTCAGAAAGCTAGAAAAAACATGAAAATATGAATTGCCAAGAATTGATTAATTTTACATACATTATTTTTAATGTTAATCATTTTTACAGGTTTACTGCCAATAAAACATTAAAAAAAAACAAAAATGTATTAATGAATATTCTCAAGTTTAAAGAAAAGATAATAATCCGATGAACACAAAGTTGTTCAACATTAGAAAAGTGTTTTTAATATATGATCTCTCTGTTCCAAAATATAGACAATATGACAGCATCAAGAAAATAGATGAGCTGTTTTTTTTGTCCATCCGATTGTCTTAATAACATTTCACGAAGTGTAAATATAAAACATCAAAAAAAGAAAAAATGTGAGGATTTGTTTAAACGGAACTTTAAACAATCTTGAATATTCACAGCCTCAGAGAAAAATATAACATCAAAAACACAAAGATTTCAATATTCCAAACATTACTTTAATTTTTACCTATTCTACTTAAAATCGGGACGATTATAAAAGCATTAAAACCATAAAACTAGAGTTAAATTGTTAAAAACAAACTTTGCGAATTTACTTATTCTGTTTAAAGTTTCTGACAATAGCTATTAAATTTCAGAATTTCCGACGGACATTTGGTCAGGGCATTTGTGTTCTTGATGTTTTTATATTGTCTACAGCTTCAATAATATTCATTAATATGCAAACATCCTTTTGGTCAATTGAACTTGATTTACACTATTTATATTATTCGAACTATTGTCCTCATCTATTTCACCATATTTATTACAACGTTTCGGCCGTTGTACGCCCCGACCTTCTTCAGGTGGGTGGAATGTCGAACTGAAACATTTATGTCGCTCACTGGGGTAGACTGTTCTAGTTCCTCTGTGCCATGTGTCATCAAGGTCACATGGCACAGTGGATAAAGGCGTTGGTTAGATCCAGGTACGAAGATTAAAAACGAACCTGTTTAAAAGTTTCTAATGTCATTTTTTAAATCTAGAGACAATAAATCAAGTCCAGTATCTGTCTATATTTCTGAGATGAGGTATTATTTACACAATTTACATTATTCGGACTATTGTCTTCATCTTTGTCGCCATATTCATTACAACGTTTCGACCGTTGTACGCTCCGACCTACTTCAGGTGGTTGGAATGTCGAACTGAACCGTTTATTTCGCTCAGTGGGTTAAACTTTTCTAGTTCCACCTGCCATGTTTTAATGGATGTCAGTTGTCAGTTATCTCCTGTTAATTTCTCTCTCCAAGGTCTCCACTGCCTTGACCGGGTATTGAACTCACACTCTTTAGGTCCTGTCACTGGATCTAACCAACGCCTTTATCCACTGTGCCATGTCTCTTTTAGGACACATGGCACAGTAGAACCAGAACAGTCTACCCCAGTGAGCGATATAAATGGTTCAGTTCGACATTCCAACCACCTGAAGAGGGCCGGGGCGTACAACGGCCGAAATGTTGTATTAAATATGGCGAAAAAGATGAGGGCAATAGTTCGAATAATAATATTTAGTGTAAATCAAATTCAATTGACCAAAAGGATGTTTGCATATTAATGAATATTATTGAAGCTGTAGACAATATAAAACCATCAAGAACACAAATGCGCTGACCAAATTTCCGTCAGAAATTCTGAAATTTAATAGCTATTGTCAGACACATAAACAAGGACTTCAATAGATTAGACGAGATTGCTAATGTTAATACCTCATCGGAGAAATAAGTTAAATCACAAAGAAGGAATATTTTGTCCAAACTTCATTTTGAATGTTATTGGTTATACTCAATGTTACAGAAATATAACAATATCCATTAGGACAAAACGATTGTAAAGAAACATATGAAAGTAAATGAATCTTCGAAAATTTAAAAATAATATAACGAGTTAGAAAATTATAAACATCATCATATGAAAAGAACAGGGGTGGTCCATGGTTGAAACAAATTGTTACTGTTCATGCCTTTCCACAAAGTAACTTATAAATACGCAGAACAATATTTCAGTCGGCCAAACGTATTTTCGGTGATAATGGCACATTCAAATGTGTACCGAAATTTCTTCATTAGCAGATTAAAAAACGTAAGGATACCAAAAGTCAAAATGTTATTCCGGCTTTAAATAACACTTCATTTACATAGACTAAATATAACAGCAATATATATATATATATATATATATATATATATATATATATATATATATATATATATATATATATATATATATATATATATAATAAATTAATAATAGTATAAATATAAATAGTTATACTCCTTTGGAAAAAACTTAGGTATTTTGACTGGTAATTGAACAAACCTATTTCAAAGGAAAAATAAAGGATAAAAAGGAAAGGACTAAGAATATGAAATTGAGGCGAAAATAATTGTCCACAATCCTAGCTCACAGTCCAAAGAAAAAACCTCCAAAACGAGTAAAGCAAAAGTAACTATGTAAAGTGATATTTATTCTGTAGAATATACAGAAATGTGGCACATGGCCAAAGGGGGGATTGGGGAAAATAGGACGGTCTTCATCTGTCTTAACTATAACTTAGCTAGCCGCAAACACTGACCCAGTCGTACGAACAATATTCCTTACACCAAAACACCACATTCATACATACCGTTCTTACTACAACCACCATAATACCTCACTGTCTCTATGAAAATACTGACTAGTCCCCATATGTACAATTCAATGTCTGTGGGGGGAGGGGAATAAAATAACAATTTTAAAAATTAACCCCAATGAGTATATACAAATGAATACAAAATAAAAGTAACTATGTAAAGTGCTCCATACATTAAGTCGAGCCAACGTATGAACCAAAAGCGCCAGGTAAACTTATCGTCATGGTAAACTGGCACTATTACCAGCTTACCATGACTATCCATGTAGGTGAAACCTTGGTAGCTTTACCTGGATCTTTAGGTTAATAGTTATATATATATATATATATATATATATATATATATATATATATATATATATATATGGAATATTAAAAATTATCCTCAGATATGACAACATGAAAAACACTATATTGTCAAAAGTAAATTTTGTCTGGCAATGATTATTCTCAACCTTAGAGAGAATTAAACAAATTAAATGGTGTGTCCCATTATCCGTCGGAATTTTTTTTTTAAATATTAACAATACTTCGCTAAGTTAAGAACAAAGGAAAAGTGATTCTAACGTAAAAAAATCATTAAAAGCCCCAATTTTAATGCTTCTTTTCAGAATTACAACTAATACAAGAAAATAAAGAACGCAAAGAATGGGTTTAGTTGTCCGGAGTAAAATTTAAATATTAATATTTCAACTCAAATTTGACACAAGCTAAATAAATATTCAACGTAGAAAATTGTCATATTTTCTTAACTCTATTTTCAATTTTAATGAATCTTCTCCAGATAAAAGTCAGTATGGGATTATGTTGACTCAAATGACAGGTTCTCTTGTCACAAAATTTCGACCTGTAAAGTTTCTTCGCAAATTTAGAGAAAATATGAAGAATCAAGAATAAAATTACATTCTTCATATTTTCAATCAAAGTAATGAATTTTCATGAATCTAGAGAAAGTATAAAAACATTAAGACGCAAAGGAGTTGTTCAAATGCTCGAACAAAATTTGAAACATACGAATCATCTCAAAATTAGAGTCAATATTTCAAGCCAAGATAAAAAGGAAATTTTAATATTAATGATTCTTAGGTTGTAAAAATATACAAACATAGGAATATGGTCGTGGTGTTCAATTATCTTAACACATTCCTGAATATTTATGAGTCTTCTCAAATTTGGAGAAAATATACCAATATTAAAATTTGTCAAAATGAATTAAAACAAAATTTCAGTTTGAGATACAAAATAAAAGCACCATGAATCGAATTGCGTAAGAATTTGGATGTTCCCAATTCTATTAGAGCTCTCATAAAAAAACCTCAATAATACAAAGGAAAAATTCTAATTTCAAAACGAAATTTTAGATCTTAATAACTCTTCTCAAATTTTGAGCGAATATTCTATCAAAGACATATATGAGAAGTTCAGATGTAAAATCGAATATTTCAGTGTTAATAGATCGTCTCATTATCAGTCAGTTATGTGTCATGCGTGATACACGCTTAGGCGGTCGTGTATCTTTCGATACATGACTGACGAGGCAGATTTTTTCCGTAAAACGTTGCCATTTCTTTCTGCGATAGACCAGTTGCCATCCATCTAAGGCAATAGAAACCGGTTTGTACTACTATTTACCAATAGCTGGTGGGAGAAGAAGAGGATTCATACCTATCCTAAGGGTATTAGCACGTAAGTGAATGTAATAGATTCTACCTGAATTCGAACTCGGCTCTGCGTTTCCTTAATCCAAACCGATATCCATTCTTTTTCTTTTATGTGTTTTGTCTCATTTAGACGTAGGTGCTCATAAATTTCCACTATCTTGTATCTCTAATCACTCCTTGTACGCTTACTGTCTATACCAGTTTCTGGTCAGTTATCTATTTATTGGTGATCTTATGATAAGTTTCTCGATATTTCCCTTTGTATCTTTGGCATTCATTATTTCTTTGTGAATGTCGATTCTCCATGACATCTTTCCTCATTATGCGTGACATAAATGTCAACAATATCTTTCTGATTCTAAGTGCAAGCATGTTCTTGTCAACATTTTTCTTAAAACTACTACGTTACTCATGCGCTTCATCAATGGTATTCTCAGCATTCTTCCGTAGAACCGTATCTTCCTTGCCTTTTATCTCTTCATCATTCACTGCCGTATGTGAATATTGATATTACATAGGCGTTCAGTGCGTTTACACTTGTTTCAGACATATATGTAGATGTATTCTTTGTGTTGCCATTTTCGCTAAAACGTCCTCGTTGATCACATGTTCTGTTTAAGGCGTTGTCGGCTTCCTTTTGTATATCCACATTTGTGTTACCTCGTCTCTTCTTCATCTGTAAGAAGATTGTCTAGTATTCACTGCCATAGATTACACCATTTATCTGAGATTTTCCGAATTTTATTGAAAAATACGTATAAAATAACATACAACTCTTATTCACTATAAAGATTAACTCCTTCTTTTAATTTCAGTAAATCCCGGAGGCCTGGACGTGATACGTTTAGCATTTAAAAAAAGGTCAACATATGTTCCGACAATTTCGATTTAATGACATTTATAAACATTGTTTAATACCAACCATGCAACCTGGAAAAAGATTTCTCAACACCGACTTCAATGAGAGCAGTCTATCGGCATTGACATACAATATCTGTGGCCGTGTCTGCCTCACACACATTAGACTTTGCAGCTATATTAGACGCTGTAGCAGAGGTTAAATCTTGAGTACGAACAATCAATGGTCTTACGTGACTACATTACCGACGGGTATAAAATTACATTTAATAATTTTAGTTACACAAGACATTTAATATTTGTTGATTTTGTGAAGAACAAATACTCCAGTTTATATTTTCTTTGTAGCAGTAATTGCCACAAGAGTGGTGATGGCTAAGTACACCCTTATAGAAATTAACTGTAACAACAGCATGTGCTTCCTTTATTTCACCATGCGGACAGTTTTAAGTCCACTGGATTGACAGGGTGTAATGCATTTCATTTTCTTTCTCATATTAGGTCATTTGCAGTGGTGTGCCGTAATATGAATCTATTTTCGGGATGTATGATGAAATTTGTTTGGCCTTGAAAGATATAGCGTCATCCGTGATTACATCAGATTTTTATCATGCTCAGACACTATTGCCCCGAATATCGATTTCTTTCCTACGGCCATTGTCTGCGATGGACGTTACTCCAAGGAAGCGTACGAAAATTTAAAGGTGCAGGCACACACTGGCATGCCTTACCAGTGAGCAAATCAAAGTACTATAGACTGACTCTCCTGATTTAAATCCAATCGAGAATTTATGGTCAATCTGTAAGGACCAACTTCGTGGAATGGACATACGAATTACTAATAGGTGTACTGGGTCATGTTTCACTGGAAAAATAGAAAAAAGTAAATAATAGCGGAATTATTCGTTTTGTTTCAATTAATTTTCACAGGAGTGTAGTAACCTTTTCCATAATTTCTGGCATGTATGGGTTCAGTAAGCGAGTGTCAAGATTTCAGGTAATAGGCTATGTTCTGGTCTTACGCTCGGATGTGTCCTTTGCTCTTACATCCTATGAGACCAAAAGGACGCTGAAACGACATCTGAGAGTGCCTAGTCTAAAGTGCTATTGAACCCAAATGGGGAATTGAACAGAATGGGCATTTTAATAACATGTAGGACAATGGAAAAATAACCCAGTGAATTGAAGCGTTGGTTCGTGAATATGGTGATATGGTAATTATTAGTACAATCCCTAGGCCGGGCGGTGTGTACTTGGACTCAGCGGAAAAGGGAGAGCAATAAATGAGCAGTATTAGAAATAAAAACTAAACGTATCCCTAGGTAAGGAGAGTGAAACGAGAACCGTCTACCCTGATAGATTAAATAAAAAGGTTCAGTCCGGAACTCCCCGTAGGTTCTTTTTTTTCTTTTTATATGCCATGTCATTTCAGGACGTAGGCGATCATGGCTCTCCACCTCCGTCTACCCCTTGCAGCTCCCAGCAAGTTCCTTCCCACTGCTTCCTCCCCCAGATCACGTTTTGTCATCCACTTGCTCAAGATCGTCAGGTATGTCACGCGCTGCTTTCCCCTTTCCTCTATTTAACTCGAGAGTATCAGGTTTTCCAGGCTCTCCTTCCTCGTTATGTGTCCCAGAAACATCAGCTGCCTCTTTCTGATTTTAAGTATAAGCCTTCTCCCTGTTCGTAACCGATCTAACACCTCATCGTTGCCCACTTGCTCGGTCCATGATATCATCAGCAACCTTCTGAAGAACCGCATTTCCGTCGTCTCGAGTCTCTTCCTCATTCTTGAGGAAATCGTCCAATATTCGCTGCCGTAAAGAAGAACAGATGTCACGCACAGATTGATATACACCTGATAAAGTTCGGAGGGCACAACGGTCGAAACGTTGTGATAACAACAAAACACACGAGGACAATAGCTTGAATGTAAGTAGTGTAAATATTAATAAAAACCTCACACTTTACTTGTATTATTCTTTTTACTTGATAATGTTTGTTTTCTTTTTCTCGTGTTCTTTTACACCCAGTAACCCTTTAGGGTTGTTTTTCTTCCTGCTTGGGGGTGAAACGATGTAAACAAAAATTCTTTGATTACGAAAAGGGAAGAATTTAAATGTAATATCGTTATTGAAAATATTTTTTATATTTTAGCTATTTCTTTTTCCTTTAATTTTGTTTAAATGTATTTCCTGATTGCAAAGAATCGTTTTAGATAAAACCCGCTAATTTTAAAATAACTTTCCCCCATCTTTTTCGCGCTATCATCTTTACATAATTTACGATTATCGATTTTTGATATCCTAAATGGATAAGGCAGGGCTGTGAATGTTCAAATGGCTTTATGATATTAGATTATTCCGTTTCTTTGTTTGAAATGTTTTCTTAGTTTCATTGTCATCCAAACCTCATTGGCGTTTCCGGTGCCAGAAATACCTTTTCAAAGTGTCCATATCAATTAATGGAAGGTCATTTTGCACCTGCATTAGTTAGTGGGAGGCGTTAATGTATTTTCCCCTTTCTAAAAGCGTCTAAAAAGCTTAATTAAAATTGAACTGTGATTATAATTCATTTGAAGGTTTGATAGTCTTTAGAAAACTTTAAATGTTACTGAGTGCTGTATTAAGTTAATTAGGATTTACCACCACCGCTACCTACAACACGAACAATGAAAAAAATAAGCTGTAGCCACGACACAAGCAACAACAAAAATAATGAGAATATGTAACCATGTTGACAATTCCAATGGACATAGAATAGAATTGTAGAATCCTTCTTACGAAACAACCCTTAACTATTAAAACGTATTGCGTTGATTTAAATGTATTCTTTGAAGTTGTAATTCTGGTTTTAATTACAAGAGATTGCCTAAGAGGAATAGTGAAAGTAATAAAAATATACGTTATTTTATTTAAAGCAGTTTTTTTTAATTACTTACATTATGCAATTTGATGGAATTTCGTTTAAATTTACAAGTTTGATTAAGTAGAGTTCATCGAAAATGAAAAACAATCCCCCAAAAATATTAAATAAAATAAAACCAAAAGAAAAACAAATGGATTCGTAGCTTAGATCGAGAAGCGTAAGGAAGGAAGATAATTTTGTTTCTTGCATTACTCCTAGACTTATATTAGAACTGTTTATGATAAAACATGTTCTGGAGATTTTTATCCTAAAGCGAAAATTAACTTCTGAATTAACTAAATTCTCGGATCCGTCACAGCTTGCAGCACCTTCCCTATTGCCCAAATGCTCGAGAGCCACTTATTTTCATGGCACTCTACAACCTTTCTAATGTTTAATGCTTTAATGTTAGGGTTAGACTAAAATAGAATTCATTCTAACTAATCAATATTAAACTATACTATAATATTCAAAATTATCAATTTTAAATTTCATCTATCATAAGTTTAAAATTATAAAATTATTTAAAGAAGAAACTGAGGAAAAATACATATTTTTCTATTTATTTTGTTTATATATATATATATATTAACTGACGTCATTTTCAGTTAACAGTATGAAAATAGCGTTTCCTACATTCCCGTTGCTAAGAACACTCTGTTTTTTGTTTTTATTAATTTTCTTTGTTTGATTAAATTCATTTCGTTTCTTGCTTTGAAAAAGTCCGCATTGGACAAAACGCGTCAGCAATTACTGTTTTCTTATTGTCATTTACTTACAAATATATATATATATATATATATATATATATATATATATATATATATATATATATATATATATATATATATATACAAATGTAATGAGAACGAATCAAATATAAATTCAAATTATCACACTATTGACAAACAGTATTCAATACAAGAGTAGAGCAACATTATTTATTATAGGATATTACATTCGAACATATGTAAAACCGCTATATAAATACATTACTGTTTCGATGCATATCATCAGGCGGTAATAAGTTATATAAAGCCGGCTTTACCCTGAAAGTCCGTTTAGGTGAATCCTAGGTAGGTTTGTCTGGCTCCTTAGGATTATCTTATTTTTTCCTCTACTTAGTGTATTGAGCACTTTACGTAGTTGTCTTTTTACTCGTTTTGGGTTTTTTTTTTCTTTGGACTTGGAGCTTAAACGCTGGACGATTGTTTTTCGCCTTGTTTTAATGTTCTTTAATATATATATATATATATATATATATATGTATATATATATATATATATATATATATATATATATATATATATATATATATATATATACATATATATATATATATATATATATAAAAAAATGGACTAAATCCGAAATATTTTAATTTGTTTCAAATTTATTTTCAGTAGTCGGACTGTTTTTATTATTAAAGAGTATACTTATTTATTTACATGTACCGGCCTGAATATTCAATATATCTTGATAGAAAATTATGTGACCTCCGGCAGAATTCTTTCCTGCGTCCCCTAGGAGAAACCGTCATAGTATCTGACGTGACCTGAACTCTTACCCACGTATGAACTGCTGATCAATCAAACAAGATTTAATATGTGTCCAAAAACACTATTCATTATTTTTCCGATGGTTGTAAATAATTATATATACCGCTTAATATTAAAAACAGAGCATCTATTCAAAATGCGAGTATCCATTAAAAATAAAATTTAAAGAAATAAATGATATATATATATATATATATATATATATATATATATATATATATATGTCTGTAAAACCGCTACATAAATGTATTCATGTTTCGATGCATATTATCGCATCTCATCAGGCAGTAGTAAAAACTTATTACCGCCTGATGATATGCATCGAAACATGAATGCATTTATATAGCGATTTTACATACGTTCGAATATAATATCCTATAATAAATAATGTTGGTCTGCTATTGTATTGAATACTATTTGTCAATGGTGTGATAGTTTGAATTTATATTTGATTCGTTCTCATTACATTTGTATATATATATATATATATATATATATATATATATATATATATATATATATTTATATATATATATATATATATATATATATATATATATATATATATATAAAAACAAAATAAATAGAAAAATATGTATTTTTCCTCAGTTTCTTCTTTAAATAATTTTAAAATTTTAAACTTAAATAGATGAAATTTAAAATTGGCAATGTTTAATTTTGAATATTATAGTATAGTTTAATATTGATTAGTTAGAATGAATTCTATTTTAGTCTAACCCTAACATTAAAGCATTAAATAATTATCATAACCTAAGTAGTAGGAAAAGCGTAGTTCTTCAGGTCTTTCATATTCCAAGTCTTCTGATTGGTTAACCTTCTATTGGTAGATTATATAAAATGAGTCAGCTCATTTTGGTTGGCTCACTAGTACGTAAGTATCCAAAAAACTGTAAGAAAAGCTAATGTAAGATACCTATGCAATAAATCAGAAAAGAAGGTTGAAAGAAACAGTGGAAAATGACAGACACTGGGGGTTGCTTAATTGTTTAACAGAAACTAAAACGATTTACAGAAATGACGAGTGGTAATCAGAGAGTGAATGAGAGAGAGGGAGAGAGGGAGAAAATAAATAAAAAAGAAGGGAAATATTATTAGTAGAATGACTATTTGAATTAAAAGAAGTCAAACGGGACGAATCATGAGAAAAAACGAACATTAGAATAATGAAATAAAGAGCAACTAATCGGAAAGAAAAACGTCTGTTGCGTAAAATCTTAAAATCGAAATCAGGAAAAAAAAGGAAAGCTCAACATAACAGAAGAAGATTCACTCACACCCTTCTACACCCAGTATATATATATATATATATATATATATATATATATATATATATATATATATATATATATATATATATATATATATATATATGTATGTACGTATAATCAACCCACAAAATATTTAATCCATTGCATAAACGTAAAGAATAAAAAATATGTTCAATGTGTGAAAAAAATTACATCCATACTTCTATATATCTATCTATCTATCTATCTATCTATCTATCTATCTGGGCATATGTGTCTGTGTGTGCTTCTCCATCTGGGAATATATATAGACATACATACATACATACATACACTCAGAAACACCACGGCAAATCACATGCCTCCACCACAATTATATATAGAGTTGCATCGAACGGTCATGAACAATATTTATTTTTTAGTGTCTGTGAGTCAGCACATCTATCTATCTATCTATCTATCTATCTATCTATCTATCTATATATATATATATATATATATATATATATATATATATATATATATGATAAAATATAGTTTTAAGGTAAACTTTATTGATGGGTCAAAGTTGAATAGATCTTATGCGGATATAACAATTGAAAAAAAGACACTGCGGCATACACTGAGCGGCGATGTTGTGCAGTATTCACATGACTTGAAGATTGAGTTCACGCATGAAAACTGTCTTCGGTCGGTATTGACCTCAGTGTCCACATTTATTTATTTATATCTATCTAACTATCTATCTATCTATCTATATATATATATATATATATATATATATATATATATATATATATATATATATATATACATGTATACACGCATATATATATATATATGTATACATGTATACACACACACACACACACACACATATATATATATATATATATATATATATATATATATATATATATATATATTGCCTTAATCATTAAGTTGGTTGTTTGAAGCTTTTATTATCTGAATTTTATGAATTTTCCATTATGTATTTTCAGACATCATTTATTAACGCAAGTTAAGTTTATTAAGTGCATTAAAAATGAAGTTTATTAAGTGCATTAAAAATGAAGTTTATTAAGTGCATTAAAAATGAAGTTTATTAAGTGCATTGCGGATATAGGAATTCATCTATACACAATATATGCATATATAACGGAGTGGACCGGAAATCGGTAGAAATGTAAAATGGCATCAAAAGTTACATGCACTTCAACACGTGATTGCTGGTTGATTGATTTTGATATACATGCCCTCGGGAATTTGAAGCTTTTGTTTATTATTTCCAAGGTGTAGTATATTGATATTGTTAAGTATTTTCCTGTATTGTGAAAGTGTACATGAATGTGTTCTTAGATGTTGGGCAACAGAACTTGTATCTGACATGAAGTGTGAGTCGTCTTGATACTGTTGTGGTCGTAAAACCAACATATGTATTCACATTTTTGTCTAAGATACAATCTCCCAAAGAGCATTCAAACTGATATACACGGTTAGTTATTTCTAAAACACTCGTTGACGAAGAAGAGTTCTTGCGTATGGTTAATTTGGTTGTGTTAAATTTAGTATAATTTATAATTAGTTTTAGTTTTTACTGGGATCGGTGGGGAATGTATTAATACTTATGAAACTTTTTAGGATTTTTTCCTTTTTTTCTCGTTAGAATCCATTTGTTTATGGTCTTGTTTAGGGTTATTTGAAGAAATATTATGTTCTTTATATATATTTTCGATTGTTTCCTAAAATGGAGGTAAATTTAAAAGAACTGCTACCAATATTCTACCGTACATTTCGCCCATATTTTCCCTAGCATTCTGATAAAAATAAGAGATCACATTTTGAAGAAATATATATATATATATATATATATATATATATATATATATATATATATATATATATATATATATATGTATATGTATATGTGTGTGTGTGTGTGTGTGTGTTTGGATTCGTTTGGCTTGTTTTACGGCCTATCAATCTCAATGGATTATTTATTTCCGAAAGGATTTTATTGAATATCCTGATAATAATTTTCATTAAAAAATGTATAGCTTGTAATATTTTTTCTTCAAAAATATATTACTGGTAATAATGTATTGCTGGTAATACTTTTCCTTTAAATAATGCATTGCTGATGAATTATATTCTTTCCTCAAAAATGTATTGCTGGTAATAATTTTTCCGCAAAACATATATTATAGCTATTATTAAAATATATTTTTACACTTTCATAGTGTTTTGACCCCTGGTTGGGGGTTAATTATTGACCAAGTAACTGGGACCCTAATAGGTGCTACCACTCCGTGTCAGGATGCACCTGGGAACATCAACAATTAAGTGGGTGTTTCACGTTCCTCAAAACCTCCTGAACAGAGGCCTTGCTGTTGGATGTAGATTTTCGTCTTAGCCAGGACGTCAGATGAAGTTTATCATCATAACCATGACGTGTGTGTGTGTGTGTGGGTGCTTGTGCTTGTGTGCATAGATTGCTCACATATAAAAAGTTGAAAAATGTCCAGCTTAACCTCTTTTTCAGTAAAAAAAAAATCGTTATATTCTTATAATCTGTTAACTTCATTAGAATCACAGTGTTACAAATCAGCTTGCCCAGAAACAGGAAATGATTTGAATCATTCTATGGCAATTTGTCTCGGAAGCTACGATGAAACCAAATTGTCTCGGAGAAGGAAACTCTTATACAAAACCTAATATTTAAATAGAGATCATCAGCTACTCTTAATGGTCATCTATTTACGAGAAGGAGGTAAAAAAAAAACAAAAAAAAAACCAATTACATTGAACACATGAAAATTATCACGTTGGATATCAAGAGACGCACGAAAGAGAGAGAGAGAGAGAGAGAGAGAGAGAGAGAGAGAGAGAGACAGAGAGAGAGAGAGAGGGAGGGAGAGAGAGAGTGAAAGAAAGAGAAAGAGATGGGGGAAATTCGGGATGTAAAGAAAGCTGGTAGAATTATATAAAATAGTTTAAGGAATTGGAATGGGTTTTTATTTTTTTAATTCTTTTACTGATTCACTTGTCTAATAAATTGCTTCAGGGAGAATCCTAAAATTAATCAATGTTACAAGACAAAGTTATTATTATTATAAGAGATTATAATAAATCATATAGCCTCAGGAATTACAATCATAGTAATCAAACATGAACGCTTTTGTGTAGCGATGTCAAATTATTTTTTATTATAATCTCTTATAACAGAAATATTAATATAATATTTTCCTCTACATTGTATTGAGCATTTTTAAAAAAAATAGTAAATGCTACGAACTGTGAATTTTTACTTCATCTGTTCTTTCTATTATTTGGAAGACAGAGTTATATCAAGGAAATAGGTCAAACAGAGACATAGTCAATAAAAATGTATATAGTTTGTAGGTAATTGTTATTCTATCTTGGCTGTCAAATATTCCTTTTGTGACCATTCCAATTTTTACTTCTCATTTCTTTTCCTTTTTGATTCCCACGGCTCACTTGGACCGAATGACCGGCTTACGCGTGAAGCAGATCCGGATATTTTTGAGCAAAATCGTCGCAATAGAGGATGCCGATTGAAGAAAAAAAAAAACCAAAAAACTCACGGATACCAGAGGAAAAAGAATCAAGGTAGCATAATTTGCAGAAGAGACGAGAAAAACTCAAATAAAATAGTAGAGACACATATCTATGCCTGTTTACATGCTTTTGTACGTACTTATGCCTATATATATATATATATATATATATATATATAT
Organism: Acanthosepion esculentum; assembly: GCA_964036315.1. Taxonomy (NCBI): domain Eukaryota; kingdom Metazoa; phylum Mollusca; class Cephalopoda; order Sepiida; family Sepiidae; genus Acanthosepion; species Acanthosepion esculentum. Next base: position 103,804,480 of record OZ038490.1, on the reverse strand, counting down.
ATATATATATATATATATATATATAGAGAGAGAGAGAGAGAGAGAGAGAGAGAAAGAGAGAGTGAGAGATAGATAGATAGATAGATAGATAGATAGATATATGTACTTTCGTTTTTATTCTCTTTCTCTTCTCTTTCATCTTCAGTAAGCTTTTGTGACAGAATGGCTTTATAGGTTTGTCTGGAATGAATTGATAAAAAAATACATGGATAGATAAATAGTTATATAGAAACAAGCTGAGGCCGATAGATAGATAGATAGAAACAGCCTGAGATACATATAAGCACTCTGAGATAGATATAACCAAACCGATATATATATATATATATATATGAGACATAGATAGATAGATAGATAGATAGATAGATAGATAGAATGGAAGGTAGTAACAGATTATGCTAGCTCTTGAAATTACATACAGTCCCACGTCTTCATGCATACTCTTCTAATCAAAAGTCGCAAGAAAGGATGACAACTGTATTGTGTATGTAATGCTTCCTGAAGCATAATTTTGTTAAAATATTATAGTTAACAACTTAGCATTTGTTATTTATTATTTCTTTATGTTAAAATAAATAGAATACAAACCTTAAAAATGAATTTTTTTTCAATACCGGTTTAGTATTCATCGTCGCTTAAAAGTTGAAAAAAAAAACCCAAAACTGTTTTTCAGATATGTTATTCTTGTTGTCTAGAATAACCATACACTGGGTGTATCAAAATCCTATTACAACCATTGGGGGCGGATTCCCCACATCAAAACAAGGGGAAACGTTCATATAAACATGCCCGCAAATCTTTCGTTTTTGAATTATTAAGTTTAAAGAAAGTTTACGGAAGTTGGACTAGGTTACATTTTTCAATCGTGTACATTTGTGGCCAGTCTGTCTTCAACGTTTAACGTGTGTAGTAGTGAGTTAACTGACAAGTGATCCGTTTAAAAACGACAGGATATTCAAATTCTGAGCACGCAGATATGACTTTTACATACTGGAGAGTGGAAATGGACGCGAGGCTTCACGGCTGTATAAGACTGTGTTTCCAGCCCGAAGCCAGTCGCGTCATCCAAATTTTGCTGCTGCTTATCATCGCATTGCTGAGACAGGACCCGTGGAAATACAATCGATGGATCGAGGAAGACCGAATTCAGCCCGTGCGCCTGAACATTTAAAAACACATTCTTCAGCCTGTCGGGGACGATCCAGGTATCAGCACACGTCAAGTGGCCCAATCATGTTGTACATCACATAGTACCACATATAGAGTAATTCAAGATAAGCACCTGTATCCGTATCATTTGCAACGAGTACAGTGTCTTTCACCCTCTGATCACACATCACGACAGTACTTTTGCCGATGGTTGCCCAGACTGTTGATCCGTTGTTTGTCTCGTCAGTTTTGTTGACGGACGAGGCAACATCTAGAAGAGATGGAATAACAATTTTATGCAACCAACATTCGTGGGCGGATTGGATTACCCATGTTACAATACAGGCTAGACACCAGCATCAGTTTACGATTAATGTATGGGCTGGAAATATAGGTGACTTTCTGTTAGGTCTATATGTTTTCCCAGCGTGTCTTACAGGAGCTGTATACAGGGAAATCATTTCGAACGCAATTCTAGATGATGCGCCCCTGCTAATACGAAGACGCGTGTGGTTCACGAAAGACGGCTCCAGCACATTTCAATCACATTGTTCGTGATACCAAGAACTATGGATAAGGAGAGGAGAAGAGGTTCCATGGCCTGCACGTTCCACCGACCTCAATCTTTCGGATTTTTATCTGTGAGGCCACATAAAAAAATTGGTTTATGCAGCCGGTATTAATAATGCAGAGAAGCTTCATCAACGTGTCATACAGGGCCTGCGTAACCATTTGTCACCGTATGGGAGTATTTAAAAGGGTCCGCCAGTCAATGATCCGACGGTGCATACATATGTGTAGAAGCAAGCGGAGGATATTTGAATATTTGTTATGAGTTGGTGTGTTGAGGTACAATGATATACTTTTGAACATTTTACCTTGTTTTGCCCTCAAGCACCCGACCCCAAAGATTATAAAATTATTTGGGATTGTATCTTGAATCGTACATTTAACAGCGTCTACCGTAAACTTTAAACTTAATAACTCAAAAGCGAAGTATTTTCAGACATGTTTATATTGACCTTTGTCCCTGTTTTGGTGTGAGGAAGCCGCTTCCAAATTAGTAAAATTATTTTTGATACACCCTATATGCTTACTCAAGTCTGCTTGAGATTTTTTTTCCCACGGAATGACATGATTCTTAACAAGATTAAGAAAAAATTATCCGTGAACATAAAAATATAAAGCAAAAACATTCGATTATATTACTGAATGAAGATATTTCATTTCTTTGATAAAAAAAAAACTAACATTTGAAAGTTACAGATGAATCAGCAATAAAAGCAGTTACGTCCATAGATTTCTGTACGCAATTTCATCCAATTATTACTTACTGCCGTTGTTGTCAGTTACTTCTTTGATATAAATAGATTTAGGCGGTTGACCTCCAGATGCAGTGGAAATGGTGTTTGATTATTTTGGGAAAAAGTTCAAAAGATAATTTATATGTCTGAGAATTTGACATATCTTATTTCTAAAGATGCACAGATCAACAACATAATCCATAAATAATTTCTTTCTTTCTTTCTTTCTTTCTTTCTTTCTTTCTGCCATTCCTATCTATCTATCTATCTATCTATCTATCTATCTATCAATCTCTCTATCTATCTCAGTCTGTTATCTATCTATCTCAGTCTGTCATCTATCTATCTATCTATCTATCTATCTATCTATCTATCTATCTATCTATCTATCTATCTATCTATCTATCTCAGTCTGTTATCTATCTATCTATCTCAGTCTGTCATCTATCTATCTATCTATCTATCTATCTATCTATCTATCTATCTATCTCAGTCTGTTATCTATCTCAGTCTGTTATATATCTATCTATCTATCTATCTATCTATCTATCTATCTATCTATCTATCTATCTATCTCAGTTTGTTTTCTATCTATCTATCTATCTATCTATCTATCTATCTCAGTCTGTTATCTATCTATTTCAGTCTGTTATGTATGTATGTATCTATCTATCTATCTATCTATCTATCTATCTATCTATCTATCTATCTATCCATCTATCTGTGAAACCATTATTTTACCTGGTCTGCTTTAGACGGCTCACACCTTATCTGTCTATATATTTGCTCATAAATCAAACTCTTAAAAAAAGGGCATCCATTTAAACACGCGTATCCACACAATAATCTTTCAGAGTTGTAGGAAATAATGTTGGATGAAGAACCCATAAATATCTTACACATACACACACAAACACACACACACACAATCTCTCTCTCCCTTTCATAGACACACACACATATGCATATTTGGGGAGGAGGTATTTACTTGTCAATATTACCTTGTTTGCCTTTCTCTCCTTCACAATCTAACACATATTTGCTTGCAATTCTCTGTTTAACACTTTCCTTCTATCTCTGTTTCATTTCGATATTTCCCTTGCAACTTTTCATTTAATTTCCTCTTACACCCAAATTCAATGACAAGAAAGAACAAAAAAGAAACTACAGAATTTTCCACCTGCAACTAGCAAAAAGGCTCCGCATTTGAAATTTAAAAAATCATGAAAATAACGTGTTTTTTTTGCTAAGAAAAAGCAGAATATAGAAAACAAATTCTTTAATAAGGTGTGTCTTGATTAATTTAATTAGAGAAAATATTTTATATTCCACTGTTTTTATAAATTAAATTATCCCAGTTAATATTTTTAATTAGTCCATAAAGGAAAAACCTAAAATATCTTAAATACCCCTCTTAATATAATGAAGGGAGTCGCATTCACGAAATTATTTCAAAACTCGATTGACCAATGGAAATTATTTTACTTCCAGCGACGTTAAACCCGAATACTATTTGTCAACAACATATTTTGAATAAGCTAAAGAAAAATGGTATGATAAAGGCTGTGAAGGAGGGGGTGATGAAGGAAATATTGTTCCTATTACGGTAAGGGCAGATGCAGGCACATAATCTTTCGTGAAAGGACGAAAAAATAATAATAAAAACAAAACAAAAATAAAAACAAAACAATCAGGATTTTATACTGCATTAATTAAGGCTGTTAATTAAATGTGTTTCTTTTAAGAACGGATGCGTCAGAATCAGTTGTGTTGACCTTTTTTGCGTTGAGGAGAACGTGAACACTTCCGTCGATTGCTGGGATATGAATGAAGTCCTTTTATCGTGAATTATCCAAGGAAAACATTACAAAAAATAATTTCGGATAGCAATGGACACATTTCGGAACTGCTGCAGACGACGCTTAATATAGAATTTCAGATACACACTACCATCTTTCATTGCGTTTCGCACCTGATCTCTCTGCTTAAACAAGTTGGTGGAATGATTAGCAATCTCGGCTCGCTAGATCAATTACGACTGAATAATGACTTCGATTCACACTAGGTGCCCCATATTTTCATCCTCGTACCAGATTTAAGCTACGCTTAGAAAATCACTAGTTAAATAAGAGGCTAGCTTCCTCTATCAGTAACAATTAACTCGCATATAAGTAAATGTTTTTTTAAATCTATTTTGCAATGCGTTTACAATAAATAAGACTTTTTACCATATTTTTTATAGGAAAACATTTTATATATGATTGCTGTATGTTCGTTTTCGAAGACTGCTGTTTGTTAGGGCAGTTAGCTAATATCTTAAAAAAATATCACTCTTCACTCAGTAATGCTTATATTAATTGCAAATTGTTTATAATTAATTTCTTTCTGATTTTCAAGGCATTTTTAGGGTAAAAAACATTATTTACGTGTTTTCATTATAATCATCTTCAAAGTTTAAATTAATCCTTGGTTATCCCATTTAGTTCATAAAATTCATTTACATTATATTTCTATAGTTAAAAAACAACTAAATGTTTAACATAATTTTGTAAGGGCTGAGTCAGACTGACTTCAGATGCCGGACACTTAGCGTTAGACCATTGCGTTAGACCATTGCTGTTAAAAGAAGTCAAACCACCAGCGCGGGATACGATGCGAAATGTGAAAACCTAAGTAACTGTGAATTAATACAACAACTGAATGCCAATAATCCCACTAGAACAATATATAATAGTTCTTTAATATACAATTACTAACCATACATTTCCATTGCGTTTATCGCTTTTTATTCAGTAAAACTTGCATTAATTTCTGGTACCAGACAGCTTTTTATTTTCGATTTCAAATTCCTTTATATGTAAAAGCCATAGTCATGCAATTGAACTTATTTAACTATATAATATTTAACAATTCCTTAATTCCTAAGCATCTCGTTTTTTCCTGATATTTTACTCTACACCAAGGAGATTTTATTCAAAACTGCCTAATAGATTTTAAATATAAAAAAATCCGTAATTCAATGTAGAAACCTCATCCCAGGAATGTCATGTGCAGAGGAACACTCAGAATTGTACCAAACGGCGCACACACATACATATATATATATATATATATATATATATATATATATATATATATATATATATATATATATATATATATATATATATATATATATATGTATATATATATATATATATATATGTATATATATATATATATATGTATATATATATATATATATATATATATATATATATTAACCGCTAACATTATATATATATATATATTAACCGCTAACATTATATATATACATATATATATATATATATATATATATATATATATATATATATATATATATACATATATATATTAACCGCTAACATTATATATATACATATATATATATATATATATATATATATATATATATATATATATATATATATATATATATATATAGAGAGAGAGAGAGAGAGAGAGAGAGAGAGAGAGAGACAGAAAGAGAGAGAGACAGAGAGAGAGGGAGGAGGCACGGTGGAGTAATGGATAACGACTTTGATTGTGAAATCGGAGAGCCGAGTTCGAATTCCAGTCGGATCCATTACATTCACTTATTTGCCAATACCTTGTGACACTTAGTGCACCAGGTCTCTGTATTCGGCCCTTCAAAAAGTGTGGATTGTCCTGCACGATACCTTCACCACTATAATCAAATCTCATGTGCTGTTGTCGGGCTGTCAATTTCCTTGGAACGGATCTGCTTGACCCTCATACGTCGAATTCGACGGGAGAGTCGAGTATATGAATGTATGTATATATATTAGTAATAGTAATATATATTATTATTAGTAATATATATATATATATATATATATATGTGTGTGTGTGTGTGTGTGTGTGTGTGTGTGTGTGTGTGTGTGTGTGTGTGCTGGATAGAGTCATTACCTATCACCTGAAGATTGCATTGCGCATGAAACTCCGATCTCTGTTTTACCTCTATCCCTGACTTTTGTATTTCTTCATAATCCCGTTCAAAAATGCGTGTCTGAGGTCTTCTCCTGGGCAAAAGCCGGCATCGATGCTTTCATTCCAACAAGAAAATAGTTAGTTAAACCGCGTTCATCTCCTTGTTTCTCACCTGCTTGCCCAGCCGTTATATTCCACAGGGATCAATTCTACCATCTATACTAGAGGGACTTGTCTGATTGTAACAGATATCTCTGGTCGTAACGAGTGCAAGCGTGTGCTTAATGAAGCAAAGTTCCTGTTTACAGATAAAATGGAATATCGTATATCATCTCGCAAGTTTGGTTCTAAAGATTATTGGCGGCTCTGTAAGTTCGTACTGAACTATAGCAAATCCTCAATCCCTAATCTAGTCAATCAAAATTGAGGTCCTAACATATACAGCAAATAACGCTGAATGATTCTCATTCAACTCAACTCTTGACTCACCCGGTGTGCCCACACACGTATTCGCCTCTAGAAACGAAGCTCCACTGAGAGATATGTGCATAAATCCGTCGCTGGCCGCCAACATAATTTCTAAATGCAAGTGGAGGCGACAGGATACCATCCATCGTTCGAAAGCTATCTATTTCTCTCCGAACTATACAACTATTGCTTTGCTGCTTTCCAGCCTGTTGAAGTCCTCCTCGGTCGTCTCTGTTTTTAAGAACTCTGGAGAACGTTGTGACTTATCTAACTATCACTCTATCATTCTCCTACCGCTTTTCGGTAAAGTATTTGGGGATTTAATGCTGAAGTGGTTAAGCATCTTACAACTCACAACCTACTCTCTGACAAACAATATGGATTCCGTTTGGCTCGGAACTACTGCTAATGTGCTTACAGCCCTAACTGAATATGTATATCAAGCTGTTTGCGCTAATTCCAGTGCTGATGGCGGTTTCTACCCTGACCTTTGATTTGAAATATTGTGGTACATTAACGTTTGATTGTGTCATTATTTTATATTCAAGTTGTACTTTTTACTGCAGTTCTCAAGTAATGTATTTTTCGTTATTTGTCACAGTTATTTGCGAATCTGAAGCACTACTCTACCATGGTTAAAGAACTTACAATCTTCACTCTCTCAAGGCTACTTTTATCCATTGATCTTAGAAAGCGCTTGTATACAACTGAATGAATTTGGTGATATGAACGGTATTGATCTGAGAAGACTAGTTACAAACATAGCTCGGCTTTTCAGGTTAATGTCTTGGTTCTGTAGCAATTTACAGTGTTGGACCTAACTACCTCTAGTTCGTCTTATACTCTGTTCCATTTACTTTTCTTCTATACTAAATTTGTTATAACTGATCTATACGCTGAAGTTTTTGAAGTGTTTAGTATTTACTAATTACATATCCAGTGATATGTGTCATCACAGCTTCCCTTCCAGATGATAATTTCCATTTTAGAAACGTTTACACTTAGTCACTTTACTTGGAAAACTTGGTAGAGGATGTTAATTTTCTGTTCAAGGTCATTATAATCCAAACTAAGAATACCTATGCCATCAGCATAGCTCGCCTCATCATGAGTGCTTTGGCCTCGAGATATGGTATGGAATGCTTAAATGATAAGTACCTATCTATCCACATCTGTGTTTGTAAATGTGCAGGGCATATTCGTGGAAAAGACTAAGTACCCTGGAGCTCTGATACCCTCTTTGTCATACTCTTGATGAGGTCTGAAATGTTTCATTATTGGGGAACTCGCCAAATATGTAATATTGTGTAGACTGATACAGTTCCTCTGATCAGTACCCGTCTCCTAGCATGTGCTTATAAATGAGCAGAGCATAGCCGATTCATTCAGTTGATTCGGGGATTGGAAGTTCGTTTCTAACGAATGAGAAGAGAAATTCTTTATTGATGTGGTTATATGCTGCTGTGAGGTTGACATAGCGGTATACAATTTCCTTTTAGAGAGGTAAGCAATTTCTTCTTTGATTAAACAGACCCGGTTATTTCGTTGTTACATCTTCGCGCACATTTTATGTCTGAGCTGCAGTTATAGATAAAACGACATAGTATCAAGAATTTAGTTCGCGTGATAGTCTGAATAGTAGACGTATGTTACAGTTCGAGTCAAAGTCGCAAAAGGAATCTTTCTGAATATAATTTATCTCTTGCTGTAAGCAATTTGCCAAATCAGAGAAAAGAAAAACAATTTTTGTAAAATACCTCAACAAATTCTGTAATGTAAATTTTGGTTGTACACATTATCTACTTATATATATTTGATTCATTTTTTGTTTTTTTTTGTTTTTTTTGCGGTTGAGTTGAATATTATTGTGAGGTTAGATTTTCACCCTGTCAACTGTCCACAAAGTTAATGCTTAAGAGAGCATTTTAAAACGACGAGTTACAATGAGAACAGGAACCATCTAAGAATTCTAGAAGGTTAATTTCACTAATAAACGCTAGATAGAATTGTCACCTTCTCAAGTGATTACGAAATAATCAGCAAGGGGCTGGCACGTTTCCAAATCTTTTAAGAACGCTTCCAAATCTTTTAAGAACGCAAAGGTAACTGACATGTGAAACTTCTATAGTTTTCGCATTGCCGATAATTTGTGCTTGTTTTATAATTCCTCCAGGAATATAGGATCCAGGTAAAAGAACTAAATTACTATATTTACGCTGAAATCACTGATGACATTAATCATTTGTTCGTTTTATGTTTTGTTACATAATAGCAATCCTCGTATATGGCAGTGAATACTGGACAATCTTCTTGGAGATGAAGAATATACCGGAAGCAAAAAAATGTGATTCTACAGAAGTATGATGAGAATACCATGAAGCGATCATGTGAGAAACGACGAAGTTTGAGAAAATTGTGAAAAAACGGGCTCATATATAGAACAGGAAGAGACAGTTCAAATTTAGGACACGTAAGGATGAAACGGATTGACTGAAGGCAAGTGGAAAACAACGCATAACCTACCTAGCGAATGAGTAAATGGATGGTGTAACAGGGTTTAAGGGCAATAATGAAAATACGAAATTTATTTATAATTGTCTATATTTCTGAGATGAGGAATTATGTACATTATTTACAAGGACACATGGCACAGTGGATAAAGTCGTTAGTTAGATCCAGTGACAGGACCCAAAGAGTGTGAGTTCAATACCCGGTTAAGGCAGTGGAGAACTTGGAGAGGGAAATTAACAGGAGATAACTGATAACTGACATCCATTAAACATGGCACGTGGACCTAGAACAGTCTACCCCAGTGAGCGAAATAAAGGGTTCAGTTCGACATTCCGACCACCTGAAGAAGGCCTGAGCATACAACGGACGAAACGTTGTTATTTATAATTATATAGGACAGGCAATTGTGGAGAGCCATGATCACTGACGGCCCAAAAAGAAGACGGTATATAGAAGAAGAAGAGGTTAATTTCACGGGATAAATCTGATAAAGAAATTATTTGATTTTTGAACTAGGGAAAGATAGCAGACCGGTCGCCCTCCAAACTAATATCTTGACATAATATTTCTTTTTTTACTCGGCCATGATAGTTGACGGAGGATCAAGTGGAGTAATATCACCGGATAACATTTAATTCTTTCTTATGGACCAGACGATTGCACGTACTCTAACCAAAAGATGAACTTTGGCCAGTTTATCCATAATTTAAATCCGGATGTGCAACAACGTATTCGAGAAATGGAAATATTCGAAGGTCATTCAATAAATAAGGTGAATTTTTCGGTATAAGAACTTCTAATACAGATAGAAACTTACTTTTTTTTATTTTTCAACGTAGTCCCCCAGCACTGTCACACACTTTTCCCATCTGTGCACAAGCTTCCGTATTCCCTCAACGTAAAAAGTTTTGGACTGATGTCTCAGCCAGTCGCTCACAACACTTTTGACTTCATCGTCACTTTTAAACTTCGTGCCTCTCGTGAACGCTTTCAAGGGACCAAACAGGTGAAAGTCTGAAGGGGCAAGGTCTGGGCTGTAACTGGAATGAGCGAGCAGTTCCCAGCCCAGCTCGTTGATGGTCTGCACCATTTGGGCTGCTGTGTGAGGCCTTGCGTTTTCATGATGCAAGATGACTCCTTCTGACTGATGACCCCTGCGTTTGTCCCAACAGATAAGCTCAAAGTCATTGCAATGTCATCCACTGTCACCCTTCTGTCAGACTAAAGGAGGTCATTCGATCACCTCAGGAGACCTCACTTCTGTAGGCCTCCAAGGCCTGTCTTCATCCTCAACACTATTCCGTCCTTCTGTAAACAATTTAGCCCACTTGTAGACATTTGTTTTGGCTGAAATATGTGGCACCATACACAGTTGACATTCTCCTATGAATTTCAACTGGTATGCACCTTCAGAAACCACAAACTTGATGACTGACCGCTGTTCAATCCTGGAGCATGCTTCTTGGACGGCCATCTTTGTTATTCGCCAAAACTCTCACAGTTTTTTTAAATCTGCAAAAGAAATTAAATCCATGTGAAAAAGAAGTAAAACAAAAAAAAAAAATAGAATAAAAAAGAGTAGGCTTCTATGTGTATTAGAATTCCTTATACCGAAAGATTCACCTAATTTATTGAATGACCCTCGTACAATAAACGTACCCTCTCAGTTGACTTTAATACAGCTTGTTCAAACAGACACACACGCACAGACACGCACGCCCGTCTGCAAAAGCACGCACACATATATCAACATCATTTGTGATCATTGCCATTCTTTTATGATAAATCAAGCATAATGTTGTTATAGTCCCTTGTCGCAGCATTGCTGTGTTTACTAAACAATCATACTTGTGTTTCGGACAGTTCTTCTCGTGAAAGTCGTTTCTTGTCGCATACGGTGTTAAATCTCAGACAGGCAAACACTTCTCATTATAATATTACGCGTTGAATTGTCAGCCCTGGGGGCAAGTGGTAATATTCCCAAAGCAATTCGAAGCATAAAACTTTCCCTTTCGAGAGATATTTAGAACAATATTAGCATCTACTTAAATTCTACTTTGTTGCTGCTTTGGGATTAGGCATCTGATTACCTAATAATAAACACCCTGAAAAATAGACATTCTATCTATCTATATATCTATCTATCTATCTGGTTGTTCATATCTAACTATTTAACTTTTTACATATATATTATGTCGCTTCAAATCAATCTATACCGACCTCTGCAAATGTGCCTATCATAAAATATATAAGGCAATGAGCAAAATATCTAATTGGTCATATTTTGTTAGTAACACGGCGTCATCAGAAAAAATAATTCATTGAAAAGAAAAGTTTAAATTAACAAAAGTCTAAATTACCAACTTTTAGATTTTAAGTTTTTTCACTAATCTTATTTTATTTGGTCTGGAATATCTTCAATAGTAATTTAGAATGAAATTGGATATGTTGAAAGAGTCAAGTCGCATACCACCAGGTCGCATAAATTATAGAACTTTCAATGCAATGCAAACCAACCAAATTTCACTGCAATTCAAATGTGCACTGTGCCCATATTGTCCTTGAATAACATAATTTTTAACCGATATTCGGTCTTCAATTGTGCCTGCCATTCTTAAACGCGCTGTAGACCTAAAGAATTTTAGTTGAAAGACATGCGAGGAACTACGTACATCTCGTTTGCAAATTTGATTAGCATCAGACAAAATTAGATGTAGGTTCGTTTCTAGAATTACTTAGCTATCTTAAACATCGCAAAACCGTTTCAAACACAACGTTAAACACCTTCGTGTAATAAATGAGCACGACTTGATTGCAAGAAAGCGATCGGGGGAAAATGATTCAGCAGTCAGAATTGCTTGAATAATCGTTGAATTCAATTTCAAAACAGATCAAGATAACCACGTTTATGACTGAATATGATGTTACTCCTAATCGCCTTGGATCCGATTTTGCAAGCGGAGAAACAAAAACAAAAAAGAATAGTTACATAAATATCCACCGCAAAGTGAATTTGGGCTGTCTCTCAGATATCTCAGACGAGAATGTAAGGTATACGTTTGGCTGAGGCTTCAGGTCTATTCACACACAAACTGGCCGATATTAACTAACGAAATCAAATATGAAAATTTGAAGTCTCGTGTTATTCAGTAATCAGATCTTTTTATCACTAACCTGTACGACCACGTCATTAAACTGGCTTCTAATAGGTGTTAGCTGCGGGCGTATTTCCGTGGGACAGTACAATTACAACCGGTACAGTTTGGAAAATCCCACGGCCCAACTCATATCAACCTCTTTTCAGCCTTGACTCATATCAACCTCTTTTAAGCCTTGACTCATATTAACCTCTTTTCAGCCTTGACTCATATCAACTTCTTTTAAGCCTTGACTCATATCAACCTCTTTTAAGCCTTGACTCCTATCAACCTCTTTTCATCCTTGACACATATTAACCTCTTTTCAGCCTTGACTCATATCAACCTCTTTTCAGCCTTGACTTATATCAACCTCTTTTCAGCCTTTACACGTTTTGAATGATTATTTCCAAGCCTGCATCATCTTTTCTGAGAGACAGAATTTTGCTAACATCTCACTATTCTTCATCGTTTACTCCGTTAAATGATCAGACAAGATTAGTTCCTCCAATTAAGACCCAGGACACGCAATGCGAGTTACCCATGAAAACATTATCCTCATTCATTTCCTATTTCGTTATAAATAAGCAAGTTCACTCAGCCATAATATTTTCTATCCTCCCGTTAATGTTTCCCCACATATCAGGATATAGTGATTGGAAGACCCAAGAGTTTGACCGTCGACTAAGGTCAAAGCATATATCCTCCTTATCCATAATCATCACTTCTGCAACAACTTCTTTCAGAAACCCTCTACAATGTATGGCTCTTGGGGCTTGTATTTTGTGAAAAATATTATTAAAAATCACTCGATCTTTCTGCATCAAATGACAATATAAAAACAGATTCATATGCATGATCTATCTATATATCTATCTATCTATCTAAATAATTTAGTGTGTCTTTTCTTAAGACTTCAAGGCACAAGTAATGTTGCTGTGTCATCATAAGAGAAAATATCTCGTATAACAGCGAAGATTTTAATACAAATAATAGTCTGCTTGTATTGGGGAGAAAAATTTAAAATAAAATGTTTTCAGTATTGATGAAGCCACGGTTTAATCTTTTTGAAATTTTGATGAAAATCAAAGATTTCCGGCGGCCTTTCACTGTCGATTTATTCAAAGATCTTCCGGTTCTCATTTTAACACTGTGAACGCCAAGAAAAGAGGTTATTAGGAAGAAAAGCCTGCATGAAGCGGCGAAGACAAGTTTTATTTAACTGTTATATGATTCTCACCGTTTTGGGGTTGCGTTTGAATCCATACAACACACGAAATAACAAATGACATACATTTATGAAGACTGGAATGCATAGATTATCTATCTATCTATCTATCTATCTATCTATCTATCTATCTATCTATCTATCTATCTATCTATCTATCTATACTCTGTCTGAAGTTATTAAGCAAATCTTATAAAGTTCAACAATTCGAATTTGATTTGGAAAACATATCAAATTTGAAATAGATATCAAAATAAAGCCTGTGTTAAAGTTTTAGGTAGTATAAATATGTTTTATTGAAGTGATTGGTGTTATTTTATGTATTCAAAATTACTGCAATCTGAACTTATTAGGCAAAACCAAATAATCACATTTTACTTCAATAAAAAGTTAATAAAATCATCAAAAATCGATCAACACATATAACAGAAAAATAAAAAAAAAACACATATGATAAGTCTTTGAATTCTTTGCATTTTAATATAGTGACCCTTCTTCTCAGTAACAACCAGTAATCTATTATCGTTTAATTTTGTTAATTTGTTTTACTTCAGCAGGTTTAATTGCCAAAATTGTAGTTTTAATTGCTTTCCATAGGTCAGCTTTGCTGTTATATTGTTTGCCAACTTCATATAATTTCATCTTCATAATTGACCATAAATTTTCGATCGGATTTCAATCTGGACTTGATGGTGACCAATCCATTATCTTGTCTCCTGTAAATCATTTATGCTCAAAGAATTCACGGGTAAGCTTACATACATGAGAAAGATCACTGTCGTGCGTAAATGCACACTTCACTTTGAAACTGCAAGACTAGGACTTGTAACATGCAAAGAAAGTCAAAAAATCATAAAATCGCAATACTTAGCACTGTTCAGTTTAACTCCTTTATTGACTGGTCTAATAATTCTTTCGTAGACAATTCCACTCCATATCATGACACTACTACCTCCTTATTTCCTTCTTTTGGCCACATGCGCATTTGAATTGGATTAAATCCACCCCTTAGCCAATCCATTACGTCCATCAAATTCGTCCGAGAAAATTACTTTCATGTATTTCTCGAGCCAATTTTGACGCTTTAAAATATTTGTTTTAGTGACAGGAGGTTGCCTACAAAATGTCTTCCCGATCCCAAATCACAAAGTATTCTACAACTTGTGTTCTTCTTGACTCACTCAATTCCAATTTTTGCAAATATCTGAGCGCTGGTCAAAAGTGGTTATTTTGGTATAAATCGCTTTAGTTTACATTCATTTCGAGAATTCAATTTCTTAAAACCTTTTCTTTTTTAAGTTACTTAGTTATATTTTCAAAAGCGTTCTTTATGGTTCAAATGTCTCTGCAAATATCCTTTGTTATCTTCAATGTGGAGATTTCCTCGCTCAATAACTTTGTTACTTTCTGCATTTCAGCAGTTGTTAGATCCTACTCATGTTTCAACATATATTATAGATAAAAACAATACAGTTTTCTTTATTATATTTCATAGGTCTTAATCTAAAATTAGTTTAGTTTGCTTAATAACTTCAGTCAGTCCATAGTCGTAAATTCCAAATATCTACAAAATAACCATTAAAAATGTCAGTTAAATATTTCACTAGAGCTGTTTATGTGTGACAAATATTAGGTTTTGAATTGTTTGAGTTATTGAGGTTTATCTATCTATCTATCTATCTATCTATCTATCTATCTATCTATCTATCTATCTATCTATCTATCTATGTATCCCTATTTGTTCATATCTATATATCTATCTATTTTCTATCTATCTATCTATCCCTATTTGTTCATATCTATATATCTATCTATTTATATATATATATATATATATATATATATATATATATATATATATATATATATATATCCCTATTTGTTCATATCTATCTATCTATCTATCTATCTATCTATCTATCTATCTATCTATCTATCCCTATTTGTTCATATCTATCTATCTATTTTCTTTCTATCTATCTATCTATTTTCTTTCTTTCTATCTATCTATCTCTCTATCTATCTATCTTACTGTTCATTTATTCATCATTTTCTAACAGTACTTTTCTACTGCGTTAGTCGAAATAGTCAATCTGTCCTCGTTTTTAAATGGAGTTTTAAGCGTTTTCTTAGCGAAAAGAATTAGAAAATATTGCTTCTCACAATATTATGACAGCTGTCATATTACCTTGCGCTAAAAAGATACCTCGACTGGCATATCTTTGTTTATTGATTGAAGATGAATGAAAACAAAAATTATTTTCGTTATATGATGCATGTTCATTTTAAGAAAGAATATTAAAGCAACAAACACGTAAAAATACACCTTCAATTCTGCGAAAAGCTTTTATGTATGACTGTTCATGTTATATGTGGTTTGCCAAATTTTATTCTGAAGGTATCACGTTGATCGGAGGAAACAACAGCTATTATCAGCAAAAATAATCAAAGTTATATGACCTGGATTTTCGAAACATTCCGTTACCTATTTCAATAATAACACTAAGGCGCAAGTGATTACTGGGATTGAAAGAGAATGAGAAGACTTTACTGAAGGAAAACGACAATAAAAGAACAGAATTAAAGAAGACAGACTATTATAATAGATGTTGAATTTACATTTTTAAGACTGTAAACGGTAGGAAAGCGGAAAGAAATCGGAAGAGATTTCCATAGTTGAGAAGTGCGAGAAAAGAAACTGTTAGAAGAGAATTTGCGGTCACACCTACCTTTTTTAGGATGTGCCCAAATTGTCAAACCAGTAGTTCGCTTCAATTCATACGACTCAAGAAAGCTCATTAGAACAACTGCCATGAATCAATTTATAGGAAAAACAGATGGAAGCAACGTCGAAACTGTCGGAATGTAACTGAAGACCAGATGCTAGGACATGACTGATAATATTACAGAATCTTATCAGTATATGTTAGGCGATTAGCTGTCTGACTTCCACATGGGTTCATCGGCAAAAAATTACTAGACTCGATACTTAACAGCAAATAATTTTTAATCTCATTATTATAGTCAGTAAAAAGTGTCTACAAATAGGGCTCAACGGATATAAATCATTTATATGTAGGTTGGTTGATTTTGTGTAGCGGAATATCAACACCTCTATGGGTTTTTTTTAATGCCGAAATATAAATGTTTTGTATACAATCTTATGGCTTCAGCTACAGATATTTTGTACATCATTTTATACTTTCAAGGGTAAACGTACGTTTTTTAGATACATAGTTTGTAGATGATAAAATGCATTGTTGGTAATTTAGAAAATGTAATGTTGGTTATTTCACAACAAAATCTATTGTTAGTAATTTTTTATAAAAGATATTGCGGGTAAAATTATTATAATTATATACTGTTGGCTACTTTCTACTGTTTCTCCATAGCTGGGAACCAAAGTGCTACCACTCTGAATCAGGGTTGAAGAAAGAACAACATTAGTTAAGTGGTGATCCTCAGAACCTCTAATCTCTTTATTGCCGGATGTAGTTTATCGTCAAACCGAGGACGTCGATCGAGTTATAGAATTGTATATTATAGTGATACAGATTTAATATGCGAATATAAGACTTCTTTAGTCTATTTCGATATTACTCAGTGAGACTAACAACATGATGAAAAATTTAACATTTAATCCTAAAAGACAGTAACGTTTAATTTGTACCATATTCTTAGCCTATACAGTAGATCAAGTTTCATTTTCACCTGGAAAAAAATTTCTACCTGAGATGTTATATATTTTCTGTACACATTTCCTTCAAATGAGTACTCATGCACACACACATTCACACTCACAAAGACACACACGCACACACACACACACACATATATATATATATGAAGAAATATAGTCTTAAGATGTGTTATATTTATGGGATAAAGTGCTCAATATCAGAGATAGAGCCTGTGCAAATATAAAAGTGAACATAGAACTTAGAGGCGGCAGTCTGTTTCATGCTAGACGCATTCGTCAGGCCACAAAAATTTTGACCAAAATATTAGTTAGACTATAAAAATCTAACCAAAAATCGGATGAAAAATAGGTATAACTGTTATATAACGATAATAGAAAAATAAATAATGCGTTATTTAAAAATCGAAAAAGGAAAAGAGTAAATAAAAATATACAGTATAATAAATAAATAATAAAAAACAAGTAAAATAAATTAATCTATATTCATCCAAATAAATAAATAAACGAACAAACCGATCCCGATAAATAACCGTTAGAAAAAACAAATAAAAATAATCAATCCAAACAATTACATGAAGTAATAAACAAATTAAAAACTGCTCCCACCAAAATAATAGTTAGAATAAACTACAACAATCAACCCCAAAATTGAATAAATAGCTTCATCTTCCCAAACCAAAACAAAACTCTTAAAAAAGGATATAAACAAATGTTTACTACGTTGATAATACACCGACTAATAAAAATAAAAAAATAAATATATAAGAAATAAAAATAATAAATGGGAATAAAATAAAAAGTAAAAATAAATAAAAACTAGCAAAATAATTTAACACAAATAAATAAATAAAGAAATAAACGACTTCCGGTTAAATAACCGCCAAAATAGACTACCCAGAATTCACCACTGACCCGTACATATCAATAGCCGAGAAAAATAACAGCACTCGTGGCCTGACGATTGCGTCTAGCATGAAACAGATTTGAAAAAAGTGAACATTGATGTCAACACTCAGAGGCAACAGGCTATTTTATACTGGACGCAATCGTCAGGCCGCGAATGCTGGAATTTTCCGCGGTTATTTATATATATATATATGGGTCAGTGGTGCATAGTGGGTAATCTATTCTGGCAGTTATTTTTACTGGAGTGGCTTGTTTGTTTATCTACTTGTTAGCCACTCCCGTAAAAATAACCGCCAGAATAAATAAAAAAAAGAAAAAAAGAAAAAGTCTTTGAGAGTATTCGAAAATGTGTCGTCAGTATTCTTATGTTCTAGTTGGCCGAATATCTTCTTGCTAGATAAAATGTCCCGACGTGGAATTGTTTGGCCGTTTCTTTTTCCTCGTAGATTATAATTTTATTGAAATCAAGGACCCCAAGACCACAGTTGGTGGGGGATGGAATGCTCGTTAAAAAGCACTGCGTTCATTGAAACTTGAAGCTTGCCGATAAAGGTAAGCTGAACAATCACTAGTGACCATGAGAATGAAAGCGGACGGCCATGAACACTTGTTGCCATTTGTGGCTTGGCGTTTATGCCATATCCACAAAGCTGGCTAACAATATTTTTTTAATTTCTTTTTTAGAATAGGACAATGCGACTTTTACTAAGCTAAAACTTTGTGTTGTGAAAGGGCAAAATATAAACAAAATGCCATTCCAATCCCCCCGTACACACATCTAATGTCAGCCCGAACACTTTGCCAATTACCTCCGCCTCTTATCTTTTTGTTGTTTTGTCGTTCTTGTATGTGTTATATGTAATAGGAGAAGGTAGGCTTTCCTACCGCCCGGTCAACACTCCTCCCTCTTCTCTTGGACATGAGTAGAGGCTCACACCTTGTTTCTTGTTTAGGAGGGGGTTCCAGGAACTCTCTCTCTCTTTCTCTCTCTCTCTAGATTCTGTACTAGTGCTGCTGTTTTTCTCCCGTGATGTGTGCTGTCTGTGGCATTACCTCTTCATTCTGAGGGTACACGGCTGACAGTTCCCTGGTTGCTGTTTCCGACTGGTAGTTAGGAGCCCTAATTCTTGCGTAGCGTCTTGAGCGGCCGCTCTGATCAACAGTTCTATAATACCGGGGTGTCTGTAGTGCCATGTCGCGCATAGGAAGGTGTCCCTGCAGTCATCTCCGGTGGGCAATCATGAGGCCACATTATGATGCAGTCTGCGCCAACTTCTCTCTGCCCACGTCACGGTCGATAACCGTCTGCTTCTATTACTTCAGGCCTTCTCATCTTCGAAACATAATTCAACATGATGACTTACAAAGATCGAAAAAGTAAACCTAAACCAGCCCTTCAAAAATCACTTAAACCACTGTACATTTCGTTCTCTAACATCTGTGGCATTAGAACCGATTTCTGCAGTGTGGTATCTTTCCTCACTGCAAACTGCCCGGATATACTGGCTCTGCGTGAGACCAACCTTGATTCGTTTATCCCCTCCTCTGATTTATCCATCTCCGGCTACCTTTCTCTCCTCAGAAAAGACTCTCTAACCCACATGCATGGCATTGGTGTCTACGTCAAGGACCATCTCCCTCTGGCTAGAGAGTTGTCTCTCGAATCGCCGGACCATTCGTACATGTGTCTCCGGCTATCTCTTCTCAATGCTCTAAGCTATCTCTTCTTCCTTTATCGCTGTCCATCCTCTCAAGACAGTGGAATACTTGATAGCATTTCTGACAGCATAGACAAGGCTCTCTCTCTCTCTCTCTCTCTCCATCCGTTTGCTCACATATTTCTGTTTTGAGATTTTAACACCCATCATACCAAGTGGATTATGAATGCTACTACTGACTTCGCAGGCATTCATACACTTTCAGTTTCTCGATCTCTCACGCAGATAGTTGACTTCCCCACGCGTTTTGCCTACAACCGGGAGGGTAAGGCCTCTCTTCTCGATCTGTGTTTTACCTCCATCCCCGTCTCTTGTAGTGCCATGCAGTTCTGTCCAATTGGTAATTCCGATCATGCAGTAGTGTCTGTTAAAATCTCCTTCAACTCCACTCCCTGCAAAGAAGCTCCTCAGCCGCCATTGCCCATAGGAATCACTTCTGCCACGTATGTCGTAGGGACATGTCCGACTGCAATAGACGTCTCTTTGCCTCCGCCTGTAACGAGTGTAAGCGTGTCCTCAACGAACCTAAGTCACTATTTGCTGCTCGGATGAAGGAACGTATTGCATCTCGCAAATTTTGTACCAAGAATTATTGGCGTCTCTGCAAGAGCGTACTGAAAAATAGCAAACCCTCTATACCTCCTTTTTTCAACCGGTTTGAGGTTCTGACCTACTCTGCCGACAAGGCTGAATGCTTTGCGCGGAAATTTTCTTTCAATTCAACGCCTGACTCTTTTGGTGTACCCATACCAGACTTCCCTCTTAGAACTGAGGCCCTATTGAGCGGGTTACACATATCCCCGTCATTGGTATTGGGCATTATCTGTAATTTAGACCTGCACAAGGCTAGTGGTGGAGATGGGATACCAGCCATTGTCTTGAAGAAATGCGCGCCTGAACTGATGTCCACCCTCTCTAAATTATATAACTACTGCCTCAAGGAGTCTTGTTTTCCTGTCTGCTGGAAGTCCTCATCGATTGTTCTTGTCTTTAAGAATTCTGGCAAGCCTTCTGACCCTGATAATTACCGTCCTATCAGTGTCCTACCCCTTTTCGGCAAAGTCTTCGAATTCCTAATCAACGCCGAAGTGGTTAACCACCTTACATACCATGATCTGCTCTCACACAAGCAATATGGTTTCCGCTTTGCCCGATCTACAGCTGATGTGCTTCCGGCCATCACTGAATTTTTCTACCAAGCTCTTCATAATAACGGAGAAACTCGTGCCGTGGCCCTAGACATCTCCAAAGCGTTTGATAGGGTTTGGCATGCCGACGTTCTTCGCAAGCTCCAGGGTTACGGTATTACAGGTCGATTGTTTGACCTAACACAATCATCCTATCAAACCGTGAATTGATGGTCGTTCTCAAGGGATTCTCCTCCATCTCTTATCCCACGAACGCAGGTGTTCCTCAAGGCTCCATCCTAGGCCCTACTCTGTTCCTTATCTTCATAAACGATCATCCTGACGCCAGAGATTCCCAAGTTGGCATCTACGCGGACGACACTACAATTTACTCCTGCCTCAAAAACAAATCTAGTGTCGCTGACAAAACTAACCTGGCCGTTCGTCTCGAAAAGGACCTCCAATCGATTGTGAACTGGGACAGGAACTAGCTGGTTAACTTTAACGCCTGAAAAATAAAACAGCTCTCTATTAATCACCACAGAGATCTTTCCCCCACCATCAGAATGTCTGACGCTCAACTTCTCGAGAGCACCTCTCTGCGGCTGCTCGTTCTCACGCTGAATGCTGACCTGAGATGGAACAAATACATTGAATCAATTGCTTCATCCGCGCAAGGAAAGTTGGCTCCCTTTGCCGGACCAGGAAATTTTTCTCCCCGGATTAGATCCTTCAAATCTATAAATTAACCATTCGACCTTGCATGGAGTATTGCTGCCATATATGGTCTGGAGCCCCTTCTGTTTGCCTCAAGGTTCTTGATAAGATCCAAAGACGGGTATGCAATGTAATTGGCCCTGATCTGGCTTCTCGTCTGCAGTCTCTCTCTCACAGACGTACCGTCGCCTCTCTCTGTCTCTTTTATAAATACTTCCATGGTAATTGCTCCGATGAGCTGATATCGCTGGTTCCCAGGCTCCATGAATTCAAGCGTCCTACGAGACTGGCATCCCTTTCCCACCCTTTCACTGTTGAAACTGTTAAATGTAGACGTCTCTTCTACTCCAATAGCTTCATATCTCGCACCTCACGCCTATGGAACTCCCTTCCTCATTCCTGTTTCCCTGATGACTATGATCTCCAACTATTCAAGTGTAACGTCAATCGACATCTCCAGTTGCCTTGATCTATCCTCTATCCTTCTCCACATCCTTTCCTCTAACACTCCTATTTACTCTCGCTCCAAATCCTCTCTAACTCCGAGCATGTTAGTGGATTCCAGCGTTGCCTGGGGTTAAAAGCTTAAGAATATATATATATATATATATATATATATATATATATATATATATATATATATATATATATATATTATTTTTAAAGCACACATTTATTTGTAAGTCCACATTTTGGAACAGAAAACGTATCCTTGTAATATTTGTTACAACTATTTATATAATATAATATAGTTCAGTTGTTTGTAGAATACTGTTTTATTATAATCAACATAACACATTCGTTAAGTAAATTTGTATCTTTTTTATTGTCTCTTAAAATATTGTTTTTCATTTCTGAGGCCATTTCTGAAGATGTCAGCCTCAACAACGCAGAGAAATAGAAATGTAGTAATGGACGGTGAATGTGTCCCGGTTCGAACCCATCAGTATTGCGCCGAAATTTTGATTTCGAATTAGTGTGTTCGGCTGTCCTTTTCATTTGTTTTTAAGAAGAGTCTTTGAGCGGATATCTCATGACCATTTTTAGAAACGAATTTTTAGAATCAGAATTACTTTGGCATTAAAGGTTTTATCCTATAACACTTTGTTTATTGGTTTCGTGACTGATAGCTTAATAAGTCGAGAAATGAGACGTAATTCGAGCGAATTGTGAAGTTAATAAGTTAGCTTTTTAGTCATAAATTAGCATTAGTTTAAATTGTACCATATTCATCTTCATATATTTGGTACATTAGATGACGTTTCATTTGTTATTGAGATTGTATACATTTCTATGCAACCAATTGTTGGTCCTTTTGATGGGATCAAAGTTTAGTTATTTTTCTTACTGATATTAACATCTCTTCATACAGTTCATAAATTCCATGTGATAATGTTAAGATATTTATTTGTTTAGAAAAGGAAATACAAATTCTTTTTAGAATTTGTCATTATAGTTACTTTAAACTTGTCCAGAGTGAGATGCCGTACTGGGAAAGAACCGCAATCATAAGGACAGAGAAATAGAAAGGGGCAGAAATAAGGACGTGACATCTCGTCGGTTTTAATTAAACGTTACAACGTGGTGTTTCTAAGAGAAATAAAAGTCCTTCGGGATTTATTAATGGTGGACACAAAATAAAATAAACTGGTAACATCATGTTGCTGGCACGTATCGAAATTCCTAGACATATGTAGTAAAGAAAATGTAGTAGACATAAGATTAACCGTTAACAAAATGAACCTCTCAAGATGCGAACTGTTGAATTGGAGATGTGAAATTGGCGTAAGTACAGAAATGTTGATGACAAGTGTTTTAACTGATGGAGGAATATGAGACGCAAATTCTCGAAGCTGCTACGACGTTTACAGAAGGCTGGTTTCCGGAGTGCTTTAGACATGAACTATGAGACAGATTACGAAACTGCTAGCAAGCGGTTCAGAATCACAATTCTACACCATAAAATATGCACAAGAGCCGATTTCGGGAGCGACCATCTTCCTTTCGTAAGCTCTTTCATCGTAAAACTGCAGAAACTAAATAATGTCACAACAATATCTAGACTCCTGAATGATCCGAGTTGAAAGGAGATGTATATATGCAAAAACAAATATAAATCGAATGAGATTACAGAGGGGTGGTGTGTTGAGAGTATATATGCAAAAACAAATAGAAATCGAATGAGACTACAGAGGGGGGACGTGTTTAAAGTATTTATGCAAAAACTAATATAAATCGAATGAGACTACAGAGGGGGAACGTGTTTAGAGTATATATCCAAAAACTAATATAAATCGAATGAGACTACAGAGTGGGGGACGTGTTGAGAGTATTTATGCAAAAACTAATATAAATCGAATGAGACAACATAAGAGGAGACGTGTTGAGAGTATATATACAAAAGCAAATATAAATCGAATGCGACTACAGAGTGGGGCGTGTTTAGAGATGCACTAGTGAGAATGAGATCATTCCAAAGAAAGAGAGAGTGAAAGATGAAGTTCAACAGATGTTGAAAAAGAGACAACAAACAATACCAAGGAATGGTAAAATGCAGATAACACGAACCGTAGAGATTAGAAAGAAATGAGTGTAAGCTAAAGAGGAATGGCTTAATGAAAAATCTGCAGAAAGAGAAAGGATGGGCAACACAGATAGAGCAATTATACATAAAAGAATCAATTATTTAACAATAAGTAAAATGTGAGCTTATCAAACGAAAGTACACGGAACATAGAGAAGGAAAAATATTCCAAAGCGCGAATACGTCAATGAATTATTTTATGATGAGACAGAGAAACCTCCAATACACAAAGATCTTGAAGGACGGATTAAATCTTTAGAAACACTACTTAAGGCCATGACGTAATTAAAAGGTTGTTCCACGCTCCACATATCCTCCAATCTCCCGAATCAGAGGTCTTACTGCCGAATGGAGTTTATCGTCATACCGAGGATTAGCCCTTATTTCTAAGGGACACGGCTAGGGGAAGATGCTACTGAATAACCCATGCATTATTTGAACTGTATATGGAGTGTATGGAATTCCTCTCCTTTGTCTTTCTCCTGGAGAAGGAAACACGTGATTCGAACAATTTTACTTGCTCATCAACATCATCAGACCAAATGATGGCCGTAATCGATGAAAAGTGTCCGACATATTCCAGGCAAACGACACTGTTTTCCTTTGATAACCATCTCTGCGAGGAAATATTTAGTAGATATTGCACTTTCGTCTCACCATATTTTCTGGTCATTCCAAAATTGTCTATTGAAAAGAAAAATCAATGTACTGGCATTCTCCGAAAAGCACCTCGAGCAATTCTTCAATGAGACAGATAAAATTTTCTTTGAGAATGGAATTATGAAACGTTTTGAAAGACAGCCTATAATAAAAATCGGTAAATATATTATTCAATAAAATTAATATCGAAAATAGAGTAAGAATTTTATTTTACTTAAAACGAAATAATATTTTTCTAACATCGGATTAAGGTTAGAGTATAAGTCTCATGTTTACATTGTTTCCTCATATTTAACGCGGTTTATTGTTATCACCTCTTTAAAAAAGATATAATCACAACGTTTCGAACATTGTGACCTTCATCAGGAATTTGTCGATCCCGGTCAGGGAATTTCGAATTTAGCCATTTATTTTTCTATATGTTCACAGTAGAACAATGTCAAGAGTTATCTCGACTATTTCACATTTAGTGTTATTTCGACTTATTTAGTCGTATTAGTACTGTACTGTTATTGCCAGCATTGCTACCATTTATTCTAAATCCATACGATTAGGCCCAGGGAATAAACTAACTTTATCATAAAATGATTTAATCCACTCGTCTATTGACACTTGGGAATAATCCTAAGATTAGAACTTGCAACATTAACCCTAATCTGCCTGCTGGTGACACTACTTTGATTTTACTGCTTGTAACACATGATTACATTCAACGAGATTTCTCTTTCCTTAATTTTGCTGTTACTACCTCTGTTGAAGTCTTGTTGTAAATTTACAGGTGCTTTATGGAATTTATTTTTATGATAGGCTTACTAAGTAGGTTATTATAACCAAGCATATAATCTGATTATTTCAGACGTTTGAATCAAATTTTACCTCATTTACAGGTGTTGGTGACTAGCCTCTTCACTCTATACATGATCGGCTATGCCCGATTTCATTGACACGCTCTTGATTTTTGATGTAATTCCAGACTTATTGTAAGGATGCGGCTGATTTCTTATGCAACAACTTCAGCGTTGGAATACACACACTTCTTGTCAAGTATTAGCCTTGTTTCAGCAGAGATTTCGCTGAATGGTTGAGCCGCTTCTGGATATTGTGTTGTTGCTGCATAGACCAAAGATCTTCCCAATTTCTTTCCGATTGCGCTGTGCCGAGTAGTGCACACGCTGAATGCAGAGCCAGCTATAACTGATTATTACTTAGTATGTACTAAGCGAAATATCCCTAGACATGAGTCAGTGAAACGAAATTAAATAAAGGGTTCAGTTCCTAATTCGACGGAGTTTACTTGGACAGACAATCACCTGATGAAAACCGGTGAACGCAACAGCCAAAATATTGTGATAACAGCAGCAAAAATAAGGACAATAATCCGAGTGTAAGAAATGTAAGTAATGATGACTGCTCTTCTCAGAAATTCAAACATAAATTATAGATTTCTTTCGGCAGTAAAAATACTTTTCATTTTCTCCTGCTGAGTCGGCTTACAGACATATCAGGTAAAAATATCCTCTCTCGTACGATCACCGAATTTAAGCAACGCTGAGCTAAGTCAGTACACAGATGGGTGAACGCTTGGGAATACCAGATGCTGTAGGATTGATTATTCTGGTGGTGTAATGGACAATGGCTTTAAGTTATAAATCGAAGAGCCGAGTTCCAATTCCAGTCGGTTTTATTATATTTATTTACGCGCAAATGACCTTGGGAAAAGTTTCATTTCACTTTTTCTCCTCAACTATGGATTAATTAGTAGGGCTTGTATCAGTAAATAATTATTATCTGCAAAAACATGCTTTTAACCTAAAACCATTTTCGGCTTTAAATGACCTGCAAAGGGTTGATAGTCTTTAAAATAATCAATCAAACAATAAATTGCTGATTCCGATTTACAAACCGATTTTGTACTCACCGATTGTACCATCGCCTGACCCACCCTTTTCTCTAAGACAATTTCTTTCTTTTAATCCCCAACAATACGCACTGTACCATGCTTCCTTGCTACATCAATCTTATTGATTGTTTAAAATCAGTTCCCTCCCTGGTACCATTATTTATTTCCCGGTAACATACAGCATCAGAATACAAGGACGTTCACTTTTCTCTGGATCAATTAATTTAAAAGTTGAAAGATTCAAATCACGACCAATGTTCCATACAAGACTTGTATATAGTTGGTTGATTTTGATTCGCGGCATATCAACCTTTATGGGTTAATTAATGTAGTAATCTAAATATTTGAACCTAATCTTATGGCTTCAACTAGAGATAAAATGTATTGTTGGCATTTCTGATATAATTCGGTATTGTTGGTAATTTTACTATAAATAGGTATCGTTGGTAATTATAGTTTTATATATAATGTGTTCCTCCTGGGTACGATGATAAACTACATCAAGCAGAAAGGCCTCTGATCTGGAGGCTTTGCGGATCGTGAAATTGAATTGCTGTTATCCGAAGGTCCACACTGTAGCACCTGTTATAGTTCCAGTTATGGGAAAATAGTTAACCTCCAAACAGGGGTCAAAACACAATGAAAATGCAAACATAGATTTTATTGTAAAAATACCATCAATATATTTCTGAAAAATATATTACCAGCACTACATTTTTGAAAACAAATGTTACCAGAAATAGATTTGACTCTCGACAAAAAACCCTAAAAGATATGTCAATGAAACTTTATTTGCAAACTGATTTCTGGCATTTTTTCCTATAAAAACGTATTTTTAATTTTTTCAGGCTTTTCTGTTTTTGTTTGTGAGTTTACTATTGACTCATAACTGGGACCCTAACAGGTGCTACCTGGGAACAACAGCAATTACAGGTAGTTCCAAGCTCCCCAAAAACTACAATCTTGCTTGCTGTTGGATGTACTTTATGGAAATACCCAGGACTACTTGTATTTGGTACATGTAGTTACTTAGTAAGCATGCATTGATATCAATAAACTAACGGAATCAGCGAATCGAGTTCGAATTCCGTCTGCGACAGCGTGTGTTTATTTCGTACCATTATTCGTTTGAACACAATAAAATATCTGTTGTAGAGCTGACTAAACTGAGGGTATGATAGCTGTAAAAAGAGAAGTAGAGGGAAACTAAGAGGGTTTTTGTCTGAATTTCGAGGATGAGCATTCATAATTCTTTACGCTATTTATATTCGGACTATTTTCTGCATCTTTGTTGTTTTTATTACAAGGTTTCAGCCGTTGTGACCCGCAGCCTTCATTATGTTTATATCGACCTGGGTAGCCTACAAGGAATTCTGAAATTAAACCATTAATCTTTTGGTAGACACTTTCCCCTCCACTGAGCATGTCTAAGGATACCTCGTTTAATTCTCTTTTTAATATTGTTCAGTTATTGCGCGCTGTTTTTGTACTGAATCCAATTACACATTATTTCACTAAATTCTCGAACCAACACTTTAATCCAGATTATTGTCCACTAGGAATTTTCATCAGGTGTATATCGATCTGAGTAAACAAAAGGGAATTTTGACTGAACCTTTATTTAATCTACGCGGTTAGAACTCGTCCCTTTACCCATTTATAAGGATATCGTCTAGATCTATTTTTTAGTATTACTCAGTTATTGCTCACCCGTTTCCATTAAGTTTAATTACACACTACCCAACACAGGGATTAATCTCACAATAACTGTCGCCAAATTTACGGACCGACTTACGCTATTGTCCCATAGGATGTGATGGGATAAATTAATTCTGTGCTTGTCAACTGTTGAATAGAAGGCACTA
This sequence comes from Acanthosepion esculentum, assembly GCA_964036315.1. Classification (NCBI taxonomy): domain Eukaryota; kingdom Metazoa; phylum Mollusca; class Cephalopoda; order Sepiida; family Sepiidae; genus Acanthosepion; species Acanthosepion esculentum. Next base: position 103,775,534 of record OZ038490.1, on the reverse strand, counting down.
CATACACTTGCTCAAGATCGTAATCATTGGTGATAAATAAGTCATATGCATTTAAAATATAAATACATTTTAAAAAAATGGAAGGTTTGTAGGTGAATGGTCTTCGCCTCCATATCACATAAAAACTCAATTGGCGTCATGCTGGGCAAACGCCGTAGCTGAACCATTCGTCGGCAGTCTTCACAATTGTCATCCGACCAATTCCGGAGAACTTGGATCCAATAAAAACAAGGCATTATCCCGAAAAGATAAATGCTCAGGAAGCATTGTTTCTTCCCGGTTACCGGTCCTTTAGGTGTTTAGGAAAGCAATCGGACCCATGTCATATAAAAACGCGCGTGCGCGCACACACACACACACACACACACACACACACACACACACACACACACACAATTATGTAACCAGCACAGCCGGCACGATCCGTTTTTGAAATCTGGTCTCCATAGTCTCATCTGATTTACGCCACACCAGCGCTTTATTCTCATCCACAAAATGCTGGGAATATTACGCGACAAACTACGCTACATATTTCATGTCTTCCAATCTCAAATTAGCGATGTCAGAATTCCGGGGGAAGCGCTAAACCCGGTGTGTCGATAGTCACAATGTTGAGAGACCTCTTTTAAAAACACTTAATCGATCTGCTGGTTATGTGTTTGGCGTGCCTTCATGGAATTAGGGTGCGTTTAGAATGCTATGTTACTAAAGTCAATTGGACCCAGAGGCCTCTGGTAGCGATTATTATGGATGTGCCCTGATATCTGGTGAAGTGGTCGGAATATCGGTTAGCCAATTCATTGAAAGTAGCAAGGACTTAGGACTTATCGGAGGAAAAGGAGTGGGTACCAAGTGGATGGCTATTTCTTTTCTGAAATGCGAGACAAATTTGCAATTACATAAGCACGCATATATAAAGTCCTCATGTACAGCCGGATTGACAGTGGAAAAAGTGGAGGTTGGACGGCTCAGGCATAAAGGACAATCTAAAGAGAAGATATATGTGCCAGAGTTGTATCATACGTTTAAATATCTGTCGTACTGACCGTCAAAGTAGTAAAGAAGAACGGCGAAAAGCGACAGCAAATGTGCCTATTGCTATGTCCCGAGATCGTCTCTTTTCCACAATATGTGGACTGGAGTGTCACATACGACAAAAACATAAACACTGATTGAGGCTGTGGAATCCTCATACATCGAAATAGATGGGAGAAGCCATATATATATATATATATATATATATATATATATATATATATATATATATATATATATATATATATATATATATATATATATATATATGTATAATATGAGAGGTAACTGGTGATAAAATGATTTTTAAGGAAATAAGAAACGAATCGTTGCCTCTTTTCCGAAAGTTAAAGTTTTAATTCCGACTTTATGTTCGCCCCTTTAACTTTCGGAAAAGAGGTAAAGATTTGTTTTGAAATATACTTAAAAATCATTTGATTAGTAGTTAACTACCATCGACTGAAGATCTACAATCATAGTATTGAAACATGTAAGCTTTTGTGTAGCGATTTAAAAATGTTTTATCATAATCTCTTACAAAAATATAATATAACAATAATATATTGCTATACTTTGTAATTCAGCACTTTCTTAAATAATAAATGATACGAACTGTGGATTTTTACTCCATTTGTTATTTATATATATATATATATATATATATATATATATATATATATATACGTACACACACTCTTGTTCTATGTTGGTCAATAGTTTAAGCGTGCCTAGCAAAAGCTAACATTTTTGCATTATTGCAGGATATTGCCCTATTTAATTTAAGTTAGTGTAAGAAGACAGCAAATATGTGCAATATTAAATCATCTTTAAGTTTAAAATCTGTCGGAGTGACATCGATGGATTGAACTTTGCGAAGATGTACTGAAGCATAAATTTCAGTACGTTTTTATACGTTTAAATTGAGCAAGATTAATCAATTTCCGAGATTCAAGGAACACATATGCAGACATTACAGAGGATGGGGTGCTTGAAGTTAGAAATTCCAGTCTAAATGTTTTGTAAAAAGACTGAAGTTCACAATGCTATTACAATTTACCAATATGACGTTCCAGAAGAATAAAAGACTTGATGTAATCGTATAATAAAACTCATCGTTTCACGATCTCCAACAAGTTCATAAAGAAGCGATTCAAGCCACTCTATTTCCTAGGTGTAGAGATACGAGCTGTATGACTGTTTGTTACAGATTCGTCAATGAATTCCCAACATCCCCGTAAACCTCTCGGAAAACCAAGATTTACAGTGAAAATAAGATATGAATGCATAAATATTCGACAAAGTTACACTGAGGAAATGTTATTTATTCTGATGTAATCCACACTGTAATTTCTTGTTCATTGGGATTAATATATCAAAAGAGATATGAGGAACATATATTTACAAAATCTTTGAAAGATTCTTCCAGTCAAATTTAGCAACCACGAATTGTTAACAGCAAAAGTCATGTGCACATACACGCTTGAATCACATTTGGAATGGATTTTTTTTAAAATGCATATGTAGAAGTCTCAAATTTTTCATTCATTTTCTTATCTCATACTAAAGAGATGGGAATGGTTAAAGTTCCCTCCCAATTCAGGTGGGTTAACTATAAGTATTCACATTTAGTTAATTTGATAAAAAATACTCAGTTCATTGATCCCTCATTAATAGGGGTAAAAGTATATTAACAATACTAAAGAAAATTTTGGAAGAAAGCTATAACTGATGAATAATCATTGTATTTAACTTAGTCTGACACAAGGCGATAGTTAGAAAGCATCCATCCCTTAATTTCAGTGGGACTTCCTGTATTCAATGGTATTCTTTGGTAATTTGAATATTCCTTGTGGCGTTTATAATCCACTTTTTAGAGTAAATAAATCTGGTCATCACTTTTATTGATGTATGTGAAATAAACCGTTCTGCACAATCGGCTTTTGTAAATTAAAACTCATTCGTTCAACGATAAGAAAATGAACTATATATTTCCTTTCATATCATTCTCAACTTCAACCTGGTTATTTTATTTTCAATAAAAAATTCCTTATTTTTCAGCAATTAAATATTCCTAAGGTAAGGAAATAATATTCTGAGAAAGTCGCGGTAATTACACTTGAATGACTTATAAACAGTCCAGGCCGAAATACGATAGAAAATGTGTGGATTAAATGCTGAATAATGTTGAAATCAAACAGACTACTAATGCCAAGTGCTTTGTGGACGCTATCGAGGACAATAAGATCAATGAGATTTCATCAGAATATTTCCAGTGACTCATAACCTGCATGTCTTGTCGTATTGAAATATTTACGAAGCCGTACAAAATAGGTTATATAGAAATGAATTAAAAAAATAAGCGGTTTTTAATAAATTTGATGCGGTAAAGTGAGTGTTCTGCTTTTTATAATCATGCTATTGAGATTTTTGTTCGTTCTTGTTAAAAATGTTTACTTCTTAAACTTTTGCCCGAGACTGTGAAGTTGTCTGAAGTAACTTCTAATAATAAGCTAAGAAAATGAAAGTAAAAACATCCATTTATAATATCATGTTAATTGTCATTATTCCCATGTATAAAGTTTGTTTTTCAATGGCATTGGTCACGCACAGTGTCTGCGCCATGGCAATTAGAAGGGAAAAGTAAAACAGATTTCCTTTGATACTTACAAATGAGTTTTGAATTTTAAAAAATACTATGCAATCTTGGAAAGGCTGTTCTATGAAATTAATTAATTTAATATGGAGACATTAGTACTATAAATACGCACACAAATGTTCATAGGTTTACACGAAGGGTTTGAAAATGAACAGAGAAAATGCAGTTTCTCATATATATATATATATATATATATATATATATATGAAGAAATATAGTCTTAAAATGTGTTACATTTATGGGATAAAGTGCTCAATATCAGAGATAGAGCGTGTGTAAATATAAAAGTGAACATAGAAGGCAACACTTAGAGTCGACAGTGTATTTCATGCCAGATGCAATTCAGGCCTATATATATATATATATATATATATATATATATATATATAGATAGAGAGAGAGAGAGAGAGAAAGAGAGAGAGAAAGAGAGCAATATATATCTATATCTATATATATATATATAGAGAGAGAGAGAAAGCAAGAAATATATTATTATTATTATTATTATTATTATTATTATTATTATTATTATTATTATTATATATATATATCCTTGCTAGACCCAGCTAATTCTCTGCGATGGAGCGGCTAAGTGTCAAAAAGCAGTCGTGGCTCTTGGGGCACTGTTCCGAGGTTATCTGAATACTTACATGTGTATCGCTGCGGAACTGCGTGAGTAACGCGCTACATGGAGTTTAGTTTGTGTCTTCTTCGTCACTGAGGCGCGTGGCACAGTTGGCATATCGTTTGTGTTGAACCGGAAACGGTCCGGGTTCGATTCTCAGTAGTGGATGCGCGCTGCTGATGATTCCCAGATAGCGATGGGCATTCTGTTGAGGGTTATTCTAGGCTCGACGAATTAATATATGATTAGTCTAAATCCCCAAAATAATCACACACACACATATATATATATATATATTAGAGTATATCAGTCTATTAGGGTGACATCGTTCTAGCGCAGCTATCGATAGCCCCCAAGGGCTCTGTTTTCCCAATTTCCCTCACAAGGCTTGGTATGGTTTTCATTCATTACTCCAAATGTGCCAAAAGCTGGGATCGCCCCCTCCAGATTGATAACTTATTTATATATATAGCGGGGGCAATTACTTACGAGCTCTTACACTTGAGAAAGCTAATTATTCTTTTCTTCTTGTTCCATTTATGATTAAATAGATTGGGTTCTATAGACTAAGATGGTAACTGGTCTAGGAGAAGGACAACTCTGAATTCAAAACCTGCGAAGAGTTTTTGGGGTTCACGTGACGCGTATTCGAACCTTCAAAAAGTGTGAATGGTTCTGCACAAAGCCTTCACCACTAATCAAATCTTATGTGTTGGTGTCTGGCTGTCGGTTCCTAGGAATTGGGCTGCTTGACCCTCATACGTCGAATACGACGGGAGAAGCCATCATTTATATATATATTGAAAACGACAGACAAGGTGCTTTTATTTAGTTTTTTATACAATTTTTCATGCGATCTCATTTTTTTTCTTTTCGGATGATAAATTATATAAAAACCTGTCCCAAAGTTCTTTTTATCTGAGCACTTTCGGCTATACATTTAGCCGTTTTCAAGGATTATAATTTAACTGTTAAAATAAGAAATAATTTATTGTATGTACAGGGGTTGGACAAAATAATTGGAACAGGTGCAAATTCCACTCCTATATTTAAAAGACCTATTATATTAAGAACTTTAACTAAAACTTCGTAATTAGTGGTTATATCTATTGTAAATATGTTTATTTATCTAATTTAAATTCTTTGTCTTATTTATTTTTAGAATTTAGTAAAATTTAAGCTAAATGCGTGATCTCTCAGAGTTAGAAAAAGGGCAAATTGTTAGAACTCGTATGGCAGGAGTCTTGATCACTAAGGTTGCTGAACTGTTTTGTTTTTCAAAAGCTACCATATCAAGAACTATGATGCAATTCGAGAAACAGGTCAAAACCTCTAGCAACCGTAGCAATTTGGGCCGAACTTGGAAACTTACTGACAGGGACCGACACACAATGTGGCAAAAAATCATCGGACTACTGCGACCAAAGTAACTGCTGAGTTAAATAATCATCTGAATAGTTCAGTTTCTACTAAAACGGTTCGTCGTGAGCTCCATAAGTCTGCATATCATGGAAGAGCTGCCATGAAGAAAACTATTCTCCCCACTCGCAACATTCAGAAGAGGTTGAAGTGGTGCAGAGATCACAATGCCTGGTCGGCAGACCAATGGAAGCAAGTCATATTCTCAGACAAGTCCAGTTTTTCTCTTTTCCCAACTTCAGAGCGAGGTTATATGTGGAGGCAGCTCAAAGAATCCTACATCTCTGACTGCATTCTTCCAACAGAGAAGCATGGAGTTGGATCAGTGATAGTTTGGGCCGCCATTGCATGGAAATGCCAAAGTCCAATAGTTAATCTGCATGGTAGAATCAACAGCAAAGATTGCCTGAACATTTTGGGAAATCATGTTCATCCAATGGCCCAGACTTTATTCCCTGATGGTGACTGCAACTCCCAAGGCGATAATACCACGCGAGTGGTTAAGAATTGGTATGAAGAGCATGAAAGTGAGCTAGAACGCATGAAGTGGCCTCCCCAATCTCCAAATATCAATGTTATTGAACATTTGTGGAGCATTTTGTAGCGACGAGTTAGGATCCGCTATCCTCCACCGTCGTGCCGTAAAGAGCCGGAGAAGGTGTTAATGGAAGAATGGCTGAAAATCCCTCTGGATGAAGGCAGAAAGCTGTATGATTCCCTTCCTAGACGTATGAAGCTGTATGTGAGGCTAAAGGAGTACCAACTTCATATTAAATACATTTCCTTTGAATTTAACAAGTGTTTCAATTATTTAGTCCAACCCCTGTATGCTTTATAAAATGCTTTCATTTTTTGTTTCAAAAAACGGTCAAGAAAATGTGCATGAAAGAAGGATTGCTGCCTTAATACATATATATATATATATATATATATATATATATATATATATATATATATATATATATATATATATATATATACTATCATATGTTGGTATACTGCACACTCATACTTTAATTGAATACTTTTAAACAGTGTGTATTACGTCTATTTGTCTGCACATTCAATAAATCGGCAGTGATCGAAACTGGATTATGCTTTCTAGGATAAACGTCTGATCCAGCGTGAGTTACCACTCAGCTACAGAGAGTTTCACAGTTTAGTAATGCCTTATGTTCTCCATTAAGATACTTTTCTTCAAATGCCCTTGACTATACATTTCTTATAAGAAAGGCAAACAAACCAACTTCTAAAGAATTAAGCGATTATTTAATTATAACTCATTCTCTATCAAAGTTTCACCTTTCAAACCTACAAGCTGGTTTCATAATTGCTATTATATCTCACAGCACCATTACACGTACACACACACGCGCACACACACACAAACACAAACACACACACATAATATATATAATACACAAATTAATTTATTAAGATAATAATATAAATAATAATATCATTAAAAAATTCAAAAATCATAACAACAGTTACTTTTGTCATTATATATTAAATTATATAATTTAGCACCCTCCATAATTTACCTTCAATTTCAGGGAGCCTCGTGTATATTTACGCTCAGTTTTAAATTTAGAAATTCTGAAATGTAATGAAATATTATTCTGTTTATAAATACTTCTTGCAAAATAAAATCCTTACATTTGCATTGATAATGTCTATCAGAGGACGAACCACGACAGGAAAGAAATGTTTCTTTTGTTTTTTTTTATTTAAATTCTCTTTTTATATACAGACACTCAAATAAACAGATCGCGATGGGCAAATTGTCGACATTTTATGTTTAATTTCGTGCATTGTTTGTCTTTAATTTTGTCGACTGAACTATATAGTAGTGTCACTGTCTGCGAGAAAAAGAGCACCATGACGGAATTCACTTTAGAAGAAATTTGGAAACAACATACTGTACTGCTTGGCATTCGCACCGGAAGCTCCAATACGAACATTTCAGAGTGACCGTCTGTGATTACGTTCTGGTGAACAAAAAAAAAACAACTCCTGAATGTATTGGTGAGGGCCTCTGGCTCAACAATGAGGCTTACATCAAGCGCCTTGTGGAGGTACTGATGCACTGGATCAAGATGGTGGCTGCTTGGATATCTTATATTCTGGCAACAGGATCCTTCACCATGCCACACAAGCAAGAGAACCAAGTCCTGGTTACCAGACAATTTATGTGGGCACATCACCCAACATCACATCTGGCCACCTAACAACCAGACCCAGACTAACGCTACAACCCCCTTATGTGCGGGACGCAGTTGAGCGGGAGAGCAACAAAACTCCTTGTAACACCAAAGATGAACTGAAAGCAAGGATTATGGCAGCATTCACTAATTAAACAAGGCGGCCGTCCAGAAGATTTTATTGAATAAATTTACTCTTTTATATTGCAAGATACTTTTGTGTAATTTTGTTAAATATATGTGTTGAAATGAGATGTCACTGTTATTTTCATTTTTGCGTAATTTAGACGACAATTTACCTCATTGCAACATATATGAATCAAAAGAGACAAGTGAGAAAAAGCTGAGAGACTTTGTCAAGGCAATGTCGGATTTATTATGTTTATATACACAGAGGCGAGGATGTCATTGCTTTATCAAAGCTTGTAAATTTGAGGACGTACATAAATGTTCATCATGTGGTTGAAAGGGCAGTCAAAACATGTGGGGGGGCACAAAGTGTCCTAATTCAAAGATTTCTTTTGAAAAGTAAAATGAGCAGACTTTAAATTAAATATTCATTTACGGGCAAATACTCTTGGGAAAGGTCTGAATAAATATTTCTCCAGTTAGGGGTTCAGTAAGACTTGAATCTAAAACTATTATTATCTCCTGACACCAAAACTCCTCAGAAAAATCTGGAATCTTTTAAACGCGCTGTTTATATTGAAGATTTAGACGAAATTTATATTCAGAGATAATTAAAAAAAAAACAACAACTTTTCTCAAAAGCTCTGCAGGTTAATTTAACAGCTGTGATATCGTATATTTACGAGATCCGCCCGGAAATAATCTAACGATGTAATGAAATAAAATAATATTCCGAAAAGAAATGGCGCCATATTGCACTTCAAATATCCTTTGCGACGACAAACAATTTTTAGCTTTCAATTCACTTTTTGATATAGTCTATATATCTATCTTTTTTGTATTTTCTAATCTCTTGTTTAGTTATTAGTTTGAATTTGTTATCAGAAGATTTAGTTTACGGGCATGTTCACCATATTAAGCCACAACCATATTGAATATAGGCATTCAAAACGAATCAATCACAAGGCAATTGAATAAGAAACAACGGTAATTAAGGTTTCAATAAAAAACAACAGACATTTATGTACAATTAATATACAATTAGAAAACTTGTGGTTTGATAATGCAGGAATTGACCATGTATAAATTAGGTGTCTTATTGATTTACAGTTCAAAATTGTTCATGTGTTAAAGAACTGGTCAAATAGAGTAAAATGGAAAATATTACTTATACAGAAATTTGTGTAGTTTGCGTGCGTGAATAAAGTAGAGTATAAATGTCTTATTTTTCCAGAGTTGTTTACCTTGGATTGTTCTGTATTTATCTTTTATTAAATACAATTTCTATTTTAGTAGTACGTAAGAACACTTCTTAGAAAGTTGTTAGTAAATTTTGAGAGAATAATGTTAATGTTTGAGTCAGCAGTTGACGCGCGAAAAGTTTCTTAAGTCAAAATAGTGAAATGCATGGATTTGTGTGGCATCTCTCTGAAGCTAAGTGACTGAGTGGTTAATTGGGTCGAAATGGTTCTTTTTTATTTGTTTTTGGAATCCAAAGTAGGCTCCAGGGAACTGTGCGGGAAATAGGTTTTCGACAATTGTTACACATTTGGTGTTGTCTCAACATATAAAAAGTCGAGATTTGCGATGTGAGGTATTGGTTGGTTAAAACTGATTCTGATGGAATGTACTTT